>CM040426.1:25802201-27004871 GCA_022702705.1 Papilionanthe hookeriana x Papilionanthe teres
GTTGCGTAATACTTTTTCAAGTATCGTCCATTAATTGGAAGCATAGGTCGTTCTACACGACGGTTAACAAGGCTAGTAGGAACCCCCGAGTAGAATCTGTCTCATTGCGAACGGCCCTTCCCGAGTTGGTTCGAATTTACCTCCATCTTGCGGTGTGCAAGAATAGGTCTTCTAAGTACTAGAACCAAATCACCGACTTTGAATGTCCTTGGGCGGACCAGTTTATTGTGGGCCTGGATCATCTTGGCTTGATATAGTTCCAAATTTTGTTGCGCTGAAAGTAGTTTCCCTTCTAAGCTTTCCAATTCTTCTAGTCGTAATTTGGCATTTTCTTCTGTAGTGATCTTGTTCGCAAGCTGCAGTTCGAGTGACGGAAGCTGAACCTCTAAGGGTAAAACGGCCTCGGACCCGTACACTAAGTCGTAAGGCGTGGACTGGGTAGGAGTTCTGAAAGTTGTTCTGTAGGCCCATAAAGCTTCTAACAACTTCTTGTGCCAGTTTCTTTTGTTGTCATCCAAAATTTTCTTTAATATTTGGACGAGTGTTTTATTAAAAGCTTCGGTCAAGCCGTTTGCTCTTGGGTAGTAGATCGTTGAATAGCGCCAGTAGATCCCGTGCCTCCTGGCAAAATTGTTGATCTTCGTACTCTTGAACGCGGACCCATTATCTGAAATGATTCTGCGTGGTATCCCGAAATGGTAAACGACTTGATTCTTGAAGAGCTGTAGCACGTGATGTGCCTTCACTTCTCTGAGCAGTACTGCTTCTGCCCATTTTGAAAAGTAATATGTAGCTGCAAGAATGAAGCGATGTCCTCTTGAAGAAGGCGGTTCTATCAGGCCCACAATATCTGTGCCCCAACACTCAAATGGCCATGACGCGATTGTCAGATATAGCACATTCGGAGGCTGATGTAGAACCACTCCATGCACTTGGCACTGGTGACAACTCTTGGCAACTTTCATACAATCGGTCATCATTGAGGGCCAGTAGTACCCTAGTCCTTTAATCTTCATTTTCATCTTCGGGCCCGACTGATGAGCGTCACAAAGTCCTGAGTGTACTTCTTTAACAATTTCACGAGCCTCGGACTCGCTCAGGCACCTTAGCCACATCTGGTTAAAAGACCTTCAATATAACGTATTGTTTATTCATGCGTAAGACAGAGTTCTTTTCTTGATTTGATGGGCTAATGACTTATCGTCCGATAGGTTTCTAGTTTGCAAGTAGTCTATTAGCGGCTGACGCCAATCTTCTGCATTTTCTTTTACTGCTGCAATTGTTTCTTCTTCTTTGCCTGACTTGTGTATCGTGTCCATGTCGTGCTGCCAGAGAACCTGACGTCCCTGAACTGACACTTCAACTGATTCATCCTGCAAGCAGGAAAATTCTTTTACAAGGCGGGCTAACGCATCTACAAGAGCGTTTTCTCCCTTGGGAATCTTGTAGATTTTTACATTCAGAATCTGCTCCAACAATTTCACGGCATACTGAAAGTACTGCTCGAGTCTTGGCTTTAGAATTTTGTATTGTCCTGCGACACGTTGAATTATCAGTCGAGAATCCCCATAGATGTTGATATCCGTTATCCCCAGTCGATGGTTAATTCCAATCCGGTTATAAGGGCTTCATATTACGCTTCGTTATTTGTACACGGTTACGTTAAGTGGTAGGAGTACCTTATCATCCCCAGCTCCGGTGTTATAAATATTAGTCTGATTCCTGCCTTACCGGGCACTATCGTTTGCAATTCTTTATTTCTCTGTGCTGAAGATGCTCCGTCGAAGTACAGTTCCCAACGTCGAACGTCGGGGTCTTCTAGGCTCATTATCTACTCGTCTGACAAGTCGTCGTTGAGAGGCGATTATGCCAGTAAAGAGTGTGCTGTGAGGAAGTCTACTAGGACTTGTCCCTTTACGGCACGAAGAGGAATGAAATTTATATCGAATTGCAATAGTATCATTGACCACCTAGCAATTCTGCCGGAAAGCGTCGGGCGAGTCATTAAATATTGCAATGGATTAACTTTCGAGATAAGGTGACCTTATGAGAAAGCATGTAACGCCTGAGCTTTTGAGCAGTGAAGATCAGGGCCAAACAATGCTTCTCAATAAGGGAAATACTTTACTTCCGTCAGATTTAGATCACGACTTAAGTAGTAGAGAGCATTTTCTTTCCCCTCGTCATTGACCTGGGCTAGCAGGGCTCCAAGGGAGTCATCTAAAGCTACGGTACAAAGTATCAACGGTCTACCCGAGACTGGGGCTTCTAAGACAAGAGTTGTCATTAAATATTGTTTGATGTCATCGAAGGCATGTTGACATTTGGAGTCCCAAGTAAACTTGGCATCCTTCTTAAGCAAAGCAGAAAAAGGCTGACACCTTCCTGACAAATTCGAAATAAAGCATCGAAGATATGCCAATTCTCCTTGAAAGGATCGTAACTGTTTCAAGGTTTTGGGAAGTGGCATTTCTAAGATAGCTTTAATCTTCTCTAGATCGATTTCAATTCTACGATGTCGGACAACAAATCCTAAGAATTTTCCGGAGATGGCCTTGAAGGCGCATTTCAAGGGATTCATCTTAAGGTTATATTGTCTTAATCGTTCGAAAACAATTCTCAAATCATACAAATGATCTTCCTTCAGTTTGCTTTTGATGACTACATCATCCACGTAGCATTCTACTTGGTTTTGAATGAGATCATCAAAAATTCTCGTCATTGCTCTTTGGTATGTTGCTCCTGCGTTCTTCTATCCGAAAGGCATTACTGTGTAGCAGTATATTCTGATTTGCGTTCTGAAGGCTGTGAGCTTTTCATCTTCTGGTGCCATCTTTATCTGGTTGTATCCTGATGATCCATCCATGAAAGAGAATATTTCATGTGTCGAAGCAATGTCGATCATCAGTTCTAGAATTGGTAGAGGGAATTCATCCTTTGGACGTGCTTTATTCAAATCTCTGAAATCCACGCAGATTCTGATCTGTCCATTCTTCTTTCTGACTGGTACCACGTTGGCTAACCAAGTTGGATATTATTCTTCACGGACGAATTTAGTGTCTATTAGTTTCTTAACTTCAGCTATAACTTGTTGTTCAATTTCTATACGCATTCTTCTCGGAGCTTGTCTGACTGAAGCGACAGTAGAATCCACTCCTAGTTTGTGAACTGCGACTTCTGGAGCAAATCCTGGCATTTCATCATAACTCCAAGCAAAACAGTCCTTGAATTCTATCAGCAGCTTGATCATTTCTTCGGAGACTTCTTTATTGAGTAAGGAGCTAACAAAGGTCGGCCTAGGCTCTTCGCTAGAACCTAAGTTAACTTCCATTAACGCGTCTATAGTAGATTTAATTTCTTCTTCATATTCTGGCGGAGCATCTCCGATTTGCAGATCTTCGAGATCATCTGAAGCTTCCAAGCAATCTTCATTAGGCTTGCAAGTGACAACCAAGCAAAACTCTGAGTCGTCAACTGATCCCACTGTGCCGAATCCGAGACCGTGTTTTGAATTGGGAGGCCGACCGGCATTATTCCATAATTTTTCAAAGTGTTGTGATCGACCTTTTGTCCATTGTTTAGGTAAGACACCACATTGAATTAAATTCTGAATACAGGGAGAATACCACTCAAAAGGCAATTCCATTAATTCAGAAGAAGAAACATCTTCAAATTGTACATCATTTTCAGTTTTGGAAGGAGAAGCACCACGGTAGAATTTGATCGGCTTCGCACCACCACCATGCACTTCCTTGACCACCATACCCTCGATCTTATTAGAATGGATCGGCGTCAAGGTCATATTATGCACATAGTGGTTAATCTTCTCATACATTGATTTGTATTCTTCATTCTATTCATCTTCGAGAGAGATCTTAAACTGGGGTCTCTTTTGATTTACTATTGCTGCTTCTTTCTTGATTTCTTCTTCTTCGGAGCTGTTCTCCCAATCAACATCGATGACCGGTTTCTTCTGTCCAACTATTCCAACGTCTCTTCCTCGACCTCGTCCCCGGCCTCGACCTCGGGTGCGAGTTTTGGAGAAACCTTCACCATCTCGCCGTAAGGGAGTGGTGAGTAACTGTTAAACTAGAATTTCAGGTTCTTCGTCGTCCCGAACTTCTTTTGCTTCATTTGGTACGGAATTTCTGGAGAAGATTGTTTTCTTCGGAGGCGTGTAATAGGCTACATCTTCATGAATTCCAATCTCGTGTATGGAGAATGGTGTCAAGTCACCTTTGATACACTGTTCTCCTCCTTCGTAATACTTTATGCACTGGTGCAGAGACGACGGTACCATCTGATTTTCATGGATCCATGGTCGACCCAGTAGAGCGTTGAAAGATGTCTCAGATTCAATTATGTGGAATTTTGTGGTTTTCTTTGCTAAATCACCTG
Source organism: Papilionanthe hookeriana x Papilionanthe teres (assembly GCA_022702705.1). Lineage (NCBI taxonomy): Eukaryota > Viridiplantae > Streptophyta > Magnoliopsida > Asparagales > Orchidaceae > Papilionanthe > Papilionanthe hookeriana x Papilionanthe teres. Next base: position 25,806,600 of record CM040426.1, read on the forward strand.
TCTTCATCAGTAGTGTTATCGATCAAAGAGCTCTTTCTCCTTTTTGATTGAACCCTCTTAATAACATCTTATCTCCTTCAAGCTTGCGAGCATCAATTTCCAAATATTCTAGCGTCCGAAGATTCATTATGTTGATTGATGCTCCTGGATCAACCAACACCCTGGAGAGCGTGAACATTCCGATAGTGACTGAAATGTAAAACAATCGATTATGATCTGCTGTTCCCAGTAATAGATCATTGTCCGTGAAGGTAACACCTCGATGTTCTTTTAACAAGCAAACCTCGTCTAAGGAATTACTGACCATTTGAGCTAAACAAATCTCTGGATCAAGTAAGGCAGATTTTCCCTCTTCTCCTTTGACAGGATTAGAGTGTCGTAGATGCTCAGTTTAGCTGGTAGCTTCCTAAGATGGGCTAGCACGTTATAATCCACTTTATTACCATGTTCCTCGATTTCTTCCCTAATGGGTAATTCTTCTATTAGGGTTGGCTCCTCCTGAGCAACCACCTGCTTTCCTTTATCCTTTGGACCCATTCTCGGAGGTAGAACTTTTCCGCTTCTTAGGTTGACTTCAGTTACTTGCTCTGAATCTGGTGGTAACTCTACCGGTGTCTCCTCTTGAATCGGAACGACTAGCTTTTCTGGAATTGCTTCGGAATCTTATAACTCCAGTTCTATAGTGATTGGAGCTCCTTGAAATTCACAAATAGATTCATTGCTTGTTGAACTTTTGTAGCCATCTTTGTGAGTGTCTTCTCATTTGTCATGGTTATCGACGTTTAGTATGATTTGAGAATCGTTTATCGTATCGGAATCGAGATCCGGATTAGGTTGGTTGTCATTAGTTACGTAATCGTTAGAAACAGTCAAAACATAGCCAACACCAAAACTCTTATCATTATAAGATCCCACCGGGGCTAGCAAATAATCATACAGAGACAGAGGTCCGAGGGATTTCTCCCCCGAATCGAAAACAACCATCTTAGGATAAGCAGCCCCTAGTCTACCCTTTGGAGCCTCAGTCTTCTTTTCTTCCATGATCTTCTCCTCCTTCTGGGGTGGTTCTTCAATTGCAAGCGATAGCACCGGCTCGACAGGTTTCAAACTCTGAGTTGAAGCGCGCACCGAAGCGTTCTGGATATGATCCAAGATTTTCTTCGAGGACTTTGTCCAGACGGTATTCCATCCCTCATCGGTCGTGTATGGGTGTATCGGAACAATAGGATCTGTTGAAATGAAATTGATGGAACCTCCTTTTTGGGGTTCCTTCATGTATTCCTTCGGGATCATTATGTTCCCTCTTCGGAGATTACCTTCGAGCCAATTCTTAAAAGTGAAGGAGTCTTCAATCTTGTGTCCAATCATCCGGTGGTAAGGGCAGTAGTTCGGATGATCTTTCTTGTTGACTTCTTCTGGATTTTTGGGCTCTGGTAATTGAAAATCGGGTGTCTTCATCGAAGCTGCAAAACATATTAGCTACTTGCTTCGTCTTGAATGGATATTCCTTGTTCGAAGTTCCTCGGGGGACGTGACGAACGAGGTATTGGTTGACTATCTTGCCATGGCTGGTGGCTCGGTCGAGGTCTGTTGATAGCCCTGTCGAGGTTCGTTGATAAATCAGTTGTGGTTGTTGGTAAGTCCGTTGCGGTGGTTGATAACTAGGCTGTGGTTGCTTTGGATGTATCTGCACTGGCTGCTTGCCTTTATCTACAGTCGCGACGATCCTGGATTTCTTTTCAAATGCTTTTACAAGCTTCTGCTTGTCAGTCTTGTCGACAAAACTCAGCTGCTTTGCCTCCTCTTGCAAGCTCCCGGCCTTGCTGAGCAACTTCTCGAAAGTCTTTATTTTAAATCCTTTAAGGAGAAGTGCTTTTGGGCCATGGATACTTTTCAGCAAAATACCGATCGCATGCTTCTCTTGAAGTTGTGGTTCACACTTCATGCTTAAGTTTCTCCATTGAAGTATGTAATCCACCAAAGTTTCGTTCGGTTTCTGTTGCTCCACCACTAAATCACCGATAGTGATGTGGTGTCGAGCTCCGCAAATCGCTTAACAAAGAAATTTTCCAATTCTGAAAAGGTCTTAACTGAGCCATTTGGAAATTTTTTATACCAATCGAAGGCAATCCCTGACAAGCTGCTGACAAACTGTCAAAAGAGTAAAGCATCGCTCCCACCGGCATTGCAGCAACCAGCACGAAAATGTGTGACATGCTGCCAGGGGTTTCTCGTTCCATCAAAAGTCTTGAACAGAGGTGGTACAAAGCCTTTTGGGTAATGGACCACATCAAATTCTTCAGGGTAAGGTCTACCCGTCTGAATAGAAGTTCCGTTCTTAGATTGTGCTAAGGCTTCTCGCACCTGCCGTTCCACCATGTTTTTGATATCCTTCTCGGGAATCATGCTTTGCACATAATCCTTTTTCGGTTGTTCATCTCTGTTAACAGATGTGATCTCCTTTCCTCCCTCCACAACATGGATGATCTCCGTGGGTATTTCTTTCTGAGGTTGCACCTGACTCTGGAGAGTGGCTAAAGCGGCAGCCATCTCTTCCATCCTTTTTGCCATTTGGGAAATTATGTTATCCTTCTCTTGAAGTTGTGCTCTCATCACTTCCAGTTCATCTCTTTCTGCTGCTGCAGGAGCACCTTGCGAAGCTGACGATGCTCGTGTTTCAACCATGTTGATCTCAGCATAATCTTCATCCATAAATTCTAATGAATCTACTTCAGTTTCCAATTTTCTCCTCTTTCCTTTGCCAACCGTCGGATGTCGGTTCATAGCTTGCTTATGGCATCCTCTAGTGGCCTCTTCCAAACGGTTTCACGGTTGCAATGTGATGACTGTTGGACTTCTTTCTCAGGAGTTTCTTTTAATGCAGTAGCACTTTCTTCAGATTCTGGCTTCCTGACGAGACTCTTCTTTCCAGAACACTGTGCTTGTATCGGTTCAGCAATAATAGGTCGCCACACCATCCTTCTCGCAGTAGAAGGCCTAGGACCGGATGGTACGTTGGTTGTGCGTCGGTAGGTGGTGTCCTCCCTAATATGGTGTCCCGATACGACAACAGTCGAACTAGCTCGCACTTTCTTCCTTGGCCTCTCTGGGGCAGTGACGGGGATTACTCGCGGTCCGAGGCAGGATTTGATTGGCACTCATCCCATTCTTCTTAGGATCTCTGATACGGGGTACCCTTCCTTCTTAGCTAGTTTCTCTACTACGGCTCGCAGTTGGGTAAGCGGCGTAGTCTTGGCCCTCTTCCTCTTACAGTCACTGTAGTATGCAGGTCGAGGTAATGCAGCGGCGATCCTCCGGACATCTTCTTCATCCGATGCAGCGGAGAGAGGGTGGAACCTACTTCCTCCCAACGGTGGTGAAATTTCGGGTAGTTCTTCTTCTTCCTCGGGAATCTCTTCCAGAAAAGTAACTTCACCAGCCTTAGCCTTCTCGATCCTGGCGATCTTTCTGCTCCTATTTCTTCTCTAAGTCCGAGTTAGGGGTGTAAACTTTGAACTGGATCCAATTTCAAAAACAGACTATATTGTAGCAAAATCGGCACCCTCCACATTGGTGGGCTTATCATAAACTTGGACTCCCTTCCCTTTCAGTTTAGCTGGACTCGAGGCAGGTGTAGAGATAACCAGACCGGTGGGGGTAGAGATGTCAGTTCTGGGGGTAGTAGCTAACCTCCTATGAACATCAATGTTTCTTTCAGCTGGGACTTTTCGTAGAGGAGGGAACTCTTGAGTCGACTTCAGGTAAAACTCAATCACGGGCTCCTCAGTTTCTGACTCTTTGTCCATTAGTGTGAAGAGGGTGACGTCAGCGAACTTAATATCTGTATTGTCGAATCCTTGTCCAAAACGGATGATTCCATTGTCAGGCAGTTCATCCTTATAGAAGGTGAAGTCCATTCCATTGGTGAAGGAGAAAATTAACTTTGGTGCAGTCATTTTCTGCAGGGTAAATTACGAACGTCAGTCCTGAATTATGCTTCCTTTTGTTACAAAACTTAAGACGGAAAAGAAAGAGTCCGAACACAGTTTAGTTTATCTTAGTATATTTGCGATTTAAAAGAGTTTGTTTATTAAAAGGTTGTTTATTAGAGGATTTGTTTATTATGAACAAAACGATTAAAGGTATAGAAAAGGTAAAGGACCCGATTCAGAATTGGAAAGGAAGAGAAAGTCTCGTAAGATTTCTCAACTCAAAAGACTGCTCCTAGGCTAACACCTATTGGGGGTCCACCCCACCTCAGAAAGAGGCAAAAGGATTTCGGAACCTCTCTGTTTAGGAGTGTCTAAACAGTGGCTCCAAAATCCAAAAGGAGTTGGCTATACCCGCTCAAAACAGAAATGAACGTGGTATGCCAACGGAAAGAATGGTTGTTTGGTCCAAAAGGGGTATGGACTCACTACCGATTTATGAAAGCAAAACCATCTGATCAAAATGGAGAGAGAAACTAATCCCCAGCAGAGTCGCTAGAAATTGTACGACTTATTTTTAAGTTATGTGTTGTATTTTGAAAAGGGGCCGCCTACAGAAATTGTCTGTGAATTTTAGATTTTACATTTAATTTAAATATATATATATATATAATTTAGAAATTAGCATTTGATTTTGAAAATAATTTTAAGTTTGAAAATTTTAAGATATGAAATCAAACCGATCTCACATCCCAAATAGTTTATATAAACGAGCACCACATCACAAACCGTGTATCTACCTCGAAGGATAAACACACTGCTTGACGATGGGGCTCGATTAAATAATATAGAAGATTTGTGACATCTGTTTGGTCTGCGAACCAGTTTTGTAAGCCGACAAGTTCCCCTGCTTAATATAAGGGAATTAAGCAGGCTTTATATTACCTGGGTTCATAAACTTTCCTATAAGGCAAGCCCCTATAGTTAATTACGTCTTAAATGACGGGAATCATTTAAGAAAACTCTCGATTAAGATCAGTGGTTCTACTTTCAAGAATTTCAAAGTTTAGGTTTTCAAATGATTGGATTTTGGAAATATCAAAAAGGGATTAGCTCAAATATGGAACAATTAATTTTAGGAGTCCAAAGAAAGAGAAGTAAGAGAAGCTGAGGATCCAAGAAGAATCTTGGCAACTTCCCAGACTATCCTATTGTTTGGCTTCAATTTAAGAGTATGTTTAAAGTTGTAATCCTGCCAATTTTAATTAATTAGAACTTATATTTGTATGACATAATCATACAAATAGCCTAGAAGATGTGAGGGTTTATGTCATACCGAACAACTACCTCAGAATCCTAAGACCGGTTAGGACTTAATTTGCATAAAATGATTATGCGAGTGCCTAACGAAAAAGTTGAGGATTTATGTTGCACTAGGCAAACTACCTCGAAATCCTATGGCTTGGTTATTTAACTCTAAGAAAGGTTTCTTGAAGCAGACCCGAGTTTTGCTGAAGAAGATGGTCGTGCTGCCCACCGTGCTCCAAGTTCCTTGTCGTTGTAGAGGTTTAGTTTTAAAAGGTGACAATCAGGAGATGAGAGAAGTGTTTTGGTTTATTAAAGTTTTGATGTCCAAATGTCTTTAGTGTTTTATTAGGGGAATCTTAAAGTTGATTATAACAACACCGGTTAAGATCCCACGGTTCCATCATTCTGGCACCGTTATTTTTATTGGATTCACTTAGTCCAGATGAATTTGCTAAACTCAACTGAATGAGTTCCACACTTTCATTTAGACCGTAGGAAATACCGTTAGCAACACGTAGGTTACATCATCTGAGGTATTCCCGATCATCCAACAAGACGTTTTAATTTAGTTATAGTTGTAGTTTTGTGTTCTGTTTGTGATTAAATTTTGAGTTGTTTTATATTTTGAAATATTGTGGCAGTGGATTTTTATGTTGTTGTGACTTTTAATCTTAGTTTTGGGTTTCAGTTTTGTGGCTATCCTAAAAGTTTTCAGTTTTCATGCAACAATCTTGTTTAACATGCAAGAAAAGTAAAGCGCAGTACTTGTAAGTAACTTGCAATAAAAGCGTACCTAGAGGGTCTTCCCGTCATTCCAAGCTACACTTAAAGCACATGTTAAGGCATTTATATAATTTGCAACAAGTACCTAGGTAAAGCTAAGGAAAGGTTATGGTTGTCTGCTAAAGTCCTAATCCTATAGCTAGTAAATTCCTATGATGTCTAGGTTCTGTGTTTTGTTAGGGATGATTTTCTTCATCAAAGAACAATTAAGTTTAGTTGTTCTTCTAAAACATCTCATCATATTGAGAAAGTGCCTAGGACGAGTCTTAAACATCTTTTCAATACTTCTGGGATTATTTTGAGTCCAAATGAATTTTATTGTACTGGTGAATTAATCATCTAAGAATTCAATTAAATTTTGCTTCTTGCTCAGTGAATTAGGATGTTTGATTATCCTATGAGTAAAGTGACATTCACTTAATGCTCCGTTTAAGAGTTATGATAACAGAAGCCTTTAAGGGCAAATCAGTTTTTTAAAGATTTTAATAACTTAAAATTGGAATTGATGATTTAAAATGGTTATAAAATTTTAATAATTTTAAGTTTCGAATAGTGTTCAAGTTGTTTTAATTTAATTAAATCTTTACATTTTAAATGATCTCAATTTCTTTGATTAATCTGGGTTGAAAGAGGTGTTTAGATTATTCAATTTAGATTTTAATGATTTAATTTTAATTTAATTGAAATATTTTAGGTTAATTTTTAATTTGTTTGCTTTTTTTTTAATTATGAATAATTTTGAGGTTGATTTCTGATATTTCAAGTTTGATTTATATTTGCTTTCAAGTGATTTCAAATTAATCTTAATGTTTTAAACTTATTTTAACTTGATTGTTAAATTACTTAATGTTTTAAGCTTTTAATTTAATTAAGATTTATTTTCCTTTTAATTATTTAATTATTAATTTCAATTATCATTTTTGAATTTGATTAAGAGTTGAATATTATTAAAGTGATTTATTTAGGGATCTTAAATTAAAGGGTTATAGTCTCCCTAAGTTATACTCCCTATTTTATTAATTCAAATTTCAATTAATCTTCCAAAATTTAAATTATTTAATTAATTAAGGTTTCATTTTTCTCTTTTGATTATTAGAAATGATTAATGGGTTCCTACCCTTTAATTTCCTAAAATTTCAATCATCTAAGAGAAAATTAAGATCAAATATTTTACCCTCCATTTTGATTAAACCTAAAGTTTTAATTAGGGGTTAAAATTCTTAATTATTATTATGCCCTTTTAAGCCTAATTATTTCATAACTCATCAAATTCAGCTCAAATGAGCTTGAAATTTTTATGTCCCTTCACTCATATGTCAATTAAAACACTAGAGGAGAAAATGTGATTTTTATGAATTTAATTTAAGTTTTATATTTATTTTTGTGAAAAATATGGGTTTTCAATGAAAATTCAACAACATGATCAAGGTAAGGTTTCTATCCATTGGAAAATTATGGGATGTTCCTATTGATCAGAAGACCATTTAGACAAATTTTGGTGATTTTTCGAATTATATTTTATTTATTATAATTATTTTGATTTTTGGAGTGTTAATTAATTTTAAAATAAAATTAAAGTTGAAAAATGAATTTTATATTTTTTATAAATCTCTCTAATATCAAGGAGTTCAGAGAAATAAATTCTTATATTTTTCCGATTTTTCTTTGATTTATTAGAATTAATTTAGTGAAAAATGTAAGGAAATTCATTTTTTAATATTAAAAATTGTTTTAAGCCTTTAAAATTCAATATCTTAACCTACGGACTTAGGAAAAATATTTGGTTTGTTGCTAAGTGATTATAAAGCAAAATAAGACTTTTTTATGATTTTTATTATTTTTATGATTTTTATTATTTTTTAATTATTAAAATATTAAAATATGATTAAAAATGAAGATTTTTAGAAAATTTTAATTTCAATTTTTTTAGACTCCCCTAACATCAGAGAAGCCCCAAAACCATTTTAGTGAATTTTTGAAATGTATTTTTAGAGTTATGAATTTTTAAAGTTTAATATTGGTCATATAACATAATTAGTCCATTTAGTGGGGCTAATCACCTCCAATTGGCGTCAAATTTTTATGTGAGACTCCTTTGACCCTAAAGATCAGTGGAGAATTGTTTTCAAGTGATTTTGATGTATGGTTAACCCAAATTAATTAAAACTCGGTTTTGAGTGTTTAGGCTAATAGAATTATTCTTAATGAATTAACTCAAACCATAATTTTCCTAGGGTCTTCTGGTCCTAAGATACTTCCCCAAACTTTCCCAGAATTTTCTAAGTAGCATGCTAATTACTGGAATTAAAATATCAAAACATGCACAAAAAATTGGAAAATCAATAACTTGCCATAGAGATGCCCTCTGACCTTGGAAAATTTAGGGAATGTTCTCAAGATCAGAGGCTACAAAAGCCCTATGGACTCATGCCATGAGAATTGTCTATGCAAATGGAGAATTAAAACATTTAAATGAGTAAAAAATTAATTAAAAATAAAATACTCATCAAGTTAACTCAATTCATTTTCCACATTATTCTCCTCTATTTACTAAGCAAGAGGGATTTTTTTGTTTATTTTTCTGATTTTTCTATACAAAGTTATGGATTTTTCAATTTTTGGGTATTTAAATAAATAAAAAATACCCTATTTATCTACTTATCCAGCGCGGCGCTGACTCAACCTCGGCAGATTCGAAAGCCCACGCGGCGTGCTCTTATTTGACGCCGCCATCTGACTCAGATGCCATGCGGCCCGCGGTCTCACTCCATCCTTCGATCCGGCACAATCTGGACTGTCCATTCGATACACGTGCGTTCGGACGGCGTCTGGTCATCGTCTACGACTGGTGTGTCCTGTGAGCCGTCCACACTAAAACCCTAAGATCTCTCTCATTTCTCAACGGATTTTCGTGTTCTTAGGCTCTATGAATTCGTCTTGAGGAGACGAACCCATCCATATGGTTTATATGCTTTCAAATTAAGCCAAGTAAAATAGAGAATTGCTAGAAGCTCGGGAGGAAGAAGGGGTCCATACCTTGGCTCTTAGAAGTGAAGCGTCAATCAGAGAGTTGTGGCACCTTCGATTGCACCCCATGAAGCTCCAGATGAAGTCTCTAGCTCTGGAGAATTGCCTAAGTATGAAAGTGACCAAGGTCGATTTCAAAGAATGGCCGATAGAGAGGATGGCTGGCCTGGTGAGGGGGCTTTCACTAGGGAACTCCTTCTCTAGGCCTTGTGCAGGTGTGGGTGAGTTTAATTTGATTTTGGTGGAGGTTTCGAAGTTGTCCTGGTTTTTGGGTGGATTTTTGACTGAGAAATTGAGCTCTGTTAATGGGGATTAGAGCAAAGGGACATTGGGAATCAATTACTCTGAGTTAGGAGAAGGTCTTGGAGCAATTTTGGCAGAGTTTTGTTAAGCTCTGGTTCATCACCTCATTTCGTCGAGAGGGGGTGGAGTTTAAATAGAGCTGGCTAAAGGGCTTCCCATGGGGAGTTAGGCCTTGGGATCAGCTGCTCTATGCAAGGGAAGAAGAGCCATAGAGTCCAATTGAGTTGGGGCAGCTCAGCCAGGTGAATGTGAATTTTTGAATCCAAATAAAGCTCTCGGCCATGGTGTTTTCCGGCGACCCAGGGGGTGGTCCGGCCAGACATGAGTCACCATCTGGCTCAGTGAAGTCAGGGGTTGAGTTTTGTGCAAACAATGGGGGTTAGCCATGTGTAAAGTAATTGATTTAAGTGGTATGGGGAGAGGGCTATTTTGGGTTCAAATGTGTCCAAGTCATGGATTTGGGTTTGGTACACCCACTAAGGGGCTTTGGGTGCTGTGGGGGTCAGGTAAGTCAGCTAGATTAGTGGGGAGAAGTCACCATCTAAGCATATTTAAGTTTAAGCATGGTTTAGGGGAAGCATGAAAAGGTTTAATCACTCTTAAGGGAGTCATTAAAGGACTCCCTCCTTTTGCCCAATATGGTATGGTCACATGAACACCACTCACATGGCTTGCATGGGGCTTAAGGATGGCTTCATGGCTAGCCTATGGCTTGCCCATGGCTTGGCTCAATTTCATGAAAATGGATTTTGGGGTTTTTTGATGGATTTAGGGGAAATTGGCATGAGGCTTGATTTTGAATTATTTGATTATTGATTTAAAACTTAGGGATGGCTTCAATTGAAACGGATGATGGAAAGAGATGCTATGTGGGCTTTAGGGTCAATTTTAGGCTTTTGGAATTGTTTTGGAATGGGCTTTTAAAGGCTTTAGGCAAGTGGACTTTTAGATTTTAAATCAAGTTGATGGATGAAAATTTTTGTAAAAATTGGGCCTTACAAATGTTTAGTTTAGGGATGTGTCATGAGTATTTTGGAACAAGATTGGGTGGATTTTGAGTTGAATTCAGCTTAATTTGGGCTTTTTAGTAATGTGGTCAAAATAGGTCAAATTGGGCTAACTTGGGCTATTGTTGGGCTAATGTTGGATTTGATGTAAAATTAATGTTGATAAATGTTTATGGGTGTGTAACAAAGAGCTTCCAACTTTGGATGGGCTTTGGTTTTGGGATTTGGGCCTATTAGGATTCATGGTGGGCTTTAGGCCAAATTGGGGATTTTTATTTGGGTTAGATTTTAGTGAAGTTTGGCTTCAAATTTCGGGCAAATCAAGTTAGTGTTTTGTTTTTTGGGGTGTTAGGAAGGTTTTAGAAAAGATTTGGGGCTAATTGGAGTTAAATTGGATTGGGTTGGGCTAGGTTTAGGTCATGGGCCAAAATTGGGCCTTAAGCTTCAAATTGAAATTGGAACCAAATGTTCATCAAATTAGGCTTGGATTTGGTCTAAATTGGTATTGGGGATATTGAATTGAAGTTTAGAATTTAATTGAATCAAAATTGAGGTCAATTGGGTTGGTTCGGTGGGATATTGGGTCCACTTAGGTTAAAAAGGGGTTAAATTGGGGGTTTTGGTAGAAGTGGGCTAAATTGGCAAAATTGGCCTATAATGTAGTTGAATAAAATGACATTGGGAATATTAGGGATTCTTTGGTATTTTCTGGGAATTTTTGGAATTTTTGGAATTTTTGGGTTAAAAGGGTATTTTGGGTATTTTGAGGGTATTGAGGGGTATTTTTGGAATTTTTGGTATATTTGGCCATGGATGATCAATTTGAGTGGGGGAAATGTTTAGGATTGATTTTGAGAAATTTTGGGTAATTTAGGCAATTTTGCAAATTTTGCACAATTTCAAGGGCATTTGGTAGGTTTGGTGGGTTTAGGGTCCCGGGGTCAAAAATTGAAATTTTGGAAAAATGAAGATTGATTAAGTGTGAGTGAAATGAATTCATTTTGGTTGAGCCATGAATCCATATTAAGCTTACAAAAGCCATGAGAGGACTTATTTCAGACATTCACTATGTTGTTCCTAACCCTCTTAGCCAGGGGCCTAGGAGTTGAGGTCCATCCAAATGAATTACATATATGAGTTAGGGAATTAAGTTGGGTAAGAATGATTTTTAGGGTTAGAATGTGTGTGAGAGTGTGGTGTGTGCAAGCTTACCCTCACCAGACCAGGACACCCAGGGTAATCCTAAGGCCAAAGAGTCCTATAGGAAACTCATCCTTTAAACCTTCACATTTGATTTTAACCCTCCAAGTGGCTTAGGGGTTTACAATCAAACTTGTGGGGTTTGAAGGGAGTCAAGAAGTGTTTTGAATTTCTAAGTGGTGGGTTCCATCTCTAGTCCTCTAGGATAGTCAAAGGGAAAGCCCAAGGCTAGATCCTAAGTACTAAGGAGAGAGATCAGACCTCATCAAAAATGAGGTCAACAGTCGATTGTGATCTGCTGTCCCAAGAAGTAGATCATTGTCCATTAAAGTAACACCATATTGTTCTCTTAGTGAGCAAACCTTGTCTAAGGAGTTACCGGCCATTTGAGCTAAGCAAATTTTTGGATCAAGTAGGGCCTTAATTAGAGCTTCCCTCATCTCCTTTGAAAGGATCAGAGTATCGTAGATGCTCAGTTTGGCGAGCAACCTCCAAAGATGGGCTAGCACGTTATACACTACTTTATTACCTGGTCCTTCAACTTCTTCCCGAACGGGTAACTCTTCTGCTCCTTGGAGGGTTACTCTATTGCAACCACCTACTTTCCTTTATCTTTCGGAGACTTACTTTAAATTGCTCGGTCTTCTCTTCATCTGCGATCTTCTCCTCCTTCTGGGTTGGTTCCTCTATTGCAATTGATAGTGTGGGCTTGGGGGGTTTCGAACTTTGAATTGAAGCGTGCACCGAAGTAGTTTGGATGTGATTCAATATTCTCTTTAAATATTTCATCCATGCGGTACTCCATCCATCACTGACTGCATACGGGTCTATCAGAACAATAGGATCGGTTGAAATGACATTGATGGAACCTCCACTTTGGGGCTCCTTCATGTACTCTTTCGGGATCATCATGTTTCCTTTCCGAAGTTTGTTCTCGAGCCAAATCTTGAATGTGAATTTGTCTTATATCTTGTGTCCGATCATCCGGTGGTAAGTGCAGTACATCGGGTGATCTTTCTTGTCCACTTCCTTTAGCTTCTTGGGCTCTAGCAGCTGGAATCCATCCTTCTTGATCAGACTACAGAACATCTTTCCAACTGCTTCATTTTTGAAGGGGTATTCTTTATTTAGAAGTTGTGCTAGGTTGTGCTTCTGCTGAACCGAATGCTGGTTATATTGTTGAAACTGTTGGCCGTATTGCTGTGACTTTTGATAATTCTACTGAGGCGGTTGGTAACTTGGCAGAGGTTTTTGATAATTTCGCTGCGGTGGTTATGTTCGTATTTGCATCGGCTGCTTGCCCTTATCTACCGTTGTGATGGTCCTGAACTTCTTTTTGAAGGCTCTAACTGGCTTCTGCTTATCGGTTTTGTCGATGAAACTTAATTGCTTTGCTTCCTCTTGCAGGCTGCCGACCTTGCTAAGAAACATCTCCAAAGTCTTGATTGTAAATCCTTTGAGGAGAAGTGCTATCAGGACATAGATGCTCTTTTGCAAGATACCGACTGCATGTTGTTTTTGGAGTTGAGGCTCACACTTCATGCTCAAATTTCTCCATCGAAGGATGTAGTCGACTAAGGTTTCGTTCGGCTTTTGTTGATCCACCACTAAATCACTGATAGTGATGTGGTGTTGGGTCCCAACAAACCTTTTAACGAAAAGATTTTCCAATTCCAAGAAATTTTTGACCGAACCATTTGGCAACTCTGCATACCAATCAAAGGTGATCCCTAACAGGCTGCTGATGAATTGGCGAAATAGTAAAGCATCACTCCCACCTGTGTTGCAACAACTAGCACGAAAAATGTGTGACATGCTGACGGGGTTTCCCATACCGTTGAAAGTCTTAAACAGAGGTGGTACGAAGCCCTTTGAGTATTGAACGACATCAAATTCCTCAGGGAAAGGTCTACCCATCTGAATAGATGCTCCACTCTTAGACTGGGCTAGGGCTTCTCGCACCTACTGTTCCACCATATTTTTAATTTCTTTCTCGTGTATCATACTTTGACAGGAATCTTTCTTGAGTTGTTCATCCCCGTTGACGGAGGCAACCTCTTTTCTTCCATCACTGATATGTAAGACTTCTGGAGGCACTTCTTTGGGTGTCTGCGGCTGACTCTGGAGGGTGGCTATGGTGGCGCTCATTTCCTCCATTCGCTTTTCCAATTGTTCTATCGTGTTATCTCTTTGTTGCAGAAGTCTTCACATTAGTTCTAGGTCTTCTTCCGCACTTGCCGGGGTTTCTCGCAGCAATGACACTCGGGTCACCACCATGTTAACTTTGGAAAAATCCTCTTCCATGAACTCTGACAGATCCTCCTCATTCTCTAATTCTTCTTTTCTTCCTTTTTCCAACTGCTGGATATCGGTTCTCAACTTCTCTATAGCAGTTTCAAGTGGTGTCCCCCAAACGATCTTGCAGTTATTGGGTGATGACTGTCGCATTTCGTCTTTCGGAGTTACTCTCAAAGTTGTAGCACTTTCTTCAGATCCGGGCTCCTTGATGGGACTTCTCTTCTCGGAGCGTTCTATCAGTACTGGTTCGGCAATATTAGGTTGCCACGCCATCCTTCTTGAAGTTGGAAGCCTCGGACCGGACGGTCTGTCAGCTGTATGTTGGTAGGTGGTGTGTTCTTTAATATGCAGACCTGATACAACTACATGTGATCCCCTTTCATTAGCTCATATTTTCCTTCTCGTTCTCTCTAGAGCAGTGATAGGGGTCACCATCGGTCTGAGGCGGGATTTGATTGGTACTCGCCCCATTCTTCTCAGGTTACTGATACGGGGTATCCTTCTTTCCTTGCTAACTTCTCAACTACTAGTCACAATCGAGCAAGCGGCGTAGTCTTCATCTTTCTCTTCCTACGATCATTAAAGTATGAAGGTCGGGGTAATACAGTGGCAATCTTCCTGGCATCCTTTTCATCGGAGGCAGCAAAGAGAGGGTGGAACCTACTCCCCTTTAGGAGCGGTGAGATTTCTGGCAGTTCCTCCTCTTCTTCAGGAATTTCTATAGGAATGGCAGCTTCAGCAGCCCTGATCTTTCTGATCCTAGAAATCTTCCTGTTTCTGTTCCTCCTTTGTGTACTGGTTAAGGGTACAGATCTTGAATTGGACCCTATCTCAAAAATAGACGGTGCTGCAGCAAAAGTCGAACCCTCCACGGTAGCATGCTCATTGCTGAATTGGACTTCCTTCCCCTTTAATTTGGCGGGAACCGGGGTAGGTGAAGTGACGATCAGACTGGTGGGGGTAGAGACAACAGTCCTAGGAGTGGCAGCTAATCTCTTACGAACAACAGTGTTTTCCTCAGTTGGGGCCCTTTTCAGGGGAGGAAATTCTTGTGCTGACTTCAAGTTGAACTCAATCACAGGTTGCACAGTTTCTGGTACTTTGGCCATTAGTGCAAAGAGGGTAACGTCTCCAAACTTGATGTTTGTATTGTTAAATCATTGTCCGAAGTGAATGACAGCTTCGTCAGACAGTTCATCCCTACTGACTGCTAAGTCTAGTCCATTGACGAAGGAGAAAATTAGCTTTGGTGCAGACATCTTCTGCAGGGTAGATTTTGAATATTATTTCCATAATACGCTTCCTTCCGTTATAAAATTTCTAGGACGAAAAATGAATTACTCCAAAAATAGAGTCTGAACACATTCTTATTCATCTTGTTTGTTTCTTAGTTTTGTTTATAAAGTATTTTAAATTATGTTTTATTTTGTTTGTTTGTAGTTTAAAGAAGAAGTTTTTTAGGAACGAAATAATTAAAGGACAAAGGGTAGAGAAAGGTAAAAGACCCAATCCAGAACCGGAAAGGAAGAGAAAACCTCATTAGACTCTCATCTCGTTGAACCGCTCCTAAGATAACACCTATTTGGGATTCCACCCCACCTCTGAGAGGCAGAATGATTCCGGAACCTCTCTGTTTAGGGATGTCTAAACAGTGGCTCCAGAATCTAAGAGGAGTTGACTATACCCATTCAAGATAGAAATGAGTGAGGTATGCCAACGGAAGAATGATAGTTTGGTCCACTAGGTGCATGGACTCACTACCAATTTATGAAAGCAAAACAATCTGATCAAAATGGAGAGAGGAACTACTCCCCAGTTGAGTCACCGAAATTGTCGCATATTTATAGGTTATGTGTTTTGGAAAGGGGGTCGCCTACGAAGTTGTCGGCTAATTTTATATTATATATATATATATATATATATATATATATATATATATATATATATATATATATATATATATATAATTTGGAAAGTAGCATTTGATTTTTGAAAATAATTTTAAGTTTTATTTAATAGGAAATTGTACAGCTTTTCAAAAATGATATTTGAAAATATAACCTTAAATTTTAAAATATGAAATCAAACTGATCTCATATCCCAAATGGTTTATATAAACGAGCACCGCATCACAAACCAGTATCTACCCTGAGCAATAGACACACTGCTTGATAATGGGGCTCGATAAACTAAAAGATTTGTGACATCTGTTTGGTCTACGAACTAATTTTATAAACCAACAATTTACCCTGCTTAATATAAAGGAATTAAACAGGGTTTATATTACCTGGGTTCTTAATGTTCCTTATAAGGGCAAGCCCCTATAGTTAATTACATCTTAAATGATGGGAATCACTTAGGAAAACTCTTGATTTGGAATTTCAAATTCTAAGCATTCAAAGGATATTTTTGAATTTCAAAAGGGATTAGGTCAAATTTGGAACATTTTATTTTGGGAATCCAATGGAAGAAAGGTAGGGGATGTCAAGGATCCGAGGAGAACCTCGGTGACTTCCCAACTATCCTATTTGTTTGGTTTGAATTAGAGGAGATGTTATTTTATGTTGCAATCCTACCAATTTTAATTAATTAGAGCTTATACTCACATGACTTGATCATAAAAATAGTCTCGAAGATCAAGAGTTTATGTCGTACCAAACGACTACCTTAGAGCCCTAAGGTGAGTTAGGGCTTAAATTGCATGACATGATTATGCAAATGCCTATGGAAAAAGTAAAAGGTTTATGTTGCGCTAAGCAAACTACCTCGAAATCCTATGGATAGTTGTTTAATTTCTATGGAATGGTTAAGTTGATGAAGACCTATTTTGCTGTTGCACATGGTTGTGTGCCCACCGTGCTTGCTCCGAGCTCCTTGTTGTCACAGAGGGTTTAGTTTAAAGAAGTGATAATCAAGGGATGAGAGAAGTGTTTTTTTCTAGAGAGGTTCAAAATTTAGATGGCTTAATGTTTTAATTAAAAAAAATGTTTAATTTGATTATGGCGACACCGGTTAGCATCCCACGGTTCCCTCGTTTTGGCACCACCATTTTCATCGGATTCGCTTAGTCTAGATGAATTTATTAAATGTAACTTAATGGATTCTGTACTTTCGTTTAGACTGTGGGAGACCTTATCAGCAACACGTAGGTTGCGTCATCCAAGGTACTCCCGTTCATCCAAGATATGTTTTAATTTAGTTGTTCTTGCATATTTATTTTGATTGGTGATTAAATATTTACTTGTTTAAACATGTTGGATTCAATCATTTTCACAATTTTATAAAAATGCAAGAAATTAAAGCATTTAATAAATGACGAGAAAGAAATTTTAATAACTTAAATGCATACCTGGAAGGTCATCTCATCATTTTCCACTACAACTCAGAATGCATGTTAGGGCATATATATATATACAACAAATACCTAGGTAAAGCTAAGAGAAGGCTCAGATCATTTACCAACCCTATGATGTCTAGGTTCAGCTCCTAGTTGTCTACCAAGTCCTATGACGTCTAGGTTGAAAATTTGGTTGTTTTTAAGGATGATTTTCTTCATCAAAGAATAATGAAGTCCAATTGTTCTTCTGAAACAACCCATCAGATTGAGGAAGTGCTCGGGGTAAGGCCCCGAACATCTTTTCAAAACTTCTAGATTTATCTTGGGTCCAAATGATTTCATTGTCTAGTTGAATTAATCATCCAAAGTTTGATTGAAGTTTAAATTCGTTTTAATTTTTCTTGCTCAGTGAACTTAGATGTTTTAGTTGTCTTATAAGAGAGGTGACATGTCATTAGGCATTTCATTTAGAAGTTATGAAATGAAAGTCTTTATGGGAAAATTAGTCCATTAAAGAACTTAACCATTCTTAATTGAAGTCAAATTAGTAATTTAAAATGATTTAATTTAGTTATAAAGTTTTAGTTAAATTAATAATTTAAAATGATTTAATTTAGTTATAAAGTTTTAATTGGTTTTTTAAATGTTTTTAAATTATTCTTAAAAATAGTATTTAAATTATTTTAGTTCAATAAGATTAATTTTTAATCCTTTAACTTATTTTAATTTATTTATAATATTTCAGATTAATCTTAGTTGGTTTAGGTTGATTAGAATGTTTTAACTATAAATTACTTTACATTAATCTTAAGTTTTAAATGATTTCAGATTAGTTTTAATATTTTAAGTTTGTTTTAGTTTGATTTTAAATCATTTCAAATTTATTTTAATATTTTAAACCTTAATTTGATTATAAGATTTCAAGATTATTCCCTTTTTAATTATTAGTTTCAATTATCATTTTTCATGGTTTCATTAATAAAAATTAAATGATATTTGATCAAATCATTAGTTAGGGATTCAATTTAAAGATTTAGTGTCTTCCTATGTTAAATCCCTTAAGCTTACTAATTTTTGCTTTAATTGACGTCCAAAACTTAATGACTCAATTAATTGAGATTTCTTCTTTAATATTAAAGGTGATTAATGGGTTTCTACCCCTTAAGTTCCCATGTTTCAATCATCCAAGAAGAAGATTAAGATCAAACATTTCCCCTTCCCCTTTGGTTAAGCCTAAATATTAATTAAGGCTAAAAGTCAGTAATTACCCTTTTGCCCATTTAGGCTTGTTCACCTCATAATTCATTATATCAAATTCGAATGACTTTGAAAATTTTATGTCACCTCACACACATGTAAATTAAGACATAAGAGGAGAAAATGTGATTTTTCTGATTTTAATTTAATTTATATAATTATTTTAATGGAAAATAGGGATTTTCAATGAAAATTCAATAACATGACCAAGCTAAAGTTTCTGTCCTTAAGAAAATTATAGAAGGTTTCCACTGACCAGGGGATCACTTGGATCAATTTTATTGTTTTTTTGAATTTTAATTTAATTATAATAATTATTTTAAATTTAGAGTGTTAATTAAATATAAAATATTTTAAAAGTAGAAAATTAAGTTTTGTATTTTCCAAAAATCTCACTAAGGTCAAGGAACCCAGATAAGCAAATTTTACATTTTTTTATTTTTATTTGATTTATTAGGATTATTTTAGTGAAAGGTTAAGAAAATTCATTTTTAAATGTTAAAAATTATCCTAGGCCTTTAAAAGTTAATATCTTAACTTAGAGACTTAGGAAAAATAATTTAATTGTTCCCAAGTGATTAAGAGACCAAATGTGATATTTTGGTGAATTTTTATATTTTTTTAATTTTTATGATTTTTTTATTTATTAACTATTTAAAAATGATTAAAAATCAAATTTTTATGAAAAATGCAATTTTATTTTTCTTGGATTCCTCTGATTACAAAGAACTCCCAATATTAATTTGGTGAATTTTTTAAATGTATTTTGGGTTTTATGAATTTTTAAATATTCAAAATGGCTATGTTATTTAGGAAATTCATTTAGTAAATTAAATTAATTACAATTGACTTTAAAATTTTTATGGTGGTTCCTCTTATCCTAAAGAATAGTGGAGAATTAATTTTGTGTTATTTCCATTTTTAATTTGTTCAAATTAATTCAAAATTGTTTTTAGGTCAAGTGAACAATTATGGTTATATTTATTGTTTTGGTTCATGAAATAATTTTCCTAAGTTCCTCTGAACATAAGAAACCTACCCTAATTTTTCTATAATTTTCTAAGTAATATGCTAATTATTGTAATTAAAATACCAAAACAGACATATGAATTTAAAAAATACATAACTTGTCATGGAGACCTCCTATGTCCTTAGAAAAATCATGAGGAGATAGCCCATGCCAGAGACTACCTAGGGTTTAAATTTCAAGTCATGGTGAGTAGTGCAACATAATGGAGAATTCAAATACACAAAAGAGTATTTAATTAATTAAAAATCAAAGACTCAACAAAATGACTTAATTCTTTTTCCAAGTTATTCACCTCTATTCACTGAGCAAGAGCATATTTTTCTTTTAATTTTTGGATTTTTCTATGCAAAGTTATGCATTTTTGAAGTTCTGGCTATTTAAATAAATAAAAAATCTTTGATTTTACTACTTATCGTACGCGGCGCCACGGAAATCTATGATGGCTCCGAAATTCCACGTGGTACGCTCCAATTCGACGCCGCCATCTACCTCGGGGCCATGCGGCCGCGTTCCTTATGTCCTGAAGCGTCGTCCGGCGCTATCCTAGCCCTCCGTTTAATACACGAATGATCTGATGGCCCATAAGCATCGTCTCCGTCTAGTGTAAATTTGCAACTACACACCTTCTAAGGTTAATTTCTCCTTTGATTCTCAATGGATTTTCAATAAAATTTTCTCTACACCTAGATCTAGCCTAGCTCTACACATCTATATGGTTTATTAAGCATTAATTTCATGTTTTCTTCAAAAAGGCTCAACCCGAGCTCGGGTTTGGGTGTTTTGAGCCATTACCTTTAGTCCAAGAGGTGTGGCCTTAATTGGATGGTTGTGACACCTTCAGTGGGGTCTGGCGAAGCTCCTGTAAGCAGCACTCAAGTTCCCTTTGAAGTTGGGGTAGAACTCCTCCAAGTGGCGGCCAGCCTTTGTAGAAGTCCAATGCAGAGACCTCTGTTGATGGGGCTTTGATGAGGGAAATCCTTCTCTACCTCTGGTGAAGGTGTGGGAAGAGTTAATTTTGAGTTGGTGGAGGTTTGGTAGATGTCCTTTTTCCAGCCTAAATTTCCAATAGGAAATTGAGCTCAGGTGGTGGAGTTCAGGGCAGGAGAACAGTTGGGCTCAAGTTCTCTGGGTTGTGAGAGCAATTTAGGTCACTTGGATGGCGATTTCGGGAGGGTTCAGTGCATCTAACCTTTTGGTTGTGGGGGAGAACTATTTAAATAGAGGAGGCTGTGGTGGAGCTCAGGCCAAGCTGAGGTGGCCGGAGTGCCGCTTAGGTGGAGGGAAGAAGTGCTCAAGTGGCCAATTAAGCTTGGCAGCTTGGATGGGCTTAATTTGAAGTTTGACTATATGGGGTCTCTCGGAAATGATGTTTTCCGGCGTCCCAGGTGGCCGGTCGGCAGGCATGGGTCACCATCTTGACCAGTGAGGTCATGGCTTGAAATTGGTGAGGTCAATTAAGGTTTGACATGTTTAAAGGGGTTTGATTAAAATGGAATGGGGTAAAGGCTCATTTTGGGTCCAATTGAGTCAAATCATGTAAATGGGCTTGGTTCACCCTTCCATGACATGATTTGGGCTAAAGTGAGTCATTTGGTTCAGCTGACTTTAGGTGGATAAGTCTCCATCCAAAGGATTTTAATTAAACATGGGTTAGAGTGTGACATTAAAGGGGTTAAAAAGGCTTAAGAAGGAGTTTGGAAAGAGGTTCCCTCTTTTTCCATTAATGGTTTGGTGATGTGGAAAGTGGCTTCCATGGCTCTCATGGCTAACATGTGGCTTGCTCATGGCTCCATGGCTTGCCTTTGGTTTGGGGAGATTGCATAAAAATGGACTTTTTAGGATTTTTGGATATTTTGGGGAGAATTTTTAAGACGCCACAAATGGGTTGATTTGATGATGATTTAAGACTTTAGTCAAATGATATTTTTGAAGGAATGATGAAGGAAAGGTTTCATGTGGGCTTTGGAATGGATTTTGGGCTTTTGGAAATAATTGAGTCATGGGCTTGAATTTGGGCTTTTGAATTGGGGTGAACTTGGTCTTGAATTTGGGTTTGACTTGAGTTAATGCTTGGATCAAATTAATGTTGAGTTTGGTATAGGAAGGTGTCATGAAGATTTTAGAAAATATTTGGGGTGATTTTGGATTAATTTAGGGGTTAATTGAATGTAATCATGGTGTAGGGTCAATTTGGACAAATTGGGCTAATTTGAGTCAAAGTTGGGCTAATGTTGGATCCAATGCAAAATTATTGTTGCAAAATGTTAATGGGGGTGTGACAAGCAGTTTCCAACCTTGGTTGGGTCTTGGTTTTGGGTTTTGGGCTTGTTTGGGTTCATGCTTTGTTTAGGCCAAATTTAGCAATTTTAGTTTGAGTTGAGCTTGGGTTGAGTTTGAGTGCAAATTGTGGGCAAATTAATGTTGCATGTTGTTTGTGGGGATGTTAGGAAGATATTGGAATTTACTTTGGAGAAAATTGAGGGGTTTTGGGTTTGATTTGGGTAGTTTGAGTCATGAGGGTTAATTGGGGAAATTTGGATTTTTTTTTTGGTATAGATAATTTTAGAAAAAGCTTGGGATAAAATTGGGGTCAAATTAATAAAAAATTTGGTTTGTGGCAGTGTTATGAAGGTTTGGAATTTTGGAGAAAATTGGAATCAATTTGGTTGACATTGGATTCAATTGGGTTAAGTTTGGGTTTAAAATAAATCAACTTGGGATTCTTGGTAAAATTGGATTAATTTGAAAAAAATAAGCTATGATGTAGTTGAAGAAAATGAAATTGGGAATTTTTGGGACATTTTGTGATTTTTTTTGTGATTTTTTGGAATTTTCAAAACTTTTTGCTATGAAGGGTGTTTTGGTAATTTTGGGGGTATTTTGGGAATTTTAAAAATTTTGTCAGATTTGGGTAATTTTGGTCAAATTGGATAGTAGGGAATAACTTGGAATGATTTTGAAGGGATTTTGGGAAATTTTGATAATTTTGGGAATTTGGACCCTTTTCAAGGGCAATTAGGTAATTTTGTAGGTTTAGGGCCCCGAGTGTCAAAAATAAAAATTGTAGAAAAATTAAGATTGGTTCAAGGTGAGTAACATGGAATCATTTTGGTTGAGCCACGAAGCCATCTTAAGCTCACAAAAGCCATGAGAGGACTCATTTTAGGCACTCCATATGTTGTTCTTAACCCTCTTAGCCAAGGACTAGAGGTTGAGGCCCATCCATATGAGTCTCGTAAAAGACTCAAGAGGCTAGGTTAAGTGTGAGTGATTTCAGGGTTCAAGCATGTGCAACAATGTGGTGTGTGCAAGTTGGACCTCACCAAGAACAGGTCACCCAGGGTTGTCCTAAGGCTTGGTCATCCTATAGGAACCCATCCTTATCTTTCTACACATTGGTCCTAACCTTCCAAGTAATTTGGAGGTTAATGACCATCCATGTAGGATTCTAAAGAGAGTTGAGATTTGGTTGATTTTCTAAATGGTGGATTCCATTTCTAGTCTTCTAGGATAGTCAAAGGAAAAATCCTATGGCTAGATCCTAAGCACTAAAAGGAAGGAAGGACCTCACCAAAATGAGGTCAACAAACTTCCATCATTTTACACCTCTCCTGAAAATACATACAGTCTTCTTTAAATAATGTTTTCAACTCATCATGAAAGTCCATTTTGATCTCATCTGTTAACTTACTCTCAAAACTCTTTTGGAAATGGTCTTTACTTAGATAATAAATTTCATCCATCCAAAAACAATCATCATATTTTCTCTCAGTTGGATATTTCATAGTCTTTAATACATCAAAAGTTACTTCCAGGTCATTAATATTCATAGTCAACTCTCCTTCATGCACATCTATCATAGCTTGTCCAGTAATAAGGAAAGGTGTCCCCAAAATAATTGGATTATCTTTATCTTCCTCCATATCTAATACAATAAAATCCAAAGGAAAGATAAAATTATTAACTGTAACAAGCACATCTTTTATAACCCCTTTTGGGTAAATGATAGATCGATCATCTAACTGAAGGGTTACAGTAGTGGGAGAAATATTAGCTAAACCTGACCTTCTAAATATAGATAGAGGCATCACATTAATGCTCCCTCCTAAATCACATAAAGCTTTTTCACATAATTTTTCTCCAATTACACAAGGAATTGTAAAGTTACAAGGATCTTTAAGTTTCTGAGAAAACTTTTTTTGAAGTATAGCGCTACACTCCTCACTTTGTGCAACTGTCTCATAATCCTCAAGTTTCCTTTTCTTTTTTAATATCTCCTTCATAAACTTTGCATAACTTGGCATCTATTCCAAAGCTTCAGCGAAAGGAATATTTATCGTTAACTTCTTAAGTACTTTCAAGAATTTTGAAAATTGTTCATCCAACTCATGCTGTTTAAGTCTTTGAGGAAATGGAGGTGGTGGTCTTTCTAAATTGATTTTAGTTGGAGACATTAATTTTCCAGATCCTTAGAAACAAGTTCTTCAGGTCTTTTAGTTTCTATTGTTTCTCTCACAACTTCTTTCTCTTTTCTAACCACATCCACTATCTCTCTTCCACTTCTTAATTGGATAGCTTCTACTTGTTTCTTAGTGTTCTCTTTAGGGTTAATCTCAGTATTGCTAAGCAGTATTCCTTGAGGTCTATTACTAGACGAGTTAGCAATTTGTCCCAGTTGATTCTATATGTTTATAATCATAGTATTTTGACTTTGCAACTGATTCCCGTTTGCAATACCACTTCTTTTATAGACATCTTCTTATCATCAAATTGTTGATCATTCTTAGAGTCCCGTAGATATGAAGGTCTACAGCTTGTGTTCTCCTGATTATTCAAACTTCCATTAGGATTTGCATGATTATTTTCCCATTGTTGGTTTCCACCCCCAATAGTATGATTCCAGTTGAAATTAGGATGGTTCTTCCAACCTGGGTTGTAAAAGTTAGAATATTAGTTGTTTATGGTATTTAAAGTCTCATATGATAAGTTAGAATCAATCATAGGCCCTAATGAACTTTCCACACTTACTGGAGTAAATTGAGGCTGATTCATTCCAAATTGGTCCAACTTCCTTAATATTGCAACAACCAGAGATGCAAGAATTGCAACCACATATGTATCATGAAGACCGGCTACCTTTTTAGGATTTACCCTTGTAGAGGGCCATTGAAATTCATTTGTAGCCATACAATTAATGCATATGCTTCATTAAATGATTTTCCCATTAATGAATCACCACCAGCAGCATCAGTTATAGACCTAAGGGATCCTACTAACCCATTGTAAAAAGTTTGAATGAATAACCAATCGGGCAGAGCATGGTGTGGACACTTTCTTAAAAGTTCCTTATATCTTTCCCAGACTTCGTATAATGATTCCCCTTCATACTGACAAAATGTGATAATATTGTTTCTATTTTTAGTGGTTCTTGAAGGTGGAAAATACTTAGCTAGGAATTTCTGAGTTAACTTCTCCCAATTTTTAATAGAGCCAGGTGCTAATGAGTATAACCATATTTTAGCCTTATCCCTTAGTGAGAAAGGAAAAAGCCTTTGTCTAACAGCATCGTCTGACATACTGTTATAACAAAATGTAGCATAAAGTTCTACAAAACTTGGTAAGTGTAAATAGGGATCCTCCAAAGGAGTTCCCCCAAACTGGTTGTTCTGCACCAGTTGGATCATCTCTAGATTAGTTCAAACGAGTTAGCTTCTATGACAAGGTTTTGTATACTTGAGTTTCACCTATCGTAGCATTTATATAATCCCTCAATAGTTTATGATTATTTTCCAAGTTATTATTTTGAATGTTTCCCATTTCCATTTCTAGTTTTTCAAGTCCTTTTTGTTTTTTGATTTTTTTTTCTTTTTTTCTAACTCGGGATCATAAGGCACAAGTCCTGTAGATCCTTTAGTTCGCATACATAACACAACATATAATACATTAATAATTAAACAAAAAATATTTTCAATACAAGAAAATATTTTCACAAATACCTTGTTTTTCACACAAACAGTTTCTTCACAACACTTTTTCATACAAAAAACACTTTTTCACACAAAATAGCTTTTACGACACTACAATTTTCCAAGTCTAAGACTAAAAACTTCAACCAAAATCCTCCTAAAAGTCAAGATCAACTGTTGCGATCCCCAGCAACGGCGCCAAAAACTTGATCCCAGATATTTATGCTTATGTTTTATTTCCTTTTATTTATATCTCTTTCTTTACAATGACGCTAAAAACTTGATGAAGATGCAAATGAGAGTTTAATTGATATTCTTATAAAATGGGATTTTACGCAAGTAAACATAACATTATCAAGTAATATAGGGCTTTCTGATTAAGCCCCGAATATCGATCCCACGGAGATCTTAGTTAATCACACTAGCATTCAAGAGAAGTTCTAATTTATAATAACATGCCCTAACATGGAAAGTAGATAAAGGTTTGGTTTTAAATAAATCCTAAAATTATTACTATAATACTGCTTCTAAACTAAAACACTTAGTGAAAATCAGAAATGTAGAGTTTAATATATTAAAAGTACTCTTCCTTATGCAATGAAATTAGTGACATGTGTAAAATTAAAACAAGTAGCGAGAGAGATTGTGATAAATAGGAGAAATTATATTCTTTACCCTTACTTGGTTTTATAAAGAACATAGGATAAATTGATGATTTTAAAATTTGTAGATGGGTTAGGCAGGGAAGATACTAGCTCTCACTCAAGAGTTCCCTCTTCTCCCTCCACCTGGGGGCTAACATCTCATAAAAAAACTTTTCACATCAAACTAAATTAGGGGCTTTAGTCTGTAACCCTAAAGTCCTCTAATTCTACACCTCTTAAACTTGCATATCTCCCTATTTATTTGCACTCAATTATATGGACTACATTCTCACCCATATAATCTCATGTGATTCTTACCAATAGTTGACTGAGATAATACTGCATTGGCTCTTACATGTTCTCACAACTAATTCTAACATGCAAGCTGATCAAATTTACATGTAAATGTTGAACAAAGTGAAATCATAACAATATATTCTCACTTTACTTAATTCTATATCCTACACATGCATACTAATTCATTGTAAGAAAAGAGTAAAGAAAACTACTCCCTACACGTGGAGAAAAAATAAGAACTTTTCATTGAACAAGTCTTTGAAACCACACAAAAAAAGTACTAGATTCAAATCAAAATACAATGAAAATACTTATCCTTGATGGAAATCAAACTCTCCTTGTATAGAAAAGCAATCTTCTTACAATCCTCTCCAAAAACAAAGTTAAAAGAAAAGAATAAATTCTCACACTCTCTCTTTCTCTCTCACCTTGTCGCCCCACTTGGGGCTCACGCCCAAGTCTTCTTCTTCTCGACCTTCTTCTCCTCTTCTAATAGTTCCTCTCCCTTCTCTAAATCTCCTTCTTCAAGATTTTGCAAGCCTTAATTATAATTTTCCAAGAGATGCTTAAGTGTCTCTTCAAAAATAGTCCACATTCAATGAATCATCCAAAGGGTGCCTTAAGTGCCTTTTCACTCCAAGTGACACATCCCTTCCATAATAACTCCTTATAACTGACCAAAAATCTTCTAGAAAGTTTATTTTATCATTCTCAATGAGTTCCCCCCTGAAATAATCTTCGCAACGCTTCAAAAATCATCAAAATCTGACGTTTCTACAAGAAGTTATGCAAAAAAAACTTTCACCAACTGTCACTGGCGGCTATGCACCAACAATTTGGCGCATAAGCGCCACTGCCTGGAGGCTAAGCTCCAACTGGGTTGCGCTTAGGCGCCAGACACAGGTACAAATGTCTCCGGTTCGACCCATTTTGCTCCGGTATGCTCCGGTTCGACCCATTTTGCTCCGATATGCTCCATTTTGATCCATTTTTGTTCTTTTTGCTAAAATCACTCCAAATTCTTTAATTTGATGTACCTACAACAAAAAACATAAGAAAACATACCTCTAAAGTGTAATATCATTATAAAATATGGCATAAAAAATAGTACATTTTTAAGTTAATCAAGCTCCTCTGAGTTTTATCAAGATAAACTAACATTTATACCAAACATAAGGAAAATTTGAAGAATTTAATAAAGGAAGTGCTTTTTCATTTATTTTTTGTTTTTTTTCTTTTTGGCATAAATGGAATTGAAACATGTAATACAATTAACATAAATGTCCCCTAATTTGACATAGAAGATGCAATATGAGAAAATTGAGACACTTACTTATAAAATCCCTAAAATGTTACCATGGAGTATACATAATGTAGCTTGATTTGGGCATTTAAAGGGGGATAGACTTCCAATCAACATGATAGCCATAAAACAATGAAAAGACACATGAATTTCTTATATAAAATGTAACACTAATGCTATAGAACAAATATTAAAGAAAAGCCATTAAGTTTTGTCATGAAACACATGTAGAATAGACATACAACATGAACATGGTGAATAAACTTTGAATAAAATGGAAAATTTTGAAATATTTGTAAGAAATATAGAGGAATTTTAAAATTACATGCTGAATTGAGATATTTACAAATAAATTTTAAGAATTTATGGAATTTTTTAAACACAAACGAGTAACATGTATAGGTCTCATGGTGGATTTGGAATTCATACCATATGATACAAAATACATGGTTTAATCTGAAAATTGGATGAAAGAAATGACTAAGAAATTTGTAACATAATGTTGATTTCCTCAACCTAATTATCCTCCTTGCCTTGTCTTTTGTCCTTTTCTCATGAATTCGAAGAGAGATTAATGGATAAGGGCTCTCAGTTTGGTGCTTTGGAGGGGATAATTGATGGCTCAATTTTTTTTAAGTGTTTTGTTGGGGATTTCAAGAGAGGGGGGACGGAAGAACAAAATGGGATGGAATGTGATGGGTTTTGGGGATGTTTTGGACAAGTAGTAGGTAGTGGGATGGTTACTTGGTGGGGAAAAAGGGTTACGGGGCATGAATGTTTAGGATTGAGTGAGGAGTTGGAGATTTTAAATGGGGGCATAAGATTTTTGATGATGTGGAGTGGAGAGAAGGTAGAAGGAGGCATGGATAAATGGTAAGAGAAGCAATGGATCGTTGAAGTGGTGGCTACGATGAATATGAATGAAGGGATAGGATTAAAAGAGCATGATTATAATTTTGGCAAAGTAGAGGGGGATTTTGGTAAAATTACAAAAGGTAGTTATGATAGTATGAAAAAATTAAAGTATATATCATTTAAAAGAGTATAGTAAAAGAAATATAGTAGTTCAAATCATTTCAAATAAGGGGTTGTCTAGCATAAGATATATGCATTCAAAGTGGTTACATGATTGGAGTGGTGGTCAAAAGATGGTTGGGAGTTGGTTATAGCCAAAAATTAACTTTGGCTCATTTGATAGAAAAAAATATAAAGAATTCAATGGCCCATGTGGTTTTGTCTAATTCAAGGATAATAGAATGGTAAGACAGATCAAAGTGGGTTGAAACCCTCAGGAGAGATAACATAATGATTATTTCACAAAAATTATTATTTATTTTTATTTTCCAAGTATTTTTGAAGTTTATAAAAAAATTTTTTGAAGTCTAAGGTTGATTTTAATTCATTTTGAGGTAGTTTGTTTTTATTGTTTTATTAGCAAAGTTATTGTTCTTCTATCTCTTTATTATCATCAGCTCAAAGGTATCGAAACAAGATCAAACATAAACATGGAGGGAATCATTTAAAAGATTTTGATGATACATATGCAATGATGAAGTTTGTTTAAAAAAAACTCTTCGTTCAAAAAAATTCTATGTAGAACAACTTTCATGCATTAGAACCCTAAGCGCACAATTTTACATATAAACGATATTTAACGACCACAAAACTGATTTGGACAGTTTTCATATATGAATATGAAGATCATGCAACTTACAAAATGCAATATAAATCACTAGATTGACCTGTGAAAGAAAATGATAATTTTAGGATTTACAACATTAATCGTCATGTATGAAATTTGACTTGAAGAGTTTTATGCAAAAAATTTATTTCAAATGATTGTTTATTTGTGTGGTATTTATATGTGATGATAACGCATTAGCATCTCTCAAAGTAAGGTTTTGAGTCTTATAATATCCTCAAGTATGAAAATAATAATCTTAGGGTTTCACAGATTAAAGTTGATTTTAGAGTTATCTCTGAGTTTGGTTAAAATAATGTGTGCTTTGAAGTTTCTTCGTTAAGTTAAAAATTCAGTTTCTTAAGTTAGGGTTTGCTCAAGACCAAGCTCAAGTGAAGTCTAATAAGCTTAAGCTAAGGAAATAAGGTTGACTGAAAATGAGGGCAACATTATTGATGTCAATAAAGTATCAGGTCATCATGGTTTCACTTGATCTGCATTTTACCTTTAAGCCATGAAAATCATTAAATTGCTGTGGTGCCCTTCTCAACAACTATTTCAGAATCTGTGTTATAGTATTGCTGTCCAAAGAAAATCTAAAATACAGATGAGAAAATTTTAGGCCTATCAGTTTAACAATAGTTGTTTCCAATATTATATATAAAATCATAGTGAAGAGGCTGCAACCAATCTTAGACGACATCATCAGCCCACAGCAAGTGCTGTCACTACCAACAAAAACATCACAGATAATATACTAATCATCTAGAAGTTGCCCTTATACTTAGAAATCCCTTGCAGAAGTGCAAATGGAATATTAAAGCTTGACATAAAAAATGTTTATGAGAGTATGGATTGGAACTTCATTATAGCAGTGATTAAAGCAAGGGGTTTCAGCAAGGAGTTCTTTTATCTCATTATGTTGCTACTTGACAATAACTTCTCCTAAATTCTTAGTAATGGTCAAAGTTATGAGTATTTCAACTCTGATAGGGGTTTCAAACAAGGTGAACCTCTTTTCCATGACACTTTTCTTCTTAGCTATCAATTACTTTTCCAGAATGCTCAATCAATACTATAACACTCACTCCAATGCTAGATTCAAAGCTAGAGGGAGTGATTAGGTGTCCCATCTTGCATATCTTGATGTTGCTACTATTTTCTTAAACATGAGTAAATTTAAAATCAAAAAGCTCCTCAGAATATTCTTACATTTTGAAAAAGATGTAAGGCATAACTTTTAGTAAAAATAAATGTGATTCTTACCAAAACTAAGCAATCCCTAAGAAAAGCAAAGGATTGCAAAAATCATATTAACAAATTTCATGTATTCTCTTTCTTGGATGTAAGTAATTTCCCCATGAAATAAATGGGCTTCAAACTGAACATCATGAAGAATAGGAATCTAACGTTCGGTGAGGTGGTGCATATAATTAAGAAGAAAAATGAGAGTTGGAAGAACTTATCGTTATCACATTGCGGAAGACTCACTCTTCCCCAAACTTTTTTAACAAACCTCACTCTATACAATCTTCTAGTTGTTAATATGACATCTAGCATGCAATAAATTTTGGAAATAATTTTTAATAAATTTCTTTTATTTTGGGCACAACCAAAGAATCCATCGGACTTTCTGTAACAGGCTCTGAAAAACTTAGATTGTGTATGGTTTTTCTTTCAAAGCATTTACAATATATTGAGATAAAATACTGCAAACGTTGGATAACAATGAGATCAAATAAGAGACATTGAGCCAAATTCATGAACTTGAAGTATTTTCAACATTCACATATTGTGCTAATTAATGCTAAATTGGGAGATTCTTTGATGTGGAAAGAGATGTTGAATATTAAGCAAAAAACTGAGGATTTGATTATCTGGGAACTTGGGGATGAACATATTGAATTTTAGTTAGATGATTGGACTTTGATTGGAACTTTAAAGCAGCACTCAATAAATGAAAATTCTGATAATTTGGAGGTGTGTAATCTATGGTATGATGAGAAATAGAATGAGCACAGTGTAGGAGCTTTTTTCTAAAATTCTAGTGAGTTATATTACTTCTATACCTTTTGACAAAACACTCCGGCTAACAAGATGAATAATAAACAGTCAGCCCACCTTAATTTTAAAAAAAGAAAAAATCTATCTACGATCAATCCAAAATTACAAAAATGTGGATCAAGCTAAGATTCTAACAAAAGGTAA
This sequence comes from Papilionanthe hookeriana x Papilionanthe teres, assembly GCA_022702705.1. Lineage (NCBI taxonomy): Eukaryota > Viridiplantae > Streptophyta > Magnoliopsida > Asparagales > Orchidaceae > Papilionanthe > Papilionanthe hookeriana x Papilionanthe teres. The sequence goes on from CM040426.1 coordinate 25,838,178, forward strand.
ATCTAAACTATCCCTATAACTAAAAGTAGACCCTTAGACAAATAATCAACCAAACATGGCTAAAAGATCTGCTGGATGATTTGCCTCTCCGTATATTTGTGACGATTTCAAGTTGAAATAAAGGACAAGTTGAGTAATCTTCTTCCAAATATTTAATCCCTCCTACAAAAAAATCTGTTTCCCTAAGAAAAGCATGTAAACATTTGAAGAATCCATTTCAACTACAATGTGGTACAACTTCAATCTCCTTGCCACCAACAAACAATAAAGTATAGTTGTGAATTCAACATACAAAGGTGACATAGGGAGGTAAGGTCGAACAAAGGTTAATAAATATTTCCAATTAGCTTCCATTAAGATTTCTCCCACTCCAACACTAGCAGGTTTAAAATTTCCATCTTGATTAACTTTCATAAAAGACAATTCAAGTTTGTCCCATCTAAAAACTATTGGATGCAATGTTCGCTTAATGGGGAAATCTTGAGAGGGTAGAAAATTCTTTATATCCTGGAAATATTTTTCAGGTCTCCAATATCTAAGGGTTATATGTATGGAAGATTTGATAATGATAATTCTGTAAACTGAATGTAGATCCTCTTGGTGCATCATGTTTTTCTTCTCCAACCATATAAGGCAATAACAAATTACAAGAATTAAACTTTAGAGTTGTCTTGGATTGTTATTTCTATGCCAACATTCCAACATTGCAGTTTAGAGGCATAACCATCCCTTGACAAAAATATATTAAAAAGTTGACTTCCTGCATAGGAAAAAAAATGTTTACCTACATAGTAGACAAATGGAGGGGAAACTTTGTCCTTTGAGCATCAGAATATCATCCACTTGTAAAAGTTTGAACATAAATCTTCAAGCAAAAAATGATTGAGAAAGTTTCAAAAAAATTATTCCATAAGCTATCACCCTATCCCTGACTTTGGTTCCCATACAATTTTTTAGTTAAAAAAAATGTATATATAGGTGCTTTTGTAGATATATTTATATGACTTTTATTTTTGATAAAACCAAATGTTGAAAGCACAATAAAATCACTACTAATATTTACTCTTCAATATATATATTTCTAAGCAAAATTAATAGTGATTTTTTTCCATATGAAATATTTGGTTTTAGGGAAAAAAATAAAGATATCTAAGATTACAAATTAGATATGTAATTACATATAAAAAAAGTTATATGCATATAAATTCACCTTATAAAAACATATTCAACATCAAATGAGCCCTAATTTCAAATTTAAATTTAACCAAATTTACTCCCACTTCTAACCAAAGTAGAAGGAAAATGAACTTTTTTTCTTTCTTCTTTCGTAAATATGCATCGGATAATTAATTTGGATGGAAAAAGGTTATCTTTCTAAAGATTAATAATATTATTATTAACATATTTAATCACGGTTCAGGAATATGCATAAATAGGAGCTACCTTGCGAGGATATTTACTTAGAAGGATTAATAATAATAATATTAACATATTTAATCACAATTCAGGAATATGCATAAATTGCTGCTACCCTGCGAGGATATTTACATTTTGGAATATAATTTTTCCTATTGGACTTTAATCACAAAATAATGCATATTGATATATATATTGGTAGGGATGCAAAAAAATTGACCCAAACTCAAACTAACCCAAAAAAAATTTTGGTGGGGTTTCGCTTAGGAATCCTAACTGATTTAATTTTTTTGGTTCAAGTTTGGGTTGACGCGCTAGTCCGAACAAATTCTCGAAGCCAAAATTGACTTAAGGTTAGACCCACTTGCCAACTTAGATTTGACCTGAAACTGACCTAAATTTGTATCAAACTTAACTTGAATAGTTTTTTTTTGTTTTATGCTAAACAGATTATACGGGTTACGTTCAAGTTGATAAGTTGAAGACTGATCAGGTTTGAGTTGAACTTTGTAACCAATTTAATTTTTAGGTCAGAGTCGGGTCAAGCCATTTTTAATTCATCTTAAATTCAGGTCAAACACGAAGCTGACCAGCAAACCCAATTTGACACTTCTATCATGAAAAGCTTTATAATTGAAGCAAAGTTCATCAATTACTTGGCTAAAATAATCATAGTGGAAGGAAATAATTTTAAATTGACAAATAAAGGAATACTTAAAATTGAGGGGCATGTACATACATATCACTCAATTTTGTGCTTTTGTATGTAAAACATCAAAATAACATTATTTTAATTAAAAAAAAAAGATAAATAAATCTTTTCACGTATAGGTAAGGTGTTATATATTTACAATTTTAAACTATAAGTTTTAGATATGTAAATTTATAAATTTTAAATGATATGTATGTAAATCATCCTAAAATTTTAAAAAAAAAAATTATCTATTTCCTAACCATAAGTTAATATCGTATTAAAAATTAGAGTCTTATACATGTAAATAAGAAAATACTGACGTCAGATATATAAATAAATTAAAATTTCTAGGTTAATGCCTCATAATATAACAAAGAACACAGTTTTTAAAGTGATGATCTATATACATACCATTAAATTCTTATTGTACTTATATATCAAACTTTTAAGTTACATAAATATGATATGAGGTAAAAAAAAGTATGTATTTCTATTATTTTGGAGTTAAAATAGTAATATTTTTTATCTAATGTGAAATTTTTTATTTTGTGTATAAAAAAAGTAAAGTTAGGTATATAAATACATAAGAATGAGATAAAATGTTTGAAAATACCCTTTTTAAATAATAATTATTTTCATAAACAGTCGGTCGCGATTCATTTCGAGATGATATTTCATTTTATTATGAAAACTAAATAATAAATAATAATACATTTCATAATTCATTCTTCAATGATATAGAAATTTAGTAATAATTGCGCTCTGAGAAACGTTCGAAACAAAATTAATAGTTAGGATGAATCATCGGACCATTATTGTTGGTCCCATAACAGAAATGTACAACGCCTGGGGTCCGAAATTCGGGCGCTAAGCTGAGGGGGAAGCACTATAGTTAATTAATAGAGCTGTTAAAACTTCTTCTTGTTGTTTGTCAACAATTCTTATTGGGTTCGCTAAATCACTAATCAAATAAGTTATATATAAATAATTTTTGGACTCCATGAGTCAAATACAAATAAATATTTATTCATTATTGTTCCTTTGATTTCAAATAATTAAATTATATATATATATATATATATATATATATATATATATATATATATATATATATAATAGATGAGTATTAGTTTTAAATAATTTAATTGATTAAAAGGCTATAAAAATTTACAATCAATTAAAATTATTACTTAAAAGAATAAAATAAAAATATATGAATGTTTATTTAAATGAATGGTTTAATATAAACAATTATATTTAAATCTTGTCAATATTCTTAACATTCTATGATCTGTGCAATTAGTGCTATCGAAATGACTTCATTATTCGAGTATCAGCTCGTGTTCAACTCGCTAATTGTAAAGAGCTGAAAATGCTTTTTTTTATTTTTTATTTTTTATTTTTTATTTTTTTGTCGTTTGATATATAAATGAGTTGAACACAAGCAACCGTATTCTTTTAATGTGCCAAACATCTACCGAACTTGGGCTCCCTCAAACTCGGCTCGTTTACACCCCTTATCATTAGATGAAAATTTTTTATTCTAAATATTCTTTTGAAATATAATTATTTCTTGTAATTATTTTTCAAAATACTTACATTTTGAGTACAAAATCGTCATTTGGAATAAACAGAGGATATTCTTAAACAAGAATTTTTTTGCTTTCAAATTAATTTTTAACAATTAAAATACTCTCTAAAGTATTTAATTAATTAAAAATTAATTACAAAAGAGATTTCATTTTATTTTTATTATTTTCTCCTCTGCTCACAGAGTTCATGGGCATTTTTATTTTATTTTTTGATTTTTCTATATCGAGTTATGTATTTTTAAAGTTGTATTTGATTATCTGGATTTAATTAATTCAGAATTTTTGATTTACTCACATAGTCATGCGGCGCTGACTGGATCCTCTGAGTTATCGAATGTCCCCACGGGACTCCATGATTGAATGCACTTTCTACATGGTTGCCAAGCTATCCTGCGATCCACTGCTCCCCTACTCACGGTCTGCTGATATGATTTAATCGTTGTTGTTTGTTTCTAATATACGGAAACGGGTAGCATCGGTTCATCGTCCCCACATAGCAGAGAGCTAAGAGCCGACTCAATCAAACCCCATTATCTTACTCGATTCTCAACCAAAATATATGGGGTTTGTTCCTATAGCTTCTTCTAAGTGAGAAAAACCTATTTATATAGTTTAATGGACATGTGTTGTTCATTTCTTTCATAAAAGACCAAACCGAGAGAACTTTTTTAGGAATTTTGATTCATACCTTGTCCAAAGAGGTGTGGCTTCGATTGGGCTTGACAGTGACGACCGTCTTGATGCCACACAGCTCACTGTGGATGGATCTAAGTATGACTTAGACCAAAGGATGCCAAAATTTGGGGTTGGTCTATGATAGAAGCAACGAGAAGGCTCAATTTCAATTGGAGAGAGTGACCTAGAGCTTCGGAAAGCTTTTAGGAAAGTTAATTTTGAGTTTTCGAGACTTGATGTCAGGCCCAAAATTGGTCCCGATTTTGAAACTGATAGGGATCGATTGCTCTAGCCAGGAGGAGTACTGTTGTTATTGAGAGCAATGAATTTTGAGGAGCCTTATGTTGTGTGAAGGCTTTCGGGTATGGACTATTTATAGCCATGGGAACTAGGGGTGAGGTTGGCCGGGCATGAGGGAGCTCGGACGTTCCTCAGAGAATTTTCAAAAGGATTTTATGAGTTTTGGGCAGTAGAGAAGAACATTCACAAGTTTCCATGTCTTGACCATGGCGGTGCCAATTGTGAAGAGGGAGGCATAGGAGGGTGCTTAAGGTAATTTGGAGACCTTTTGGTGGGTGGCTAAGACCAGATTTGGTCTGGTCTTGGCTCGCCAAAAGCTAGTCAAGGAGGTCAAGACCAAGGTGCCAAGTGCCTTACCTCATGATGAATGGTGCCAAATTTATCATTAAATGGTTGTCCCATGCTGGTATGGGTGTTATGTGGAAGTGAGTAGATGAGCCATGAAAAAAGCGAGTTCAACAGTAGGTTAATTCTTTGGATTAGTAACTCTAAGTTGAGATAAATTTCTTACTTCAATTTAGCTCATTTAACACCAAACATATATCTTTTGTTTCTCGATTCATTAACCTGAGTCCCCTCATAGGATTCGATAAGTCAATGTCATTACTCTATAAAGGCAGTAGATTATGTTCAGCTCTCTATATAGTCATTGCACACCATAAAAGAAATCTTAGAGGCCCAAAGCCCAATTGTTCTGTTTCGCCATTCTTTTCTCTTTTTTTATTTTAAAATGAGTCGCCAGGTTGTCAATCGTTGTATACTTCCCTTATTCGAATAAATCTCCCTCTCGAATCAAATCAGTGATTTGAAGAGAAGAGGAACCGAATAAGATGGGATATATGACAAAGTGACAAACAAGAGAAAAGAAAAACATGGAGAGCCTACGTGCGATAAACCTCGCAAGGATAAGTCAAGCATGTCCGCCCAAACAATATCGGGTGGAGGCACCGTGAACCAATATCCGCGAAAGAACTATCTATGTAGACTACCCATAACCAGAGGGTCAGGTGTATGTACTTGTTCTGGGGTCAAAAGCACTCCCAGAGGAACGTGTTCCTACTGGATAATTACATCTTAGGGGATACTCAAGAATACTCTCGATAAAAGGAGTTTCGCTTTATATCATCATAGAATTGGGGTATAGGCAATCAAAGGAAAATTATTCCGTGTGGGAAAGTTTCAATGCTTCAAAGCTCTCGCTAAGCCATCGGGCAGAGAGTGAGTCTCTCACATCCCAAATGGGGTCGAGGCTCATCGACATACGGAACCCACGAAATAACCTAAATCATCCTGACGGAGGTATCCCAACACGTCAAAGCACGTCCGGGTCATAAGGGCAGAGGACAAATCCTCGTATCCCAAACGGTCAGCAGCTCATCGGCATCGAGCCGTCAAAATGATATCAACGAAGTCAAGAAGCGAAATGGCTCAATAGGGGTAGTCAAAGGAAGGGAGGAGTAATCCTAAAGGGGTAGAGGTAGCCAAGTCGGGGTACCACAAACCTGTCATCCCAAGCTTAGGACCCTAAGTCTACCCGAACGTAAAGGTAGTTGACCCAACACGTCCTAAGATCCCCGGTCAGCAATCCGAGAATTGCATTATCCATGGTGGCCTCGGTAACCCTAAGGTCAAAGGAAGGAAACTTTTATCCTATGACTATAAGTTGGAGCTCCAAGAGGTGGGTCTTACACCTACAAAAGTGACAAGGATGCCTCCTGAAAGGAAGATAAGTTGAGGTTCAGCTACAAAGCTGCAAACGCTCCAAACAAAAGGACTTACACCCCGTCTGGATCGGGGAGCCTTCTAACAACCTAGGCGCACTAGAAAACCACCTATAAAGATATGCTGGGCCAGTCAGGTTGGAGAAGTACGGGGACTCCACCTCGGGACATGCAAATATGAATGTAGTTATCTAGAGCGATCCTTAAGTAATGTGGAGGCCCTATTAGTATAACTTGGGTAATAGCCATGCAAGTCAACCTATTTAAAATCCAGCTTGAACGCCATGCAAGAAAGTAAAAGTGCATATTTTAAAATCATGAATATTTTAATCCTAAAATTCATTTATATTGAATATTTTATTAGGATTTTTAACATATAAAGTTTACAATTTTAGGGTCCTTAAAGAGCCTAAGTGGTATCGCGAAATCCCAGATCACAGAAAAAAACAAGGTAAACACATGCAGGCATGGAAGTGTGCAATAAAAACAAGAAAGAAAGCACTCCATAACAAAATAAAAGAGGCCAAAAATGCCGCTGGACCGGCAACATATCCCAGAAAAAGAAAAATGTGGCGGACTTCGCATATACATGCCCGATCCTAATTATATACATCAATATGAAAATGCAGAATTAAGATACGAGGCACGAGCAACTGCTCCCGGGCCCCCTCCACGTGGTTCCCGCATCAAAGCACCTCGTAACCTGTGCCCGTATCTTATTTCTGCTACAGGAATCTCCTAGACTCTAAAAGTACAAAGGAAAAAAAATACTCAATCCTGTATGAAAACAAGTATTAGCGGGAAAGCTTGCATGCAAATAACGTATAATGAGCCATGCCTTATAAGTGGGGGAGCTATTAGCACCTGCAAGCAAAAGTGTCAGAAATCACCACATTCTCCCCCCATAACAGTACCTATGTGAACATAGAGGCATGGATCCCTGCAGAAAAGCGCCCTAACACACTACCATACATATGCAGCATGCAATCACATCACAGGCAAAGTGCAAGAGAAAGATATCTGGCTAGGGCAACCAATCCATCAAAGAACAATAGCCAGGCATAAAAAAGACTACCTAGCAACCTAAGTCCTTGCCTAGGACACCATCTAACGGAGAGTGCACAAACCTAGTGCCTAAGTGCGGGGTGAGTTTGGGTATAGTATGACTTTGACGAGGTCGTCATACCAACCCCGACCTAATGATCCGAAGGATCTAAAGGGCGTCACGAAGAAGGGTTAAAAAGTTAGATCCAATGGAAACTTAGCACAGTTATACTTGTGCCGATCCCAATGACTTAACTCGCATTGCTCATTGGGATCAACCCAGCAAGCAATGCTCGTTAAGGCATCGCGACCGACACATAGTCACTCTCCTAACGAGTACGACAAGCCATCAAGGAATGGGTAAGCAAACAGTCATGCATGAAGCCCACATTGGGATTGCTCGATCAAAGTACGAAGCAATCACAACGGGCGCCCAAAAGGACGAACACACATCATGCAAATGAATGCAAGGATGTTACATGCAAAAAGGATGCACCAAAGTGGTGAGGGTGAGTATACTGTGAAGGCAGTGACTCAGAAAGAGCGTGCATGCCGTAGCGGCAGCGGCCCGAAGGTGGGCATGCCGTAGCGGTAGCGGCCCAAGCAAACGTGCAACACGAACAAGTGATAGTGCTTATGCAGGTAAACATACACAGTATATGATGCAACATGCAAGCATACTAACATGCACAGGCATACTAGCATGAAAAATGATGCAAAAAAGTGGTCACATGCGAAAGAATGCAACAAGGCGGACCATGCACATGCAACACAACCCCAAACGCTCGACGACGTGTCGAACTCGTCCTAACGACCTCACATAAGTACCTAGGGTTGACGCTCTTGGATGTGCAGCATCGCGCCTCCAGCTTTGACGTGGCTACGTGGAGGGCTTCCCCCTTCGATTTCTCGTAGGGGAAACTCACCACCGTTCGTAGGGCGAACTAGCTAAAAAGCTTTTACCGCTCTACGAATGCCCCGATCTTATAGAACAGACTAGCTACAAAGCTTTTCCCATCCTCTAAAATCAAACTCGACTAATCCCTCCAAGGGAGATTAGGAGCGCCAAAACCGTGGGAAATTGGAATTCCAACCCAGCGGGGCTATGGCTTAAAGCTTACAACAAGGAATCGCTCAGCTACGAATAGGACTGGCCAACGCACAGGATTCTTAATCTACGGCTCACTCTAGGTAAATTAACGATCCATCACACAGGCAGCTCGACCAGTCGAAACATGTCGTCCAGCACCTTCACCTCATGTGGGCGATTGAACCCACGTGGCTAGACAAGACTAAGCCTATGGCCAGCTAAGGGATTAGAAAATCTCACCACCGTGACAGTTGAAGATGCGTTCTCTTTATGTTGAAGAAGTGCTCTCGATTCCAGGAAACTCCGGCAATGCTTCAGTCACGTATCGACACATTTTGCAATATGTACCTAGTCGAGCATGCAGGGAACGAGAGAAAGACTCAATGAGGTATGCAAAGTACCATAAATAAATAAATTTCACATATGGAAATACGAACAAAATGTATACCTCCGCAAGAGGGGTCTCCCAACAATGGCGAAAAAGGGGAAACCACGAGGTAAAAGAAGTTTACGCCTCCTCGAACAGCGACGACATTCGTTGTCCCACGACGTCGAGGTGCTCCGGCGAAGTATCCGGTCGCCGGGAGGATAGGACGGCGAGGTTGAGGGGTTAGCTTGCCGACGGTGCACACTGGGAGCGAAGAAACTGCGGAGGAGAGCCCAAAAATTCGACGCTCTCCTCGCTGATTTTTCTCCGGTGTAAACGCAATGCCGGCGAGGCAAAAAGCCGACGAGGAAGAGGTCCGGCGAGAAGGTCGCAGCGAGAACCTCGCCAAGAGGAAGAACGGGCTATGGCTCGCGAGAATAGTGACGGCACGAGGCTTGGCTGCTTTGTCGCGATAGGAGGGAGAGAGAGGGGATGGCGGGCTCGAACGACAGCTAGATCGCCGGCGAGGAGTGGCGGCCGACGTTGTTCGGACGCGAGAGTGAAAGTGGCGAAGAGGCTCGCCGAGAAGAGAGGAGCCATTGTGAGAGACGCTGGGGGCGACGCCGATGTGGAGGAAGGATCCCGGTGAGGTTCGCCGGCCAGAGAGGAGGCGGGGCACGCTCGAGGTCGGCAAGGGTTCACGAACGAGGGCTGCGGCTGTTTCGCGATCGATCCATGGGAGAGAAGGTGAGGATGCGATAGATTTATATGATAATATATATATATATATATATATATATATATATATATATATATATATATATATATATATATTATAGTAATAATATTATTATTATCATAATTATCCTCCGTAAATTTTTAGCCTGTATACATCCTCACAGCAAAGCGGATGTCCCTCTTAGCTAAAATCGATGTTCCGGAAGCACTGGAGCAGTTCGTTTTGTCATCCGGGGTCGTTCGGGGCCGTTTGAGCCGTTTGAGCCGTTTGAGCCACTTGAACAATTGGACCAAAAAAAAATAATTCGCATATTTTAAGCCCGCCCGCGTTGTCGTAGCAAAATGAACGTCCTCTGTAGGTAACATCGGCGTCCCAGACACAATCGTGTGATCTGTTTCGTTGTCCGGAGTTGTTCAATTAACTTTTTGACGATCAGGCTAAAAACGATAATTTGCACAATTTTTACCCCGGCCGCGAGACCATAGAAAAATAGATGTCCTGCTTAGGTAATATCGATGTCCCAGACACACTCGTGTGGTCTGTTTTGTCGTTCGAGGTCATCTAAAAAAGCTCGCAGGTGGTTGGGCCAATTTGAGCCAATTTCCCGCTCGACGCGTTGATTAACACCTGTCGGCCCTGACCAAAGCCATCCGACGTGAAAAATGCCGACCGGCCTTCGCTTAAGCGAAAGCTAAAGTCCAACAGAATGACCCCGGTTGCGTGCCCCTCAGCTCACACCAAAAGGTCACAAATGGATGTCTGGAGCTACGGGTGACTTATTTGCATAAAGTACGACCCGGATGCGCTCGAGCGGCCATCCCACACATGTGATATAAAAAAAATGATGCCAACAAAGGACGCCCAGCAAGTGTAATGCGCCGCTGAGGCACAGTGCACTTGTTGGAAGCATCCTTAAAGGAGAGTATCTCTTGGTAGTCGAGGTGACATCCCAAGAAAAGAGTAAAAGAAACCTCGACCAGGCCAGATAAACTGGACATGGTATGGTCAAGGGTGTGGCTAGTCAGTAGTCGAAGCTAACTGTCTACCGATGAGCTCAGTCAGGCCAGATAAACTGGACATAGTATGACTTAGAAAAGATTTGCCTAGCCTCATTCGAAACGGCAATATTGATCTATCTAACCTCATTCGAAACAATAGAATCGATAAAAATCTCGTACCTGACCACATTTGGAATGGTAGGAGAGAAAGGACCCAGCCAGGCCAGATAAACTGGACATGTTTGTTGGGGGTTTGCCTGACCTCATTTAAAATGCAATATCGATCTATTTGACCTCATTCGAAACAATAGAATCAATTGAAATCTCGTACCTGACCACATTCGAAACAGTAGGAGAGAAAGGACCCATCCAGGCCAGATAAACTGGACATGTTTGGCTGGGGAATTGCCTGACCTCATTTGAAATGGCAATATCGATCTGTTTGACCTCATTCAAAATAACAGAATCGGTAAAATCCCGTACCTGACCACATTCGAAATGGTAGGGGAGAAGGACGCAGCCAGGCCAGATAAATTGCACATGTTTGACAGGGGTTTTGCCTAACCTTATTTAAAACGGCAATATCGATCTGTCTAACCTCATTTGAAACAACAGAGTCGATGAAAACCCCGTACTTGACCATATTCAAAATAGGAGGGGAGAAAACCCAGTCATCTCGTGTGACCAAATCACTTGTTATGTTTCCCCTGAAAGAGACCCCGATTGCGAGTCTACTGATCTTGTTGAGACGAAACACCCATCACTTTAATCAGGTGGCTATAAAGCACAACATATCCTGATCAGAGATGGCCATCAAACCAGTGAGTATAAAACCCAAAAGAAGAAAGAGAGGTGGTTCAGAGGCCGTGATGGCATGACCAAACACAGTGGTTCAGAGGCCATAAAGGCATAACCACAAAAATAGGTTCAGAGGCCTTAAAGGCATAACCTACGGGTGGGTTCAGAGGCCGTAGAGGCATGACCCAAGGAAAGTCTGAAGAAGGGATACTCTCATAAATGAACTGGCCCAAAAGGTACATATGGCCTGAGAAGTATCGAAATGCTAATGAGCCCGATGCGACAATATGTCCTCATAAGAGCAGACTAGAGCGCCATATAGCTCAAGAGGTGTCGTATCAAACGACTACAAAAGTAAAGTTGTCAAAAGACAGGGTATGGTATCCTCATAACAAAGCCGACTAAACTGTCATATGGCTCGAGGAACATGACTAGAAAGCCGAAAGTGTCTAAAGACCCGATGTTCCCATAAGGAAGCCGACTAAAGTGTCACATGGCTCTATAAACATCAAGGTATATGGCTATGTAAAGCCAAAAAATGCTCTCATGAGAGAACCAACCGAAATGGGCATGCGGTTTGAGAGACCTCAAAGCCAAATGGCTACGAAACCCGACGTGCCTCACAATGAGGTCTTATCATCAAGGGTCGGACAAATGAAGACAATAGTACCATTTATCGGAACATCAAATGATCAGGTGGAATGTATCCCGATCGAAATAGTCCAGGAGGTATGTATCTCGACTACACATCAAGTAGAGTAGGAGGTATGTATCCTACTTCTCATATCAAATGACACATGATGTATGTATCCTACTCAAGCATGTCAAATAACACAAGAGGTATGTATCTTGGACAAATGTATCAGATGACACAAGAGGTATGTATCCTGGTCAAATACTAAAAAAGGACAAGAGTTATGTGTCTTGCTTACTCATCAAACGAGCAACCATAAAGTGAAACAACCTGAGGTGAGATGCTCAAAGTATAATCGGATGTTAAAGTACTCCGAAAGAACATGGATCGGTGGTAAAATCGATACGACATGTTACTCAACTCAGCATACAAAACTAACCAAAGTAGTCAAAAATATCAAATAGGACAAAAGGGAGGTATCCTGCCTATGCACCAGATGAGCGACCATACGGCTAAAATAGCCTAAGGTATCATGCTCAGAGTACATGCTGGATGCATGGAGCGATCCAGCCAAGCATGGATCGGCGGTAAGACCGATGCAACATGTTACTCGATGTGGAAGACATAACTAACCAAGTAATCGAAAGAATTAACGGGGTTAGGTAACCGAAATGGTCTAACCACAAAAGTGCTTTTACGTAAGCACTAGCGAGACAAATCTCACAGGGGATTCTCCCATTTAGCAAAGTAATTATGCTGGGGAGGTATCAAATATCCCGATTTAGACATGTATCAAATGAGCGAATGATACAACATGTCATTCGATGGGGCGTACCAAACCAACCAAGCCAATCGAATTATCATCGAGGTGGACTCACAAGTCCAAATGTAGGGTGCTTTAAGCAAGCACTAGTGAAGTAAGTCTCGCTAAAATGTCCCTCAAAACTAGCGAAGTAGCTATCGCGGAGGAGAGCTAAACAGATATTTCTTGCAAGAACTGGATAAGGCAATTCTTGTCGGGGAAAATACCGGGTCAAATGTCCTGCATCAAAAGTGCAATTGACTAAGAACATGGATCAGATAGACAAAAAACGAAGTCTAAACTCGATAAGACATGTCACTCCAACAAGGCAATGAAAATTGACCGAGTCGAGAATATCAAAGAGGGTGGAAGATCAAAACATACCAACCCTATATGCAATATTGCTACCAAAAAGTTTGGTAGATTGAATTCTGCTTGGGAATTACCATAGTATCTAAGAATGGTCAGTCAAAAACATAGAATTCCAACCGTAGGGGTATATGGCTCTCATGCCAACCCAACAACATCCTTCTAAGAGGGAAAATTCCACGCTCATTTGAAACGAGCAGAAGACTTTAATTCAGACCTGAAAGGAGTGGTTAACCAAATAGAGGTGTCGAGGAAAGAAGCATGGGTTTCCAGCACAAAAGAGGTATCAATCGAACTTGACCTCGGTCAGTCGAGACACCTTAGAAAGTTTGGGCAAAATAGAGTGAACCAACAAAATGTTATTTCGCCATAAGATCAAACCAAAACATATCCCTTAAGGGGGACTACGCCACACTCATCTGAAGTGAGTGGGACGAGCATATCCATAAAAAGGTGCTCAGTTCGAACCCTATGTAGAATGGGTAACCGAACAAGAATGCTAGAAAAGGGCATGGCTTTCCTGCATAAGGCAATCATCAATCGAAATTGACTCTTGTCAATCGAGATATTGTGAAGGTTAGCTAAGCAAGATATGATAACCATAATTGCAAGATATGATAACCATAAAGCTATGCTTAAATCCTCCAAAAAGAGGGTATCTTCCACTCTCACTGTGATAAGAGGGACGAATGTATCTACCAAACTCATTTATGATGGGTGGGACACACTTGCTCGGACCCGCTGAAAGCGAGGAACCAAAGAGAAAATGTAAGAGAAGTACTTGGCTTCTCTTACCCCGATTACTGGTTGCGCCAGGTATAAGCCGCTCGTAAGACTTCCACTTTATCTGTTTAGCAATTCAACAATCAATTTTAAGAGATGCACAAGACCTCTCTTACTTGCAATGAAGAACAGAAAAGGGTGGGTGTACGGTGTGTTGTACAACATGCCCACAAATAAAGATAGTCAATTTCCAATGCAAAGACTACCCAGAACCCTAGGGTCAACGCATAAAGCTTAAAAGAAGGTGGATAAATTCACATAAGAGGCAAGAAATCTTCATAGGGCAGGCCGCTGAACCCAGAGGGTAGACGCATAAAGCATAAAGATAGTGGGTAAATAACCCACAAGATGGCAAGCCTTTCTTCCAAAGGAAGGGTTGTCGGACCCAGAGGGTAGACACATAGTGTGTAAGGGTAGTGGGCGAAGAGTCCACACACAAAAAGGAGAGTCAACTTCCGAGGAAGGACTGTCGGACCCAGAGGGTCAACGCATTAAGCGTAAGATAAGGTGGGTGTACTGTATGTTGTACAACATGCCCACGAAGCTATTGAGAGCCTTTCATGTCATTTATATATTTTTTATTGGCATATAATATTTTTTATATCCTCAGCAGAAGCCATTTTTGGGAATGAGCCAAATCGATCTGGTAAATGGAGCTCTCAAACAGGCATCCTAAACTCATGACCAGATATACCATGCAAAATATGAGATTTGCAAAATTCAGGTCCAGGTGGAATTTTCCTTAAGTACTCTTCTCTAGTCCCTATTTTTTAATTATTTTCACCCTTAGCCTAGATAGGCCTCATCGTTCGTATCCGAGTGTAAAGAAAATATTTTCATTTTGGAGATGTATTTAAATCCATTACTAATTTATCAGTCATCCCAATGTCACTTAACAATTCTCCGAACCTTAATATTCTAAGGATCTTACCAAGAGAATTTTGAAATCAACAAATACTTTATGTTGAAATTATTTTGATTTTCCCTCCGACCTCAAGCTTCTTCTCAGGAGTGATGGCCAATTTTTTTATTTTGAAGCCTTTTACACTCTTCTTTTTTTTATCTTCCTGAGAATTACTATATCTAGTGAGCTTCTTTTTGTTATAAAGTAATTTATTCTGACTCAAAAATCTCCCGAAAAAAGACTCTTATAATTTTATGATCCATTACTTGTCAAGCTTCCATCGGTCTAGCTGAATGGAAAAGTAAGAGATCTAAATAGTCTCTGAAACTACTTACATCTCAAGGACACCCATCTAGTCACTCTGAGGTGTTCTTAGGACTTATGGTGAAAGTTCATTAAAGTAAGGGATTTGGTCATCAAGACATAATTTGAATCCCCCAGACCATGAGGATTTGCAAAACCTAAGAAGGTGCATACATGGTCTGGCTTAAACTCATCCTCGGGATCTATCATAGATTCAACCTCAAGAAACATCAAAGGAAAATCTAAGATAAGATCAACTGAGGGGCACGGTTCCTTTCAGAAGCATCTTAACGGTCTCTATAAATGGAGCCGAAACATCAAGAGGTACAGGGATAAGAAGTCACTACCTCTTGGTCAAGGTATATCTCGATTAGATTAGTAGAGAGGTCTAACCGGTGTTGTCGGATATCGAGGTATCCCGACGAGTCATGGACTGATTTATCATGATGAAGTCCTTTAATCAGTTCAACTTGAATATTAACATGGTGATAAGAATCAACCAAGTCAAACAAAATATCCACAAGGTTGGATATAGGAGATGAATCCATCCCACAGTGATGCTTTCTCACCAAGAACGGACTAAAAAGTCAATAAGATTCTAGATAGGTGGGGCTCCAAATCT
Organism: Papilionanthe hookeriana x Papilionanthe teres; assembly: GCA_022702705.1. Taxonomy (NCBI): domain Eukaryota; kingdom Viridiplantae; phylum Streptophyta; class Magnoliopsida; order Asparagales; family Orchidaceae; genus Papilionanthe; species Papilionanthe hookeriana x Papilionanthe teres. Next base: position 25,854,029 of record CM040426.1, read on the forward strand.
CAAAGTAGACTGACTAAATCAAATGCTAAACAAATAAGGTGGTCTTAGCGAAGAAATGCTCTCATCAAGAACTTAGCCAAAAAGACAAACATAGCTCAAACCGAATGAGGCACTCTCAAACAGTCTGGGAGATGTGTATCCCATCTAAACATGGATCGACTAAGACTAGAAAAATGGACTAGTCAATACAACATGTTATCAGAAAGAGATTTTTGGGGGTGTCCCCCAATCGGAGTATAAAATATCCATTATAGCCTTGCTTACTAGGTGGAAAGAGGTAGGATAAAGCACTCTTCAAAGTAAAGGCGAGTAAAACCCTCGCCGTCAAATGTTGAAAGTTATTCTACATGAAGCGTCGGGATATCAAAAGATTTGGCAAGAATTTGCCTAACCCGCTGGTGTCGGCATATTTTTAGGGTTATGTGTTTTGTTTTGAAAAGAGGTCGCCTACAGAAATTGTCGGCGAGTTTTTTTTTTATATTTTAAATATAGTTTAAAAGATAACATTTGATTTTGAAAATAATTTTAAGTTTAAAAGTTTTAAGATATGAAATCAAACCGATCTCACATCCCAAATAGTTTATATAAACGAGCACCGCATCACAAACCATGTATCTATCCCGAAGAATAGTACACATTGCTCGATGATGGGGCTCGATTAAATAAACTAGAAGATTTGTGACATCCGTTTGGTCTCGCGAACCAATTTTATAAGCCGACAAATTCCCCTGCTTAATATAAATGAATTAAGCAGGGTTTATATTACCTGGGTTCTTAAAGTTCCCTATAAGGGCAAGCCCCTATAGTTAATTACATCTTAAATGAAGTGAATCATTTAAGAAAAACTCTCGATAATAATCAATAGTTCTGCTTTCAAGAATTTCAAGGTTTAAGTTTTCAAGGGATTGAATTTTGGAATTTCAATAGTGGAATGGATCAAATTTAGAAGCATTATATTTTGGGAATCGAAGGAAGAAAGGTAGGAGAAATCGCGCATTCGAAGCGAACTTCGGTAATTTCCCGGCTATCCTATTTGTTCGGCTTCGAATTTAGGAAGGTCCTAATGTTTATTTAATGTTTTGATCTTCGCCAATTTTAATTAATTAGGACTTATATTTATATGATAAAATCATACAAACAATTTCGAAGATGCGAGGGTTTATGTTGTACCAAACGACTATCTCGGAGTCCCAAGACCGGCTAGGGCTTAATTTTCATGACATGATCATGTGAATGCCTAACGAAGAGTCGAGGATTTATGTTGCACTAGTGCAAACTACCTCGAAGTCCTATGGCTTGGTTATTTAATTCTAAGGAAGTTTTGCTGAAGTAGCACTCATGTTTCGCCGATGACGATGGCCGTGCCGCCCACCATGCTCCGAGCTCCTTGTTGTTGCAGAGGTTTAGTTGTAGAAGGTGATAAATCAAGAGATGAGGGAAGTGTTCGGTTTTAGAGAAAGTCTTAATTTCCATGTGTCTTTTATGTTTTAATTAAAACAGATCTTAAAGTCGATTAAACGTAACCGATTAAGATCCCACTGTTCCGTCATCCCTAGCACCGTTATTTTCATCGAATTCACTTAGTCCAGTATGAATTTACTAAACTCAACTAAATGAGTTCCGCACTTTCATTTAGACCGTGGAAATCCCGTTAGCAACACGTGGGTTACATCATCCGAGGTAGTCCCGATCATTCGACGAGACGTTTTAATTTAGTTAGTAGTTGTAGTTTCGTTGTTTTGTTTGTGATTAAATTTTGAGTTATTTTATATTTTGAATGTTGTGGCGGTGAATTTTATCTTGTAGTGTCTTTTAATTTAGTTATGGGTTTCAGTTTTGGTTTCTGTCCTAAAGGTGTAGGTTTTCATGCAACTGTTATTTATCATGCAAGAAAGGTAAAGTGCAACACGAGTAAATGAATTGCAGAGAAGATAAATCGCAATAAAATAAAGGCGTACCCGGAGGGTCTTCCCGTCATACCAAGCCGCACTTAAAATACAATTTAGAGCATTTAAGCATTTATAGCAATTTCTAGGTAAAGCTAAAGGAAGGGTTATGGTTTTCTACCAAAATCCTAATCCTATACGCTAGTCATTCCTATGACGTCTGAGTCTTCAATTTTGGTTTTAAGGATGATTTTCTTCACCAAAGAACAATTAAGCTCAATTTATTCATATTCGAGGAAGTGTTTAAGACGAATCTTAAACATCTTTTCAATATTTCGAGAATTGTCCTAAGTCCAAATGAATTTATCAGTGCAAGTGAATTAATCATCCAGTGGTGTTTCGAGTTAAGTTTTATTTCTTGCTCAGTGAATTAGGATGTTCGAATATCCTTATGAGTGAAGTGTCATTTCACTTCGATACTCCATTTAGAGTTATAATAAGTAAAAGCTCCTAAGGGCAAAATGATATTTAATGATTTGTGATTCAAATTTAAGTTCAAATTAATGATTTAAGTTCTGGAATAGTTGTTCAAGTTATTTTAGATTTATTTTTGAATTCTTCATGTCTTTGGTGATGTCATTTAATTCAATTTAATTTAACTTTGATTTAATTTAATTTAATTTAATTTAGTTTAGTTTTAATTTTAATTTAATTCTGATTTAATCCAATTTAGTTTAACTTGATGTGAATTAATTTAATTTAATTTAACTTGATTTAATTTAATTTGATTTAATTTCATTTAATTTAATTTAATTTGATTTAATTTAATTTAATTTAATTTTTTTTAATTTAATTTAATTTAATTTAACATTTTTTAATTTAATTTAGTTTAATTTAATTTAATTTAATTTATTTATTTAACTTAATTTAATTTAATTTAATTATTTAATTTAATTTAATTTATTTATTCAATTTAATTTAATTTAGTTTTATTATTTTTTTTTAATTTAATTTTGATTTAATTTAATTTTTAATTTAATTTTATTTTTAATTTTAATTTTAATTGAAAATTTAAAAAGAGTTTAATAATTTAACTTTAATTCAATTTAAATGATCGAGTCTTTTAACATTTTAAAACTTAAATTTGAATTACCATTTTAATTAAGAATTAAATATTATCGAGAGTGATTAATTTAGGGATCTTTAGATTAAAGAATAAATCTCTTCCTAATAATATCCCTATTTTAATAATTCCAATTTTTATTATTCTTCCAAATTTAATCAATTATTTAATTAAGGTTTATTTCAATTATTTTAAATTGTTTAGTAGGTTTCTACCCTTTAATTATTTAAATTTCAATCATCCAAATCAGATTAAGATCAAATATTTTACTTGTTAATTTTATTAAACCTAAAGTTTTAACCAAGAGTAAAAATTTTTAATTACCATTTTGCCCTTCAAGCTTAATAATTTCATAACTCACTAAATTGAGCTTAAATGAACTTGAGATTTTTATGTGACTTCACTCATATGCTAATAAAGACATGAGAGGAGAAAATGTGATTCTTCTGTATTTAATTTATTTATGTAATTATTTTTGGTGGAAAATAGAAATTTCCAAGGAAAATTTAATAATATGACCAAGGGAAAGTTTATGTCCTTAAGAAAATTATGGGATATTCCTAATGACCAGAGGACCACTTGGATCAATTTTTGTGATCTTTTGAATTATATTTTATTTATTAAAATTATTTTAAGTTCTGGAGTATTAATTAATTTAAAAATAGAATATAAGTTGAAAAATGAATTTTCTAATTTTTAAAATTCTCTCTGATATCAAGGATTCTAGAGCATCAAATTTTACAATTTTCTAATTTTTCTTTGATTTATTATAATTATTTTAGTGAAAATGCTAGAAAATACATTTTTGAATTTTAAAATTACCCTAGGGCTTTAAAATTTAATATCTCATTAAATAGACCTAAGAAAAATATGGGGTTTGTTCCTAAGTGATTAAATTTCAAAATATGACATTTTGGTGAATTTTATTATTTTTGTGATTTTTATTATTTTTTAATTATTAAAATATTAAAATAATACTAAAAAATTAACTTTTTTAGAAAATTGAAATTTTAATTTTCTTAAATTCCCTGATATCACAGAGGCTCCAAAACCAATTTGGTGAATTTTTGAAAGGTATTTTGAAAGTTATGAATTTTTAAAGTTTAAAATGACTAAATGGCTTAATCAACCCATTTAGTAGGGCTAACCAAGTCCAATTGACTTCAAATTTTTATGGTGGGTTCCTCTGATCCTAAAGGTCAGTGGAGAATTGATTTCAAGTCAATTTGATGTATGGTTAGCTCTAATTAATTAGAGGTCTATTTTGGGTGTTTAAGCCAATTAGGGTTATTTTGAGTGAATTAACTCAAGTCCTATTTTTCCTAGTGGTTCTCTGGTCATAAGGAACATCACCAAATTTTCCTAGAATTTATTTCACAACATGCTAATTTTTGGAATTAAAATACTCAAAACAACCACATGCATTTGAAAAATCAATAACTTTTCACGGAGATGGCCTCTCGACCTTGGAAAATTCAGGGAATGTTCCCAAGTTCAGAGGCTTCAAAAGCCCTATGGTCTCATGCCATGGTGAATTTTATGAATGCATGGAGAATTAAAACAATGCAGGGAGTAAATAATTAATTAAAAATAAAGTACTGGGCAAAATTAATTAATTTCTTTTCCACATTATTCTCCTCTCGTTCACTCGAGCAAGAGGGTATTTTTATTTTATTTTTGAGATTTTTCTACACAAAGATATGGATTTTTGAAGTTCTGGTATTTAAATAAATCAGAAAATACCCTATTTATCTACTTATCCATGCGGCGCTGACTCAACCTCGGTGGCTCCGAATCGACACGCGTCGCTTCCTGGTTCGGCGCCGCCATCCGACTCGGCTGTCCGGGCCCCGCAGTTCACGTACCATCTGCCGGTCCGACGCAATCCAAGCCGTCCATCCGATACACGCGCGATCCGACGGCTCCTGGTCATCGTCTACGACTGGTGCGATCCCGTGACCGTCCACACTCTAACCCTAAGAACTCTCTCGATTCTCAACGGATTTTCGTGTTCTTATGTCTCTATGGATTCGTCTCGAAGAGACGAACACATCCATACGGTGAACATGCATTTAAATCGACTCAAATTAAAATGAGAATCTCTCGGAAGCTCGGGAAGAAGAGGGAGTTCATACCTTTGCTCGCAGAAGTGAGGCTTCGATCCGAGAGTTGTGTCACCTTCGATTGGGTCCAAGTAAGCTCCGAGATGAAGTCCTCGGCCCGGTGAATTGTCTCATCCATGAAAGTGACCACGCCCGATCACAAAGCTTGGAGGCCGGAGCAACCGGGTGGCCCGGAGATGGGGCTTTCAGTGGAAACTTATCCTCTTGGTCCAGTGAAGGTGTAGGACCAATCAATTCGGGGATTGGCTCACCGTGAAGAAGTGTCCCGGTTTTGGGCTAAAGTTCGAGCTCAAAATCGAGCTCACCTGAGGGAATCGGGGCCGGAATTCAGTGGGGATCAAGTGCTCTATGTGTGGAGAGTGATCCGGAATGATTTTGGCGCAGTTTCCTTAAGGTTTGGTTCAAGCACCTCCTTTGGCCGAGAGGGTGAGGGGTTTAAATCAGCATGGTCGGAGGCTCTCCTGTGGGGTTTAATGGTTTGGATCACCTGCTTAGGTCAAGGGAAGAACAGCTACAATGGCCACTCGGGATGGGGCGACTCGACGAGTGAGAATTCCAAGCTTGGGCTCACATGCGAGCTCTCGGCCATGGAGTTTTCCGGCGACCCGGGCGGCCGGCCGGCAGGCATGGGTCACCCTCGGGTCCAAGTGGGTCGTGGCTGGGGTTTAGTGCGATCAATCGGGCCTTGCCATGTGTAAAGGAGATGGCTTGGAATGGAATGGGGAAGAGGCCATTTTGGCTAGGTTTGGGTCAACCCATCCTTTTGGGCTAGGTGCACCACCCAAGGTCTGGTTTGGGCTGAAAAGAGTCACTTGGGTCACTGCCATGGAGTGGTGAAGTCTCCATCCATGGTGAGGTGGCTAAGCATGGTTTAGTGTGCGACATGCTTAAGGTAAAAAAGGGTTTAAGAAGGATTAGGAAAGGGGGCCCTCCTTTTGCCATTAATGGCTTGATCACATGTCAAACCTTCCATGGCTCCATGTGGCTTGTCCATGGCTTGCATGGCTTATCTTTGGCTTCGGGAAAAGTTGAGTCAATTTCATGGAAATGGATTTAAGAAAAATTTTGGTATTTTAGGGGTGATTTGGCATGAGGCTTGATTTGGAATTATTTGATGATGTGATTAGAACTTAGGGAATGGCTTTGATTAAGTGGATGGCAAATGGAAATGTCATGTGGGCTTTAGGGTAGATTTTGGGCTCTTTGAAATGGTTTTAGATGGGCTTTTAAAATGGTTTAGGAAAGTGGGCTTTTGAATTTTAAAATGGATTTTGGGATGAAATTTTGGTAAAGGCTTGGGCCAAATAATTGTTGGGTTTAGCTCATAGATGTGTCATGAGTGACTTGGAGCAAATTGGGAGTGATTTGGGTTTGAATTGAGTTGAATTTGAGCTCCTTTGGTGAATGGGCCAATATAGGTCAAATTGGGCTAACTTGGGCCAATTTTGGGCTAGGGTTGAAATTGATGTAAAATTAATGTTGTGAAATGTTTATGGGAGTGTTTCAAAGAGGTTTTGGCTTTGGTTAGGTTTTGATTTTGGGATTTGGGCTCATTTGGGTTAAGTTTGGGTTTAGGTCAAAATTGGGCCTTTTAGCTTTGGGTTGAATTTGAGTGGGGTTTGGGTCTAAATTTTGGTCAAATCATGTTAGTGTTTTGCTTGTGGGAATGTTAAGGAAGATTTAGAAAATATTTGGGGTTAATTGGAGTTGAATTGGGTGAGTTTGGGTTAGGTTTGGGTCATGGGTCCAAATCGGGCTTTAAGGCCAAAAGTGAAATCGGATCCAAATGTCAATCAAATTGGACTTGGATTTGGTCTAAATTGGTGTTGAGAATGTTGAATTGAAGTTTAGAATTGAATTGGACCAGAATTTGGGTCAATTGGGTAGGTTTGGTTTGACATTGGGTTCACTTAGGGTTAAAGTGGGTCAAATTGGGGGTTTTGACAAAAGTAGGGTAAATTGACAAAATTGGCCCATGATGTAATTGAACAAAACGAAATTGGGAATATTTGGGATTTTCTGCAATTTTCTGGGAATTTTCTGAATTTTTGGATTTTTGGGTCAAGAGGGGTATTTTGGGTATTTGGAGGGTATTTGGAGGTATTTTTGGAATTTTTGGTATTTTTGGGTATGGATGATCAATTTGAGTAGTGTGGAAATGTTTGGGATTGATTTTGGGGAGTTTTGGGTAATTTAGGTGATTTTGGAAATTTTGGGTAGTTTCAAGGGCATTTGGTAGGTTAAAGCGGGTGTAGGGTCCCGGGGTCAAAAATCGAAAATTTGGAAAATCGAAGATCGGGTGAATATAAGTGGAATAAAATCATTTTGGTTGAGCCATGAAGCCACATCAAGTCCATATGAGCCATGAAGGGACTCATTTGAGGCATTCACTATGTTGTTCCTAACCCTCTTAGCCAAGGGCTTAGGGGTTAAGGACCATCCATGCGAATCACCTACATGAGTCGGAGGTCGAGTTAGGTATGGGTGTGGTTTTAGGAGGTGGATGAAAGTGTAGTGTATGAGTGTAGTGTGTGTGTAAGTCAGCCCCTTCACTGCACCTGTGCCACCTGTAGGCGGTCCTAAGGCCAATGAGTCCTATAAGAACTCATCCTTTAAACTTCCACATTCGATTTCAACCCTCTAGTGTGATTAGGGGTCTACAGTCAAGTTTGTGGAGTTTGCAGGGAGTTAAGAAGTGGTTTGAAATTCTAGATAGTGGATCCCAATTCTAGTCCTCTAAGATAGTCAAAGGAAAAGCCTAAGGCTAGATCCTAAGTACTAAAGAGACGAAGAGAAGACCTCATCAAAAATGAGGTCAACAAATGGACCTCCAATAGGTGTGGTGAGCCGACGGAGCACACCGCGCGTATCGGCGTTGACCGAAAAGATCAACAAAACCAACACGTATGTCCAAGTGACACACTCGGGACGAAGTAGAAGAATTCCCGCTGGGGAGTGTCAAGTATATCTCTAAGATCGGAGATTCCCGAACTCTCGCCGAGGAAGGGAAAAGGAGGTGAGTCCCAAATCACATGATCCGGGGAATTTCGATTTAAATTTTGTTTCATCTCATGTTCAAGTCATGATGCGTAAGTTTAGATTTTAAGTTTTCGTTTAGATCGAAGTTTTGTTAAGATTAATTTCAAGGGATTTGATTTGAAATGAAAATTGAAATTTTGTGGTTTTAGATGTAACATCCTCAACCTCAAAAGAAAATTGAATTGATTGGATTAAATCATTACAATGAGGAGAGATCTCGTAGCAATGTGGTATTGGATGTAAAATCCTTAACCTCAAGAGCTCGATTTGGTGTGCTTCATTGCAATAGGAAGAGAATCTAAAGCAATGAGGTATTGGATGTAAAATCCTCAACCCCAAAAAATTTGGATTTTGATGTATTTCATTGCAATAGGGAAAGAATCCTAAAGCAATACAGTCTCGGATGTAAAATCCTCAACTTCAAGAATTTGATTTTTGATGTATTTCAGTGCAATAGGGAAAGAATCCTAAAGCAGTGCAGTATCGGATGTAAAATCCTTAACTTCAAGAATTTGATTTTTGATGTACTTCAGTGCAATAGGGAAAGAATCCTAAAGCAGTGCAGTATCGGATGTAAAATCCTTAACTTCAAGAATTTGATTTTGATGTATTTCAGTGCAATAGGGAAAGAATCCTAAAGCAGTGCGGTATCGGATGTAAAATCCTCAACCTCAAGAATTTGATTTTGATGTATTTCAGTGCAATAGGGAAAGAATCCTAAAGCAGTGCGGTATTGGATATAAAATCCTCAACCTCAAGAATTTGATTTTGATGTATTTCAGTGCAATAGGGAAAGAATCCTAAAGCAGTGTGGTATCGGATGTAAAATTCTCAACCTCAAGAATTTGATTTTGATGTATTTCAGTGCAATAGGGAAAGAATCCTAAAGCAATGCCGGTATTGGATATAAAATCCTCAACCTCAAGAATTTGATTTTGATGTATTTCAGTGCAATAGGGAAAGAATCCTAAAGCAGTGCAGTATCGGATGTAAAATCCTCAACCTCAAGAATTTGATTTTGATGTATTTCAGTGCAATAGGGAAAGAATCCTAAAGCAGTGCAGTATCGGATGTAAAATCCTCAACCTCAAGAATTTGATTTTGATGTATTTCAGGGCACAGGGAAAGAATCCTAAAGCAAAGTGCGGTATCGGATGTAAAATCCTCAACCTCAAGAATTTGATTTTGATGTATTTCGGCAGCAATAGGGAAAGAATCCTAAAGCAGTGCGGTATCGGATGTAAAATCCTCAACCTCAAGAATTTGATTTTGATGTATTTCAGTGCAATAGGGAAAGAATCCTAAAGCAGTGCGGTATCGGATGTAAAATCCTCAACCTCAAGAATTTGATTTTGATGTATAACTGATTTTGCAAAGATTTGTAGTGTTGATTTGAAGAGTGTGGAATTTTGGTGTTTTGAGAATTTCATGAAAGTTGTAAAAGACTTTCATGGAAGGAAATATATTAGGAGGGAATATGTAGATGCTACACATCCCATTCAAAAGAGTTGATTGAAAGTTGCTGGTTTGGATTGGATACAATTCCTCGCCACTAGATCCGATTCGAAAATCTCGTGGCTCCGTGTCAATGGAATCGACCGTTTCCATCCTAGACAAGGGAGAGAGTAGAATGGATCGAATTTCAGATTTGGAAGGTTGAGTTTGAATTTAATTGAGATTTGATTTGGAATCTGGAAAAAATGAATTTGAATTTGATTTAAAATTTGTGTTCATTTTGTTTGTCCTTTAACGATCCAAATTTATTTTATCGTTCATTTAATGTCCATGTGAATTTGGCGTTCATCACTTTTATTTTTTTTCTTAAGGAAATTTTTCTTTTATTTTTTTTTGTTTCTTTTCTGTTCTTTGTTCGAAGTTCATTTAACTTTTAATGGCGTTTCCCAGTCAATTTGCACAAAAGAGGTGAAGGCCAAAATTGTGACATGGTCACTTTCATTCCAATCATGCTGAAGATACATCATACAATTTGATCTGGAATACATATCATACAATCAATATAGACTCAAAACGGACCATGTATGATCTTTGTCGATCTATCCAAAAAGGCATCTGTCAAAAATCCATGTCTGAATAGTGAGGTACATGGTCAATAACATCACCTTCCAAGCCATCCTTGGCAAGGATGCCGTATGGATGTACGTTGGAGGTGTGATATTTTCCGTGCAACTCACGACTCGTAAGGTCGGAGGCTCTCTAGCTCCGGGTCCGGCCGGAAGTGGTAAGGTGCTTTCCTCGTCGTCCATCCTTCCGAAAGTAACCGAGATCCGCTTCACCGGTACTCCCGGTATGCAATGTTTAGCGACATCCGCCCCGTTGCCTTTCGGCATCATGACGGAACCTACCGGTAATGGTATCTTTACCGGCCCTCGGAACTCACTCCGGGCTCGCTATTCGGAGGTCGGATCCGAACATGATATTACACTCATTCAGAAAAGAAACCGTGCGTAAAGGTCTAACAAAGTCGTGGTGATCTATGTGCGGGGGTATGCGATCACCCTTCTTGTAAATATTAATGATGCAACCGTTGGGTATGCAATCCGTCGGCAGTACCCTCCATGTTATCATTCTTTTTACCATCCTTTTAATGACTAATGGCATTGGATCCACTCGGCCATGACGGAGTATCCCCGGTGGGTTTCCCTTCCCGTCTTCTCGCGAAGTTGTAGCAGCATCCACATTGTATTGTAATTCTCCCCTTTCCTGGCATCCATCTCCGGGGTTCTGAGTAAGTGTTTTCTCTTAAGCGACCCTCTCGGCCCATTCTTTTCAAATCCCGGATGCAGTCCACGATTTATTGTTGTTCGTATTCTGAGAACACGTCTGTATGTAGCTCGAGGCCTTCAAGTATATTGATCCTCCTCGCCTCGATTCTCTCGAAGTATTCGAAAGTTTTCTTCTCGACCTTCGTATTCTTTCTAGCTCGTATTCTGGTATAATTTGCAAATGGCGAGGCCTCGGTGACGCATCGTGGGATATATGGCTCAATCCCTTCACGTTCTCCCCGCATACCTCGGCTCCTCGGGGATGATGTCCGTCGGGACATCCTCCGGGGCTGCTTACGCAACAAGGTCATGCATTACCGGTGGCTTCATCCGGTGGCGTAGTAGCCTTCTTTCTTCTCGTTCTTCTTGAGATTTCTCCGGTTTCTTCGTCATCCCGGAGCCGGCCTCCTTCCTTCGAGTTCCTCGGCGAACCGGCATCCTCGAAGTATATGCACCGGCAGTAGCAATCTGTCTCGTCGCGTTGGTCCGCCGCTAATTTAGTTAACATCTTGCGGATACGACGATTTTTATTTCTTCGTTGAGTCGCTGTGAGAGTAGCTCTTCGTATTTCCCGAGTTTCGTGGGCGCGGCGCCGACAAGCTCGCCCTCCGCTGTAGCGACTGCGTACTCGATTCTCTTATCCTCTTCAATGTTTGTTTTTCTTTTCTTATCGCTGGATTGGTGGCTTGGGCCACCCACTTTCATTATCGTCCGATCGGGCGGTTCCTCTCGATCAACCGGGACCCGAGTCACTTTCCTCGTATTGCAGGCCTGCTGGTGCGAAGTCTGAGTCAATCTCTATTATCGCTCCATCTTTCACCCTCTTTTCGTCGAGTGCAAGGCTTACGCCATTTCTAAAGTTCAGGACCAACCGCCCGTTCGACATTTCCCTACGAAAAGACAAGGAAAAGGATCAGGGGCTGTACTAAGAACAAGAACATTAAGAAAATATTTATTAAAGATAATTTTTTTATTATTTTTGTATTTTTCAATTTAACAGGAATGAAGTGGGATAAGATCAGGAAAGAGATTTTGATTTGGAAGAGAGAAAACAAGGAAAACTTTATTATCATGATTTTATTTATCTTAGTACATTTTTTATTATTTTTGGGTTCGGACCCAGTCATAAGTAATTACCTCACCCGTGCTTCTAGGAATGAAAAATTCATTCCTTCGAAACATCAGGTAGCGTAATACTTCTTCAAGTATCGTCCATTGATCGGAAGCATATGTCGTTCTCCTTGGCAATTCACTAGCTGGTAGGAGCCTCCTGAGTAGACTGCCTCAACTACAAACGGTCCCTCCCAAGTGGGTTCAAATTTTCCTCCTATCTTGCGGTGTGCAAGGATAGGTCTTTTGAGAACGAGAACTAAGTCACCAACTTTGAAGGTTCTTGGGCGGACCGCCCATCATGGGCTCGAACCATCTTAGCTTGGTATAGTTCTAAATTCACTCGCGCTGCAAGTCTTTTCCCTTCCAGGCTCTCTAATTCCTCTAGTCGCAATTTGGCATTCTCTTCTGTCGTGATCTTGTTTGCAACTGCAATTCTGAGTGAAGGAAGCTGGACCTCTAAGGGTAACACTCGCCTCGGACCCATACACCAGAGCGTAAGGCGTAGCTTGAGTAGGAGTTCGAAGGTTGTCCAGTAAGCCCATAAGGCTTCTAATAACTTCTCGTGCCAATTTCTCTTATTATCGTCCAAAGTCTTCTTTAAAATTTGAACGAGAGTTTTATTAAAAGCCTCGCCGAGCCGTTTGCTCTTGGGTAGTAAATTGTTGAATATCGCCGATCGATTCCGTGTCTCCTGACAAAATTGTTGATTTGTGTGCTTCTGAATGCTGACCCATTATCTGAGATGATCCTGCGCGGTACTCCGAAACGGTAGACAACTTGGTTCTTGAAAAATTGTAGCACGTGATGTGCTTTCACTTCTCTGAGTGGAACTGCCTCTGCCCACTTAGAAAAGTAGTCTGTAGCCGCAAGAATGAAGCGATGTCCTTTTGAAGACGGTGGTTCTATTGGACCCACTATATCCGTGCCCCAACATTCAAATGGCCACGACGCAATTGTCGGATGTAGCACGTTTGGAGGTTGGTGTAGAACCACTCCGTGCACTTGGCACCGGTGACGGCTCTTGGCGATTTTCATGCGGTCGGTCATCATCGAGGGCCGATAGTACCCTAGTCTTTTAATTTTCATTTTCATCTTCGGGCCCGATCGGTGAGCGCCACGAGTCCTCGAATGCACCTCTTTAACAATTTCACGGGCCTCGGACCCGCTTAGCACCTTAGCCACATTTGATCAAAAGACCTTCCGTATAATGTGTTGTTTATTAATGCGTAGGACGAGTTCTTTTCTTGATCCGATAGTCTAACGACCTATCGTCCGGTAGTTTTCCTGTTTGCGGGTAATCTATTAATGGTTGTCGCCAATCTTCCGTGTTTTCTCGTCACTCGCCGCAATCGATCCTTTTTCCTTTTCGATTTGTGTATTGTGTCTATGTCGAGCCGTGATAGGACTCGACGTCCGTGAACCGACACTTCCATCGATTCATCTTGCAAACAGGCAAATTCTTTTGCGAGACGCAGATGCTAGCATCATCCGCTGAATTTTGTAGATTGTCACATTCGGAATTTTTTCCAACAGCTGTATGGCATACTGGAAGTATTGCTCGAGTCTTGGTTTTAAAATTCTGTACTGTCCGGCGATCTGTTGAATGATTAGTTGCGAATCCCCGTAGTTTTTGATGTCTGTTATACCCATTTGAATAGTTAATTCCAGTCCTATTATGAGGGCTTCATATTCTGCTTCGTTATTTGTACACGGCTCTGTTAAGTGGTAGGAGTATCTTAACATTCCCCGCTCCGGTGTTATAAAGATTAGTCCGATCCCTGCCTTACCGGGCACTATCACTTGCGATTCTTCGTCTTTGTGTGCTGAAGATGCTCCGTCGAAATATAATTGCCAACGTCGATCATCATTGTCTTCTAGGTTCATTATTTGTTCATCTGGCAAATCGTCATTAAGAGGAGATTCTGCCGGCAAAGGGTGTGCTGCGAGGAAGTCTGCTAAGACTTGTCCCTTTACGGCACGAAGAGGCACGAAAGTTATATCTAATTGCAATAATATCATTGACCATCTGGCAAGTCCGCCAGAAAGCGTCGGACGGGTCATCAAGTATTGCAATGGATTAAATTTCGAGATCAGGTTGACCTTATGAGAAAGCATGTAATGCCTGAGCTTTTGAGCGGCGAAGATCAGGGCTAAATAGTGCTTTTCAATTGCGGGATACCTTATTTTCGTCGGAAGTAAACGACGGCTTAGATAGTAAAGAGTATTTTCTTTACCCTCATCATCGACCCGAGCTAACGAGGCTCCGAGAGAGTCGTCTAAAGCCGCGGTATAAAGTATCGCCGGTCTACTCGAGACCGGGGTCGCTAAGACAGGAGGTGTCATTAAATATTGTTTAATGTCCTCGAAGGCCCTCTGGCATTTCTCTTCCCAAATAAATTTGGCGTCCTTTTTAACTAGTGCCGAGAAAGGCTGACACCTACCTGACAAGTTCGAGATAAAGCGTCGAAGATATGCAAGCTTCCCTTGAAAAGATCGTAGTTGTTTTAAGGTTTTGGGAGGCGGCATTTCTAAGATAGCTTTAATCTTTTCCGGGTCGATTTCAATTCCACGATGCCGGACAACGAATCCTAAGAATTTTCCGGAGGTGACGCCGAAGGCGCATTTTAAGGGATTCATCTTAAGGTTAAATTGTCTTAATCGTTCGAAAACAATTCTCAAATCATACAGATGGTTTTCCTTCACTTTGCTTTTGATGACCACATCATCCATGTAGCATTCGACTTGATTGTGGATGAGATCATCAAAAATTCTTGTCATCGCTCTCCGGTAGGTTGCTCCCGCGTTCTTCAGTCCGAATGGCATCACCGTGTAGCAATATACTCCGATCGGCGTTCGAATGCCGTAAGCTTTTCATCTTCCGGAGCCATTTTTATCCGGTTGTATCCCGAAGATCCATCCATGAATGAGAATATTTCATGTGTTGAAGCGATGTCGATCATTAATTCGGGATCGGTAGAGGAAATTCATCTTTTGGACATGCCTTGTTTAAATCTCCGAAATCCACACAAATTCCGATCCGACCATTCTTCTTCCCGATCGGTACCACATTGGCTAACCAAGTCGGGTATTGTTCTTCACGGACAAATTTAGCGTCTATTAGCTTTTTAACTTCAGCTATGACTTGTTGTTCGATTTCTAGACGCATTCTTCCGGGACCTCGTCCGACCGGAACGAAGCGGGATCCACTCCTAGCTTATGGATCGCGACCTCTCGGAGCTAAACCCGGCATCTCATCGTAGCTCCAAGCAAAACAGTCTTTAAATTCCATTAATAACTTAATTATTTCTTCGGAGTCTTCTTTATCGAGTAAGGAGCTAACAAAGGTAGGTCTAGGTTCTTCGCTAGTACCTAAGTTAATTTCCGTTAACTCATCTATTGTAGATTTGATCTCTTCTTCGAATTCTGGTGGAGCGTTTCCAATTTGTAAATCTTCGAGTTCCTCTGTAGTTTCCATGCAGTTTTCATTAGATTTGCAAGTGACAACCATGCAAAATTCAGTATCGTCGACTGATCCTACTGTGCCGAATCCGAGACCATGTTTTGAATTGGGTGGACGACCGGAGTTATTCCATAAATTTTCAAAATGTTGTGATCGACCTTTTGTCCATTGTCGAGGTAAGAAACCACGCTGAATTAAATTTTGAACATAGGGAGAGTACCACTCAAAAGGCAATTCCATTAATTCTGATGAAGTAGCATCTTCGAATTGTACATTATTTTCAGTTTTGGAGGAAGGAGCACTACGGTAGAATTTGATGGGCTTTGCACCACCGCTACGTACCTCTTTGACCTCCATACCCTCGATCTTATTAGAATGGATCGGGGTCAGGGTCATAGTATGTACATAGTGGTTAATCTTCTCGTACATTGATTTATAGTCTTCGTTTCTTTCATCTTCGAGAGAGATTCTGAATTGCGGTTTCTTCCGACTTATTGTCGCTGCTTCTTGCTTGATTTCTTTTTCTTCTTCAGAACTGTTTTCCTAATCGACATTGATGGCTGGTTTCCTCTGTTCAATCGTCCTAATGCCTTTGCCACGACCTCGTCCCCGGCCTCGACCTCGGATGCGAGTTGTGGAGAAACCTTCACCATCTCGCCGTAAGGGAGTGGTGAGTGATCGTTGGACTAGAATTTCAGTGTTCTTCGTTGTCCCAAATTTCCTTTGCTTCATTTGTTATGGTATCTCCGGAGAAGATTGTTTTCTTCGGAGGTGCATAATAAGCTCGCATCTTCATGGATTCCGATTTCATGTACGGAGAACGGTTGTAAGTCACCTTTAATACACTCGTTCCCCTCCATCGTAGTATTTAATGCATTGATGTAGAGATGATGGTACCATCCTGTTTTCATGTATCCATGGTCGGCCCGAGAGAGCGTTGAACGATGTTTCGAATCAATTATGTGAAATTTCGCGGTTGTCTTTGCTAAGTCACCGGTCTTCATTAGCAGTGTTATTGATCCGAGGGCTCTTTCTCCTTTCTGGTTGAATCCTCTTAATAACATTTTGTCCGCCTCGAGCTCGCGAGCATCAATTTCCAAGTATGCTAGCTTTCGAAGTTTCATTATATTGATTGATGCTCCTGGATCCACCAATACTCTGGAGAGCGTAAACTTCCCAATTGTAACTGAAATGTACAATGGTCGGTTGTGGTCTCATCGTCCCAAGTAGTAGGTCGTTGTCCGTGAAGGTAACACCTCGTCGTTCCTTTAACGAGCAAACCTCATCTAAGGACTCTCCGGCCATTCGAGCTAAGCAAATTTCCGGATCGAGTAAGGCCTTGATCGAGCTTCTCTCATCTCCTTTCGATAAGATGAGAGCGTCGTAGATGCTCGGCTTGGTCGGTAGTTTCCTAAGATGGGCTAGCACGTTGTAGTCCACTTTGTTTTCATGTGCCTCGTTTTCTTCTCGAATGGGTATTTCTTCGCGGGGTTGATTCTTCCTGAACAACCACCTGCTTTCCTTTGTCCTTTGGACCCATTCTCGGAGGTAGAACTCTTCCACTTCTTAAGTTGACTTCTGTAATTTCTTCTAAGTTTAGCATTGAGTTTGCTGGTGTCCCTTTCTGAATTGGAATGACAAATTCTTCAGGATTAGCTTCGGAGTCTGAAGGCTCTAACTCTATTGTGACTGGAGCTCCTCGAAACTCGCAAATAGATTTGTTGCTTGTTGAACTCTCGTAGCCTTCCTGGTGGATGTCTTCTTCATCATTGTGATCGTCGAGAATGTTTATGATTTGAGAATTGTTATTTGTATCGGAATCGACGTCCGGATTAGGTTGATTGTCGCTAGTCACGTAATCGTTAGAAACAGTCAAAACGTAGCCAACGCCATAACCCTCATCATTATAAGATCCCACCGGAGTGAGCAAATAATCATACAGAGTCAGAGGTTCGAGAGATTTCTCCCCCGAATCGGAAACAACTATCCTAGGATAAACAGCCCCTAGTCTAGCCTTAGGTGCCTTGGTCTTCTCTTCTTCGACAATTTTCTTCTTTTCTTCAATTGTTTCTTGTTGAGGTGGTTCTTCTATCACAAGTGATAGCGCCGACTTGACAGTTTTCGAACTTTGAATTGAAGCTCGCACCGAAGCGGTTTGGATGTGATCTAAAATCTTCTTCGAAGAATTTGTCCAAGCGGTAGTCCATCCATCATCAGTCGCATAGGGATCTATCGGAACAATGAAATCTGTCGAGATAACATCGACGGAACCTCCTTTCGGGGTTCCTTCATGTATTCTTTCGGGATCGTTATATTCCCTTTCCGAAGATTGTCGTTGAGCCAACTCTTGAAGGTAATACAATCTTCTATTTTGTGCCCAAGCATCCGGTGGTAAGGGCAAAAGTTGGGATCACCTCTCTTGTCGACTTCTTCTGGTCTTTTAGGCTCTGGCAGTTGGAAATCTGGAGTCTTCATCAATCGCGGAACATTTTCGGCATCGCCTCATTCTTGAACGGATACTCCTCGCTCGAAGCTCCTCAACGTACGTTGTGGACGAGGCGGTTGTTCATACCGTTGAGATGACCGATAACCGGGTCGGGGTTGCCGGTAATTCGTTGAGGTTGCTGCGGTCGTTCTGACGATATTTGTATCGGTTGCTTTCCTTTATCGACTGCTGCGACGATCCCGGACTTCTTTTCAAAAGTTTTCACGGGCTTCTGTTTGTCTGTTTTATCGGTGAAACTTAATTGCTTCGCCTCCTCTTGCAAGCTTCCGGCCTTGCTTAACAACTTCTCGAAAGTCTTAATAGTAAATCCCTCGAGGAGAAGTGCTATCGGGCCATGGATGCTTTTTAGTAAAATGCCGATCGCATGCTTGTTCTTAGTAATCGTGGCTCACACTTCATACTTAGGTTCCTCCATCGAAGTATGTAGTCCACCGAAGTTTCATTCGGCTTCGCTTCTCTACCACTAAATCACCTATAGTGATGTGGTGCTCGAGCTCCGGCAAATCGCTCGATGAAGAGGTTCTCTAATTCTGAAAATGTCTTCACCGAACCGTTTGGTAATTCCGCATACCAATCAAAAGCAATCCCTGACGAGCTGTCGACAAATTGTCGGAAGAGTAAAGCATCACTTCCGCCGGCATTGCAACAACTGGCACGAAAATGTGCAACATGCTGCCGAGGATTTCCGGTTCCATCAAAGGTCTTGAACAGAGGTAGTACAAAGCCTTTCGGGTATTGAACAGCGTCGAATTCTTCCGGGTAAAGTCTACCCGTCCGAATGGATGTTCCGCTCTTTGATTGTGCCAAGGCTTCTCGCACCTGCTGTTCCACCAAGCTCTTGATATCCTTTTCTGGAATCATGCTTTGTGTTGCATCCTTCTTTAGTTGATCATCCCCGTTGACGGATGTAATCTCCTTTCCTCCGTCTACAATGTGAATGACTTCTGGGGGTGTTTCTCTTTGGGGTTGAACCTGACTCTGGAGATTGGCTAGGGCTACAGCCATCTCTTCCATCCTTTTCGCCATTTGGGCGATCGTATCATCTTTCTCTTGAAGCTGCCTTCTCATTACTTCCGGCTCTTCTCTTCTGCGGCCGCAGGAGCACCTTGTGAAGCCGACGAAGCTCGTGTTTCGACCATGTTAATTTCTGCATACTCATCATCCATGAACTCTGACGAGTCAACTTCATCTCCGAATTTCTCTTCTCTTTCCCTTGCTAGTCGCCGAATATCAATTCTTAACTTTTCCATAGCATCTTCCAGTGGTCTTTTCTGTATATCCTTGCAGTTGTCATATGATAACTGTCGAGTTTCTTTCTCATGAGTCCCCTTTACTGCGGTAGCACTTTCTTCGGACTCAAGTCTCCTGATGAGACTTTCCTTTTCTGGTCGTTGTTTCGGTCTTAATTTGCCGGTAGTGGGACGCCATACCATCCTTCTAGCGGTAGAAGGCCTAGTACCGGATGGTCTGTCGACTCGAATGCCGGAAGGTGGTATCCTCCCCGATCCGTAAACCTGAAACAACAACAGGTGGACTAGCCTTCATCTTCTTATTAGGCTCTTCTGCAGCGATAGCAGGTTCTACTCGTGGCCCAAGACGGGATTTGGCCGGCACCCGCCCTATCCTTCTTAAAATTTCCGATACAGGGCATCTTTCCTTCTTCGCTAACTTTTCAATCACAGTCTGTAGTCGGGCAAGTGGTGTAACCCTAGCCCTCTTTCTTCTGTTGTCGCTATAAGTATGCGGGTCGAGGTAATGTAGAAGCAATCCTGCGGACATTTTCCTCGTCAGCTCGCGGCGAAAGGGGATGGAATCTACTCCCTTCCAAAAGGGGTGTATACTCGGACAATGGTATGTATTCGGTAGTGTTGTGTACTCGGGAATTTCTTCTAGGAAAGCGACTTCGGCGGCTCCGGCCTTCCCGGCAATCTTCCCGCCTCCGTTTCTCCTCCGAGTCCGTGTTAGGGGTGGAACCCTCGAGCCGGACCCAATTTCAAAAATAGAAGGTCTTGCACGGAAATTCGTACCCTCCACGGTAACATACTCGTTGCAAATTTGAACTTCCTTCCCCTTTAGTTTGGAGGGAGCCAGGGTAGGTGCAGAGACGACTAGACCAGTGGGGGTAGAGATAACGGTCCTTCTATGGACAGCGGTACTCCTCTCAGCTGGAACCCTTTGCAGAGGAGGAAATTCTTGAGTTGATTTAAGGTTGAACTCAATCATGGGTTTCTCAGTTTCTGACACTTTGTCCATCAGTGCGAAGAGAGTAACGTCAGCGATTTTGACATTTGTGTTCTCGAATCCTTGTCCAAACCGGATGATCCCATTGTCGGGCAGCTCATCCTTGTAAACAGTGAAGTCCAATCCATTGGTGAAGGAGAAAATCGGCTTTGGGGCTTCCATTTCCGCAAGGTAGATTCTGATTGTCGATCCCAAGTTATGCTTCTTCTCATCGGGACGAAAAGAAAGGAAACAAAAAGAGTCCGAACACATTCTTGTTCATGTATATTTATTAAAAGATTCATTCATTAGAGGGTTTGTTTATTTAGAACGGAATGTTCGAAGGTAATGAATCTGATTCAGAGTTGGAAAGGAAAAGAAAGTCTTATGCAAGACTTCTCGACTCGAAGGATCACTCCTAAACTAACACCTATTGGGGGTCCACCCCACCTCAGAAATGAGGTAAAAGGATCTCGGAACCTCTGCGTTTAGGGGTGTCTAAACAGATGGCTCCTAAATCCGAGAGAATGTTGGCTATACTCGTTCAAGGTAAAAATGAACATAGTATTCCAACGGAAAGAAGGGTAGTTTGATCCATTAGGGACATGGATACACTACCGATTTTTGAAAGCAGAACTATTTGATGAAAATGGAGAGAGGAACTAATCCCCAGCGGAGTCGCCAGAAATTTGTCGGCATATTTTTAGGGTTATGTGTTTTGTTTTGAAAATAGGTCGCCTACAGAAATTGTCGGCGAGTTTTTTTTTATATTTTAAATATAGTTTAAAAGATAACATTTGATTTTGAAAATAATTTTAAGTTTAAAAGTTTTAAGATATGAAATCAAACCGATCTCACATCCCAAATAGTTTATATAAACGAGCACCGCATCACAAACCATGTATCTATCCCGAAGAATAGACACATTGCTCGATGATGGGGCTCGATTAAATAAACTAGAAGATTTGTGACATCCGTTTGGTCCGCGAACCAATTTTATAAGCCGACAAATTCCCCTGCTTAATATAAATGAATTAAGCAGGGTTTATATTACCTGGGTTCTTAAAGTTCCCTATAAGGGCAAGCCCCTATAGTTAATTACATCTTAAATGAAGTGAATCATTTAAGAAAAACTCTCGATAATAATCAATAGTTCTGCTTTCAAGAATTTCAAGGTTTAAGTTTTCAAGGGATTGAAATTTGGAATTTCAATAGGGAATAGATCAAATTTAGAGCATTATATTTTGGGAATCCGAAGGAAGAAAGGTAGGAGAAATCACAGATTCGAAGCGAACTTCGGTAATTTCCCGACTATCCTATTTGTTTGGCTTGAATTTAGGAAGGTCCTAATGTTTATTTAATGTTTTGATCTTGCCAATTTTAATTACTTAGGACTTATATTTATATGATAAAATCATACAAACGGCCTCGAAGATGTGAGGGTTTATGTTGTACCAAACGACTACCTCGGAGTCCTAAGACCGGTTAGGGCTTAATTTTCATGACATGATCATGTGAATGCCTAACGAAGAGTTGAGGATTTATGTTGCACTAGGCAAACTACCTCGAAGTCCTATGGCTTGGTTATTTAATTCTAAGGAAGTTTTGTCGAAGTAGACTCGTGTTTTCTCGATGACGATGGCCGTGCTCGCCCACCATGCTCCGAGCTCCTTGTTGTTGCAGAGGTTTAGTTGTAGAAGGTGATAAATCAAGAGATGAGGGAAGTGTTTGGTTTTAGAGAAAGTCTTAATTTCCATGTGTCTTTAATGTTTTAATTAAAACAGATCTTAAAGTTGATTAAAAAAAACCGATTAAGATCTCACGGTTCCGTCATCCCGGCACCGTTATTTTCATCGAATTCACTTAGTCCAGATGAATTTACTAAACTCAACTAAATGAGTTCCGCACTTTCATTTAGACCGCGGGAAATCCCGTTAGCAACACGTGGGTTACATCATCCGAGGTATTCCCGATCATTCGATGAGACGTTTTAATTTAGTTGTAGTTGTAGTCTCGTTGTTTTGTTTGTGATTAAATTTTGAGTTATTTTATATTTTGAATGTTGTGGCGGTGAATTTTATCTTGTAGTGTCTTTTAATTTAGTTATGGGTTTCAGTTTTGGTTTCTGTCCTAAAGGTGTAGGTTTTCATGCAACTGTTATTTATCATGCAAGAAAGGTAAAGTGCAACACGAGTAAATGAATTGCAGTAAGATAAATTGCAATAAAATAAAGGCGTACCTGGAGGGTCTTCCCGTCATACCAAGCTGCACTTAAAATACAATTTAGAGCATTTAAGCATTTATAGCAATTTCCTAGGTAAAGCTAAAGGAAGGGTTATGGTTTTCTACCAAAATCCTAATCCTATAGCTAGTCATTCCTATGACGTCTAGGTCTTCAATTTTGGTTTTAAGGATGATTTTCTTCACCAAAGAACAATTAAGCTCAATTTATTCTTAAGGACATTCCATCATATTGAGGAAGTGTTTAAGACGAATCTTAAACATCTTTTCAATATTTCGGGAATTGTCCCAAGTCTAAATGAATTCTATTGTGCAAGTGAATTAATCATCCAGGGTGTTTGAGTTAAGTTTTATTTCTTGCTCAGTGAATTAGGATGTTTGAATATCCTTATGAGTGAAGTGTCATTTCACTTGATACTCCATTTAGGAGTTATAATAGTAAAAGCTCCTAAGGGCAAAATGATATTTAATGATTTGTGATTCAAATTTAAGTTCAAATTAATGATTTAAGTTTGGAATAGTGTTCAAGTTATTTTAGATTTATTTTTGAATTCTTCATGTCTTAGGTGATGTCATTTAATTCAATTTAATTTAACTTTGATTTAATTTAATTTAATTTAATTTAGTTTAGTTTTAATTTTAATTTAATTCGATTTAATCCAATTTAGTTTAACTTGATGTGAATTAATTTAATTTAATTTAACTTGATTTAATTTAATTTGATTTAATTTCATTTAATTTAATTTAATTTGATTTAATTTAATTTAATTTAATTTGTTTTAATTTAATTTAATTTAATTTAACATTTTTTAATTTAATTTAGTTTAATTTAATTTAATTTAATTTATTTTATTTATTTAACTTAATTTAATTTAATTTAATTATTTAATTTAATTTAATTTATTTATTCAATTTAATTTAATTTAGTTTTATTATTTTTTTTAATTTAATTTTGATTTAATTTAATTTTTAATTTAATTTTTAATTTAATTTTATTTTTAATTTTAATTTTAATTGAAAATTTAAAAAGAGTTTAATAATTTAACTTTAATTCAATTTAAATGATCGAGTCTTTTAACATTTTAAAACTTAAATTTGAATTACCATTTTAATTAAGAATTAAATATTATTGAGATGATTAATTTAGGGATCTTTAGATTAAAGAATAAATCTCTTCCTAATAATATCCCTATTTTAATAATTCCAATTTTTATTATTCTTCCAAATTTAATCAATTATTTAATTAAGGTTTATTTCAATTATTTTAAATTATTTAGTAGGTTTCTACCCTTTAATTATTTAAATTTCAATCATCCAAATCATATTAAGATCAAATATTTTACTTGTTAATTTTATTAAACCTAAAGTTTTAACCAAGGGTAAAAATTTTTAATTACCATTTTGCCCTTCAAGCTTAATAATTTCATAACTCACTAAATTGAGCTTAAATGAACTTGAGATTTTTATGTGACTTCACTCATATGCTAATAAAGACATGAGAGGAGAAAATGTGATTCTTCTGTATTTAATTTATTTATGTAATTATTTTTGGTGGAAAATAGGAATTTCCAAGGAAAATTTAATAATATGACCAAGGGAAAGTTTCTGTCCTTAAGAAAATTATGGGATATTCCTAAAGACTAGAGGACCACTTGGACCAATTTTTGTGATTTTTTGAATTATATTTTATTTATTAAAATTATTTTAAGTTCTGGAGTATTAATTAATTTAAAAATAGAATATAAGTTGAAAAATGAATTTTATAATTTTTAAAATTCTCTCTAATATCAAGGATTTCAGAGCACCAAATTTTACAATTTTCCGATTTTTCTTTGATTTATTATAATTATTTTAGTGAAAATGCTAGAAAATACATTTTTTAATTTTAAAATTACCCTAGGGCTTTAAAATTTAATATCTCATTAAATAGACCTAAGAAAAATATGGGGTTTATTCCTAAGTGATTAAATTTCAAAATATGACATTTTGGTGAATTTTATTATTTTTGTGATTTTTATTATTTTTTAATTATTAAAATATTAAAATAATACTAAAAAATTAACTTTTTTAGAAAATTGAAATTTTAATTTTCTTAAATTCCCATGATATCACAGAGGCTCCAAAACCAATTTGGTGAATTTTTGAAAGGTATTTTGAAAGTTATGAATTTTTAAAGTTTAAAATGACTAAATGGCTTAATCAACCCATTTAGTAGGGCTAACCAAGTCCAATTGACTTCAAATTTTTATGGTGGGTTCCTCTGATCCTAAAGGTCAGTGGAGAATTGATTTCAAGTCAATTTGATGTATGGTTAGCTCTAATTAATTAGGGGTCTATTTTGGGTGTTTAAGCCAATTAGGGTTATTTTGAGTGAATTAACTCAAGTCCTATTTTTCCTAGGGTTCTCTGGTCATAAGAAACATCACCAAATTTTCCTAGAATTTATTTCACAACATGCTAATTTTTGGAATTAAAATACTCAAAACAGCCACATGCATTTGAAAAATCATTAACTTTTCACAGAGATGGCCTCTGACCTTGGAAAATTCAGGGAATGTTCCCAAGTTCAGAGGCTTCAAAAGCCCTATGGTCTCATGCCATGGTGAATTGTATGAATGCATGGAGAATTAAAACAATGCAGGGAGTAAATAATTAATTAAAAATAAAGTACTGGGCAAAATTAATTAATTTCTTTTCCACATTATTCTCCTCTGTTCACTGAGCAAGAGGATGTTTTTATTTTATTTTTGCGATTTTTCTACACAAAGATATGGATTTTTGAAGTTCTGGTATTTAAATAAATCAGAAAATACCCTATTTATCTACTTATCCACGCGGCGCTGACTCAACCTCGGCGGCTCCGAATCGACACGTGTCGCTTCCTGGTTCGGCGCCGCCATCTGACTCGCTGTCCGGGGCCCCGCGGTTCAAGTACCATCTGCCGGTCCGACGCAATCCAAGCCGTCCATCCGATACACGCGCGATCCGACGGCTCCTGGTCATCGTCTACGACTGGTGCGATCCCGTGACCTTCCACACTCTAACCCTAAGAACTCTCTCGATTCTCAACGGATTTTCGTGTTCTTATGCTCTATGGATTCGTCTTGAAGAGACGAACACATCCATACGGTGAACATGCATTTAAATTGACTCAAATTAAAATGAGAATCTATGGAAGCTCGGGAAGAAGAGGGAGTCCATACCTTTGCTCGGAGAAGTGAGGCTTCGATCCGAGAGTTGTGTCACCTTCGATCGGGTCCAAGTAAGCTCCGGATGAAGTCCCTCGGCCCGATGAATTGTCTAGCTATGAAAGTGACCACAGCCCGATCACAAAGCTTGGAGGCCGGAGCAACCGGGTGGCCTCGGAGATGGGGCTTTCGGTGGGAAACTTCTCCTCTTGGTCCAGTGAAGGTGTAGGACCAATCAATTTGGGGATCGGCTCACCGTGAAGAAGTGTCCTGGTTTTGGGCTAAAGTTCGAGCTCAAAATCGAGCTCGACTCGGAGGGAATTGGGGCTGGAATTCAATGGGGATCAAGTGCTCTATGTGTGGAGAGTGATCTGGAATGATTTTGGCAGAGTTTCCTTAAGGTTTGGTTCAGCACCTCCTTTGGCCGAGAGGGTGAGGGGTTTAAATAGGCATGGCTGGAGGCTCTCCCAGGGGGTTTAATGGTTGGGATCACCGCTTAGGTCGAGGGAAGAACAGCTACAATGGCCATCGGGGATGGGGCAGCTCGACGAGTGAGAATTCCAAGCTTGGGCTCACATGTGAGCTCTCGGCCATGGAGTTTTCCGGCGACCCGGGCGGCTGGCCGGCGAGCATGGGTCACCCTCGGGTCCAGGTGGGTCGTGGTCGGGGTTTAGTGCGATCAGTCGGGCCTTGCCATGTGTAAAGGAGATGGCTTGGAATGGAATGGGGAAGAGGCCATTTTGGCTAGGTTTGGGTCAACCCAACCTTTTGGGCTAGGTGCACCACCCAAGGTCCGGTTTTGGGCCGAAAAGAGTCACTTGGGTCGCTGCCATGGAGTGGTGAAGTCTCCATCCATGGTGAGGTGGCTAAGCATGGTTTAGTGTGTGACATGCTTAAGGTAAAAAGGGTTTAAGAAGGATTAGGAAAGGGGGCCCTCCTTTTGCCATTAATGGCTTGATCACATGTCAAACCTTCCATGGCTCCATGTGGCTTGTCCATGGCTTGCATGGCTTATCTTTGTCTTGGGAAAAGTTGAGTCAATTTCATGGAAATGGATTTAAGAAAAATTTTGGTATTTTAGGGGTGATTTGGCATGAGGCTTTATTTGGAATTATTTGATGATGTGATTAGAACTTAGGGAATGGCTTTGATTAAGTGGATGGCAAATGGAAATGTCATGTGGGCTTTAGGGTAGATTTTGGGCTCTTTGAAATGGTTTTAGATGGGCTTTTAAAATGGTTTAGGAAAGTGGGCTTTTGAATTTTAAAATGGATTTTGGGATGAAATTTTGGTAAAGGCTTGGGCCAAATAATTGTTGGGTTTAGCTCATAGATGTGTCATGAGTGACTTGGAGCAAATTGGGAGTGATTTGGGTTTGAATTGAGTTGAATTTGGGCTCCTTTGGTGAATGGGCCAATATAGGTCAAATTGGGCTAACTTGGGCCAATTTTGGGCTAGGGTTGAAATTGATGTAAAATTAATGTTGGGAAATGTTTATGGGAGTGTTTCAAAGAGGTTTTGGCTTTGTTTAGGTTTTGATTTTGGGATTTGGGCTCATTTGGGTTAAGTTTGGGTTTAGGTCAAAATTGGGCCTTTTAGCTTTGGGTTGAATTTGAGTGGGGTTTGGGTCTAAATGTTGGGAAAATCATGTTAGTGTTTTGCTTGTGGGAATGTTAAGGAAGATTTAGAAAATATTTGGGGTTAATTGGAGTTGAATTGGGTGAGTTTGGGTTAGGTTTGGGTCATGGGTCCAAATTGGGCTTTAAGGCCAAAAGTGAAATTGGATCCAAATGTCAATCAAATTGGACTTGGATTTGGTCTAAATTGGTGTTGAGAATGTTGAATTGAAGTTTAGAATTGAATTGGACCAGAATTTGGGTCAATTGGGTAGGTTTGGTTTGACATTGGGTTCACTTAGGGTTAAAATGGGTCAAATTGGGGGTTTTGACAAAAGTAGGGTAAATTGACAAAATTGGCCCATAATGTAATTGAACAAAATGAAATTGGGAATATTTGGGATTTTCTGGAATTTTCTGGGAATTTTCTGAATTTTTGGATTTTTGGGTCAAGAGGGGTATTTTGGGTATTTGGAGGGTATTTGGAGGTATTTTTGGAATTTTTGGAATTTTTGGGTATGGATGATCAATTTGAGTAGTGTGGAAATGTTTGGGATTGATTTTGGGGAGTTTTGGGTAATTTAGGTGATTTTGGAAATTTTGGGTAGTTTCAAGGGCATTTGGTAGGTTAGGCGGGTGTAGGGTCCCGGGGGTCAAAAATTGAAAATTTGGAAAATTGAAGATTGGGTGAATATAAGTGGAATAAAATCATTTTGGTTGAGCCATGAAGCCACATCAAGTCCATATGAGCCATGAAGGGACTCATTTGAGGCATTCACTATGTTGTTCCTAACCCTCTTAGCCAAGGGCTTAGGGGTTAAGGACCATCCATGTGAATCACCTACATGAGTCGGAGGTCAAGTTAGGTATGGGTGTGGTTTTAGGAGGTGTATGAAAGTGTAGTGTATGAGTGTAGTGTGTGTGTAAGTCAGCCCTTCACCGCACCGAGCCACCTGTAGGCGACTCTAAGGCCAATGAGTCCTATAGGAACTCATCCTTTAAACTTCCACATTTGATTTCAACCCTCTAGGTGATTAGGGGTCTACAGTCAAGTTTGTGGAGTTTGCAGGGAGTTAAGAAGTGGTTTGAAATTTTAGATGGTGGATCCCAATTCTAGTCCTCTAAGATAGTCAAAGGAAAAGCCTAAGGCTAGATCCTAAGTACTAAAGAGACGAAGAGAAGACCTCATCAAAAATGAGGTCAACAGCTGGGTATTCGCTGAAATTGAGCGATCAACTTTTGTCCTCAAAAGAAAGATGAGAATCGACGGGGGTGCGCCCCGGATCTCCCCTTATCAACATAGGACAAATTCTTTTAGCGCGATGTAGAGGAAGCCGCGGCATTTTTCTTATGACTTGTTGAAAGACTTAGCACATCAAATATGGGCAAAAGCCACTCCAACAGGATCATCAATGATACCTGGCACAACATCTGGTGCAGTGAAACTGAGTACCACACCAAGGGTCCCATGCAACACCTCGGCGAGTCCCATGGCCTGCACAACATATGGGGAAATATCTAAATCTCGTAGTGGACTGAGAGGTATATCTCGATCTCTTACTATAAGATCATGGGGGTAAGGTAAGTAGAGGAGTTCTCACACAACATGCTTAGATATTTTAGAGATCTAAGCAAGGAACTCATCTCTAGAAATAGGGCCCTGCCCTCTTAAAGAGGAAACTAGAATCCCATCAGGTAAAGTGACATGTGGCTAAGTCAGCTGCTATGGTTGCAGCAGTATGTTCCTATTCTTCTCGACGCCCTTGCCCAATATAAAGATAGGCGAGGTCTCAGAGTAACCAGAATAACTGGGCTGGGACAGTCGTCAAACCAGCAAAAACATTTCCCCCTTAAAGAGGAAGCTGCTCCTACGATTTTCTAAGTCAGAGAACTCATGGTAGCAACAACAATACTGACTGCAAGGTGAGAATGACTTGCATCCGAAAGAGGGAAGAATCCCAAGCAAAGCTACTGGAGTGTAGTCCACATAACCAGACATAGGAGAAAAATGATTCTCAGCTAACATGATCTCATTTTCATCCCATGCTATAACTAAAATAAGTCATGGTGGGGACATACCACACCATCAGGGGATGAAAAAGGCAATTCTCAGCCGACGGGATTTAGCACCATCCTGGGCCAGAACCAAAACAAGCCATGACGTTGACATGATCTACAACGTCGGAGGATGAGATAGGTGATTCTCAAACTTCAAGATTTAAGCATAAATCCGATTCGGAACCAAAACAAATCATGGCGAGGACCCGGTCTACACTGCCAGAGGGTGATACCATAATAGGTAACTCTAGCACTCTTACATAATGCAACATCTGCGAGGATGGAAATCCTCAACATATGGCAGGACTAAAATAGAGGTTAGTAAACAGGAAAGAGCGTTGTAGAGTATCGCCATATGGCACTATTCCTTTCCTCGAGGGAAAAGTAACATCGATAAGAGTTGCTACAATGAAAGTAGTACTACATGCTCTACTCCTTTTCAAAAGAGGGCATGTAGCAAATGTCCAATGGAGATATGGTCCACTCAACAGAGACAGTAGCAAATATGACTCAAAATGTGGGTTGAAGGTACCTCCTAAACGGGAGTCAAAATAGGTATAGAAACTTGATACAAGCAATGCTGCTAAATTGAAGCAATCTATTCCTAGTCCTCCTGGCATTCATGCCTAATCGAGGGACAGGTGTATCCTCAGGGAAAACCGGAAAAGGAAGAAAGTCGGGACAAATGTCACAACGACGACAGCAGTGACAAACCTACTTTTAAAAGAATACTCACCTGCTTATAGCAAGGAGACACATGAGAACACGGAGGGACAAGTCTAGAAAAGACTGTCAGGTGTTGTGGTGCATCGCTATCGAGCATCGGCCTCTTTTTGCAAAAGAAACAGATGCGGCGCAAGCCACTACAGCAAAAACAGCTAATTGTGTACGACTCCCCTTTGAAGGGGGAGGGAATAGAGCAAAACGCTTAAGAGAGCGTATGACCAACTCAATATGCATGTCTCCTTAGGGGGAGGGCATAGAGAAAATGCCTCAAAGGGAGTATGAACGACTCAATGTGCACATCTCCCCTTTTAAGGGGGAGGGCACAAAGATAATGCCTCAAAGTGCGTAGAATTACGTAAGGTAACCCCATGGGTGTGCTCAAAAGAACTGAAGGTCAAGACACCCTCAGAAGCACATAAAACACTCGGAGAGAGGGGAAAGAGTTCTCCCTGGCGGCAACGATCATATCCATCTTTCTGCTCTTCCGCGTAGCGGGGCAAAAAGGGACAACGATAAAAAATAAAGAAAGGTCAAGAAACCAATCACAAAACTACAACGACATCGATGCATGCGATAATGCTGCAACCAAAATGTCGAGGGTGAGAGAAGGGATAAAATGCATCGAGTTGCTAACCCTAGCAATTGACACATGGACAGAAAACCAAGGTCTCACAAAAGGCTCAACTGTGACCCGAAGGAAGAGAACAAGGTCACGATAATATAAGTGAAACTCCAAGTACAGAGAGAGGCTATAACCCAAAAAAAATGAAACTCCAAGTATGAAGAGAGAGACTCATCCCCAGTAGAGTCGCCAGATTTGTTTTCGCCATTCTTTTCTCTTTTTTTATTTTAAAAGGAGTCACCAGCTTGTCAATCTTCGTATACTTCCTTTATTCAAATATGTCTCCCTCTCGAATCAAATCAGTGATTCGAAGAGGAGAGGAACCAAATAATAAGGGATATACGACAAAGTGACAAACAAGAGAAAAGAAAAACATGGAGAGCCTATGTGCGATAAAC
Organism: Papilionanthe hookeriana x Papilionanthe teres; assembly: GCA_022702705.1. Taxonomy (NCBI): domain Eukaryota; kingdom Viridiplantae; phylum Streptophyta; class Magnoliopsida; order Asparagales; family Orchidaceae; genus Papilionanthe; species Papilionanthe hookeriana x Papilionanthe teres. The sequence goes on from CM040426.1 coordinate 25,885,131, forward strand.
CTCGCAAGGATAAGTCAAGCATGTCCGCCCAAACAATATCGGGCATAGGCACCTTGAACCAATATCCGCAAAAGAAGTATCTACGTAGAATACCCATAACCATAGAGTCATGTGTATGTACTTATTCTGGGGTCAAGAGCACTCCCAGAGGAACGTGTTCCTACTGGATAATTACATCTTAGGGGATACCCAAGAGTACTCTTGAGAAAAGGAGTTTCACTTTATATCATCATCGACTTGGGGTATAGGCAATCAAAGGAAAATTATTCCGTGTCGGAAAGTCTAAATGCTTCAAAGCTCTCGCTAAGCCATCGGGCAGAGAGTGAGTCTCTCACATCCCAAATGGGATTGAGGCTCATCGGCATACGGAACCCACGGAATAACCTAAATCATCTTGATGGATGTATCCCAACATGTCAAAGCACGTTCGGGCCATAAGGGCAGAGGACAAATCATCGTATCTCAAACGGGCGGCAGCTCATCGGCATCGGGCCGTCAAAATGATATCAACGAAGTCAAGGAGCGAAAGGGCTCAATAGGGGTAGTCAAAAGAAGGGAGGAGTAATCCTAAAGGGGTAGAGGTAGCCAAGTCGGGGTACCACAGACCCGTCATCCCAAGCAGTAGGACCCTGAGTCTACCTGAACGTGAAGGTAGTCGACCCAACACGTCCTGAGATCCCTGGTCAGCAATCCGAGAATTGCATTATCCACGGGGGCTTGGGTAGCCCTAAGGTCGAAGGAAGAAAACTTCTATCCTATGACTATAAGTTGGAGCTCCAAGAGGTGGGTCTTACACCTACCGAAGTGACAAGGATGCCCCAGGAAAGGAAGAGAAGTTGAGGTTCAGCTACAAAGCTGCAAATGCTCCAAACAAAAGGACTTACACCCCGTCTGGATCGCGGAGTCTTCTAACACCCTAGGCGCACTAGACAACCACCTATAAAGGTATGCTGGGCCAGTCAGGATGGAGAAATATGGGGACTCCACCTCGGGACATGCAAATATGAATGGAGTTATCTAGAGCAGTCCTTAAGTAATGTGGAGCCCCTATTAGTATGACTTGGGTGATAGCCATGCAATGCAACCCATTTAAAACCTGTCCTGAAGGCCATGCAAGAAAGTAAAAGTGCATATTTTAAAATCTTGAATATTTTAATCCTAAAATTCATTTATCTTGAATATTTTATTAGGATTTTTAACATATAAAGTTTACAATTTTAGGGTCCTTAAAGAAACTAAGTGGTATCGTGAAATCCCAGTTCACAGAAAGAAACAAAGAAAACACATGCAGGCATGCAAGTATGCAATAAAAACAAGAAAGAAAGCACTCCATAATAAAATAAAAGAGGCCAAAAATGCCGCTGGACCGGCAATATATCTAAGAAAAAGGAAAATGTGGCGGGACTTCGCATAAACATCCCCGGTCCTAAGTCTATACATCAATATGAAAATGCAGAATTAAGATACGAGGCACGAGCATCTGCTCATGGTCCCCCTCCACGTGGTTCCCGCATCAAAGCGCCTCGTAACCCGTGCACGTATCTTATTTCTGCTACAGGACTCTCCTAGACTCTAAATGTACAAAGGAAAAAAAGACTCAATCCTGCATGAAAATAAGTGTTAGCGGGAAAGCTCACATGCAAATAACGTATAATGAGCCATGCCTTATAAGTGGGGGAGCTATTAACACCTGCAAGCAAAAGTGTCAGAAATCATCACATGCTCCCCCCATAGCAGTACCTATGTGAACATAGAAGCATGGCTCCCTGCAGAAAAGCACCTTAACACACTACCATACATATGCAGCATGCAATCACATCACAGGCAAAGTGCAAGAGAAAGATACCTGGCTAGGGCAACCAATCCATCAAAGAACAATAGCAGGCATAAAAAAGACTACCTAGAAACCAAAGTCCTAGTCTAGCACACCATCTAACGGAGAGTGCACAAACCTAGTGCCTAAGTGCGGGGTGAGTCTGGGTATAGTATGACTTTTTCGGGGTCGCCATACAGGCCCCGACCTAAAGATCCGAAGGATCTAAAGGTTGTCACGAAGAAGGGTTACACAAGTTAGATCCAACGAATCCTTAGCATAGTCATACTTGTGCCGATCTTGATGACTTAACTCGCATTGCTCATTGGGATCAACCCAGCAAGCAATGCTCGTTAAGGCATCGCGACCGACACATGGTCACTCTCCTAACGAGTAGGATAAGCCATCAAGGAATGAGTAAGCAAACAGTCATGCAAGAAGCCCACATTGTGATTGCTCGACCGAAGTACGAAGCAATCACAACGGGCGCCCAAAAGGACGAACACACATCATGCAAATGAATTCAAGGATGTTACATGCAAAGAGGATGCACCAAAGTGGTGAGGGTGAGTATACCGTGAAGGCAGTGACTCAGAAAGAGCAGGCATGCCGTAGCGGCAGCGGCCCGAAGGTGGGCATGCCGTAGCGGTAGCAGCCCGAGCAAATGTTCAACACAAACAAGTGATAGTGCTTATGCAGGTAAACATACACAGTATATGATGCAACATGCAAGCATACCAACATGCACATCCATACAAGCATGCAAAATGATACAAAAAGTGGTCACATGCGAAAGAATGCAACAAGGTGGACCATGCAGATGCAACACAACCCCAACGCTCGACGACATGTCAATCTCGTCCTAACGACCTCACATAGGTACCTAGGGTTGACGCTCTTGGATGTGCGGCATCGCCGCCTCCAGCTTTGGCGTGGCTACGTGGAGGGCTTCCCCCTTCGATTTCTCGTAGGGGAAACTCGCCACTGCTCGTATGGCGGACTAGCTACAAAGCTTTTCCCGCTCTACGAATGTCCCGATCTTATAGAACGTACTAGCTACAAAGCTTTTTCCGTCCTCTAAGATCGAACTCGACTAATTCCTCCAAAGGAGATTAGGAGTGCCAAAACCGTGGGAAATTGGGATTCTAACCTAGTGGGGCTAAGGTCTAAAGCTCACAACAAGGAATTGATCAGCTACGAATAGGACTGGCCAACACACATAATTTCTAACCTACGACTCGCTCTAGGTAAATCAATGATCCATCACACAGGCGGCTCGATCGGTCGACACATTTCGTCCGACACCTCCACCCTACGTGATCGATTAAATCCATGTGCCTAGATCGGACTAAGCCTATGGCCAGCTAAGGGATCAGAAAATCTCACCACCGTGACGGTTGAAGATGTTTTCTCTTTATGCTAAAGAAGAGCCCTCGATTCCGGAAAACTCCGGTAATGCTTCAGTCGCATACCGACACATTTTGCAATATGTACCTAGTCGAGCATGTAGGGAACGAGAGAAAGACTCAATGAGTATGCAAAGTACCATAAATAAATAATTTTCATATATGGAAATACGAACAAAATGTATACTTCCGAGAGAGGGGTCTCCTGACGACGGTGAAAGAGGGGAAATCACGAGGTAAAAGAAGTTTGCGCCTCCTCGAACAGCGACGATGTTCGCTGTCCCACGACGTCGAGGTGCTCCGGCGAAGTATTCGGTCGCCGGGAGGATAGGACGGCGAGGTTGAGGGGTTAGCTTGCCGACGGTGCACACCGGGAGCAAAGAAATGCAGAGAGCCCAAAAATTCGATGCTCTCCTTGCTGATTTTTCTCCGGCATAAATGCAATGCCAGCGAGGAAAAAAGCAGGCGAGGAAGAGGTCCAGTAAGAAAGTGGCAGCGAGAACTTCGGCTAAGAGGAAGAATGGGCTATGGCTCGCGAGAACAGTGACAGCGCGAGGCTTGGCTGCTGTGTCACGATAGGAGGGAGAAAGAGGGGATGACGGGCTCGAACGGCAGCTGGATCGCCGGCGAGGAGTGGCGGCCGACGTTGTTCGGACGCGAGGGAGAAAGTTGCTAAAAGGCTTACCGAGAAGAGCGGAGCCGTTGTGAGAGACGCTGGGGACGACATCAATATGGAGGAAGGATCTCTGCGAGGTTCGGCGGCGGAGAGGAGGCGGGGCACTCGCGAGGTCGGCTAGGGTTCGCAAATGGGGGCTGCGGCTATTTCGCGATCGATCCATGGGAGGGAAGGTGAGGATGCGATAGATTTATATGATAATATATATATATATATATATATATATATATATATATATATATATATATATATATATATATTATATAATAATAATATTTTTATTGTCATAATTATCCTCCGTAAATTTTTAGCCTGTATACATCCTCACAGCTAAGTGGATGTCCCTCTTAGCTAAAATCAAAGTTTCAAACGCACTGGAGCAGTTTGTTTCATTATCCAGAGTCGTTCGGGGCCGTTTGGGCTATCTTTTGAGCAATTGGATCAAAAAAGAATAATTCACATATTTTAAGCCCGCCCGCGGTGTCGTAGAAAAATGAACGTCTTCCGTAGGTAACATTGGCGTCCCGGACACAATCGTGTGATCCGTTTTGTTGTCCGGAGTCGTTCAAGTGACTTTTACGAAGATCGGGTTAAAAATGATAATTTGCACAATTTTTACCCCGCCCACGAGGCCATAGCATAATAGATGTCCTGCTTAGATAATATCGATGTCCCAGACACACTCGCGTGGTCCGTTTCGTCGTTCGAGGTCATCTGAACAAGCTCGCAGGTGGATGGGCCAATTTGAGCCAATTTCCCGCTCGACGCGTTGAGTAACACTTGTCGGCCCGACCAAAGCCATCCAACATGTAAAATACCGACCGGCCTTCGCCTAAGCGAAAGCCAAAGTCCAACAGAATGACCCCGGTTGTGTGTCCCTCAACACACACCGAAAGGTCACAAATGGATGTCTGGAGCTACGAGTAACTTATTTGCATAAAGTACGACCCCGATGCGCTCGAGCGGCCTTCCCACACATGTGATATAAAAAAATGATGCCAACATGTTCTTTCTAAGAAAACATGGTAAAATCTTAAGGAAGATGCTAGTCTTTAAGCTATCTACTTTAAATTAACTACCCATCTTGCTTTCAACTTAGATCCACGTATTATTTATCCTCACCAAGTTGCCCTTGTGTACTTAATAGGTTGAGAATAATTTCATGTATTCTCTTTCCTAGATGTGTTCAGGCACAATACAAACTCACATCACAACTTTTAAATATACTCAAATCATATTCCTCAATGAAATTAAACCATCCTTCTCTATTAATAGTATGAATCTTCTTCGTTGACTAGCTCTTAAGATAAATGATAAGCTCCAACGATGTCCTTTCTGATGTAAACATTCTATCTATTCCCTTGATTAGATGTTAGTCCATAAGCTTTCCTTTCTAGTGTAGACACATTTTCTTAGTTTCCTCACGGCTAGCTCTTAGGATGAATGATAAGCTCCAACACTGACCTTCATGATTTAGTCATTCCATTGATTCCCTAGGTTTGATGTTAGCCTTACCCTTTCCTTCCAAGTGTTGGCAAATTTGCTTAGTTTCCTTGACTAGCTTTCAGGATGAATGCTAAGCTCCAGCGCTGTCCTTTCTTATCTATGCATTTCATCTTGTATTAGATGTTAGTCCCTGCACTATCCTTCCTATTTTAGAAGCATTCTCTTAGTTTCCCTAACTAGCTTTTAGGATGAACGATAAGCTCCAGCGTTGTCCTTTTAACTTAATCATTTTTTCTACCACCTAAGTTGGATGTTTGTCCACACAATTTCCTCCTTAATTTTCTTAAACTCTCAATGCTCCTTCGACAAGCTCTCAAGATGAAAGGTAGTTCCAGAACTGTCCTTCCTGATATAGCCATCCTATTCAACTCTTTAGTTAGATGTATATCAACATTGGGTTTCCACATTAATGTGATTTAGTGAACCCGAAATCCCCAGCAGATCCAAAACATTGTAATTCACAAAATTTAACTCTAAATCTTTGGTAAACTAAAATTGAGTCATGGTTGACCTCGTCGATTAACGCCAATATGAGTGTTGTACTTTGAACAGTTCGCCTCACTTGTTGAAAGTCTATTTGTTGACCTCAATTTTGGTCACATATGACTTACATGAACATTACTCATTGGTCTTGTGTAGCCCCATTGACCCAAACATAGCCATGTCTTTTTTTTTTGGACTGGCATGATCACGTCAGGCTTGGGTGTGACCACACCTAGAAGCACTTTGGCATGGTCACCCCCAGTTCATGCATGACCATGCTAAGGAGTATCTCGTTATAGTCACGCCTATTCCAAACATGATCATGCCAGGTATTCCTTTATGTGATCATGGCCAATGTTGGTCTGATCACTTTCCTTGCCAAGAAACCAATCTGAGGTTTTCAACCATAAATCTAATGACGAATCATCATCTCATTTTGTCGGCAGTGAGCTGTGGCACCACTAACTACTGGAATGATGATGGTCATCGACTCACCACCCAATCGACAGCCACAGTCAACCTTCCTCCCCTATAAATAGATGACTCTCCACTATCTCTGGGCAATGTAATTTGCTCCTACACACTTTGAGGAAGAAGGAGGAAGATAACTTTCTTGAGTGCCTCGTCATCCTTTGGTTAGCCTCCTCTCTAGTAAGTCTCCTCTTCCCTCTTCTTTTAAATTAAGTTCAAGCATTTCATTTCAAGCTTAAGTTTATGCTAAGTTGACCCAGTCAATAGCATTAGATTTGACTTGGGTTTGGGGTCGACACCGAACCCAGCGTTACCTTAACCTAACCTAACTGGACACAAACCAAACCTAACTCGACTTAAACCAAACTTAACTAGACCTGAACCCCAACTCAGACCTGACCTAACCTAATCTAAACCTAACCAAAACTCGATATGACTCAGAGTAGACCCAACATTAACTAACTCGGGTCAGCCCACGTCAACTTAGGTCTAACCTGGGTCAACCCAGATCGACTCAGTTCTGACCCAAGTTAACCCAGGTCAACCTTAGTCCAACCTAGGTCTAACCCAGGTCTATACCAGGCAACCTAAGTCAGCCCAGATCCAACACAGGTCTTACACGGTTCAACCATAGACAACCCATGTTCATCCCAGGTACAAACTACGTATAACTCGAGTCAATCCAAGTTAACCCAAGTCAATTCAAGTCAACTTAGGTCAACCCGAACCTCGAACTAATTGACCCAATCTGGTAATCTTGCTCGCCTCGGCTCAATCCTAACCTAAGTATAATCCAAAGCGTGTTATTACATGTCATTTTATGTGTAGTCTCCAAAAAGAAAATAAAATTAACAAAAATAGATAAAACAAATTGAAGGATGAAAAGCTCTTACAAGATGTTTTTCTCCACAAACATCAAAATTAAATTATAAATATATAAAATCAAAACTTAGGAAAACTTTGATTTATAACCAAGAGTGACAAACCAATGAATTGAAACAAAACAATAATTAAATCATAAATCTTGACTAACATTTAAAATATACCAAAATAAAGAACAAAAATAGAACCTAGGAAGATCTAACATGAATCATAGGTTAGCTAACTTAGACATCAAACTGATGATCATACACTTACCTCAGGTTAGTTTGAATATAAAAACCAGGGTTAGTTTGATAGGTACCATAGTTAGTACTTAAAACTATAACATTCAAAATAATAAACTGATGTGTTGAGACTAGAGAGAATACCTTAGAATGATATAACCCATGGCTACTGACGAAGGTATTTCAAGTGGATTTTCTGGCTATGAGGCTAGTTATAGTTGCCAAATACCAATGTCCCCGGGACGACGGAAAGCCATAAGCATCTAGACTAGGATTGTTATTCCTAAAGTCTATTTTAGTCCACCCCATAAAATTCCTTACAATGTCTAAGGTTTTATTTTTCATCTAGAAATTAATCTTACCTAATTTTGTTCTTATCATAGGGATTTCAATCATTTCTATCAGTCAAATCAAGTATTCCTTATTCATTTATGACCTCACCTGATCGATTCAAACTCATTATTAGCCTTTTTCAAACTCTATAATCATCACACTTCTAGTTCAGACCTCCTTCATTTGGTCTTTCAAATGGCACATTGTCATCGAACTATATAACTCATTTCTTTGAGCATATATCTTCCAATTTGTATCGTTTCCATGACCTCTCCAATTCTGAAAGTCCAACCTTTAATGATTTAATTCATTACAATAATTGAGAGTTTTCTTTTGGGCTCACAGCTCTAACGATGAAATTAACTGTGAGGGTTTGCCCTTGTAGGGAATGAAACCTGAGTTAAAATAAATCTTATTTTACACCCGTAAGGTAAGAGAAAAGACCTTGGCTTTGTAAATTGAAGAAGACTTTCATCGACATGGTTGCCACCCATGTTTAAGGTAATATATTCTTCCTTTGGGAAGATATATATTTTTTTTAAAAATTTTGTGCCAATTCGACGAGGTAGAAGTCTTCCAAAAGTTCTATGGTGTGTTGTGACCCACAAAAATTCCCCGCAAATATATATATACTCAACCTAGGAAGAATAACCTTCCTTTTCTTCATTCTTTAACCACAAACATATCCTCCTAAATTTATTTTTCCCAATAAGTATTTATGCTATTTAAATCCAATTGTGCATAATAATGAAATAAGGCATTAAGAAAGCACACACTCATGCACACATCATCAAAGACATGCAAACCGCGCAGCATGCAACCACGCATTTATTTATACATCTACATATTCTCATTATTCTTCTTTTCTATTTGCACATACATTTCATTTGACATGGAACACCTATGAAATTAACCTAAACTAGGCTAATATGATCAACTCAACATACAACACTAACAGTTGGTTCGCTTTGATAGAACATCCATAGAGCTTCTCATTTTAGCCCCCGCGCACACACACAAAATATATATATATATATATATATATATATATATAGATTCATTCACACAGATTCACTTACATACACAGATGTAATATTACTCATACACATATATGATAATTGATAATGTGTTTCTCACGTAGCCTTTAAATCTTTAAATTCTAGTTTTAATATGCTAATAATTTCTTATTTAATTATTTGATTATTTTATGAAGCTGCGTTGAAGTTTTTAATTGGTTCAAAATCTTTTTAAGCTTTATTAAAATTTTTATGGGTTAACTCTTCTATTGATTTAATTAAATATTTAAATTTTAAATTAATTTTGTATTTATGTAATTTAATATTTCATTAGATTTTTAAATGATTTGTTTGAATGACTAGAGGTTTCAATTTCATTATTTAAAACTTAAATGATTAATGATTTCAATGTTATTATTAAAAACTTTAATAATAAATTATTAGGTTTTTTAACTAAATTTATTGTTAAATTAAATAATTATGGTGTGATTAATTTTTTTAATTTCTATTTAGTTAATTAATAATTTAAATAGGGTATTATTAATTTAATTAATTCAATAGTGGCTTTTATGGTTTTATTAATTAATCAGTAAATTAATTAGGTTGATTTAAGCATTAATTAGAGAATTAATTAATTAATTGTTTTGGCCAACATTGATTAAGTTAATTAAATTTTTGTTGAAGTAAAATTTGTGAGCTAATTAGGTAATTAAAAGTGTTTAAATTATCTCAAGGATTTGTTTAGTGTAATTAGAAGGATTTAAAAGGTAATTAAGTGAAAAATCCTAAGGGGAGGCTCGTTTTTAGCATTTTCATGAGGTAAATGTTTTGATTTTACTAAATTAATGGATAATCACATGTAATAAACATAAAAAAGCATAGAAAAATGAAAGCTCCTATGAATTTTATCAAGATAAACTAAGATTTATATCAAACATAAAGAAAATTCAAAGAATTTAATAAAGGATATGCTTTTTTCTTTTTTTTGTTTTGGCATAAATGTTATTAAAACATGTCCAAATACCTGAAGTGACACCACGTAGACATTAAGCAATACAATTAACATAAAGGTCCAATAATTTGACATAGAAGATGTAGCATAAGCAAATTAAAACACTTAATTATAAAATCCTTAAAATTTTATCATGGAAGATATATAATGTGGCTCGATATTGGTATTTAATGGGGGATAGACATACAATTAACATGATATCCATAAAACAATGAAAGCCCCATGAATTTCCTATAGAATATGTAACACTAATGCTATAGAACAGATAAAAAAGAAAAGCCATAAAGTTTTTTCATGAAACACATGTAGAATAGACATAAAACATGAACATGACGAAACAACTATGAATAAAATGGAAAATTTTGAAATATTTGTAAGAAACATAGAGGAATTTTAAAATTACATGCTGGACTGAGAGATTTAAAAAGAATTTTTTAAGGATTTATGGACAATTTTTAACACAAAGCGAGAAAAATGTATAGGTCTTATGGTGGACTTTGAATTCACACCATAACATTCAAACTACATGGTTTAATTTGAAAATTGGATGAAAGAAATGATTAAGAAATTTGTAGCATAATGTTGATTCCTTGACTTAATGATCCTATTTGCCTTACCTTTTATCCTTTTCTCAAGAATTGGAAGAGAGATTAATGGATAGGGACTCTCAGTTTTTGGTGCTTTGGAGGGGAGAATTGTTAGCATTTTTTTGGTGTATTGTGGGAGATTTAGAGAAAGGGAGGAGGGACGAACAAAATGGGATAAATGTGATGGGTTTGGGGGATGTTTCGGCCAAGTATTAGGTAGTGGGATGGTTACTTTGGGCTGAAAAAGGGTTAAGGGGCATGGAAGGTTAGGATTGAGTGAGGAGTTGGAGATTTTGAATGGGCACATAAGATTTATGATGATGTGGATGAGAGAGAAGCAAAAGGAGGCATGGAAGAATGGGAAGAAAGGCAATGGATCAATGAAGTGGTGACTATGATGAATAGGAATGAAGGGATAGGATTAAAAAGGCATGACTGTAATTTTGGAAAAGTGGAGGCGTATTTTGGTAAATTTACAAAAGGTATTTATGATAGTATGAAAAAAATTAAGGTTTATATCATTTAAAAGAGCATAGGAAAAGAAATATAATGGTTCAAATCAAAAATGGGTTGTCTAGCTCAAGATATAAGTATTCAAAGTGGCCATATGATTGGAGAGGTGGTTAGAAGATGGTTGTGATTTGGTTATAACAAAGAATTAATTTTGGCTCATTTGATATAAAAAATACAAGGAACTCAAAGGTCCATGTGGGTTTGTCTAATTAAAGCACACTAAAAGGATAAGACTAATCAAAGTGGGCTGAAACCCCAAGAGAGAGAAAATAATGATTTTTTTCGCAAAACTTGTTATTTAGTTTTATTTTCCAAATTGCGTATTTTAAAATTTATAATAGCTTTTGTTGAAGTATTAGGTTGATTTAAAGTCATATTGAGGTAGCTTGTGTTTAACGTTTTATTATCAAAGTTATCATTCTTCTATCTCCTGATTATTGTCACCTCAAAAGGTACACAAAAGAGATCAAAATAAGCATGGAGGGACTCATTTAAAAGATTTTGATGATAATGATGCAATGAAGAAGTGTTTTTTTCAAAAATAATGACTCGGTGAAAAAAATTTTACATTGAGCCATTTTTCATGCCTTAGACCCCTAAGTGCAAAATTTTACATATAAATGATATTTGACAACTACCAAACTCACAGTTTTCATATATGAAATTGAAGATCTTTCAACTTATAAAATGTAATTTGCATCAATAGATTGAACTATGAAAGAAAATGATAAGTTTAGGATTTACAATATTAATCGTCATGCATGAAATTTTGACTTGAAGAATTCTATGCATAAAAATTATTTCAAACGATCGCTTATTTACGTGGTATTTATAATTGATAATAATCCATTATCATATTTTAAAGTAAGGTTTTGAGTTTATAATATCCTCAAGAGAGAAAATAATAATCCTAGGGTTTTGCAGATTAAAGTTGATTTTAGAGTTATCTCTGAGTATGGCTAAAATTGAGTGTGGTTTGAAGATCGTTTTTAATTCTTTTATTTTGTTAAGTTAAAAATTTAATTTCTTATGTTAGGGTTTGCTCAAGACAAAGATCAAGTGAAGTCTAGTAAGCTTAAGCCAAGGAAATAGTGTTGACTGAAAATGAGTTCAACATTATTGATGTCAATAAAGTAGCATGTCATAACTGTTTCATCTGATTTGCATTTTACCTTTAAGTCTAGGAAATCATTAAATCTCAATTAAAGACATACATTCAAAGTTCTTTCTGTGGTGCCTTCCCAACCACTATTACAAAATCTATGTTACAGTATTGCTGCCCAAGGACAATCTCAAATAGATATGAGAAAATTTTAGGACTATCAATTTAACAACAGTTATTTCAAAGTTTATATATAAAATCATAGTGAAGAGGCTGCAACCAATTTTAGATGGCATCATTAACCCACAACGAATTGCTTTGAATAACGACAAAAACAACACTGATAATGTACTTATCACCCAGAAGTTGGCCATATACTTGGAAACCCCTTGTAAGGGTGGAAATGGCATATTAAAGCTTGTCATAAAAAGAATTTTATGAGAGTATGCATTGGAAATTCATTATAGAAGTGCATAAAGCCAGTGGTTTTAGCAAGGAGTTATACGATCTCATTATGATGCTACTTGACAGTAACTTCTACTCAATTCTTAGTTTGTGGTCTCAAACGAGGTGACCCTCTTTCCCCCACACTTTTTTTCTTAGCTATCGATTATATTTTCAAAATGCTCAATCAATACTATAAGACTCAATCCAATGCTAGATTCAAAGCAAGAGGGAGTAATTTGGTGTCCCATCCTGCATATGCTAGTAATGTTATTATTTTTGCAACAAGAGTAAATTTATTATCAATATGCTCCTCAGAATACTCGTACATTTTGAAAAGATTTCGGGTATGTCTTTTTAAAAAAATAAATGTGATTTTTGCCTCAATTGAGGAATCCCTGTGAAAAGAAAAGGATTACTAAAATCCTACACTGATTTCAAAGTAAGTAATTTCCCCCTGAAATAACTGGGCTTCAAACCGAACATTGTTAAGAACATGAATCTAATGTTTTGTGAAGTAGCAGATATAATTAAGGAAAATAAATCAGAGTTGGGAGAACTTATTTTTATCACATTGTTGAAGACTCACTACCTCAAAATTTTTAACAACCCTCCCTTTATACATTCTTTAAGATGTTAATATGACATCTAGCATGCGATCAAATTAATATGACATCTAGCAATTTATTCAATAGTTTTCAGATGAGAGAAACCCGAATTACCTTTTATGAATGTTAATGTGGATGGAAATTTTAAACCTGCTAGTGTTGGAATGGGAGAAATCTTCATAGATACTAATGGGAAATGTTTATTCACCTTTGTTGTACCTTATCTCCCCATTTCACCTTTGTATATTGAATTCATTGCTGGCTGTACTTTATAGTTTGATGGTGGAAAGGAGATTGAAGTTGCACAACTTTGTAATGGTAATGGATTCTTCAAATATTTTACAAGCTTTCTAAGGGAAACATATTTGTTTGTAGGAGGTATTAATCATTTGGAAGAAGATTACTCAACTTGTCTCTTATTTAAACTTGAAATCGTCACAAATATAATGAGAGGCAAATCATCCAGCTGATCTTTTACCAAGGTTTGGTTGATTTTTTGTCCAAGTATTTGAAACTTTTGGTTTATAGGGGTAGTTTTGGATTGATCATCAATAGACTTTTTCTTTCTATAAAAGAAATATGTAAATATAGGTATATATATATATATATATATATATATATATATATATATATATATATATATATGTGGATATATATGTATGTATATATATGTATGTATATATATATATATATATGTATGTATATATATGTATGTATATATGTATGTATGTATGTATATATATGTATGTATGTATGTATACATATGTATGTATGTATGTATATATATACATATGTATGTATGTATATATATACATATGTATGTATGTATGTATATACATATATATATATATATATATATATATATAAATATATATATATATACATATATATATATATAAAAGTAAATATTAGTAGTGAATTTTTTCCATTTGAAATATTTGGTTTAAAAAAGGAAAAAAAAAAGAAGATAGCAAAGCTTACAAATTCGATATGTAATTACATATGTAAAAATGCGATATGCTTATAAATCCACCACCTAAAAACATATTCAAAATCAAATGAGACCGAATTTCAAATTTAAATTTAAGCAAATTTACTCCCACTTCTTACCAAAGTAGAATGAAAATGAGAATATTTTTTTCCCGACTTTCCTAAATTTGCATGGGGTAATAATTTGGATGGGAAAAGGCTTGTAACCTTCAAAGATTAGTAGTATTATTATTAACATATTTAATCACAATTTAGGAATATGCATAAGTAGGTGCTACCTTGCGAGGAAATTCACATTTTGGAATAGAAGCTTTTCTATTTGACTTTAATCACAAAATCATACATATTGATATATATTGTGCCTTGAAGTAGTGATACGAAAAATTGACTCGACATGTCAACTTGGCCCAAACTCGGGTTGACCGAAATAATTTTTTGGTGGGGTTTCGGTTAGGAATCATAACACATTTAATATTTTGGGTCAAGTTCGAGTTGACGCGATAGCCCGAAACTAGGGCTGTCAATTTGGCTCATTGTTCGCGAGCAGCTCGTGTTCGGCTCGTTCGTTAAGCCTAACGAGCCGAACACGAACAAATTTTTAAGCTCGAAATGCAAACGAGCCGAACACGAACAAAAGTTTGTTCGCTCGTGTTCGGCTCGATTTGGCTACGTAAATAAATAAATAATTATATATATATATATATATATATATATATATATATATATTCATAAATTTAAATATTATAAATTATAATTATTTAAATTAGTTGTGAAAAATATTATTATTTTTTTAAAATTAAATATACTGAATCATAATATATAACAAATTAATAATTTTATTATTAAAATTACTTATATAAATATTATATTTACATAAGATAAATTATAAATTTAATATAATATATTATAGGTATAACATAAGGTATACGGCAAAGGGAACAAAACCCTAACTCCCCATTCCCCACTCCGGCGGCACTCCGGCGGCTCTCGAGTCTCGAAACGTCTGGTTTTTGTTCGGCTCCTCCTTTCTTCTCCTCGCCACAGTTAGGGTTTCTCTTCTGGCGTTCGGCTCTTCTCCTCCTTCATCTCGGACAGTCGATTGCCGAGAATCGCGAAAAGATTCGAGCGTGAATTGCTTAGAGTTTGTCTTTTGTGTTCTTCTTTGAGTATCTTCTTCCATATCGCCCAGAACAGTCGCTTACTCGGTATTCTTTCTTCGTTGCGTGATCTTCTTGCTTATTTGCTTGTTTGGCTTCTGAGGTATTTTCTTCACGGCACTTAGGCTTCCGAGGTATTTTCTTCCGAGGTATTTTCTTCGTTGCGCGATCTTCTTGCTTATTTGCTATTAGCCTATTAGTGTTTGTGTTGTGATTTGGCTATTACCTCTAGATCTGGTTTTTTTTTTAGTTTTTTTGAATTTTATTAGGCTATTAGCGTTTGTATTGGAATGGAATCTATGGTGGAATCACTGCCGATCAGGTGCTATATCTCGATCTTGTTTTCTATGTGATGATTTTTTTTTTCTTTTGGTTTGGGAGCCTTGTTGGTTTTTTCGGGTAGTGAATACTGAATAGTATTTTTGTGCGTTACTTGTTATTGTCAAATAATAGTTATGTATAGGATTGATTTGAAGATCTATTTGCGTGCATATCTATTTTGCTTAATGTAGTAAGAATTGACTCGTTATTGTTTTCTGAGTATTTTTTTCAGTTTCTACAGAAGGGATCAAATTTGGTCGTTTTTCATTTAGGGTTAGATCATCTGATTATTGTTCTTTTCCATCTTAAAATTGATGGGTTTATGGCTTTTCTGGGCGATTGTGTCTCGTACTTTGCTTACAATTTTGATTGGTAAAACAAAAGAATGGCGAGAATTTAAAGATCTGTTAGTTTAATTGTGTCAGGCCCCTAATTTTATTTTCTCGCTTTTGTTGCAACGAGCGAATCTCTGACGATCCTCATGTAGAGTTAGGATGTCTCTATCATGATTGCAAGCCAAAGTAGGAGCAGAAAAATGAATTACCCTAATGGTCATTCTGTATGATTTTTGCTAAATATTTGAATCATCTTGACATCGTCGTGTTCGATTCATATTGAACCTTTACCTTAAGATTGTTGTGTTCTATTCAGAATGGAAAGAGATTTACATATGTTTTTTTGTCCGGGCTTAAGTTGAGTTGGGGCATTTACATATATACCACCCAATTCCTATGTATTTACATATCTAACACTTAAACTTTGCTTCTTTACATTTATATCACCCAAATCTTTAATATAATATCACCATTTTCATCTATAAAGGTGGTATGTTTGTAAAAATTTAAGTTTATGTGTTAAATATGTAATTACATAAGAATTGAGTGGTGTGTATAAAAATCTTTATGAAGTGTACAAATATGAAGCATTCTCTATAATATCTTTGAATATATCTTTATCTTTAATAAAGAGATTCATACAATGTATGCTGCGGTTCAGCTATTGCCTTTAGATTATAATTTTTACCATTTTTATGGGCATGAGTCTTTGTGGAGTATCATTTGTTCTTGGATGTATTACTCTATTTTTATGGGCATGCAACTTTGTGGTGTGCATGGGCTTAATTTGTTTAAGAGCAAAAGTGACAATTTGTCAATGAAGATATTTTGAATGAGTTGTTTCCTTTCATTGCTTGTTTAAAGTGATACTGAATATGTGTTTTTGATTTCATGAAGCGTACAAATATGTTTGGGATAAATCCTTCACAATCTGAATCATCCAGCAATAAGTTGCTAGATGTTCCGGAAGCTCATAATAGTAACGAAAATGTCATTCTTACTTTAGAAAGCACTGAGCCAGAAATAGTGCATGTTGATGCTGTCCTTGATAACAAAAGTGAAGATGGTGCTATTAAAAAGAGTAGGAAGAGGAAGTCAGCAGTTTGGGAGTATTTTACAGAGGCAACATTACCGATTAAGGGGGTCCCAACTTCTTTTTTGCAATGCATATGTTGTCGATCTAAATTTCAAAAATCTAAAACAGGAACTACTTCTCAACTTCTACGTCATGTTAGGGAGTGTGGACAAATTAAAACAAAAAACAAGGAAGCCAGTGATCTTCTTGAAAAAAGACAAAAATTGTTAAATTTTATGCCAGTCGATGTTGATGTGGACGATGATATCCCCATATTTCATGATCTAAAAAGCTACGATCAACATAAAGTGAGAGAGATAATTGCTAAAATGATTATCGTGCACTAGTATCCATTTAATATTGTTGAACATACCTGGTTTAACATTCTTTTGAAATTATTGAATCCAAATTATGCGAAAGTTTCAGGAATACAATCAAAACTGATTGTATGAAGATTTATGAGATTGAAAAAGACAAGTCTGAAAAAACAATTTATGGATATTCACGAGTTTTCTTTAACATCCGATTGTTGTACTTCCAATCAAACTATTGGATATATGTGTCTAACGACTCACTACATTGATCATTCTTGGAAGATGCGAAACGAATCATTAATTTCATTGAATTGGATCCACCACATACCGATACGTTCATTTGTGATGCGATTTCTCATTGCTTGTTAGATTGGAAGATACATGATAAAGTATCTACTATCACTTTAGACAATGCTAGTAATAATGATGTTCTTGCTAGCTTGCTTCTATTCAAATTTTATGGCAAGAGGAAAACTGCATTTTAAGGGGCATTTCTTTCATGTTCGTTGTTGTGAGCATATTTTAAATCTTATGGTGCAAGTAGGCTTAAAAGAGATTCATGATATTATTTATAATGTTAGAGAGGCTATCAAATATATCAAGAAGTCACCGGCAAGGTTACATAAGTTTGTTGATATAGCCAGACAATTAGGGATATCAACAACAAAGGGTTTGTGCATTGATGTTCCAACAAGATGGAACTCAACATTCTTAATGCTTGAATCTGCTATTATTTTTCGTAATGTGTTCACTCACTTTGCAGATCGAGATAATAGCTTTAGTTGGTTGCCTTCGGATTTAGAGTGGGATAAATATGAAAAAATCAGACAATTTCTTGTTGTTTTTAATGATGTGACGAAAATGATTTCTGGTAGTTCCTACCCCACTTCAAATATTTTTCTGCCCGCCATTATGCATATAAAGAAATTGTTGATTGATGAGTCAACGTCGACTGATGAGTTTAAAAGAAACATGGCTCTTGCAATGCGAGTTAAATTTGATAAATATTGGGGTGAGTGTGATCTCCTCATGTCTCTAGCAGTTGTTTTAGATCCTCGATTGAAAATAAAGTTCAACCAATTTAGTTTTTCCATTTTGTACACATCAGTTGAATCAGACTCAAAAATCCAACAACTTGAAAATGTTTTGTGGGATATTTACAATTCTTATGCAAGCAATATTGCTAGTTCCAGCTCTACGAATGACAATGTTTCAAAGTTGCCTAATGATTCTATTAATTCTGGACGTTTTAATTGCATGCTTGCATTTACTGATTTTGTTGTTGCAACTGGTTCTATTCAACCATCAAAATCTGATCTTCAAGTGTATCTCGAGGAGGGACTTTATTTGGCAAATGATGAAAATTTTGATATTCTTGAGTGGTGGAAGTTGAACACTCTCAAATATCCATGTTTGTCCAAAATGGCTAGAGATATATTATCAATTCCAATAACAACAGTTGCTTCAGAATCAACATTTAGTACCGGTGGAAGAGTACTAAACGATTTTAGAAGTTCACTCTCGGCCAATACGGTGAATGCATTAATATGCTCTTCCAGTTGGATTAGATCTTCAACGAGTGGTTTTAAAACTCCTTTGGTAATTTCTATGAATAATTGGTTTTAGTGTGTGTGTACCTTACATGTTATATTCTTATTCGTTGAACTTTAAATTATCTTTTGTGTCAGCAAGAGTTAATGGAGGAGGAACAACTTCAGGTGGCTTTACCAAATTAAATTGATAGAAGGTTCGAACATGTTGATTCGAACACTAAATGTTGGCACTTCTAATTGAACTTTGGAGATGTTTTGTTAGGGGGACTATATTATTATTTGTTGCTGAACTTAATTGTTGTATTATTGCTGAACTTAGTTTTCCTTTGATATTTGGTGTTTGCTGAATTTTATGATTGCTGTTGCTGAAAACTAAATAATATTATTCTTAATCTTAATTTTGGAGGGCAACACAAGTTTGCAACCATTTTAAGATAAGAGTATATAAATTTGCCTATGGTGATTATTCTTAATCTTAATTTTGGAAGGCAACACAAGTTTGCAACCATTTTAAGATAAGAGTATATAAATTTGATTGAAGTGAGTATTGTTAATCTTAAGTTTGCAACCAGATCTTTGAGTACTTTGCTTAGCATTCCAGATTCAAGCTTCAGTGTGGCCTTCAAAATGTTCGACCTTGACAATAATGGGTATGTCTTTTTATTTCCAAACCTTAAATTCAATTGTAAATGTTCATTTTTATTTGCTGGCTAAATATGATTCTCAGTTTTCACAACTTCAAGTCTTTTTTTTTTGTGAGAACCTCCACATTCTGATTTCCGCAGCCTTAAACTAACACTACACATTTCTCTCGTGAGATCAATTCGAGTGAAAAGTTTTGCAACTCATCGAACTATAACATAAATAAATACATATTTGTTAACAAATTTGTTTTCTATGGCTCAACGAGATCGCATTCTCCGGAATAGTTTATCCATGTTTGATCTGTGCTTATGTTGGGCAAGCTGCATACTTGTCCATATTCCCTGAAAATATAGCAGACGCATTCTACAAATCAGTTCCAGGTAAAGGAACAACTCATCTATTTGCTTTTATACCTCTCAAACAACGATAAGAAGCAAGACAAGTTTATGAACATAAGCACAACTGGCCCACTCATGGAGATATTACTCTGAGAGATCTAAAGGTTGTTTTTTCTTAATCTATGAAAAAAATTGTTTTATTTCTCTTAGTGCATTTCCGAGTCTTACTCACTATGCTGGATGGATTGGTTTCTAAAGGTTAGATACAGACCAAATACTCCTCTTGTTTTGCATGGAATCACACTCGACATTCATGGAGGAGAGAAGATAGGAGTCGTTGGCCGTACAGGGAGTGGAAAATCAACTCTGATTCAAGCTCTCTTCCGAATTGTGGAACCTTCAGAAGGGAAAATTATCATTGATGGAGTTGATATTTGCATTTTGGGCCTTCATGATCTCAGGCCCCGCTTTGGCATAATTCCTCAGGAGCCCGTTTTATTCGAAGGAACAGTGAGGAGCAATGTTGACGCATTCTACAAATCAGTTCCAGGTAAAGGAACAACTCATCTATTTGCTTTTATACCTCTCAAACAGCGATAAGAAGCAAGGCAAGTTTATGAACTGCTTGTATGTGTTTTCATTTGCTGCAGAGTCTGTTTACTGGCCAATGTTTGTTGCTGCCATTATGGCAGCAATCATCGCAAGCCAAGCAATGATCATTTGGGTGTTATAAATGTAAAACTTAAAGTTCAGGAGTTAGATATCAAATACAGCGATAAGAATGTGTTTTTCACTTTTTAAAACTTAAAATGGTGGTATGTTTGATGTGATATGGAAGATTTGGGTGTTATAAATGTAAAACTTAAAGTTCTGGAGTTAGATATCAAATACATAAGAATTGGGTGGTATGTATGTAATTGCCCCCTTTTTTTTAAGAGGATGCCTATTTGGTATTTGTGACTTAAAAAATTGAAAATTACACACTTTTTCTATGGTCGTGGCAGTCTTCATACTGTTGGACTCAAAATTGTTATAGTGACTTCAATCACATTCGCAAAATAATAATTATGTCTCTACTTTGATCACAAAAGTGAACATTATCCTTTATTTTAATATGTTCATTGTTAGTTCTTTTTGAAGCAAAAACTTTACTGAGATTAATCAATTTTTAACGAGCTTGACCGGCTGTGTGCTCCATGTGGAGAGTATAATCCAGGAGGAATTGTCTACTTAAGCGACCTTCAACTTCGAATGGTTTTTGTCTTATCAACATCCGTCCGATAGTTGTGAAACTTTTTTCTACTGTGCAGTGGCATTTGAGGGGCTCCTTAAGGCTTCTTCATTTTTATTTAAAACTTCATGTATTTTTTATTTTTTAGATTTATGTAAAAATTAAATGTAATTTTTATTGTAATCTTGCATGTAATTTTTATTTATATTTTTTGTATTTTTGCTTAATTTGTGAATTGTAAAGTTTTATTTGAATAAAGTTGTTATTATTGTGTAAAATTTTGTATAAAAAAATAATGTTTTTTTTGTAAAATTTTGTTTGAAACTTATTGTCGAAATTTATTCTCGAAATTTGTCTCAAATTAAATTATAAATTAAAACTGTTTTTTAGAAAATTTCTTAATTTATTTTATTTTAAAAAATTAAGTATTATAATAATTTTATATTCTAACGAGCCAATTTCGAGCCGAACACGAGCGTAACACGAACACGAATATGTTTTTCGAGCCGAACACGAACACACTCTTCACGAGCCGATTTCGAACACGAGCCGATTTCGAGCCGAGCCGATTTCGAGCGAGCCGAACACGAGCCTACCCTGAGCTCGCTCAAGCTCGGCTCGTTTACAGCCCTACCCGAAACAAACCCTCTAACCCATAATTGACTTAATGTTAGACCAACTTGCCAACTTAGATTTGACCTGAAACTTACGCAAATTTTTCTCGAACTTAACTTGAATAGTTATTATTTTTATGCTAAACGGATTATATAGGTTACATTCAAGTCGCAAGTTGAAGACAGGTCAGGTTTGAGTTGAACTTTCTAACCGATTTAATTTTTGGGTCAGGTTCGTGTGAAGCCATTTTTAAGTTGTCTTAATTTCAGCCAAACTCGAAGCTGACCAGCAAACTCAATTTGACACTTTTATGTGAATTCAAAGCTTTAAAACTAATTCCAAAATATTGAATTACTTGTCTAAAATAATTTTAGTGGAAGGCAATAATTTTAGATTGATAAATAAAAGAAGACAAAAATTAAGGTGCATGTACATACATTCCACCCAATTGAGTTTGTTTTTGTGTAACTCATCAATTTTACTTTCTATATTTATAGCATCTAATTTTTTTTTATATCACATCAAATAATATTATTTTAATTTTTAAAAAGTTAAATAAACCTTTTCATATGTAAGTAAGGTTTCATATATGTACAAAATTAAACTATAAGTTATAGATAGGTAAATTTAGAAAATTTAAACGATATGTATGTAAATCTTCCTAAAATTAAAAAAGTTATCTATGCTATTCAAATATTTCTTGACCACCAGTTTCCCAGAAGAAATGAACGCAGATGTACTACAAGTAGGAGGCAAAAGCTACAAACAAAATGTCACATTATCGGTGTCGCCAATCAATAATCCAGCGCCAATAATTTTCTTTGATGATGAAAATAAAATAATAAATGGAAAATTTACATCGATACCACACAATTTTTTGGTATTTACATATCTAATATCTAAATTTTGATATCTACCTTTATAACGCTTTAGTGCGATGAACCTATATATGAAATAGGTTTACTTCAGAATTAAAAAAGTTGATAATATAGACGTTAGATATATAAATGAATAAGAATTGCATTATATATAGGTAAATGCCTCATAATAAAACGGAGAACACGGTTTTTAAAGTAATGATCTATGATATGTGATATGTGATATGTGATAAAAAAGAGTGTGAATTTTATATTATTTTGAGTTAAAATAGTAATATTTTTTATGTAATATAAAAATTTTGATTTTATGTAATAAAAAAGTAAATTTAGGTATATAATTACATAAGAATGAGATAACATGCTTTTAAATGCCCTTTTTAGATAATAATTATTTTTCACCACCAATCAGTCACGATTCATTTTCCGGATGATATTTCATTTTATTATGAAAACTAAATCATATGTAATAATACATTCCATAATTCATTTTTTAATGATATAGAAATTTAGTAATAATTGGGCTGTGAGAAACGTTCGAAACAAGCGTCCATAAAAATTTAATATTTAGAATGAATCATCCGACCATTATTCTTGGGCCCATATCTAATCTGAGAGGGAAGCACTATAATTAATAACTAGGGCTGTCAAACTTGCTTGGTGTTGTTTGTCAACAATTCTTATTAGGCTTACTTAAATCACTAATTAAATGAGTTAAATAAAAATAATTATATATATATATAGATTTATATATAATGATTATTAGTTTTAAATAATTTATTGACTAGAAGGTTATAAAGATTTATGATCAATTAAATTATTATTTAATAAAATAAAATAAAATAAAATATATGAAAGTCCAATTAAATGAATGTTTTAATATAACTAATAATATTTAAATCTCGCTCCTACTCTTAACATTCTACGATTGCGTAAGTAGGGCTGTCAAAAAGTCTCATTATTCGTGAATAGCTCATGTTTGACTCTCTAAGCAAACAAGCTGAACCTGAACAAATTTTTTGTGTTCGATATATAAATGAATCGAACACGAACAATGATAGTTTTTAATGAGCAAAACATTTACCAAACTTGGACTCCTCAAACTCGGCTCATTTACACCTATTATAATAAAAATGAAAATTTCTTATTTTTAATTTTATTTTGTACTATAAAAAATATAAGTCATCAAATTTTGTCTAGTTGAAAATTTTCAAATGATTCATTTTAAATTTTTATAACGATGCATTTGTAATTTTCCTTCTGTGTTTACTTTGGTTCTACTTTTCAACTTCTTCGATCAAAATCCTAGATTATAATGTTGATTGATATGAATTTTAGGACAAATCAATGTGGGCACACTTTGGTGGAAGCGAATAAGCAAGTTGCCCCTACTAGATTCATCCATGTCCATCCCTTTCTTAACCATATACATACAATACACGTGCCAAATGTGAACACCCAATTGCCCTCCGGTATCTTATTGCCATCAATAAAATTATAGCCATCTATTATCATGAAATTCTGTCATTCTTATGTAGTTTATCAATCTTGATCTAGAATATTTTTTTAGCTATTATAGCTCTAAAAAAACGAACATCAAGCTATTAAAAAAAAATAGTTGCATAGTCCTAATTTTCAAATGTGGTTGTTTTATTATCTGTTTTCGTTTAATTGATCTTCAATATTTTGACCCATCAATTTTTTTAATTTTAGCTATTTAGGTCTTCAAAATGATACGCTTGATTCATGGATCAATAACATCTCCTTTGGAACAATGTTGGGCCATGAGGACTAGAACCATCACCTCCCTTCTCCCCAAGGCTCCCACTGAAATTATTACTTGAGCTAGCTCAAAATTGAGATAGCCTAATGGGTCCATCTGAAATTTATGACCTAACTCACAATCAATAGATATTGTAAATCATAACATCTAATGCTTAAACATATATTAAATGTACAACCAACATTTCTTAAATTGAGTTCAAGTGACTAGGAAAACTTTAAATCATGAAAATATTTTATTAATTTTGTATAGAAATAGTACTTCAATAATAAGATAAATGAGCCATCACTGTAGCTTCCTCATTAAAAAGCTCTAGTTAATGCATGACTAAAGCGTCTCAAAGCATTTATGGTAAAGCATCCACTAAATCAACCCTAAAGTTCAATTAGTTCGATTTGCGTAGAGATTCATCTACTTATCCCTTTATGCCATACATGTATACTTCAATGATGAGCATTCTATATAATAATTATTAGCACATAACTGAAGAAGATAGATTTTATAAGCAACTTCGTGCGTGTCTACCCCAAATTCAAATTTTGTAAATCAATATTTAAGAGCCACCTTCGGAGTTTTATTAAAAATATATTTTTTAAGCTATAATATATATATATATATATATATATATATATATATATATATATATATATATATATATATATATATATATATATATACTATTTATTACTCCCATTTATAAATACATATTAGAGGCAAACCAGATGCACAACTTATTACTCAAGTTCTCTACTTTCTAGAGAAAAAAAAAAGGAAAAAATTCTCTTTTAACAACCTCAAAAAAAAAAAAAAGAATTCAAAGCTTTCTTATGTTGCATTAGTGTTATAATATTCCATAGAAACCAAAAAATTATTTTTGAGGAGTTTAAAGTGTTAGTGGAGTGACATGTGTCAATTTATGTAATTCTACATGTGTTTAATTTGTATTTTACCTGCTATTTTTACTATTTTATTAGAGATATACATTTGAGAAAGGTCTTTATGTAATTGTTATGGAGATTATAGACATTGAATAAGAGTATTTTGGAATGATAAAAAGCAATGTAAAAGCAACCTAAAACGCGTCACCACGCCAGTAAAGTAGTATAGCAGTGTGACCACACCACGTGATTTAAAAGCCCGACTTGACCACGAAAGTTTTCTGCGTAACCATGCTAATGATGCTGAAAAACATTTTTGAAAATAATTTCATTGCCAAATTCGCGGATTCAAATATAAAAATGATTCTTTAGGCTCTATGATAAAAGGAGGGAGGGATCCAGGATGGTTGGAGGCAGAGAATAAGAGAGATTTTGAGGGCTTCCTAGAGATTTTCTTCCTTCCCAAGGTTGAAATCATTAAGGGCTGAAATTTTCTCCTTTGTTTATCTTAGGAGTTTGAGAGTTTTTGTATGAGAGGGACAGGTGTCTCTTGTAGATAGGATAAGGCTGTATTATAAGTTTTAATTGCTTTTATGTCTTGTAAGAAGATATGTATGTATTTATTGTCCGTGGTCTTCTCAAAAATGCATCGCTAAACTTTTTCTTGTGTTTCTGTGATATTTTTCATGTAATTTTTTCTGAGATATTTTTTATTTAATGTTATTCTAACTTTCATTGCATATGTTATTGGTAAGCATCCGATTTCATGTACTCATAGTCTCACAACCAAGAATGTTAAAACTTTTCATAAAGCTACAACCTCTAACTATTTTGTAGTGAAAAAGAAAAGGTTAACCACATAATCCTGAGAGGATAGATATATTCCAGTAGGACTCTACAACTTTTTCTGAAGAACTCAAAGCATTTCTATGAAATGCCATGAGGATTGAGGAAGCATCAACTTCCAAGATACTAGTCTTTTTTTGACCTAGATATCTGCATAAAAACTTTTTATTCTTGGTTGACAACTATCATGTAGAAAGATATTTAAGAATATCGCGCTCCCCGAATCACAGAGGCACGAGCCTCACTACCCTTGAAGAACTTTTGAGATTTTCTTTACTTTTTTGTTTTCTACTATCTATGATCTGATATGTTTTTGTTAAGTTTTACTATTTAAACCCCTTTTGCTATCACCCCCAGTTAGGTTCACAAAATTAATAAACTAGAGATTTTTCTATAAACATAAACTTTAAACTTTTCTTCATGGGATTGATACGCATATTCTTAAACTGCATATTACTTGACATTTATACTTACACTGTACAGTCGACTTACTTCATGATAAATTTTGTCACGTCATGGAGTGGTTCAAGTTAGCCAAACTATGAGAATACATTTTATTTATTTTATTATAGAGTGGAATTTGGATAATTAGAGCTTAAAAATGGAGAGACCAATGAACTTGAAACCATTAAAAGATTGTGCATGCATATTTAAATTAATGAAATAACAATTATGGAATTCAATATGATTATTATGTTTGAAAATTATAAGTCATGGTAAGACTACTCCATGTAAAAATTAGCATAGTTTATTTAATATATACCTAAATTTATTTAAATTTTAAGGGAGTACGATGATTAAAATCATTTAGAAATGGCATGCACATGTTTTTCAACTTATTTTGTGTTATTAAACAAATTCTGATGGATAAATTTGACACCAAACAAGTTTTAAGTCTTTTAAACTAAGATTAAAATGAATTTTAAGAGCTCAACATATATTCAACATTTTATAATGAAAAAGGAAAGTTTTGCTTATGAGATCATTTCAGTTCTTTCGTAAAAACTCAAAGTCATGAGTCTGTCTAGTCATCGTCTTAAGATTTCCTTTCTAAAGTGACCTCTTACTTGAAACTTCATAACGATTTTGAGAAGAAGAGGGATTTGAAAGAAAATGAATTAACATGTGATTATGAAGCCAGAAACAATAAAAGATTAGTTTTTCTCATAAAAGAGCTGACTAAATAGCCATATGGCTCGAGAAGCATCACAACAGGAGGCTATAAAGACAAAGGCATCAAAAGACGAGATATTCTAAAAAAAGAGCCAATTAAATAGTCATACGGCTCAAGAAACATCGTAACCTCCATTTGCAATTGCTTTAAAGGCAATTGTGTTATTTCAAAGGCACGTCCAATGATGGTATACCTATTACTGTCGGGTCTCTCTCCCTCTCCCCATACAGTGATGCAGACCGAGCGAGTGATAACAATGAAAAAAAATCTACCATCTGTTACTGTGTTTATCTCAGACCAACTTAATTTCTTGGTCATCAAAAAAATAAAACACGGTTGCCAGATCATCAACAAAAGCTGAATAATGTGCATTACCAACTATTACAATAGAAATGTTATGGTTTCAAAGACAACTGAAATACTAACTAATATACCCTCACAATCTGCAAAGCTCTATAACAACAACACCTCTACCATCACATTAGCTCCTAATCTGACTTTTCACGCAAGAATAAAGAACATCGAGGTTTACTATCACTTTTTACGAGAGCAAATCGAGCTAAAATATATTCTCCTTCAATATATCATGACACCGGATCAGCTAGCTAACATCCATATAAAAGGACCTAATCGACAAAAGATATATATATCTCATAACTAACTTGACCATCAAGTCACCTGATGCTCAACTTGCAAGGGGGTAAAAATGACTCATATGATCTCATTGAAGGTTTTGATCTGAGTTCTACATCGATCAAGCTCCTCGCTTTGCTCTTCGTCTCTTCATGTATCTTCTGCTAAACACCTCTAAAACATGTAATAGCTAGGGATAATTAGTTCACTGTTTATATTGCTTATACTGTAAATTTTCTAAGTTACCCTCAAATATATTTACAAGTTCATCATTCATGTCGTCTTTATAGCATATCGCATGTCATAAAAATATTAATGTGAAAATAATGTAAAGATTTCTTTGCTTCTTCTTTTTTCTGTTTCTTTTTTATGTCTTCCATATTTTGTTTGATTAAATTATGGATTAAAAAGTGTATTTCATTTTAAGGAATTATTAGTAGTGATTATTTTGATGCAAAATTAAAATTTTGAGTGATATTTCTATAAATATGACATATAAGTATTAGAAATATAAATAAATAAGAGTTAGTTTTAACCTTTGAGAGAATGAGATAGGAAAAGGATGAAAGAGAGAGAACGAGGCGTAATAACGTCTGGATTTGGGTAGGATCTGAAGTAGGGGATTAAAGCGCATTCTACATTAATCCCTCCTTTTATATAAAGATTAATGGTTATAAAAGAATGTGTAAATGCGTCTCAGACTTTTGGGACTCTCAACTATTTTTCTAATCACATCATCATTATTAAATCTAATCCTTGTAGATTTCCTCTCCTAAGTTAACTGACAGTTAAGCTAATAGTACTATATCGATGTTTCCTGAATTGGGCCAAATTGGGCTGATCACTTTCATTTTTTTAATTTGTCTTCTTTTTCTAAACCGCTTAGTGACATGAGGCCCATTTCTCTTTTGTTGCAACGATGTTATTGGACGTTCTTTTAACAAAACGCTATTTTTTCGCCGTTCAGATTGTGGAATCTTTGCAGCTTCGGCCTTCCGTGTTTAGCTCTGTAGTTAAAATATAAAAGATCAAACAAACTTATTTCTCAAAATAAAAATAAACAAAAAAATGATCCCAAAGAAGTTCTTAATTTATGTATTAATTAAATTAATTTATTTCAATAGCCATTTTGAAAGTTTGAATAAATAAAATTAAGTTAAAATTAAATTAAACTGAATTCAGTTTTAATTTCATCAAAACAATTGAATTTTAGATGAATCAAAATATATTCATATTTTGTTATATCATTTTATTTTTTGTTAAAAAATAACTAATATTAGAAACAAAATTAGATTATCATATCTTCACATATTAAAATAAAATTCAAAAGATTCTAAAATATGAATTTTAGTGAGCCATAATTAATCTTCGTTCATAATTTGTTTACCAAGGTTAAATAATAATATTCATACTCATAAATTAAAAATTTAATATAAAGCTGTTTAAATTTGAACATTTATTTTGTGACTTTACGTAGATGTAATGAAATATACTTCGTGAATTAATTAAATAATTATAAATGAATTTCAGTGGAGCTGAATCAAGAATAATTTGTCGTTGAATTTGTATTAGGATGTAAATGAGTCGAGTTGAGATCAAGCCACCCCCGGCTTAAGCTTGAGCTTGATTTATTTTATCAAGCTCTTGCTCAAGCTCAAGCTTGAGTCTATGGCTCATGAGCCGACTTGTTTAACATAAAATAGAGAGAATAATATTAATGCGAGACTTTATTATAATAAAATGATAATTAGAATGAATATTTATAAGAAAAATAAAAGAAAATCACTTAATATAAAATATAAAAACTATTTTTAAAACATTCTTAATAGTTTTAAATATAAAATATTCATATTCAATATATTTTAATTATATTTTATATTAATAATTTTTTAATTGAGCCTGCATGAACCAACGTGTCGATTTGGGGCTAGCTTGAGCTTGACTTGTTAGCTCAATTGAGCTCAATTAATGAGCCACTTATCGAGCTGAGCTCACTTACATATATGTGCAGGCCTACTAAAGTGTGATGCTCTCTGATATATAAAAAAATACCTATTTCTTTATATCTTAATTCTTATTAATTTCTAAGGATATTATGCTTTAATGAAAGATATTTTTTGTGTTTTTGGATGTAGGTAATGTAAAAAGGTCTAAGAAGGAAAAAGGAGCAAAAAGAAGCAAAAATGAAGTAAAATACCAAAAGTATAAAAAATTATGGCCTGGTGCCGAGGCGCCAGGCTCGATACGAAAACTGTCAAGTTTTTGACAACGTTTAATCAGTTATTTTGATGTAGTGAGCGATTATTGGACATTCTAGAAGGCTGGCAGTTGTTCTTTGATAATAGGACATGTGATACATTGCATTTGGACGCTCCAAAATGGTTTTAATCACGAAGAGGTGCGAGCCAAACTGAAGTGGTGCGAAGAACTGGACTCGGTGTCCGGCGCCTATGCTCCAGACCGACCTTCTAGAAGATTCATTGAATGTGGACATGTTTTTAAGAGGTGCCTGGGTCGTGCAAAAACCGAAAATTTTCAGTTTTTCACATGATTTTCACCTTTAAATCAATCCATCTTCTTCCCTAACCATCAAGCAATCAAAATTACGTCCCTTACACTTCATTCTTGAGAGATTTGAGAAATTTTTGAAGAAATGGAAAGAAGAAATCATGGAGAAGAGGCTAGGGATAAGGTATCGAGGGATCCTCAACCCTACTTCGATGGTTTCATCGCTTGTAAGTTTAGAGAAAGTTTCTAGTCGTTTGGATAAGTATGAAGAAGATTTTAAAAGGATTGGAGATCGCCTTCATGAGATGTTTCATCAAGTTGAACATCTAGAATGACAAATGAAACTTCAATTTGATCATTTTGCGGCTTATCAAGATGCTAAAGTTGAAATGTATGTGAAGAACAAATGGATTGACGAAAAGACGGCTACGGATTTCCCGAGAGCGTTAGTATTCTTTCCAAGTGGAATACACAATTTCCCTTGTGAAGATTAGAATATTCCGATAATGAGATAGTTATTATGGTTTGTTGAGTCATTGTATGGATTTAGAGAATCGATTGTGTTTGTTTGTGTATTTGCTTTCATGTTCAATGTGTGTTGTTTTGCTTTGAAATTGTTATGTTTGAGTGTGTATTAGGAACTTGAATCAAATGTAGTACTTATCTGGAATGTATTGAGTCAATATTGAAGATTTTAATGGAAATTAGTGAGTTTGATTGAAACCTTATGTTTGATTGATGGATTTAATATTTAATTTTTATAAATTTTTGAAAAATGTTGTAGAAGTTAGAAACTGAAGCTCTACTCTGATATGAGTAATTGGAAGTTGAATTTATGAATTTTGGTGGAAAAATAAATTTTAAAAAAAAATTTTTGTGAAAGGCGAGTACGGCGCCTAGGCGCTGGAGTCGGCGCTAGCGCCGAGTCGGCGCCTAGGCGCGAGTTCGGCGCTGGCGCCAATCGGCCTGTACCGAAAATTTATTTAAATAACCCCCAAAAGCCATTTTTGATGCCTAAGCTTCATCTTCTTCCCCATTTTCACGAAAATACATCCTTTAGATCCATTTTGAGGTCGAAACATCGAGGATTTGAGCGCGAAACCACTCGATTTCTTCGTCTCAAGGTCAGATCTACACTTTAAACCATTTATTTTCGATTTTCACCATAGATTTCCCTAAGTTTTGCTAAGAACCGAAAATTTTGAAAAAAATATTTGATTTTTAGTGATTTCTTTGGATTTCTAAACTTATTTTAAGTTTTATAAACTTAAAAAGAGTTTAAATCTTTGATTCCTAAATTTGTTCTTGTTTTCTTTCACGTTTAGATGGCTCCAAAATCTAAACGCGGGAAGACACGAGATAACTTTGATAGCAGCAAATTCTCTACTGCGGCTGCGCATTTTCGCTTCCATGAATTTGCGACGTCCAGAAAGTTCATTTCTGAATGAAGTTTCTACCATCCTGGAGAAATGATCGAAAACACTATTGTTGCGCACAACGCAGCGACGATTCCGTTATTTTACTTGTTGTTGTTGTTATCCCAATTGTTCGAGAATTTTATGCAAATTTTCTGGATGCCGAGGATTATGAAGTCTTTGTCAGAGGAATCAGAGTAGGATTTAGTCCAGAAAGAATCAACATATTTTATGGCCTGCCACCGACTATTGAGTGCTATTATTCTGGATTATCACCATTTGAGGGAGATTTAGATATGATTATTACTTATCTGACTGACGGTACTGGATCTTGGAAGATCAGGAACGGAAAAAGGGTAAACTTCAAATCCTTTGAATTAAATGGTGTATCTAAATCATGTCATTATTTTATTTTTGCAAGATTGTTACCTTCCAACCACCTGAGTGAAGTGACTAGAGATCGAGCGATTTTAAATTACTGCATTCAGGAGAGGTAGCCTATTGATGTCGGGAGCATTATTTATGATTACGTGGAGTCTCTCGCGAGGTCCAAGCACTTCGTTGGATTGGGATTTCCATCTACGATCTACTCACTATGTGTTAGTAATGGAGTCACTGCTGATATTTCTGAGGAAAGCTGAAGTCTACTAAGCCAATTGGGCAGGAGAGTGTTAGTATCTATGATCGTCTTCGAGAGAAGAGATCAACCGTTCCTTCTACTTCTGCACATAATTCAGGTAGACTTTCTACTTCTAGACTCTCTACTTCTGCTGAGCCACCATAAGATTTCTGGGAATCAATGCATGATCAGTTTTTAGAGCAGCAACAGGAGTTATTTCAAACCCACTGCAGGATTGATACTATTGATAGAAAACTAGATCATTTATCTGATTATACCCAGAGGAAGAGTAATTATGATGCTGAGTAGGATGAAGCTCTAGTTAGATTTATGAAGGGTGAACATGATGTTAGTTTTCCTACTTTTCCTAGTTTCACACCATTTGTTGATCCTAAGGACGTAGAATTTTCCTTTGGTGATGAAGATGATGATGAGGCTACAGCTAGTGATTAGTAGTTATAGAACTCTATGATGTGTTACTCTGTTAGTTTGTTTTATATGGATTGTTTGTTAGTTTTGTATTTGATGTATGTTGACTGATTAGTGTTAGGATTTTGTTATGTTGAGACTGAAGTTAGAATTAATTTATATGTTGTTTTAGTTTAATGTTTAGTACTTAATTATTTTTCTCTCTTTTAATTCTGTTTCAAATTTAATATCATCATAAAATTATCCTGCTTACTTTTTATATACATGCTTCAATTTTATCTTAATTATTCATAAAAGCATGATTAGAAGTTAAGTTTTCCTTTTAAGATTGTTTTTACATACTTATTAAAAATTCTTATGATTTTCTTTCTATCATACTTTCAAATTATCATAGTATACCAAAACTTAAGTTTGGGGGAAGGGAAAATCCATTCAAAATTAAATTTTATTTGTCCTTGATCACTGAAAATTTTATTAAGAATTCATACCTGTTTTTGATGAAATTGCACTTTAAAGAAAGGTGTTTTCTTTATTTTGTTGCAGGAATGTAGAATTTAGGTGATAAAAGCAAAAATCATAAAAAGGAGCGGATTTGGAGCAAAAAAGAAGAAAATAATGCAATTTGTTCTGAGTCGCCGATGGCGAGATCGAGCCCGCCGACGGCGAGGGTACAAGGAAGAAATTCTGAAGGATTTATAACTGTCTCGCTGACAGCGAGACCGAGCCCGCCGACAGCGAGATAGCGCGGTTCGAAGACTTC
Source organism: Papilionanthe hookeriana x Papilionanthe teres (assembly GCA_022702705.1). NCBI lineage: Eukaryota > Viridiplantae > Streptophyta > Magnoliopsida > Asparagales > Orchidaceae > Papilionanthe > Papilionanthe hookeriana x Papilionanthe teres. Next base: position 25,918,701 of record CM040426.1, read on the forward strand.
TAGAAGCCTCGCCGACAGCGAGGTAGTTCGTCGGCCGAGCAACGAGGTAGTTCGAATGGCGCGGATACATTGAACCTGGACACTTTTTGAAGGGATACTTACACACCTCTTGGTCCTTTGCTCACCTCTATATATAGAAGCCGAAATTCAGCTTATAAGTGTGTGTTATTTTGTGTTATGTGTGTTATTTTGTGTTATGTGTGCAGTTTTGAGTCTTTAAGTGTCAATTTTAGTCTTTAGAGTCTTAATTAGTGAGTTAGTGAGTTTTTAGCGAGTCTTGTCATCTTCGGAAGGAAGAGTCGAAAGGAAGTGCGAGGAGTCTGTTGGGGATAAATCGAGATAAGTATTTATTGTTTTTAACTTTAAATAAAATCCATGCTTAGTTTAGTTCCCATGCATTCTGAGTAGTTAATTTAGTCTTTCTCCCTGTTTATGAAATTAAGTGACTAGATGAACTAAAAATAGAAGTACTTTTAAATATTAATAAATTGTGATAATTTTTACTTAAAACTTAATTTACTTTCAAACCGGCCATTTGATTTGTTAAAATGTGTTGATTATCAACTATAGTAAAAATTACATATGATATTCGGGAATTCAAGCGCTTGGAAGGAGGGTGCAAATAAATAGGGAAATAATATCGATGGGCGTAGAATAAAGCATTTTAGTGTGACGATTAAAATATTCGATTCGGTCCTATTGTTTGAGAGCCGAAGTGTAGATGTTAGCCCTCGAGCGAGGGAACGTGGGAGCTCGAAGTGGCGATCGATATCCTCCCAGTCTAGCCGCGATTCGATAATCAAGCATAGGATTAGTCGATATTCTTTACACTCGACTAAAAGGTAAAGAATAGGAATGCTCCTATTTGTCACAATACCTTAAAATTATCTATTTAAATTCATCAATCACTTAAATTTCAAAACAAAGGGAAAGATACTTTTTCGAATAGTTAAGACTTATTTAGCAATTAGTTTAATTTCCTAGCACTTTCAATACGTATTAATTTTCTACTTAGTTAAGTTACCTAATTAAAATACTTAGTTTACTTTATTGCGCTTAAATTTAGAATTCTAAATTTTCGTATACTTATTTTAAAATTATTATTATTATTATTTTAAAATTAGTTGTTATTTAATTTTCTATTTCCTCGTGGGATCGATAACAGGACTCCATTAGAGCCTCGTATTACTTGATACGATACGTATACTTGCGTAGCATCCACAACATAAACAATTACAATTCTATACATATAATATAGCGGGGTCAAGTTTTTGGCGTCGTTGCAATTAAATTAAAAAATATCATAATATAAAATTGTGGGTCAGTCCTTAAAGAGCTAATATTTTTTTTTTAAAATAAAAACTTTTTCACATAACTTAAGGAATGAAGAATTTATTTGAGATCACTTTTATTTTTGAAATTATAAACAATTTAGTGAAATTAACCAAAATTTTACTAACTTTGATTGATTTTAAGAATAGAATTATTTAACTTAAAGAAGAATGAGATAAAGAATTTTTCTATTCATGGTAGAAAAAATAGAATTTTAGAATTATTAAGTAATAAAAAATTATCACTTGAAAAAGAAAAGATTGGGATTCTTTTTGAATTTTTATTTAGGTTATAATAATTAAGTAGAAATGTATAAGTTTTGAAAATATAAGTTAAGGATAGTGAAGTTCAAAACCATTAACAGGCTATCCAGATATAGTAATCCTCTCTATAAATTAAAAAACAAAAAAGAGAGATAGAGAGGAGAAACTTGAGGAAATGCCTAATAAAAAATTGGCTTCACTTGAATTATCTTATAGGAAGAAAACTAATTACATACTTTACTTAATTTTTATATACATAAATATTTATTTAGAAAAGATTTTTCAAGAAGATCTTTTTCTTGTAAATAATCTATGAAATCTTAATATAATAGACTTCTATTATTTTCAAAATGAATGAAAAGTTTGAAATCTTATGATTTGGTAGTTATATATTCTTTAAATTCTTAAAATTAAACCTAGTTAGTGAAATTGGGTTAATAATTTACTAAAGACTTTATAAAATAAAAAATTATAAGGAATCTTAAATATTTATCTTTATTTCCAAAGGTTATATTTTTTTATATAGTAGAAAGAGTTACTTGAGGACAAGTAACATTTAAGTTTGGGGATTTTAATCTATAAAAAATACCTATTTCTTTATATCTTAATTCTTATTAATTTCTAAGGATGTTATGCTTTAATGAAAGGTATTTTTTGTGTTTTTGGATGTAGGTAATGTAAAAAGGTCTAAGAAGGAAAAATGAGCAAAAAGGAGCAAAAATGGAGCAAAATACCAAAAGCATAAAAAATTATGGTCTGGCGCTAGGCGCCGAACCGGCGCCAGGAGCCGGACTCGATACGAAAACTCGTCAAGTTTTTGACAACGTTTGATCGGTTATTTTGAAGGAGTGAGCGGTTATTGGACATTACTGAAGGCTGACAGTTGTTCCTTGATAATAGGACATGTGATACATTGCATTTGGACGCTCCAAAACAGTTTTAATCGCGAAGTGGTGCGAGCCAAAGTGAAGAGGTGCGAAGAACTGGACACGGTGTCTGGCGCCTAGGCGCCAGACCGACCTTCTAGAAGATTCATTGAATGTGGACATGTTTTGAAGAGGTGCCACAAGGCAACCCTTGAAGCCTATAAATAGAGGTCCATTTCTTCAGAAAACGTTCCCCTCCCATTGTACCCCTTTCTCTTATCTACTTTAGGATCTCTCATCTTTCGAGAGAGAATTAGAGAGAGAAAATTAGGGCCACTTTTGTTTAGTTTAGTGAGTTTATTTTCAAGTTATTGCATCTGGAGTTCATTACACTGTGGAGTCAGTTGGAATCAGAAGATCTGTAGAAGAAATATTTAAGATAAGTAGATTTTTACATTTGATTCAAAGTTTAATTATCATGTTGTGCTATTTATTTTCAATGTGTTCTGAGTAGTTAGTTTACTTTCTTCCTTCAATTATGAAGAGATAGATAAGATAATATAAAGATTCGATGGTGAATTAAAATTCAAAATATTTTTCAAAATATTGTGATGACATTAATACCTGATCTTACTTTACTTTTTAAATTGGTCGTTTGAATTATTAAAACCTGTTGAAGAGTTTTGAGGCCTTGAAGGAGAAGAACCTTAACTTGTAATTGTCACATGAATCCTTGGGTAGTCGAAGGCCATGAGCGAGCTATTCAAGGTGAAGTGCAAATAATTAGGAAGATAAGATTTAAAGGGTGTAGAATTAATAAGTTTTTAGAGTGACAGACTAAATTCTTATAATTGGATTTATAGACTAGGAAAGGGTCACTAATAGGGCCGACCATAGCCACCCTTGGACATCTAGAAGTGTGAGCCTAGATTAACCCATTCTACTAACAATACATCCGGACTTTTACTGTAAATTAGTCAATGTTCTTTGCGCCTGGATCAAAGGGTAAAGAATATGAATGCTTCTATTTGGCACAATACCATAAATCAAATTCTCCAACGAATATTAAATTATCTTAAAAATCATAGATTAACTGAATGAAAGAAAGTTATTTATTTTATATAGAATTCATAAAATCATTTTTATTGTTGTCTTTATTTGCATCTAGTAAATTAATAGTAATTTATAATCAAATTAAAAGATAAAATAAAAATATTTTTACTATTTTATTTTTCTCTATAAATCTTCCCTGTGGGATCGATACTGGGGTCTTTGTTTAAAAACTCTATATTACTTGAAACGATACGTATACTTGTGTAGTACCCCTAGTGTTTAAAAATATTTTCTAAATTATATAATATTAATTTTATACACTAGCCGCTATTTATAAATTGAGTCAAAGCTTTTAGTTATCTTTTGAAGCAAACATTACTGCGTTATTTGCGGTCGGGTCACTCTCCTTGGTGAATTTTTTTGGAAGGAAAAGCTTTTATTAAATAGGAAAATTTATATATCGAGCACACTATTCTAGTGTGTTTACATAGCTCACAATAAAAAAATTAATGCTTGTGTTTATAATATTTTGATATTTTAAATTTATATGTAAAAAGTTGTATTTCATTTAAAAAAATGATAATAGAACAATTTTTAATGTGATATTAATTATTTAAGTACTAAGTTGGTGAGTATGAAACTTTCGATTTTAGAAAGGTAAATACATAAGAATTACGAGCTATGTAAAAGAAGTGGGTTATTATTTAGGTGGTTTCATACAAGGATTGATAATTCCCTTCCATTTTTTTTGTCCACCAAGACATGAGCACAAAATAAATAAAATTATCTCTCTCTCTCTCTCTTTGTGTGTGTGTGTGTGTGTGTGTGTGTGTCTATACATATATATATAAAGAAAAATGGCCGAAGGTTATTATATGAGACCCCAGCCACCCTCATGTGTTTAACTATTCGAGGACCGCCCTCACGACTGACAAACTGGTTAAAGGGGTATTCGAACCCGTGACCTGAGGAGACTTATGACCTTCAAAGAGGTTGCTTTACCAACAGGGCACTGTTAGTGGCACAAATAATATATATATATATATATATATATATATATATATATATATATATATATTGCTTTTAAGAAAAAATTAAGAATTTGTGCGTGCAAGCGTCCCAGTTAAAAACCTATCTCATAATCAACACCAACACTTTCTCTGATAGATTCATTTCTCATAAGCCACCCACCAACCTGAGCATTCTCGTGTCAACAACACTTAACTTTGTTTTACATTTCTCTTTCGAAGGCCAACATTCAACACCATAAATCATTGCAGGTCTCACCACCTACTTATAAGATTTTCCTTTAATTCTAAGTGGTACTTTTCTATCACACAATAGGCTTGATGCATTCATCAACTTCAACCAACCAACTAGAACTCTACTAATAACATCCCAATCTATATCACCGTTACTTTGAACAAGATACCCATGATATCTAAAATGTTATTGTCTTCTAATAATTTGATCACCCATAATTACAACTCTATCACTAGAGCTACTACTACAAAAATTACACTTCATATATTTAGTTTTAGATATACTCAAACAAATGCTTTTGGACTCTAATGTAAGAACTCAATAATTCATGTTTTTTTAACTCCTTCTCTAGCCTTATCCACAAGAAGGACATCATACGAGAAGATATCATGATCGAAAAGTAAAGCTATAGCCATAAAATAATATGGATAGATGAATAGGCCAGCTAGCTAACTCATTAAATAATAAACCCCAAGAAAGTTAACTAGAAACACAAAAGTGAATCCAAATAATTATGATAAGGAATAATCTAAGCTAGGAAAACTTAAGTAGGAAAGAGTTGGAAGAATTACTTAGATCTAAAAGGTGAATATGATTGGATAGTATTCAACACTAACCTAAACATGAAATTGAAATAACACCAAAAGTTTAGAAAGTGTCATGTGAGTAAGAAGTTTTATTGATTATTATAGAGAATAAACGGGAAGAAGAAGATTAAAATGATTTATATAAAAAGAACACCACCATAATTTCATCAATGAATTCAAAAAACAATTTGGATAAATAATGTTCTAGATTTGAAAAGGTGTTCATCTTGCTCACTCTCAATGAATAGACTCCTTGCTAAGTGAAATTTAGGAAAGATATCCTACAAAAATAAAATACGTTGGTGAATTGAAGATAGTGGCATCTAGTTAGAAATGTAGTGCAATAATCCATAAACGAATTACACAAATGCTTATAGATCCTAGCAAAATTATCATACAATGCACTATAGGGGATAGTTATCTAGAAAAGATTTGTATGATATAGGAGCAAGCATTAATCTAATGACTTTATGTATTTAGGAAATGGGCTTATGAGTGGTAGAACAAACCACCATCACTCTACAGTTAGTTGATACATCTTTGACTTACCCTGGGAGGCCGATAGAGGATTTGCTAGTTAAGGGTGTTATAAGTTAATCTACCTAGAAGCCATTTATATTAGGTATAGAAAAGGATAAATAAGTAATCTTAGGAAAACACTTTTTTGCTATTATGAAGGGTATGATTGATGTAAAAAAGTGAAATTAACTATGAGAGTCTTAGGTAAAGAAGTTACATTCAATTTTTTAAAATTTATAGCATTCTCTGATGACTTTAGTGGCTAATGTCACAGGATAGATGTGGTGGATGAGATTGTGGAAATTTGAGCTATTATTCATTTGCAAGATAACCCATGAAATTAGGTGTTGGCTTCAGAGAACTTAAATGAAGATAAGTAGGATTTTTCTCTATACCTAAAAGTTGCAACTAGAGCATTGAGAGAGGGACCTAAGAATATAGACACATCATCCCAAGGAGAGTAGTTGAATCCATCACTTGAAGAAGAACCTAAGCTTAAACAAAACCTTACATAGACATTTGAATATGACTTTTTAGGATAAGAACCAGCTCTTCCTTTAATTATTTCAACTAATTTAGATAAACTTCAAGAAGAAAAAATAACGTTAGTTTTAAAGAAATATAGGAGAAATTTTGGTTGGATCATAGCAGATATTAAAAGACTTATCTTTTTCAGATACATGCATAAAAAATTAATAAAAAATCATCAATTAAAAGCAAACTCTCAAATATGGTTAAAGCTAGTCATGAAAGAAGTGATGAAAAAAGAGATATTAACATGTTTGAATGCTAGAATTATATACATTATATCAGATATTGTTTTGGTGAGTCCAATATATTATGTACCAGAGAAGAGTGGCTTGACATTGAATGGAAATGATAAGAATGAATTGAGTTTATCTAGGATAGTAACTCAATGATCCATATGTATTACTTGTAAGAAATTTAATAAAGTAAAAAGGAAAGATAATTTTTAATTACTTATTAAATATTGTATGCATCATAAATTTTAGGGGCATATTATTATTATTTTTTATATTGATACTCAAGTTATCACAAACTACTATAGCAATTGTGGTAAATAGAAGGCCACCTTTGCTAGTCCATTTGGCACTTTTGCCTTTAAGATAATGTATAGGTCTTATGGTGGATTTGGAATTCACACCATAACATTCGAAATACATGGTTTAATTTGAAAATTGGATGAAAGAAATGATTAAGAAATTTGTAGCATAATGTTGATTTCCTTGACTTAATGATCCTATTTGCCTTACTTTTTGTCCTTTTCTCAAGAATTAGAAGAGAGATTAATGGATAGGGACTCTCAGTTTTTGGTGCTTTGGAGGGGAGAATTATTAGCTTTTTTTTTTTGGTGTATTGTGGGAGATTTAGAGAAAGGGAGGAGGGAAGAACAAAATGGGATAAATGTGATGGGTTTGGGGGATGTTTTGGCCAAGTATTAGGAAGTGCGATGGTTACTTTGGGCTGAAAAAGGGTTAAGGGGCATGGAAGGTTAGGATTGAGTGAGGAGTTGGAGATTTTGAATGGGCACATAAGATTTATGATGATGTGGACAAGAGAGCAATGGGAAGAAAGGCAATGGATCAATGAAGTGGTGACTATGATGAATAGGAATGAAGGGATAGGATTAAAAGGGCATGATTGTAATTTTGGCAAAGTGGAGGCGTATTTTGGTAAATTTACAAAAGGTATTTATGATAGTATGAAAAAAATTAAGGTTTATATCATTTAAAAGAGCATAGGAAAAGAAATATAATGGTTCAAATCAAAAATAGGTTGTCTAGCTCAAGATATAAGTATTCAAAGTGGCCATATGATTGGAGAGGTGGTTAGAAGATGGTTGTGATTTGGTTATAACAAAGAATTGACTTTGGCTCATTTGATAGAAAAAATACAAGGAACTCAAAAGTCCATGTGGGTTTGTCTAATTAAAGCACACTAAAAGGATAAGACTAATCAAAGCGGGCTGAAACCCCAAGAGAGAGCAAAATAATGATTTTTTTTTCGCAAAAATTATTATTTAGTTTTATTTTCCAAATTGCGTATTTTAAAATTTATAATAGCTTTTGTTGAAGTATTAGGTTGATTTGAAGTCATATTGAGGTAGCTTTTGTTTAACGTTTTATTATCAAAGTTATCGTTCTTCTATCTCCTGATTATTGTCAGCTCAAAAGGTACCCAAAAGAGATCAAAATAAGCATGGAGGGACTCATTTAAAAGATTTTGATGATAATGATGCAATGAAGAAGTGTTTTTTTCAAAAATAATGACTCGGTGAAAAAAATTTTACGTTGAGCCATTTTTCATGCATTAGACCCCTAAGTGCAAAATTTTACATATAAATGATATTTGACGACTACCGAACTCACAGTTTTCATATATGAATTTGAAGATCTTTCAACTTAGAAAATGCAATTTGCATCAATAGATTGAACTATGAAAGAAAATGATAATTTTAGGATTTACAACATTAATCGTCATGTATAAAATTTTGACTTGAAGAATTCTATGCAAAAAAATTATTTCAAACAATCTCTTATTTGTGTGGTATTTATAATTGATAATAATCCATTATCATATTTATAAAGTAAGGTTTTGAGTTTATAATATCCTCAAGAGAGAAAATAATAATCCTAGGGTTTTGCAGATTAAAGTTGATTTTAGAGTTATCTCCGAGTATGGCTAAAATTGAGTGTGGTTTGAAGATTGTTTTTAATTTTTTTATTTTTTTAAGTTAAAAATTTAATTTCATATGTTAGGGTTTGCTCAAGACAAAGATCAAGTAAAGTCTAGTAAGCTTAAGCCAAGGAAATAGGGTTGACCAAAAATGAGTTCAACTTTATTGATGTCAATAAAGTAGCATGTCATAACAGTTTCATCTGATTTGCATTTTACCTTTAAGTCTAGGAAATCATTAAATTTCAATTAAATACATACATTCGAAGTTTTTTCATGGTGCCCTTCCCAACCACTATTTCAAAATCTCTGTTACAGTATTGCTGCCCAAGGACAATCTCAAATACGTATGAGAAAATTTTAGGACTATCGATTTAACAACAGTTATTTTAAATTTTATATATAAAATCATAGTGAAGAGGCTGCAACCAATTTTAGATGGCATCATTAACCCACAACGAAGTGCTTTGAATAACAAACAAAAACAACACTGATAATGTACTTATCACCCAGAAGTTGGCCATATACTTGGAAACCCCTTGTAAGGGTGGAAATGGCATATTAAAGCTTGTCATAAAAAGAATTTTATGACAGTATGCATTGGAAATTCATTATATAAGTGCATAAAGCCAGTGGTTTTAGCAAGGCGTTTTACGATCTCATTATGATGCTACTTGACAATAACTTCTACTCAATTATTAGTTTGTGGTCTCAAACGAGGTGACCCTCTTTCCCCCGCACATTTTTTCTTAGCTATCGATTATATTTTCAAAATGCTCAATCAATACTATAACACTCAATCCAATGCTAGATTCAAAGCAAGAGGGAGTAATTTGGTGTCCCATCCTGCATATGCTGGTAATGTTATTATTTTTGCAACAAGAGTAAATTTATTATCAATATGCTCCTCATAATACTCTTACATTTTGAAAAGATTTCGAGTATGTCTTTTTAAAAAAATAAATGTGATTTTTGCCTCAATAGAGGAATCCCTATGAAAAGAAAAGGATTACTAAAATCCTACACTGATTTCAAAGTAAGTAATTTCCCCCTGAAATAACCGGGCTTCAAACAGAACATTGTGAAGAACATGAATCTAATGTTTTGTGAAGTGGCAGATATAATTAAGGAAAATAAATCAGAGTTGGGAGAACTCATTTTTATCACATTGTGGAAGACTCGCTTCCTCAAAATTTTTAACAACTCTCCCTTTATACATTCTTTAAGTTGTTAATATGACATCTAGCATGCGATCAAATTAATATGACATCTAGCAATTTATTCAGTAGTTTTTAGATGAGAGAAATCCGAATTACCTTTTATGAATGTTAATGTGGATGAAAATTTTAAACCTGCTAGTGTTGGAGTGGGAGAAATCTTCATAGATACTAATGGGAAATGCTTATTCACCTTTGTTGTACCTTATCTCTCTATTTCACCTTTGTATATTGAATTCATTGCTGGCCGTACTTTATAGTTTGATGGTGGAAAAGAGATTGAAGTTGCACAACCTTGTAATGGTAATGGATTCTTCAAATATTTTACAAGCTTTCTAAGGGAAACATATTTGTTTGTAGGAGGTATTAATCACTTGGAAGAAGATTACTCAACTTGTCTCTTATTTAAACTTGAAATCGTCACAAATGTAATGAGAGGCAAATCGTCCAGCTGATCTTTTAGCCAGGTTTGGTTGATTTTTTGTCCAAGTATTTGAAACTTTTGGTTTATAGGGGTAGTTTAGATTTACCTTTTGGTTTAGTATTTGAAACTTTTGTTTTATAGGGGTAATTTTGGATTCATCATCAATAGATTTTTTCTTTCTTTAAAAGAAATATGTAAATATAGGTATATATATATATATATATATATATATATATATATATATATATATATATATATATATATATATATATATATATATATAGAGAGAGAGAGCTCAGCAAAGACAATTTGATGAAATCTTGAACAAGATCAGCACCTACCTGGCTAATTGGACTCACAATTATCTCTCAAATGGGGGTAGAATAACCATTCTCAGGAGCATCCTCACAACTCTCCCAAACTATGCTCTCCGGACAAATCGGTATGAATAAAGGCACACAATACCCGTTTGAAATAGCCTTTAATCAGTTCTTATGGGCTGGACAAAGGAAGCAACTTCACTGGTCATCCCGGCATAAAGTAGCTAAACCTATTTGGGCAGGTGGAATGGGTTTCAAGACCCTCCGCAGATTTCCCAAATTAACATCCGCAAACTCGGCTCAAATTCGGATCCCAAACCTCTCTTTGGGCTCAATACATCTCCGGAAAATACTGCGAGCACATTCACCCTTCCCAAGCAACTAGTAAAATTGGTGATTCTAAAATCTGGAGAGCCATGGTGAAAAATAAAACCCATGCTGAGAATATGTACATATGGAACTTAGGACATGGAAATCTGTCTTTCTGGCTGGATCATTGGTGCCCAGCTGGTTGGCTCCATCCCTTCCCTACCTCACTCGATCCTAAACTTAAAGTTGCCGACTACCGGAATGGGGACAACCTGGTCCATTCCATCACTACTTAAGGTGCTCGAGTAAAGAATCTGCTGATCAAGTGGCTACAATCAAATTCAACAACAAAGAGAAAGACTCAATAAGTCGGCAATCCCACCTCTCCCACGCACTTATCTAAAGCCATCTATGCCAAACTTTATAATCGGAACACCGTGCAATGGGGAGAGGCACCCCGGAATAAATACCTTTCTCCTTCCATGTGCTTTTTTTCTTGGAGAACTTTCTTGAAGCTGCTTCCCACTGATGATATCCTCAAATTGAAAGGAATTAGAGGCCCCTTATGCTGTAAGCTTTGCTGGAAAGATGAAGAATCAATCCCTCATCTATTCTTCAGATGCACTTTCTCCCAAGCTGTTTGGAGAAAACTCACCCAACGAGTTCACTTAAACACTCGGAATTTGACCCGAGATCTCCCGTCTTCCTCGTCGGCTAGGCTGGAATGCAATTGGTATAGGAGTCATTCCTTTTATCATTGCCTGGTTTATACGGATGGAAAGAAACAAAGTTAACTATGATGGAACTATACCTAGTGAGCTTCAAGTTACCAAAAAGTGCCTTTCTTACATCCAAAAACTCATCGGATACACTAAATTCCCTAATATCTCGCTGCCTGGAACTCTCAAACTTGTCTCCCTTCCTTCAAGATTGGACTCGGTATCTTGGCTTTCCCCCATTACCTCAAAGTCAATTGTGATGGCAGCTACTGTCCTGATTCTGCTGGCATTGGTGGTCTCTTCAGAAACAGTGGTGGTAATTGCTGTCTTTTCTTGCATGCTCCTGTACAGGCCACTGATTCCATGGAAGCTGAGCTTATTGCCATTTACTGGGCTCTGAACATTGCTAGGAATTTTCATTGGCATCATATTGAGGTTGAAAGTGATGCTGAACTTGCCATAAAGAGCAGTAAGGATACTGATCTCCCTGCCACTCTTCCCTGGCACCATCTCTACTGGGTTAAAAGAATTCATGCCATTCGATCTCTGATCCAACCTCAGTTCTACTTCACCTATAGAGAAGCTAACCAACCAGCTGACTGGTTAGCCAAATTGGGAGCTAATTCTGGTGAAGTAGTCATATCCCATACCCCCTCACCCCAGCTATCCCTGCTTATTGGTAGTGACATCCTAAAAGTCCCTCACATAAGAATTATTCACTAACTGGGGCTTGGTGGGCCTCTCTACCCCCACCCTCATTTTCTCAGCATGATAGCATTGTTTTGTGCCTGTTTGTAGGCTGTTTGTTTTTTAACATTCTTTATACTTCTGTCAGTTAGCATGTTAGGTGTTTTGCTTCCTTTTGGGTTTGTGAGGGATGGAGCCCCCCTCAACCTTTTTGTACCTAACTTCTAATAGCAACAAAGTTTTTGTTTAATATATATATATATATATATATATATATATATATATATATATATATATATATATATATATATATATAAGTAAATATTATTAGTGATTTTTTTCCATTTGAAATACTTGGTTTTAGAAAAGGAGAAAAAAAAAAAAGATAGCAAAGCTTACAAATTCGATATGTAATTTCATATAAAAAAAAGCGATATGCTTATAAATCCACCTTCTAAAAACATATTCAATATCAAATAAGACGGAATTTCAAATTTAAATTTAAGCAAATTTACTCCCAATTCTAACCAAAGTAGAAGGAAAACGAAAATATTTTTTTCCCCACTTTCCTAGGTTTACATGGGGTAATAATTTGGATGGGAAAAGGCTTCTAACCTTCTAAAGATTAATAGTATTATTATTAACATATTTAATTACAATTCAGGAATATGCATAAATAGGTGCTACCTTGCGAGGATATTTACATTTTAGAATAGAAATTTTTCTATTGGATTTTAATCACAAAATCTTACATATTGATGTATATATTGTGCGTTGAAGTAGTGTTGAAGTAGTGATGCGAAAAATTGACCCGACATGACAACTTGGCTTAAACTCAAGTTGACCGAAATAATTTTTTGGTGGGGTTTCGGTTAGGAATCATAACACATTTAAAATTTTAGGTCAAGTTCTGGTTGACGTGATAGCCCAAAACAAACCCTCTAACCCAAAATTGACTTAATGTTGACCAACTTGCCAACTTAGATTTTGATTTGAAACTTACGCAAATTGTCTCGAACTTAACTTGAATAGTTATTATTTTTATGCTAAACGGATTATATAGTTCACATTCAAGTCGACAAGTTGAAGACAGGTCAGGTTTGAGTTGAACTTTCTAACCCATTTAATTTTTGGGTCAAGTTCGGGTGAAGCCATTTTTAAGTTGTCTTAATTTCATGTCAAACTCGAAAGCTGACCAACAAACCCAATTTGACACTTCTATCGTGAATTCAAAACTTTAAAACTAATGCCAAAATATTCAATTAGTTGGCTAAAATAATCATTAGTGGAAGGCAATAATTTTAGATTGATAAATAAAAGAAGACTTAAAATTAAGGGGCATGTACATACATTCCACCCAATCAATAATTTTCATTGATGATGGAAATAAAATAATAAACGGAAAATTTACATACATACGACATAATTCTTTGGTATTTACATATCTAAGATCTGATATTTACCTTTACAACGCTTTATTTTACGTCACAATTAAAAAAAGTTAATAGTAGTGATATTTTTAATACCATATTAAATATGAAAATATGGACATTAAATAAAAATTGCATTATTTATAGGTAAATGTCTCATAATAAAACAGAGAACACAGTTTTTAAAGTGATGATCTACATACATACCATTAAATTCTTATCGTACTTATATATCAACACCTAAACTTTTAACTTATATATATATATATATATATATATATATATATATATATATATATATATATATATATATATATATATGATATGTGATAAGCTAAAGTGTGAATTTTATATTTTTTTGAGTTAAAATAGTAATATATTTGATGTAATAAGAAAATTTGATTGTGAGCATTACAAAAAAGTAAACTTTGGTATATAAATACATAAAAATGAAATAACACGCTTTAAAATGCCCCTTTTAAAATAATAATTATTTTCACCGACAATTAGTCGCGATTCATTTCGAGATGATATTTCATTTTATTATGAAAACTAAATAATAAATAATAATACATTTCGTAATTCATTCTTCAATGATAAAGAAATTTAATAATAATAATTGGGCTCTGAGAAACGTTCGGAACAAATGGTCTAGAAAGCTTTAGTATTTCAAACGAATCATCGGACCATTATTGTTAGGCCCATAAGCCTAAATCTGCAAAGGCGTGGCTCTGAGATTCATAGCGCTAATCTGAGAGGGAAGCTCTATAATTAAAAAATAGAGCTGTCAAAATTGCTACTTCTTGGTGTTATTTGTGAACAATTCTTATTCGGCTCATCAAATCACAAATCAAATGAGTTAAGTATAAATAATTTTTTTATGCTAGATACATAAAAATAAATATTTATTCATTTTTGTTCGGCTCATTTTTGATAATTTTAAATAATTTAATGAGCTATAAGACAATAAAAATTTATAATCAATTAAAATTGTTAATTAAAAAATAAAAATATATGAAAGTCTATTTAAATGAATGTTTTAATAGAAATAATAATATTTAAATTTCGCTCCTATATAATAATATTTAAATTTCGCTCCTATTCATAATATTCTACGACTGCATAATAGGGCTATCAAAATGACTCGTTATATGAGAATAGTCGTGTTTGACTCGCTAAACAAACAACCTGAACATGAACAATTTTTTTGTATTTGATATATAAATGAGTCAAACATGTACAATGAGATCTTTTAACTTGGGCACCCTCAAATTCGGCTCGTTCACACTCCTATCATAAAATGAAAATTCCTTATTTTAAATTTTATTTTGTACTATAAAATTTATAAGTTATCGAATTTATCGAGTTGAAGATTATCAAATGATTCATTTTAAATTATTATAACGATGCATTTGTAATTTTTCCCAGTGTGTTCAGACTTATGGTTCTACTTTTCAATTTCTTCGATCAAAATGCTAAATTATTATGTTGATTATAAAAAATTTAAGACAAATTAATCTGGACACACTTTTGGTGGAAGCAAATAAACAAGCTCCCCCTACTAGATTCATCCATGTTTATCCCTTTTCTTAATCATATACGTATAATGCATGCGCCGCATGTGAACACCAAATTGCCCACCTATTATCATGAAATTCCACCATTCTTATGTAGTTTATCCACTTGATCTAGAATATTTTTTTAGATATTATAGCTCTAAAAAAATGTACATCAAGATATAAAAGAAAATAGTTGTATAGTCCTAATTTACAACCGTGAATGTTTTATTATTTGTTTTTGTTGTGGGAAAATTAACTTGGATAGAAGAAAACATAAACCACCACAAAGAGATGCAAATACAAGAACACAAGCAAACAAAAGGATATACGTGGTTCGGTCCTTTGGACCTACATCCACGGGAGGGAATCAACCAAATCCACTAAGATAATAGAGAAGAATTACAAGGCTTCTACACCATTGGGGAATAAGCTCCAGATCTCTCTCTCGACTCAACTCGACCCAAGATCTTACTGAGCTCTCATCTTGCCACGATCTCTCACTCGAATAACATCGACCCTAGATCCCCAAGATTCTCCCCTCAATCCTTGAAGCCTCTCCCTTTCTTCTCTACTTCCTCCTAGTTGTCACTCTTTGGTTCCTTTCCCTCAACCCTCCCCTACGAGCCACCCCTTTTATTTATAATAGAAGGGGCCTCCCTCAGACCGGGTCTACTAGCCTAATAATCGAGATTCATTACAACAATTCTCCCCTCGACTCTCAATTACAAAATTCCATAGTAAAGATTCATTCCACGTGGTCCCGACGGGCCCTGGCCCTTGCTTCGAGTTTGCTAAGTCCAAAACACCCTGGACGAACTCCTGCAGTGCTTCACTTCCAAAAATCTGAAGTTGTTGTATTCTTCTCTGCAAGACCGCCAAAGCCTTCCTCTAGGATGTCGCGGAACTCCTTTACGTGAGCAAACTCATGCTCCGCCCTGTTCCGCATCACGAACGTAACCGCCGTCGATCTCTTCCCGGACCCGACGCACCTGCGTTGTTGTTGAAGCAACCGCCTCCGGGAAATATTCCTCCACATTCCCGCACGATGCTCCACCTCGAGGAGCTCCTTTGTTCTATTGCCTCCGTCATGAACTCCATCTGTTCGCAAACCGCGAAGCCTTTCGCCCCAGCAGTCCAACTGCACGTGAATTGCATAGAACCTGTGCAGACCTGTCGCACCTCCTCGCAGTGGACTCCTGCAATCTTCCTGATTGTTTCCTCCTCCAAGAATTCTCACCGCCTTCACCTGCTTAAGAAATTCCTTTCTGCGCAGACTCCCTTCCTCCAAAATTAATTGCTGCCTGAGATATTAAAGGTAACCCTTTCTTCAAATTAATTTTTGATGGCTGCTAAGGGACCCACCTCGAGATTAATTGTTCTCCTCCAGTTTAATTAATCTCCAATAGATTAATTAATTTGCTGCCTGGCTGTTCTTTTCCCAGCCCCATTTTTTTTTTCTTTATTCCTGTTGCTTCATTAATTTTGCTTGCCTGTTTGGCCGGAAAATGCTGCATGAGCTTTCTAATTTTGGTCAAGGAAAGCTGCGCCTCGCCGAATTTTTCCTCATGTTTTTCGGTTTAGTCAAATAAAGCGGCCTTTCCTTCTGCCAGTTTTTTTTTCTTATCCTTTCTGCCACCATCCGTGCCTTTCCTTTCCCCCGACCACGTGCTTCTGGCGAACACACGGGCGTGCTTCCTAGCGCGATCCTGAGAAGGCCCCGCCTCCCTGCTGCTTTGCGACAGCTTCTGGCCTTGGAATCTGGCGAGGAGCTGCCACGCCTGTTCCGATCCGACGCCCGCTTCTCTTTGTTCGCGCGAAGTCACGCGGATCCTGGCTGGAGAGCTTTCTCTCCGAAGATCCGACCTCCCGCACGAGAATAACCGCCTCTCCGGAGCCGTCGTGCCTCGCCAACCGCTCGGGTCTTCGCTCGCGAACTGTGTCGTGCCAACCGTCGCCTGCGAAGGAACGCCTGTTCCCAGCCACGACTCCTCCTGAATCGCCTCTTCGCCCCGAGGAAATGCCGCGCGATGCCTAGTCTGGAAATACGGCCCGCGATGCCTGGCCTGGAACTCCTCGCGCTGAAGAACTTCCCGCGACCTCACTGCCGCGTCTGTTCCGATAGCAAACCCACTTTGGGAAGACTGCACCAAGCCGCAAGTGTCGTGCCTCTTTCCTTCTAGGCCGCCGACTCTTCTGTTGCTCAGTAGCCGGGTCTCGGCAACCGTAAAATGCCGAACACCTCTAGCCAAGTACCCAAACTTCCCACAGACGGCTCCAATTGTTGTGGGAAAATTAACTTGGATAGAAGAAAACATAAACCACCACAAAGAGATGCAAATACAAGAACACAAGCAAACAAAAGGATATACGTGGTTCGGTCCTTTGGACCTACATCCACGGGAGGGAATCAACCAAATCCACTAAGATAATAGAGAAGAATTACAAGGCTTCTACACCATTGGGGAATAAGCTCCAGATCTCTCTCTCGACTCAACTCGACCCAAGATCTTACTGAGCTCTCATCTCGCCACGATCTCTCACTCGAATAACATCGACCCTAGATCCCCAAGATTCTCCCCTCAATCCTTGAAGCCTCTCCATTTCTTCTCTACTTCCTCCTAGTTGTCACTCTTTGGTTCCTTTCCCCTCAACCCTCCCCTACAGGCCACCCCTTTTATTTATAATAGAAGGGCCTCCACTCTAGGCACGGTCTACCTAGCCTAATAATTGAGATTCATTACAACAGTTTTTGTTTAATTGATCTTCAATATTTTAACCCATCAATTTTGTTGAATTTTAGCTATTAAGGCCTTCAAAATGATATGTTTGATTCATGGATCAATAACATCACCTTTACAATGTAGGGCCATGAGGACTAGAACCATCACGTCCCTTCTCTACAAGGCTCCCACCGAAATTATTACTTGAGCTAGCTCAAAATTTAGATAGTCTAACTGGTTCATCTGAAATTTATGACCTAACTCACAATCAATAGCTATGGTAAATCATAACATATAATGCTTATACAGATATTAAATGTACAACCAACATTTCTTAAATTGAGTTCAAGTGAAGTTGTTACAGGAATGCTTTAAATCAGGAAAATATTAGATTAATTTTGTATAGAAATAGTACTTCAACAATAAGATAAATGAGCCGTCACTACAGCTACCGCATTAAAAAGCTCTAGTTAAAGCATGACTAATGCGACTCAAAGCATTTAAAGTAAAACATCCACTAAATCAATCCTAAAGTTCAATTAGTTAGATTTGCGTAGAGATTCATCTACTTAACCCTTTATGTCATATATGTATACTTCAATGAGGAGCATCCTATATAATAATTATTAACACATAACTAAGGAAGATAGAGTTTACAAGCAACTTCGTGCGTGTCTACCTCAAAATTCAAAATTTATAAATCAATATTTAAGATATTTAAGAGCCATCTTGGTAGTTTTATTAAAAATATTTTTTAAGCTATAATGTATATATCTTTCTTTATATATATATATATATATATATATATATATATATATATATATATATATATATATATACTATTTTTTACTCCCATTTATAAATACATATTAGAGGGCAAACCAGATGCACAACTTATTTTTCAAGTTCTCTAATTTTCAGAGTGAAAAGAAAAAGGGAAAAAATTCTCTTTTAACAACTTCGAAAAAAAAATTCAAGGCTTGATTATGTTGCATTAGTGTTATAATATTCCATAGAAACCATAAAAATTATTTTTGAGGAGTTTAAAGTTTTAGTGGAGTGACACACGATCAATTTATGTAATTCTATATGTGTTTAATTTGTATTTTACCTGCTATTTTTACTGTTTTATCAGAGATTTACATTTGAGAACGGTCTTTATGTAAATGCTATGCAGATTATAGACATTGAATAAGAGTATTTTGGAACGATAAAAATCAATGTAAAAGCAGCCTAAAACGGTGTAACCATGCCGAGTGATTGCTCGCGCCAGTAAAGTAGTATAGCAGCGTGACCACAACACGTGATTTAAAAGGCCGACTTGACCATGCATGTTTTCTGCGTGACCGTGCTAATGAAGTTGTAAATCATTTTTGGCAATAAATTCCATTGCCAAATCTGTGGATTTAGATATAAAAATGATTCTTAAGACTTTCTGATAAAAGGAGGGAGGGATCCAGGACGGCTGGAGGCAGAGAATAAGAGAGATTTTGAGGGTTTCTTAGAGATTTTCTTCCTTCGTAAGGTTGAAATCATTAAGGGTGGTGTTTTTCACCTTTGTTTGTCTCATGAGTTTCAGAGTTTTTGTATGAGATGGACGGGTGTCTCCTGTGGAGAGGATAAGGTTTTGTTGTAAGTTTTAGTTTATTTTATGTCTTACAAGAAGATATGCGTGTATTTATTATCCATGGTCTTCACAAAAATGCATGGCTAAACTTTTTCTTGTGTCTCTGTGATATTTTTCATGTAATGTTTTCTGAGATATTTTTCATTTAACGTTATCCTGGCTTTCGTTGCATATGTTATTGGTTAGCCTAGGATTTTATTTACTCATAGTCTAACAACCAAAGATGTTAAAAGTTTTAATAAAGTTATAACCTCTAACTATTGTATAGTGAAAACGAAAGTGTTAACCTCATAATCCTGAGAGCATAGTTATATTCCCGTAGAATTTTGCAACTTTTTCTAAAGAAATCAAAGCATTTCTATGAAATACCATGAGGATTGAGAAAGTATCAACTTCCTAGATTCTAGTCTTTTTTTGACCTAGACATATTCATAAGAGCTTTCTATTCTTGGTTGACAACTATCTTGCAGTAAAATATTTAAGAACATCACGATCCTCGAATCACAGAGACACGAGCCTCATCACCCTTGAAGAACTTATGAGATTTTCTTTACTTTTTTGTTTTCTATTATCTGTGATCAGATATGCTTTTGATAAGTTTTATGACTTAAACGCCTTTTGTAATCACCCCCAGTTACGTTCACAAAATTTTTAAAATAGAGATTTTTCTATAAACATAAATTTTAAAATTTTCTTCATGGGATTGATACGCAGAATCCTAAATCGCATATTATTTGATATTTATACTTACATTGTATAGTCGACTTACTTAATGGTAAATTTTGGCACGTCATGGAGTGACTCAAGTTAGCCAAACTATGAGAATACATTTTATTTATTTTATTATAGAGTTGAATGGGGATGATTAGAGCTTAAAAATGCAGAGACAAATGAACTTGATACCATTAAAAGATAGTGCATGCATATTTAAATTAATGAAATAACAATTATGCGATTTAATATGATTATTATCTTTGAAAATTATACGTCATGGTAAGACTACTCCATGTAAAAATTAACATAATTTATTTAATATATAACTAAATTTATTTAAACTTTAAAGGAGTAAGATGATTAAAAACATTTAGAAATGGCATGCACATGTTTTTAAACTTATTTTGTGTTATAAAACAAATTCTAATGGAGTTATAATGGATAAATTTGACACCAAACAAGTTTTAGGTCTTTTAAACTAAGATTTAAATGAATTTTAAGAGCTCAACATATATTCAACATTTTATAATGAAAAAGGAAAGTTTTGCTTATGAGACCGTTTCAGTTCTTCTGTAAATACTCATAGTCACGAGTCTGTCTAGTCATTGTCTTAAAATTCTCTTTCTAAAGTGACCTCTTACTTGAAACGTCATAACGATTCTGAGAAGAGGAGGGATTGGAAAGAAATGAATTAACATTTGGTTATGAAGCCAAAAACAATAAAAGATTAGTTTTACTCATAAAAGAGCCGACTAAATAGCCATATGGCTCGAGAAGCATTATAACAGGAGGTTATATAGCTAAGGACATCAAAAGACGAGATATTCTAATAAAAGAGCCAATTAAATAGTCATACGACTCAAGGAACATCGTAACATCACAATACGCATTTGCAATTGCTTTAAAGGCAATTGTGTTATTTCAAATGCACGTCCACTGATGGTATACCTATTAGGGTTTAGGGTTTATGGTTTAGCCTAAACCCTGGTATACCTATTACCGTCGGGTCTCTCTCCCTCTCCCCATACAGTGATGCAGACCAAGCGAGTGATAACAGTGACAAAAAATCTACTATATGCTACTCTGTTTATCTCAAACTAACTTAATTTTTTGGTCATCAAAGAAACAAAACATGATTGCCATATTCTCAACAAAAACCGTATAACGTGCATTACCAACTCTTACAATAGAAATTTTATGGTTTCAAAAACTACTGATATAACTAACTAGTATACCCTCACAACATGCAAAGCTCAACAACAACAACACGTCTACCATTATGTTAGCTCAAAATCTGACTTTTCATGCAAGAATGAAAAACATCGAGGTTCACTATCACTTTTTGGGAGAGCATATCGAGCTAAAATATATTCTCCTTCAATATATCATGACACAAGATCAGCTAGCTAACATTCGCATAAAAAGACCTTACCGACAAAAGATATCTTGATCTCATAACTAACTTGACTGTCAAGTCACCTGATGCTCAACTTGCAAGGGGGTAAAAGACTTATATGATCTCATTAAAGGTTTTGATAAGAGTTCTGCATCGATCAAGCTCTTCGCTTTGCTCTTCGACTCTTCATCTATCTTTAGCTAAACACCTCTAAAAGATATAATAGCTAGGGATAATAAGTTCAATGTTTATATTGCTTTTCTATACTATAAATTTTTCAAGTTAACCTCAAATACATTTACAAGTCTATCATTCATGTCGTCTTTAAAGCAAATCGCATGTCATAGAAATATTAATGTGGAAATAATGTTGATCATTTATTCGATGTTTCTTTGCTTCTTCTTTTTCTTTCTGTTTCTTTTTTAGTCTTTTATAAACATTTGTTTGATTAATTTATGAATTAAAAAGTATATTTCATTTTAAGGAATTATTAAGTGATTATTTTGATGCAAAATTAAAATTTTGAGTGATATTTCTATAAATATGACATATAAGTATTAGAAATATAAATAAATAAGAGTTAGTTTTAACCTTTGAGAGAATGAGATAGGAAAAGGATGAAAGAGAGAGAACAGGGGCATAATAACGTCTAGTTTGGGTAGGACTGAAGTAGGGGATTAAAACCTGTTCTACATTAATCCCTCCTTTTATATAAAGGTTAATGGTTATAAAAGAATGTGTAAATGCGTCTCAGACTTTTGGGACTCTCAACTATTTTTCTAATCACATCATCATTATTAAATCTAATCCTTGTAGATTTCCTCTCCTAAGTTAACTGACAGTTAAGCTAATAGTACTATATCGATGTTTCCTGAATTGGGCCAAATTGGGCTGATCACTTTCATTTTTTTAATTTGTCTTCTTTTTCTAAACCGCTTAGTGACATGAGGCCCATTTCTCTTTTGTTGCAACGATGTTATTGGACGTTCTTTTAACAAAACGCTATTTTTTCGCCGTTCAGATTGTGGAATCTTTGCAGCTTCGGCCTTCCGTGTTTAGCTCTGTAGTTAAAATATAAAAGATCAAACAAACTTATTTCTCAAAATAAAAATAAACAAAAAAATGATCCCAAAGAAGTTCTTAATTTATGTATTAATTAAATTAATTTATTTCAATAGCCATTTTGAAAGTTTGAATAAATAAAATTAAGTTAAAATTAAATTAAACTGAATTCAGTTTTAATTTCATCAAAACAATTGAATTTTAGATGAATCAAAATATATTCATATTTTGTTATATCATTTTATTTTTTGTTAAAAAATAACTAATATTAGAAACAAAATTAGATTATCATATCTTCACATATTAAAATAAAATTCAAAAGATTCTAAAATATGAATTTTAGTGAGCCATAATTAATCTTCGTTCATAATTTGTTTACCAAGGTTAAATAATAATATTCATACTCATAAATTAAAAATTTAATATAAAGCTGTTTAAATTTGAACATTTATTTAGTGACTTTACGTAGATGTAATGAAATATACTTCGTGAATTAATTAAATAATTATAAATGAATTTCAGTGGAGCTGAATCAAGAATAATTTGTCGATGAATTTGTATTAGGATGTAAATGAGTCGAGTTGAGATCAAGCCACCCCCGGCTTAAGCTTGAGCTTGATTTATTTTATCAAGCTCTTGCTCAAGCTCAAGCTTGAGTCTATGGCTCATGAGCCGACTTGTTTAACATAAAATAGAGAGAATAATATTAATGCGAGACTTTATTATAATAAAATGATAATTAGAATGAATATTTATAAGAAAAATAAAAGAAAATCACTTAATATAAAATATAAAAACTATTTTTAAAACATTCTTAATAGTTTTAAATATAAAATATTCATATTCAATATATTTTAATTATATTTTATATTAATAATTTTTTAATTGAGCCTGCATGAACCAACGTGTCGATTTGGGGCTAGCTTGAGCTTGACTTGTTAGCTCATTAAGCTCAGTTTACGAGCCTCTTACGAGCCACTTATCGAGCTGAGCTCACTAGCTCTCTGAGCTCACTTACATATATGTGCAGACCTACTAAAGTGTGATGCTCTCTGATATATAAAAAAATACCTATTTCTTTATATCTTAATTCTTATTAATTTCTAAGGATATTATGCTTTAATGAAAGATATTTTTTGTGTTTTTGGATGTAGGTAATGTAAAAGGTCTAAGAAGAAAAAAAGAGCAAAAAGAAGCAAAAATGGAGCAAAATACCAAAAGTATAAAAAATTATGGTCTGGCGCCGAGGCGCCAGGCTCGATACGAAAACTGTCAAGTTTTTGACAACGTTTAATCAGTTATTTTAACGTAGTGAGCGATTATTGGACATTCTAGAAGGCTGGCAGTTGTTCTTTGATAATAGGACATGTGATACATTGCATTTGGACGCTCCAAAATGGTTTTAATCGCGAAGAGGTGCGAGCTAAAGTGAAGTGGTGCGAAGAACTGGACTCGGTGTCCGGCGCCTAGGCGCCAGACCGACCTTCTAGAAGATTCATTGAATGTGGACATGTTTTTAAGAGGTGCCTGGGTCGTGCAAAAACCGAAAATTTTCAGTTTTTCACATGATTTTCACCTTTAAATCAACCCATCTTCTTCCCTAACCATCAAGCAATCAAAATTACATCCCTTACACTTCATTCTTGAGAGATTTGAGAAATTTTTGAAGAAATGGAAAGAAGAAATCATGGAGAAGAGGCTAGGGATAAGGTATCAAGGGATCCTCAACCCTACTTCAATGGTTTCATCGCTGTAAGTTTAGAGAAAGTTTCTAGTCGTTTGGATAAGTATGAAGAAGATTTTAAAAGGATTGGAGATCGCCTTCATGAGATGTTTCATCAAGTTGAACATCTAAAATGGCAAATGAAACTTCAATTTGATCATTTTGCGGCTTATCAAGATGCTCAAGTTGAAATGTATGTGAAGAACAAATGGATTGACGAAAAGACGGCTACGGATTTTCCGAGAGCGTTAGTATTCTTTCCAAGTGGAATACACAATTTCCCTTGTGAAGATTAGAATATTCCGGTAATGAGATAGTTATTATGGTTTGTTGAGTCATTGTATGGATTTAGAGAATCGATTGTGTTTGTTTGTGTATTTGCTTTCATGTTCAATGTGTGTTGTTTTGCTTTGAAATTGTTATGTTTGAGTGTGTATTAGGAACTTGAATCAAATGTAGTACTTATCTGGAATGTATTGAGTCAATATTGAAGATTTTAATGGAAATTAGTGAGTTTGATTGAAACCTTATGTTTGATTGATGAATTTAATATTTAATTTTTATAAATTTTTGAAAAATGTTGTGGAAGTTAGAAACTGAAGCTCTACTCTGATATGAGTAATTGGAAGTTGAATTTATGAATTTTGGTGGAAAAATAAATTAAAAAAATTTTTTTTTGTGAAAGGCGAGTCTGGCGCCTAGGCGCCAGAATTCGGCGCCTAAGCGCCAGTTCGGCCTGTACCCGAAAATTTATTTAAATAACCCCCAAAAGCCATTTTTGATGCCTAAGCTTCATCTTCTTCCTCATTTTCACGAAAATACATCCTTTAGATCCATTTTGAGGTCAAAACATCAAGGATTTGAGCGCGAAACCACTCGATTTCTTCGTCTCAAGGTCAGATCTACACTTTAAACCATTTATTTTCGATTTTCACCATAGATTTCCCTAAGTTTTGCTAAGAACCGAAAATTTTGAAAAAAATATTTGATTTTTAGTGATTTCTTTGGATTTCTAAACTTATTTTAAGTTTTATAAACTTAAAAAGAGTTTAAATCTTTGATTCCTAAATTTGTTCTTGTTTTCTTTCACGTTTAGATGGCTCCAAAATCTAAACGCGGGAAAGCAAGAGATAACTTTGATAAGCAAGAAATTCTCTACTGCAGTCGCGCATTTTCGCTTCCATGAATTTGCGACGTCCAGAAAGTTCATTTCTGAATGAAGTTTCTACCATCCTGGAGAAATTATCGAAAACACTATTGTTGCGCACAACTGGCAACGATTCTGTTATTTTATTGTTGTTGTTATTATCCCAATTGTTCAAGAATTTTATGCAAATTTTCTGGATGCCGAGGATTATGAAGTCTTTGTCAGAGGAATCGGAGTAGGATTTAGTCCAGAAAGAATCAACATATTTTATGGCCTGCCACCGACTATTGAGTGCTATTATTCTGGATTATCACCATCTGAGGGAGATTTGGATATGATTATTACTTATCTGACTAACGGTACTGGATCTTGGAAGATCAGGAACGGAAAAAGGGTAAACTTCAAATTCTTTGAATTAAATGGTGTATCTAAATCATGTCATTATTTTATTTCTGCAAGATTGTTACCTTCCAACCACCTGAGTGAAGTGACTAGAGATCGAGCGATCTTAAATTACTGCATTCAGGAGAGGTAGCCTATTGATGTCGGGAGCATTATTTATGATTCTGTGGAGTCTACTGCGAGGTCCAGCACTTCTGTTGGATTGAGATTCCATCTCTGATCTACTCACTATGTGTTAGTAATGGAGTCACTGCTGATATTTCTGAGGAAAGCTGAAGTCTACTAAGCCAATTGGGCAGGAGAGTGTTAGTATCTATGATCTTCTTCGAGAGAAGAGATCAACCGTTCCTTCTACTTCTGCACATATTTCAGGTAGACTTTCTACTTCTAGACTCTCTACTTCTGCTGAGCCACCATAAGATTTCTGGGAATCAATGCATGATCGGTTTTAGAGCAACGAACGGGAGTTATTTCAAACCCACTGCGAGATTGATACTATTGATAGAAAACTAGATCATTTATCTGATTATACCCAGAGGAAGAGTAATTATGATGCTGAGTAGGATGAAGCTCTAGTTAGATTTATGAAGGGTGAACATGATGTTAGTTTTCCTACTTTTCCTAGTTTCACACCATTTGTTGATCCTAAGGACGTAGAATTTTCCTTTGGTGATGAAGATGATGATGAGGCTACGGTAGTGATTAGTAGTTATAGAACTCTATGATGTGTTACTCTGTTAGTTTGTTTTATATGGATTGTTTGTTAGTTTTGTATTTGATGTATGTTAGTCGATTAGTGTTAGGATTTTGTTATGTTGAGACTCGAAGTTAGAATTAATTTATATGTTGTTTTAGTTTAATGTTTAGTACTTAATTATTTTTCTCTCTTTTAATTCTGTTTCAAATTTAATATCATCATAAAATTATCCTGCTTACTTTTTATATACATGCTTCAATTTTATCTTAATTATTCATAAAAGCATGATTAGAAGTTAAGTTTTCCTTTTAAGATTGTTTTTACATACTTATTAAAAATTCTTATGATTTTCTTTCTATCATACTTTCAAATTATCATAGTATACCAAAACTTAAGTTTGGGGGAAGGGAAAATCCATTCAAAATTAAATTTTATTTGTCCTTAAAGAGCTAATATTTTTTTTTTAAAATAAAAACTTTTTAACATAACTTAAGGAATGAAGAATTTATTTGAGATCACTTTTATTTTTGAAATTTTAAACAATTTAGTGAAATTAACCAAAATTTTACTAACTTTGATTGATTTTAAGAATAGAATTATTTAACTTAAAGAAGAATGAGATAAAGAATTTTTCTATTCATGGTAGAAATAATAGAATTTTAGAATTATTAAGTAATAAAAAATTATCACTTGAAAAAGAAAAGATTGGGATTCTTTTTGAATTTTTATTTATGTTATAATAATTAAGTAGAAATGTATAAGTTTTGAAAATATAAGTTAAGGATAGTGAAGTTCAAAAACCATTAACAGGCTATCCAGATATAGTAATCCTCTTTATAAAAAAAAAAAAGAGAGATAGAGAGGAGAAACTTGAGGAAATGCCTAATAAAAAATTGGCTTCACTTGAATTATCTTACAGGAAGAAAACTAATTACATACTTTACTTAATTTTTATGTACATAAATATTTATTTAGAAAAGATTTTTCAAGAAGATCTTTTTCTTGTAAATAATCTATGAAAGCTTAATATAATAGACTTCTATTATTTTCAAAATGAATGAAAAGTTTGAAATCTTATGATTTGGTAGTTAAATATTCTTTAAATTCTTAAAATTAAACCTAGTTAGTGAAATTGAGTTAATAATTTACTAAAGACTTTATAAAATAAAAAATTATAAGGAATCTTAAATATTTATCTTTATTTCCAAAGGTTATATATTTTTTTTATATAGTAGAAAGAGTTACTTGAGGACAAGTAACATTTAAGTTTGGGGGATTTTGATCTATAAAAAAATACCTATTTCTTTATATCTTAATTCTTATTAATTTCTAAGGATATTATGCTTTAATGAAAGGTATTTTTTGTGTTTTTGGATGTAGGTAATGTAAAAAGGTCTAAGAAGGAAAAGGAGCAAAAAGGAGCAAAAATGGAGCAAAATACCAAAAGTATAAAAAATTATGGTCTGGCGCCTAGGCGCCAGACTCGATACGAAAACTGTCAAGTTTTTAACAACGTTTGATCAGTTATTTTGAAGGAGTGAGCGGTTATTGGACATTCTAGAAGGCTGACAGTTGTTCCTTGATAATAGGACATGTGATACATTGCATTTGGATGCTCCAAAACAGTTTTAATCATGAAGTGGTGCGAGCCAAAGTGAAGAGGTTCGAAGAACTGGACACGGTGTCTGGCGCCTAGGCGCCAGACCGACCTTCTAGAAGATTCATTGAATGTGGACATGTTTTGAAGAGGTGCCACAAGGCAACCCTTGAAGCCTATAAATAGAGGTCCATTTCTTCAGAAAACGTGCCCCTCCCATTGTACCCCTTTCTCTTATCTACTTTAGGATCTCTCATCCTTCAGGAGAGAATTAGAGAGAGAAAATTAGGGCCACTTTTGTTTAGTTTAGTGAGTTTATTTTCAAGTTATTGTATCTGGAGTTCATTACACTGTGGAGTCAGTAGGAATCAGAAGATCTGTAGAAGAAATATTTGAGATAAGTAGATTTTTACATTTGATTCAAAGTTTAATTATCATGTTTTGCTATTTATTTTCAATGTGTTCTGAGTAGTTAGTTTACTTTCTTCCTTCAATTTGAAGAGATAGATAAGATAATATAAAGATTCGATGGAGAATTAAAATTCAAAATATTTTTCAAAACATTGTGATGACATTAATACCTGATCTTACTTTACTTTTTAAATTGGTCGTTTGAATTGTTAAAACCAGTTGAAGAGTTTTGAGACCTTGAAGGAGAAGAACCTTAACTTGTAATTGTCACATGAATCGTTGGGTAGTCGAAGGCCATGAGCGGGCTATTCAAGGTGAAGTGCAAATAAATAGGAAGATAAGATTTAAAGGGTGTAGAATTAATACGTTTTTAGAGTGACAGACTAAATTCTTATAATTTGATTTATAAACTAGGAAAGGGTCACTAGTAGGGCCGACCATAGCCACCCTTGGACATCTAGAAGTGTGAGCCTAGATTAACCCATTCTACTAACAATACATCCGGACCTTTTCTGTAAATTAGTCAATGTTTTTTGCGCCTGGATCAAAGGGTAAAGAATAGGAATGCTTCTATTTGGCACAATACCATAAATCAAATTCTCCAATGAATATTAAATTATCTTAAAAATCATAGATTAATTGAATGAAAGAAAGTTATTTATTTTATATAGAATTCATAAAATAATTTTTATTGTTGTCTTTATTTGCATCTAGTAAATTTATAGTAATTTATAATCAAATTAAATGATAAAATAAAAATATTTTTACTATTTTATTTTTCTCTATAAATCTTCCCTGCGGGATCGATACTTGGGTCTTTGTTTAAAAACCCTATATTACTTGAAACGTATACTTGTGTAGTACCACTAGTGTGTAAAAATATTTTCTAAATTATATAATATTAATTTTATACACTAGCCGCTATTTATAAATTGAGTCAAAGCTTTTGGCTATCTTTTGGAAGCAAACATTACTGCGTTATTTGCGGTCGGGTCACTCTCCCTGGTGAATTTTTTTTGGAAGGAAAAGCTTTTATTAAATAAGAAAATTTATACATCGAGCACACTATTCTAGTGTGTTTACATAGCTCACAATAAAAAAATTCATGTCGTGTTTATAATATTTTGATATTTTAATTTTTTATGTAAAAATTTGTATTTCATTTAGAAAAATGATAATAATACAATTTTAATGTGATATTAATTATTTAAGTACTAAGTTGGTGAGTATGAAACTTTCGATTTTAGAAAGGTAAATACATAAGAATTACGAGCTATGTAAAAGAAGTGGGTTATTATTTAGGTGGTTTCATACAAGGATTGATAATTCCCTTCCATTTTTTTTGTCCACCAAGACATGAGCACAAAATAAATAAAATTATCTCTCTCTCTCTCTCTCTCTCTCTCTCTCTCTCTTTGTGTGTGTGTGTGTGTGTGTGTGTCTATACATATATATATAAAGAAAAATGGCCGAAGGCTATTATATGAGACCCCAGCCACCCTCATGTGTTTAACTATTCGAGGACCGCCCTCACGACTGACAAACTGGTTAAAGGGGAATTCGAACCCGTGACCTGAGGAGACTTATGACCTTCAAAGAGGTTGCTTTACCAATAGGGCAATCGTTAGTGGCACAAATAATATATATATATATATATATATATATATATATATATATATATATATATATATATATATATATATATATATATATATATTGCTTTTAAGAAAAACTAAGAATTTGTGCGTGCAAGCTTCCCAGTTAAAAACATATCTCATAATCAACACCAACTTTTTCACTGATAGATTCATTTCACATTCTATTTTTCAATGTGAGGCCACTCACCAACCTGAGCATTCTCATGTCAACAACACTTAACTTTGGTTTATATTCCTCTTTTAAAGGCTAGCATTCAACACCATAAATCATTACAGGTCTCACCACCTACTTATAAGATTTTCCTTTAATTTTAAGTGGTACTTTTCTATCACACAATAAGCTTGATGCATTCATCAACTTCAACCAACCAACCTGAACTCTACTAATAACATCCCAATCTATATCACCGTTACTTTGAACAAGATACCCATGATATCTAAAATGTTATTGTCTTCTAATAATTTGATCACCCATAATTACAACTCTTTCACTAGAGCTACTACTACAAAAATTACACTTCATATATTTAGTTTTAGATATACTCAAACAAATGCTTTTGGACTCTAATGTAAGAACTCAATAATTCATGTTTTTTTAACTCCTTCTCTAGCCTTATCCACAAGAAGGACATCATACGAGAAGATATCATGATCGAAAAGTAAAGCTATAGCCATAAAATAATATGGATAGATGAATAGGCCAGCTAGCTAACTCATTAAATAATAAACCCCAAGAAAGTTAACTAGAAACACAAAAGTGAATCCAAATAATTATGATAAGGAATAATGTAAGCTAGGAAAACTTAAGTAGGAAAGAGTTGGAAGAATTACTTAGATCTAAAAGGTGAATATGATTGGATAGTATTCAACACTAACCTAAACCTGAAATTGAAATAACACCAAAAGTTTAGAAAGTGTCATGTGAGTAAGAAGTTTTATTGATTATTATAGAGAATAAACGGGAAGAAGAAGATTAAAATGATTTATATAAAAAGAACACCACCATAATTTCATCAATGAATTCAAAAAAACAATTTGGATAAATAATGTTCTAGATTTGAAAAGGTGTTCATCTTGCTCACTCTCAATGAATAGACTCCTTGCTAAGTGAAATTTATGAAAGATATCCTACAAAAATAAAATACGTTGGTGAATTGAAGATAGTGGCATCTAGTTAGAAATGTAGTGCAATAATCCATAAACGAATTACACAAATGCTTATAGATCCTAGCAAAATTATCATACAATGCACTATAGGGGATATGTTATCTAGAAAAGATTTGTATGATATAGGAGCAAGCATTAATCTAATGACTTTATGTATTTAGGAAATGGGCTTATGTGTGGTAGAACAAACCACCATCACTCTACAGTTAGTTGATACATCTTTGACTTACCCTGGGAGGCCGATAGAGGATTTGCTAGTTAAGGGTGTTATAAGTTAATCTACCTAGAAGCCATTTATATTAGGTATAGAAGAGGATAAATAAGTAATCTTAGGAATACACTTTTTTGCTATTATGAAGGGTATGATTGATGTAAAAAAGTGAAATTAACTATAAGAGTCTTAGGTAAAGAAGTTACATTTAATTTTTTAAAATTTATAGCATTCTCTGATGACTTTAGTGGCTAATGTCACAGGATAGATGTGGTGGATGAGATTGTGGAAATTTGAGCTATTATTCATTTGCAAGATAACCCACTAAATTAGGTGTTGGCTTCAGAGAACTTAAATGAAGATAAGTAGTATTTCGCTCTATACCTAAAAGTTTCAACTAGAGCATTGAGAGAGGGACTTAAGAATATAGACACATCATCCCAAGGAGAGTAGTTGAATCCATCACTTGAAGAAGAACCTAAGCTTAAACAAAACCTTACATAGACATTTGAATATGACTTTTTAGGATAAGAACCAGCTCTTCCTTTAATTATTTCAACTAATTTAGATAAACTTCAAGAAGAAAAAATAACGTTAGTTTTAAAGAAATATAGGAGAAATTTTGGCTGGATCATAGCAGATATTAAAAGACTTATCTCTTTCAGATACATGCATAAAAAATTAATAAAAAATCATCAATTAAAAGCAAAATCTCAAATATGGTTAAAGCTAATTATGAAAGAAGTGATGAAAAAAGAGATATTAACATGTTTGAATGCTAGAATTATATACATTATATCAGATATTGTTTTGGTGAGTCCAATATATTATGTACCAGAGAAGAGTGGCTTGACATTGAATGGAAATGATAAGAATGAATTGAGTTTATCTAGGATAGTAACTCAATGATCCATATGTATTACTTGTAAGAAATTTAATAAAGTAAAAAGGAAAGATAATTTTTAATTACTTATTAAATATTGTATGCATCATAAATTTTAGGGGCATATTATTATTATTTTTTATATTGATACTCAAGTTATCACAAACTACTATAGCTATTGTGGTAAATAGAAGGCCACCTTTGCTAGTCCATTTGGCACTTTTGCCTTTAAGATAATGTCCTTTTGTCTCTATAATGCTTGAGAAACTTGTCTAAGAAGCAACATGACTATTTTTTAGGCATAAATAGGAAATGTATTGATGTCTTCCTGAGCAATGACTTAAAATTTAGAGTATCATTTAATAGTTGTCTCCAACAGTTAGTATTATGTGAGGAGACATATTTAGTAGTAAACTAAGAAAAGTGTCAATTTATGATGACCAAAAGGTATAGTCCTATGACATAAGATTTTGAGAGAATTTTAAAGGTAGAAAAGGCTAAAGTTCAAGAAATTAAAACACTACTACCACTCAAAACACTTAAAAGACTTGAAAGAATTCTAAGGTATATTAGTTTTTATAAAAGATACATCAAGGAATTTACTAAGATCACTAAACCTTTGTGTCTTTTGTTAGTGAATGACATCTCAAATGAATTTACCATTAATACATCAAAGCCTTCAAAACATTAAATACTAGTTGTTGTACCTATTATAGCAACACCAGACTGAACATATCCATTTGAGCTCATGTGTTATACAAATGGTTATTGTTTAAGAGTTATCTTAGGATAATGGTAGGATAAAAGTTTTCATATTATATACTATTCTAGTAGAATTTTGAATGAAGCCTAAGTTTACTATGCAATCTAAATATGAAAGGACCTACCATTGCATTAGAAAGGGTAAAATTGCAACAGTGTAACAAAAATATGCATTTAAAAATAATTATATAAAAATTAACAGTGAAATTCACATGGAAAGTTGGTATCGTTGGGCAAAGGACATTAAACTAAGCACTGCTTGGGAGCCAACTCAACACAATATCAAATCCAATGATGGAGATGAGACATTTTTTTTATAAATTAACGATTTGTATTAAGTGTAACTAACTAAATATTTAACCATAACTATAGTGTTGCTCTTAGCACAATAAAACATGCAAATAATTAGCCCATTGTTGTAGCACTACCCCTGTAGCATTGTAGTGTTGTATCCTTTATAAATAAGTTTCATTATCATTTGGAATTTCAACTTACCTTGAGTTCCCTATATTCTACAAAACCCTTATTCCTTGTTTACGTATGGGAAAAAATCCCTAGGTGATGACATCTAACTCTTGGTCTCAAGAAAAGAAGAACAGTGTTACTTTGTTCTTTTCACTTCACTTCATTAGTAATTAAGCATTAAAGAGGTACAAATCTTTATTTCTCTACCAAAAGCTTGTTCCATAAAATCTTTTCCTTAATTTTTTAGATGGTTTCGAGCAAACTAAATATTTGATAGGAGTAAGTCTGAGTTTTTAACAGAACCCAGTGTCGTGATAATCCATCTAATATGGGAGTTCCTAGTCAATGCCAAAGAAAATAAAGATTACAAGTAATTGGACTTCATCTAATAGTATTTTAATTAATTCCATATTTAGGGGCCAAATTATTATGTTGACTAATATACCTAATTCATAATAATTATCCTATTATCCTGCTATTTTGTTATATTTAACTAAACTTGGACTCTTGGGTTGTCAGGGCATTTTTTTTATGTTTTCGGAGTTGTCCAGTAGAAGCTGTAGGCCACCGGAACCGAGATCCAGTCGCCCGCTTTGGAAAGACAACATTGAATTTAATTTATGTATAGATTTAGGTTAGAAAAATATGAGGTCAAATTGGTCCCATATCTTTCGCAGTTTAAATGAAAGAGCACTACACCTTAAGCTATGCACTTATGCCATAAGATAAGCACATTAATTAATAATGAGGCTCGATCAAATAAACTTGGGATTTATATGACATCTGTTTGGTCTGCGAAACCTGTGTGGCCGACAAGTTACCCTATCTAATACAAATGAATTAGATAGGGTTTATATTAATACTAGGTTCATTTACGTTTCCTATAAGGGCAAGCTTCTATAGTTAATTACATCTTAGATAACCAAAGTCATCTAAGAAAACTCTCGATTTATATCAGGAAATATAGTTTTATGAATTGACTTGCAAAGGCTAGGATTTTCAATGAAAGCAAGGTAATCAGAATCCAATAGGTGAGTGGTTTCAAGTTCTGGAATAGTTGTTATAGGAATCCAAAAGAGGAAGAACTAGGGGAGGTCATTGATCTAAGAGTAAATTTTGCGACTTCCTAATTTATCCTATAGTTTGGCTTCAATTTGAGATAATTAATTTTAGTTTCATCCTGCTAATTTTAATTAATTATGGCTTACATTCACTTTGTATTGATCATGTGAATAGCCTGGAAGTTAGGAGGATTTATTTCATATCAGATGACAATCTCAAAAACCTAAGGCGAGGTGGGGCTTATATTACCCTAAGTGCAAAGGCTCAAAAGATAAGCTGAGGGTTATGCTGCACTAGGCAGACTACCCCGAAGCCCTATAGCTTTTTGTTTATTTCAATGGAAGGTTTAGCTGATGTAGATTTGTTTTCCTGGTGAAGATGGCCGTGCCGCCTACGGTGTATGCTCTGAGCTCCTTATTGTTGCAGAATGTTTAGTTTAAGAAGTGACAATCAGGGGGGTGAGAGAAGTGTCATGTTCTGGAAGGTTTGAAATTGAGGTGGCTTAGTATTTTAATTAAAACAAATGTTTAAGTTGATTATAGAGACGCCGGTTAGGATCCCATGGTTCCCTCGTTCTGGCATCACCATTTTTATCAGATTCACTTAGTCCAAATGAATTTGCTAAACTCAACTTAATGAGTTCCACACTTTCATTTAACCCGTGGGAAACCCCGTTAGCAACACGTAGGTTACATCTTCCGAGGGATTCTCGGTCATCCAGGAGACGTTTTAATTTAGTTGAAGTTGCAAGTTTATTTTTGTTAGTGATTAAATTTTGAGTTGTTTAAACATGCAGGGTTTGATCATTTTTTCACAATTTAAGATATGTGGGAAAGTAAAGCGAGAAAGGTACGCTAAATAGGAGTTTATGCTATGGATATCAAAGCAAGCAAGCTAAACTAAGCAAGTGTATATGCTTTGAAAACTAAAGCAAGAAAACTAAAATAAACAGCTGCTCTGAAAAGTAAAGCAAGCAAACTAAACTAAACAGGTGTATGTGCTGAAGTGTACGTAAGAAAGACAAAGTGTGAAACTTGTGTTATAAACTAGGAGAAAGATGAAAGAAAACCAAAAGGTCGAAGAAGAACAACCTGTAAGAAATCTGAAAAACAAATCCGTGGGGGAAAAGTTGTGGGAGAAATGAAAAGAAATTGTAAGGTAAACATATAACAATCCTCTGGAAAACTCGTAGGTAATTTGTAGAAAGTATGTAGAAAAATCTGTATAAAATCTGTAAGAAATTTGTAGGAAATTTGTAGAAAAGAACTTAGGAAAACCACAAAAACAGAATACAAGTCTGGGAGGACCGTAAGCACGATGGCGCAGAGGACTCAGAGTTATGTTGTATGTATCCCAACCTTAAATGAGAACTACCAAACTATCACCCTATGAAAGGCAGTTCTAACTCGACCTGAATAGTCAACCGTGTACCTTTGTAAGTTTTTCATTCATTTCAATTTGGATTGCATGCAAGTGAAAACTTATGGGTGAGAGGCTACTTTGTTCTCGGGGTAGTTTTTTTTTTCAAAATGTATATGTATATTTTTTAAAATAATGTGATCCACAGGTTGACTATCCTAATCGAATTATGACTACTAGCAACCTAAGAGTGACAGTGGCAGAAATCCCCAAGGATAGGCAAATAGTCTTGTAAATTCCTTCATCTACCCTCTCCAAGGTCACTGAGTCAGAAGATACTACTCTGGAAATCCCTCGTATCCCTTTTCTATGCAATGTCATCACCGTCCCCTCTGACCATCCTACTTACAACCTTGCTTGATGACCCCACATACAACAAAAGGCTATATGTGTACACTTATGTCTCGTACATAAGCGCAAGACTTGGGTCAAGAAGCAAAAAGAAACAAAGGAATAGGGACAAGGAAAAGAGAGAGGAGATGAAGATCCACCTAGAACAACGCCGTAAAAGAAGTAGGTCTACTCTCAAAATCACACAGAGTAACATACATGAACTGGTATAGGGTCAAAAATAAACTCCATATGTGGTGCAAAAGTAGCAGCCACAGAGCAACTAAAACATGTAAAGAAAAATCCCTGTGAGTGAGTGTAAAGGGG
The DNA here is from genome assembly GCA_022702705.1 of Papilionanthe hookeriana x Papilionanthe teres. Classification (NCBI taxonomy): domain Eukaryota; kingdom Viridiplantae; phylum Streptophyta; class Magnoliopsida; order Asparagales; family Orchidaceae; genus Papilionanthe; species Papilionanthe hookeriana x Papilionanthe teres. The sequence continues at coordinate 25,955,726 of CM040426.1, forward strand.
TGGTCATAAGGCACCAAAAGCAAGTAATACAGATCCTCTCTCAACATGGTGCAGAGAGGGTAACCATAAAGCATGTAAAGCAAGGAAAGCAAAATCCCTCCAACATGGTGCAACAGGTTGCTGTAAAACATGTAAAGTAAAAAAACAAATCCCTCCAACATGGAGCAAGAGGTAGCTGTAATACATGTAAAGTAAGAAAACAAACCCCTCCAACTTGGTGCAAGAGGTTGCCATCAAAACACAATACCAAGGAAATGCAAGAGTTCAAATAGCTACAAGAAATGCTCTCCCTAATACTAGCATGTGGAATTAAAGCAAACCAAGCATGAGTCACATCTCAAAAATTATCTCTTTGAAGTGGTAAGCATGCCACATCCTCTCTTTTCTCTTCCTCACTCGAAGGCAACACAACGATTCCTCTTAATGTAAATTTTAAATAGGGGTAGGAAGGAAACAATTTAAACTAACTTGTAAGGGAACCATCAATGTAATTCTCAACATAGGGGCAGCATAGGAGCACTTAAAACCAACTAAAGACATGCCAAACAATGTAATTTTTTATGTAGGGACAACAAAGAAACATTAAAGACAAACATAGGAGAAGGCTATCAATGCCGATTTTCATGTAGGGGCAACATAGGAATGATCTAAACCGACTCAGAGAAAATGTAACGCTGCAGATTTTTACATAAAGATAGCATAGGAGTGATTTAAATCAACTCCAAATAAGTGTAGCAATGCATATTTTTACTCAATGGGAGCATAAGAATGATTTATACCAACTCCAAATAAGTATATAAATGCAGATTTCACTTAAGTGCAGCATAAAAGTGATTTAAATCAATTCCAAACCAATGTATAAGTGCAGATTTTTATTTAATGAAAGCATAAGAATGATTTAAACCAACTCCAAACCAATGTATAAATGTAGATTTTCACTTAGGGGTAGCATAGGAGTGATTTAAATCAATCAAAAACCAATGTGTAAGTGCAGATTTTTACTTAATGACCATATGAGATTAATGGCATTCTTTCATTTGTGCAATAAACATCACCAAAAAGTGTTACAAGTATACATGTAACAATGCCCAATGCTTCTAACAAGAATTTGCTGTCAATGGTTATCTCCACAAGTGAAATATGTAGATATTTCAAAAGTGAGGTGAGGTGTTATGTAAAAAAAAGTGAGATTTATGTATGGAGCATGTGAATATTTTGAATGTGAAAAAAAGTGCATGTAAAATGTGAAGTTTATGTATGAAATGAGGTGGAATATTTGTGAAATCAAAGCTTGGGTGTTATACATATGAATACTTGATGAAATAAGTGAAGAACAAGCACACATGGCCTCATTTATGAGTGTTACACAAGTGGGTATTTTGAAATCCGAAAATTGCAAATAATTTTCATGCTTCAAAATGTAAAGCTCCAAAGCTAAATCATGTGTGATAACATCAACAATGCTTGCTAAAAGTTCCATCCAACATGTATTAAGCTCTAAGGAAATGGGTAAAACAAGCTAAACCTTCCAAACCAAGTATATCAAGTCATAGGAAAAACATAGCTAAGGCAAAGCCAACACATCCCATGCATGCTCTGTATTTGGAGTAAAAAAAGGCAAAAAAATACCACCTTCATGAGAATACAAGAGTAGAAGATGGGGGTAGTCATGAAGTAGTAAAAAAAGAAGAGCTAGCAAACATTTTCTATGGAGTTTTCAAACCATCTGAAAGCTAGGCTAGCATGAGAAAAAGCCTTCCCAATCTCCCTTTTTTTTCTTTCCTTTCTTCCTTTCTTTCCTTTCTTATGTTAAACATTAGCATTAAGAAACCACAAAAATTAAAGTAGGAAAGAAGGAAAGAAATGACAAGAGAAAAATAACTCCAAGCTTACTTCAAATTTTTGCATAAAAAATAACTTCAAAGCTTATCACAAACTCAAAATTTTGACATGTAGAGTGACTTCAAAAGCCAAGCACAAAACTTCAAACTTTGCTATGTAAAGTGGCTTCAAAAGCCAAGGCTTTGCCATGTAAAAGAAATTCAAAACTTGGGCATAGAATTGCAACTTTTGCCATAGAAAAGGACTTCAAAATTCAAGCATAGAATCATAATTTTTGCCATGAAACATAGCCTCTAACCTCAATTATAAAGCTCAAAATTTTGACATGTATAGTAGCTTTAAAGACCAATCATAAATTTGAAATATTGCCATGTAGAATAGCTTCAAATTCTAAGCATAAAAACTCAAAATTTTGACATGTAAAGTAGCTTCAAAGGACAAGCATAGATTTGAAATTTTGCCATATGGAATAAATTCAATCTCTTAGCATAAAACTTAAGATTTTTACATGTAAAATAGGTTCAAAACCCTAGCATAAAGCTTAGCTAAAAGCCACAGAACTTAAGCCATGGAAGAAGAAATTTATACCTTAATAGCTAGAATCACCAACCAAGCCAAAGAGACAAGTGAAAAGGGCAAGGAACCTAGCCAAAACAAAGAACAAACAAGCTTTTGCCCTTGGTTTGGATCAAGAGAAAAATTGGATAGCACCTCCCCTTACTTTGTAAAATTCGGCCAACACCAAAAAAACACAAAAAAGAGGCCATTTTATAACCCAAAGAAGAAGAGGAAAAGGACCCCAAACTTACCCTTGGGCAAAAACCTTTGGTCCAAGAGTTGTACACCGCTTGAGCTGCCATTGAGGTAATGTAGATGAGAAGGATGGCAACTAAGGAGTGACAAGAGCATGGAAGAGGTGATGGGTTGATGCATGGATGGGATGGGAGCAAGGGAAGAAGAGTCATGCCTTGGAGAGGAAGAAAAGAGGGAGCAAGCATGGAAGTTTCGGCCAAGCTTGGAGAAGGGTTCAGCCAAGGCAGCTATTGAGGTGATGTAGATGAGAAGGATGGCAGACGAGAAGTGACAAGAGGATGGAAGAAGTGATGGACTGATGCCATGGATGGGATGGGAGCAAGGGAAGAAGAGCCATGCCTTGGAGAGGAAGAAAAGAGGGAGCAAGCATGGAAATTTTGGCCAAGCTTGGAGAAGGGTTCGGCCAAGGCTTAATTGCGAACTAAAGGGGGGAGGTAGCTAGATTAGGTGTGTGAGTGAGCTAGGTTTAGAAAATTAGATGGAAAAAATATAATTTTTAAATATTTGACGCAAATGCGCCAAATTTTTGAGCTGTTTTGTCGCGCCCGAAACCATAACAAGTTATATGTCCTTCACAAGTAATTTTGACGTGTCGGATGTAACTGTGCAGTCCATTTGGCGATCCGGGGTCGTTCAGATAACTTCGTCGTTGAGCGGGTCAAAAAATGTATCGAATTTAATTCATCTCGAAATTCCGACTCGTCGTCGATCATTTTGAAAAATGGATTTTAGTTTTGAGGGACTGCGAAGTATTTGAATTTTTTAAAAATTTTTGGGAATTTTGGAATTTTTGGCCGAGAGGGGTATTTTGATAATTTTGGGGATTTTTGGGGTAAGTGGACAAAAGGCTGAACAAAAAGCTTGAGGCAGTTCTAAATGAAATTTGGAGTTAAACGACAGTGTCCTGGGGTATTTCTAATCAATGTGGAGGGTTTTATGAATCCCAAAGCGCTTTTAAGTATCAGTCATTTTTGGTCTCTAGGGGCTCAAAGTTGGCTCGAAAGTATGGCATGTTTACAGTCAAAATTCTCAGTGCGATGAGGGGAACATCCTAGAATGTTTTTTGGAGAGTTTGGGTAATTCTGAGCTATTTTGGAAATTGTGGTCCTTTTCAGGAGCAATTTGGTAATTTTGGCCAATTTGGGGCTATTTTAAAAATTTTGGTAGATTTATGTAATTTTGGTGGTGGGAGGTATTTTGGAATAATTTTGAGGAATTTTAGGAGATTTTGGGAATTTTGTGGAGTTTAGGGGCAAAGGGGTATTTTGGTCATTTGGTGGAGTTTAGAAGTTAAGGGTTTGTAATTGGAGAATTTTGGTAAGATTTGGAGTTTAATTTGGGATGTAAACTTGTTTGAATCATGGACCAAGGGTGACCCTCTTTGGTCCTCCATATGTTGGTTCCAACCACCTCAGCCATAGACTTAGGGTCTGGTGGGATGATCACTAGAAAATATATTAAGAATTTCATACCAATTTTATATGAATCTGCACTTTAAAGAAAGGTATTTTCTTTGTTTTATTGCAGGAATGAAGATTAATAAGTACTGAAAGCAAAAAGCACAAAAGAAGCGGATTTGGAGCAAAAAAGACTCAATTTGATGAAAATTGAACTGTCCCGCCGACGGCTAGATTTAGGCCGCCGACGGCGAGATTTAGGCCGCCGACGGTGAGTTTTTCCCGAAAAAATTTTAATATATTATAAGGATCCCGCTGACGGCGAGATCGAGCCCGCCGACAGCAAGATCGGCGTGGTTAGCCCATCTTCTAGAAGCCCGCCGACGGTGAGATCAAGCCGCCGATGGCGAGACAGTTGAAAAGAGCCAAAATACAATGAACCTGGACGCTTTTTGAAGAGGTGCTTAAGTACCCTTTGGAGATTTGATCCCTTCTATAAATAGAGATGAATTCTAGTCAGTTGTGTGTCAGTCTTTGTCATTTGTGTCAGTCTTTGTCATTTGTGTGAAAGTTTAGTGTAATTTAAGAGTCTTTGAGTGAGTGTTTAGCGTTTTGGTGTGCTGTACTGGAAGGAAGAGTCAAAGGAACTTCAAGAGTCTGCTTGGGGAGAAGAATTGAGATAAGTATTTTTGTTATTAGTTTGTTAACTTTAATGAAATCCATGCTTTGTGTTATTTTTCCCATGGATTCTGAGTAGTTTCCTTAGTCTTTCTCCTTGTTATTGAGATTACGTGAAATGATGAATTAAAGTAATTGTGCATAAAATATAAAAATAGAAATTGTGTTTTAAATCTTAATTTACTTTCAATCTGGCCAATTGATTTTTTAACATATGTTGAAATATCAACTATAGTAAAGATTACATCCAAGATTCAGGGAAGTCAAAAGCCTTGGAAGGAGGATGCAAATAAATAGGGAAATATTAACTATCGGGCGTAGAATTGGACATTTTAGTGTGATAGACTAAAATATTCAATTCAGTCTTATTGTTTGAGAGCTGAAGTGTAGATGTTAGCCCTCAGGCGAGGGGAACATGGGAGCTCTGAAGTGGCAGTCGGTATCCTCCCAGCCTAGCCACAGATTCAGTAATCAAACATAAGACTAGTCAATGTTTTTTGCACATGGACCAAAGGGTAAAGAATAGGAATGCTCCTATTTGGTACAATACAATTAAAAACTTATTTAATTCTTCATTCACTTAATTCTCTAAAACAAGGAGAAAGATACTTTTCTAAAATCATATATTCAACCTTAAGCATTAGTTTATTTTAGTTTAAGTATTCTTAATTTCCGTATACTAGATTAGTAAGTAAGTTTAATTTAATCTGTCTTTGAAATTTTCTAACTTCCCTGTGAGATCAATATCTAGGACTCCATTAGAGCCCTATATTACTTGATAACGATACGTATACTTGCGTAGTATCCACAATATAAATCATAAAATCCATAACAGAATCATCAGTATAAATTCAGTGCGGGATCAAGTTTTTGGTGCCGTTGCTAACTTTTAATATCATAATTGTAAGTATAAATATCGATAAGTGGATCAAGTTTTTGGCGTAGTTGCCGGGGAAGTTAAGTAAAGTAATTATTAAGGTAATTAATAGAATTATTAAAATAATTACTAGAGTAACAGACTATTTTAAATATTACTTAAAAATTGTATATGTAAATTTGGAAACGAAAATTTAATACCTTATGATTCAGAATTAGAGCGCACAATCAAAAGAATTAGAAAACAAAAGAGAGAAATTATAAATTTAACACAAATGGCAAATAATCCAGAAATTGAAAATATAAACCAACAAAGACCATTAAGAGACTATGCCAACCCTACATTAGATGAAATTCACCTAACTATTCAAAACCCTGATGTAGCTGCTAACACATTTGAACTTAAACCTGCAATTATCCAAATGGTACAGAATAATCAATTTAGTGGTTCACCTAATGAAGATCCTAATTTACATCTTGCTAGTTTTTTTGGAACTATGTGCTACTTTTAAATATGAAGGAGTATCTAATGATGCTATTAGACTTAGGCTTTTTCCTTTTTCTTTAAGGGATAAGGCTAAGATGTGGTTAAATTCATTAGCACCTGGATCTATTAAAACTTGGGGAGAATTATCACAAAAATTTCTATCCAAATATTTTCCTCCTTCAAAAACTGCAAAACTTAGAAATGATATAACATCTTTTAGTTACTTTGATGGAGAATCCATATATGAAACTTGGGAGAGATTTAAAGAAATTCTTAGGAAATGCCCACATCATGCGTTACCAGATTGATTAATTATACAAACCTTTTACAATGGATTAGTAGGATCTCTTAGATCAATCGTTGATGCTGCTGCTGGAGGTTCATTAATGTCAAAACCATTTGATGAAGCCTATGCGTTAATCGAAGAAATGGCTACTTACAATTTTCAATGGCCCGCCGAAAGAATAAATCCTAAAAAGATAGCTAGTGTTCATGAAAATGATGCAATATCTATGTTAGCTTCTCAAATTGCTGCTATATCAAAGAAATTAGATCATTTTGGAATGAATTACTCTCCTATATTAGAAGAAAACTCATCTGGACAAATTATAGATTCTCAGTCTCCTTATGAAACTATAAATGCTATTAATAATAGACCCAATAATCCTTATGCGAATTATTATAATCCTGGTTGGAAGAATCATCCAAATTTTAATTGGAATAATAATACAGCTAATCAACAATGGATGAACAACTCTATAGGAAATCCACCTAATCAAGGAAATACAAATTATAAACCATCTTATCCACCAAGATTTAATAACACTCAGTTTAAAGATAAGAAGTTATCTATAGAAGAATTAATATTATGTATGGGTCAGCACTTACAAAATCAAGGAAGTCAATTACAAATTCAAGGAAATCAATTACAAAATCAAGGAACAGCAATTAAAAATATTGAAACTCAACTCGGACATATTGCTACTGCGCTTAACAATAAAATTCCTGGAACTTTTCCTAGTAATGTGGAAATAAATCCTAAAGACCAAGGAAAAGAATAAATTAAAGCGATACAACTAAGAAGTGGAAAAGAGTTAGAAACTAAAATTCAGAAAGAAACAAAAAGTAAAAATGAGGAAGTGGAAATTGAGAAAGAAAAGGATCAACAAGATCAAAACTTAGAATATACATTGATCCCTATGAAAATATCTATGGAAAAACCACCACCACCATTTCCTCAACGACTTAAACAACATAAAAAAAGATAAGCAATTTACTAAATTCCTTTAAAAAAATTAACGGTAAATATTCCTTTTGTAGAAGCATTAGAAAAAATGCCTAATTATGTAAAATTTATGAAAGATATTTTAAATAAAAAAAGAAAATTTATAGATAATGAAACTGTTGCACTTAGCGAAGAGTGTAGTGCAATTATTCAAAAAAAGCTTCTCGAAAAATTAAAAGATCCCGGTAGTTTCACTATACCATGTGCTTATTGGAGAAAAATTTTATGGAAAAGCTTTGTGTGACTTAGGAGCAAGCATAAATCTAATGCCTCTATCAATTTTTAAAAGATTAGAATTAGGAGAAATTTCCCTACTTCGACGACTCTTCGATTAGGCGATCGTTCTGTGACTTATCCTAAGGGAGTTATTGAAGATGTGTTAGTAAAAGTGGATAAATTTATCTTCCCGGTAGATTTTATTATTCTAGATATGGAAGAAGATAAAGAAATTCCAATAATATTAGGAAGACCCTTTTTAGCCACTGGAAAAGCTATGATTGATGTTTAGAAAGGATAATTGACTATGAGAGTAAACGATCAAAAAGTAACTTTTAACATAGCAAAAAATCAATGAAATATCCTGCTTTAGAAAAAGATGATGAATGGTTTTGAATGGAAATATTTGAACATTTGCAAAATGAACATTTTAAAGAATATTATGAAGAAAAGTTAGAAAAAGAAAATACAGAATTAATTGAAGAAGCAGATAATGAAAAACTGGATTATATACAAGAAAAATTTGAATTGTTGGATAATACTGAAAACGTTGAAAAGAATATAGTTCCGTCAATAATTAGACCTCCTAAACGCGAATTAAAAATTCTACCTAATCATTTAAAATATGCTTACTTAGGTAACAATTCAACTCTACCGGTTATTATATCAGCTGAATTGAATGAATCACAAGAACAAAACTATTAGACACATTAAAAAAATATAAGAAAACTTTTGGTTGGACTTTAGCAGATATTAAAGGAATTAGTCCTTCAATCTGTTTGCACAGAATTATTTTAGATAATGAACTTAAGCCAAGAGTAGATCCTCAAAGGAGATTAAACCTAATAATGAAAGAAGTAGCCAAGAAAGAAATATTAAAATGGTTAAATAATGGTATTATATATCCTATTTCAGACAGTGCTTGGGTAGGACCAATTCACTGTGTTCCTATGAAAGGAGGAGTGACCGTTAAAGCTAATGAAAATAATGATTTAATACTGATAAAAGAAGTTACTGGATGGCGTATATGTATTGACTATAGAAAATTAAATGCAGCCACCAGGAAAGATCACTTCCCATTACCATTTTTAGACCAAATGTTGGATAGATTAGCCAGACATAAATATTTTTGTTTTTTAGATGGATATACCGGTTATCATCAGATACATATTGCTCCAGAGGATCAAGAGAAAAGTACATTTACTAGTCCTTATGGAACATTTGCTTTTCGAAGAATGCTTTTTGGATTATGTAATGCACCTGTAACATTCCAGAGATGTATGATGTCTATATTTAGTAAATTAATTGATGATGGAATAGAAGTATTTATGGATGATTTCTCTGTATTTGGAACGTCATTTGACACATGCTTGAATCATCTTGAAAAAATATTAAAAGTATGCGAAAATACTAACTTAGTTTTAAATTGGAAGAAATTTCAATTTATGGTTGCAGGAGGAATTGTATTAGGGCATAAAATTTCGAAAAATGGCATGGAAGTAGACCCTGCAAAAATTCAAGTAATAGCTAAATTACCACCTCCAAAGGGGTAAGAAGTTTTCTTGGACATGCTGGATTTTACAGATGCTACATAAAAGATTTTTCAAAAATTACTAAACCTCTATGCCAACTTTTAGAAAAGGACAAGAAATTTGAATTCACAATTGAATGCTTAAATACTTTTGAATTATTAAAAGATAAATTAATCACAAGACTTTATAATAGTTTCACCTGATTGGGAGAAACCATTTGAACTTATGTGTGATGCTAGTGATTATGCTATAGGAGCAGTACTTGGGCAAAGATATGATAAAATTTTTAAAGTCATATACTATGCTAGTAAAACTCTTAATAATGCTGAATTGAATTATACAGTTACTGAAAAAGAGCTATTAGCAATTGTTTATGCTTTTGATAAATTTAGGCCTTATTTAATTGGAAATAAATGTATTGTGCACACTGATCACTCTGCTATTAAATATCTAATGCAAAAGAAAGATTCCAAACAAAGATTAATTAGATGGATATTACTAATGCAAGAATTTGATTTTGAAATCATCAACAAAAAGGGAACTGATAATCAAATTGCAGATCATTTATCAAGACTAGAATATAATGAATTATCTGACACTGATAATGGAATTACTGACAGTTTTCCTGATGAACAATTATATAATATAAATGAGTGGAAAATACCATGGTATGCTGACATAGTAAATTATATTGTAAGTGATATTTTACCACCTATGTTAACTATGCAACAACAGAAAAAATTCATTCATGATGCTAAATCATATTTTTGGGATGAACCATATTTATATAAGCAATGTAAGGATCTTATAATTAGAAGATGTGTGCCTCATGAAGAAACAAAACAAATAATTCAGAAATGTCATGATTCTGATTTTGGAGGACATTTTGGAACAGATAAAACTGCTTATAAAATTTTACAATCTGGATTTTATTGGCCTACTCTTTTTAGAGATGTTTATAGATACATCAAAACTTGCGATAGATGCCAACGAGTAGGTAATATATCTAGAAGAAATGAAATGCCTCTAAATTTTATATTAGAAGTTGAGATTTTTGATGTTTGGGGATTAGATTTTATGGGACCATTAGTTCCTTCATTTGGAAACTCATATATATTAGTTGTTGTTGATTATGTTTCTAATTGGATTGAAACACAAGCTTTACCTCGATGTGATGCTAAGAGTGTTTCAAAGTTTTTAATGAAAAATATTTTTACTAGATTTGGAATACCACGAGTGATTATCACTGACGGAGATTCTCATTTTAGAAACAAATATATTCACAAACTAGTAGAAAAATTTAGCATTATTCATAAGATATCAACTGCTTATCATCCACAAACCAGTGGATTAGGTGAAGTTTCTAATCGAGAGATTAAACGTATTTTAGAAAAGACTGTAAACCCTAATAGTTTGGATTGGTCTATAAGACTGGACACTGCATTATGGGCATACAGAACTGCTTATAAAACTCCAATTGGAATGACTCCTTACAATCTTATTTATGGAAAGACTTGCCACTTACCAGTTGAATTAGAACTTAAAGCTTATTAGGCAATTAAAGAATTTAATTATAATTTGAAAGAAGCTGGTGAGAAAAGATTATTGCAATTGAGTGAATTAGATGAATTAAGAAATCAATCTTATCATAATGATAGAATTTATAAAGAAAAAATGAAATTATGGCATGATCGGAAGATTAACCTGAAGAATTTTGAGCCAGGACAAGAAGTTTTTCTTTATAATACAAGATTAAAATTATTTCCTGGGAAATTGAAATCTCGATGGTTAGGGCCTTTCACCATAACTCAAATATTTTCATATGGAACTATAGAAATTGAAGATCCAAAAACTGGGTATAGATTTAAAGTAAATGGACACATATTAAAACCTTTTTTTGAAGGAATAAGACAAAATTTTAAAGAGGTTTTAATGCTCAGTCAACCTGATTACTAATTAAATTAGGTCGGGCTGATGACGTTAAACCAAGCGCTTTATGGGAGGCAACCCATAGTAGTTATTAATTATGATCTATTTATTATAGTTATTAAAAAAAATTTAAATATAGAATGAAATCTACTCATTGAACTTTTTAGAATCATCGCAAATTTGAATCTAAACGAAGAAATAAGAAAATATTCGGATCGGAGCGAAAAATTGGGCAATTTACCTAATCTAGTCGATGGCGAGATCGATCCCGCCGACAGCGAGATCGGCACGCCCAATTTCAGTTTAAATAATTAAATATCCCACCAACGGTGTGATCGTTACCGCCGACGGTGAGATAGTTCAAAAGTGGTTTTTGTGAGTTATTTTTGCGGGTTTGGACTGTTCTAAGGGCATTTCTTTATAAAAAACATTTAAAAACTTCATTTTTACATTATCTTCATCCTTAGAAACGACTAAAGTCACTCCAAAAAAATTTATTATGGCTTCCAAACTACTTGAAACCACAAAATCCGGAGTTTTTAACCGACGAAAGTTTGTCAGTTTTGAGGCTCAGCGACTATTCAACAAAGATTTGATGAAGAAACGGCTGATTAAAGAAAGAGGGTTCGTAAACAGAGGAGCGGAGAATTCAACAACAACAATTGAAGAAATGATTGTTCAGCGACGTTGGGAGGTATTCTGCTATACCACATCTGCTGTAGTCATTCCAGTAGTCAAAGAATTCTACTCTAATCTGCATGCGATCCATAATGGAAGTGTCTACGTAAGAGGCAGATGGGTAACTTTCATTCCTTCTCAGATAAATGTATTATACTCGATTGAGAATACCCCTATTTGCCACTATTCAAACTTTGTTCCTACAAGATACAAAATGAATGAGATCTCAGTATCTGAACGACGAACCTGATGATTGGGAATTACGAGAAGATGGGTACGTTAGTTTTTCTGCGTCACTTCTTAACCCCGTCTCGAAGCATTGTCATTTCTTTATTTCATTAAAGATATTACCCACTATGAGGGTAAACAAAGTTTCGAAGGAATGCGCAATCTTAAATTACTATATTCAATCTGGACTGCCTATTGATGTTGGATCTATTATTGTAAAGTCTACATTAGGATTAATTGTGCATGGGTCAATTCATGGACTTGGACACCCATCAACTATATTTGCTTTATGTAGTCAGTACCAAGTTTCCTACGAAACTTGGGAAAAAGTGCTATTGGCGTGGAAACCACTAGATCCGACAGATACGTTTCCTACATTGGATAACAATGATGAAACAGTACTTATTTCTGATCAAGCATCACAAAACAATCATTTAGTTAAGCCCTTGACTGATATAACAAACCTCATTTTACGGAAACTTTAAGGATTGGAGAAGGAACTACAGAATGTGATGAATTCTATCAATAATATCTCTGATTTATTCGATCACATCGATTGGAGAATGAAGGAGCACTTTGACCATACAGGACACCTAGAGGCAAGTTTTATACGATTATTAAGACAGAAAGGGTGGATTGAAGAAGATTCTACAGCAGAATTCCCTTTTAGGCCTTTCTATAATTTATTTGTGCACCTGCGTTCTATTGGAAACATCAGAGAAGAGAACAGTTCAGATTCCGATGAGTAGCAGAGACTTCTATTCCTATTATATGTATGTGTGTTGATGTGAATTTAGTTTTTAATTTATTTTGAACTTTACATAGCTAATCTCAATTTAGATGAGATTGTATGTTGTTTGTTTAGTCTTAGCATTTAGAGTATCGTGGTGTGGATTGCAATGTTGAGTTAGATGTGTTTGGGTTAATTTGATAAGTCAATTATTAGTTATGTAGTGTTTGAAGTTTGTAAGTCCATGGATTTCATTTATAAAGTTATAATATTTGTGTTGTGTGAATTTATGTGTTAGTATCTAATCTTAATAAAAATAATAATAAATATATCAAATTCAGTGACTGAAACAATGAACCAGGCTTAATTTAAGTAGAATATAATTTAAAATTTTAAAAATATAAAATTTTCGGAAACCTCGCCGACAGCGAGAGAAACCCCACCGACGGCAAGATTTTCCCGAAACTTTGGGCTTGGTGAATTAATTAGCTCGCCGACAGTGAGATCACGAAATATACTTTATTTGACCGGTCAACCGACACTATTCATCGTCTCCCTCCTCAAAAACTTAAAAAAATTGACTTAGGGCTTGTGGAATCTTGGATTTGAAGCGATTTCAACACATTTTGACGCCGTATTTTATCTTCCCTTGGTAAGAGCTTCACTCCTATGTAAAATTTTTTTATTTTCACCATGAATTTCTTCTACATTGAGAAATTTTGGAAAAATTCGAAATGAGAAGAAAAGAATTAGAAGAAATTCATGAAACTTGATTTAAATTGATTTTAGTAACTATTGGAAGCCAACTTAGTAATATTTAGAAGTTTAGTTAAGATTTTGTGAATTTCACAGATTGAAAAAATGGCTCCACGACAAAAGAGAAGAGTGGATTACGACGAAACTCGTTTTGTGAATGCAAGGGCACAATCAATATATTTTCACATCATTCAAGCCAGAACATGCATTCAAGATCGAGTTTTCAAAAGTCCTGGAGGAGAAGTAGAGTGAATAATTAAACAAAAAGGATTGGAAAATTTCTGTTTCATAACCAACAGAGCCGCTGTGGAAGTAGTAAAAGAATTCTATGCGAACCTGACACAGGCTGAAGATGCACCGGTTAAGGTTAGAGGATTTTTTATGGAATTCAGTGCTGCAAGAATAAATGCTTATTACAAGGTAGAGACACCTACACCAGTGAGTATGATACATTTGGAACTATGGAAGGACCACTAGAAGAAGTAATCGACTTTCTCACTGACGGGAAAGGAGTTTGGAAAATGAAGCAGCGAGAACGGGTAAATTTCCCTCTTTCTATGTTGAATGCATCATCTAAAGCCTGGCACTATTTTATTTGTTCTACCTTGTTACCTACTTACCACCACAGTGAGGTAACAAGAGATAGAGCAGTTCTGATTTTCTGTATTCAGAACCAAAAAAGTATTAATGTATGAAGTGTAATTTATAAGAATATATTATCCTCCTTAAGAAGTGAAAGTGGAGGAGGACTAGGACACCCGGTCTGATCTATGCACTTTGCCAATTATCTGGGGTAGAGGCAAGGGATGATGAGGAATGGGTGGAGATTATGAAACTCATTACTCCGGCTAATATTAAGAAATATGAATCCCACGAAGGATGGAGATCTGGGACAAGGAGTTATGTACCTTCTTCTAGTAGAGATATTCCCTCTACCAGTTATGACCCTCCTCCTTATAGTACTCCTACCCTTCAAGATTTGATGAATGAGATGACTCTACAGAGGAAAAGTTTTGAGAAAATAGAAGAAAAGCTGGAGCATATTGATCAGAGAAGCGAAGACTTAGAAAGAAGACATGATTATGACAGCGAGTATCTCCAAAGACATTCAGAGTATGAGATAGCCTATTATGATGCTGAAAATCATTACAGGAGAGGAGAGCTCGATGTTGTATTTCTTGAGTGCCCCCGATATACTCATTATCAGCCTAATCCACCCACTGATCCAGGAAATGACGATATAGTTTGGGACTTTGATGCAGAAGATTAGATGTTATGTTTATTTGTTTAGTTATAGATTCTGACGTTGTTATTGTTTGTTTGTTATTTTACTTTTTAGTATTGATGTTTTAGTTTATGATCACAGAAAAATATGTTAAGAAATTCATACCTATTTTTTATGAAATTGTACTTTAAAGAAAGGTATTTTCTTTATTTTATTGCAGGAATGAAGATTTATAAGTGATAAAAGCAAAAAACATGAAATGGAGCGAATTTGGATAAAAAAAGGAAGAAATTCATGCAAAATGAACTAAGCCGCCGACGGCGAGATCGACCCCGCCAACGGCGAGATCATGAGGAGAATTTTTGAAGGATTTATAACTACCTCACCGACAGCGAACCCGAGCCCACTGATGGCGAGATCGAGCGGTTTGGAGACCTTCTAGAAGCCCCTCCGACGGTGAGGTCGTTTCTCGCCGACGGTGAGATTGGTCAAAATGCCAGATACATTGAACCTGGATGCTTTTTGAAGAGGTGCTTATGTACCCCATGGACCTTTGTCTACCTCTATAAATAGAGGACGAATTTTAATCTTTTGTGTGTCTATTTTGTGTCTACTGTGAGTCTATTTTAGAGAGTCTTAGTGTTAGTAAGTGTAATTAGTGAGTAGAAGTGTGCTGTACTAGAAGGAAAAGTCAAAGGAACTTCAAGGAGTCTGCTTTGGGAGGAAATTGAGATAAGTATCTTTGTTTATTGTTGTTAACTTTAAATGAAATCCATGCTTTGTTTAATTCCCATGCATTCTGAGTAGTTTTCTTAGTCTTTCTCCTTATTTATGAAATTATGTGAATTGATGAAATTAAATAGACGTGCTTAATATATTAAAATAAATTGTGATAATTTTTACTTAAAACTTAATTTACTTTTCAATCTGGCCCATTGATTTGTTAAAATATGTTGAATTATCAACTATAGTAAAGATTACATACAATATTCAGGGAAGTCAAAAGCCTTGGAAGGAGGATGCAAATAAATAGGGAAATATTATTTATCGGACGTAGAATTGGACATTTTAGTGTGACAGACTAAAATATTCAATTCGGTCCTATTGTTTGAGAGCTCGAAGTGTAGATGTTAGCCCTCGAGTGAGGGGAACGTGGGAGCTACGAAGTGGCAGCCAGTATCCTCCCGACCTAGCCGCAGATTCAGTAATCAAGCATAGGATTAGTCAATGTTTTTGCACCTGGACCAAAGGGTAAAGAATAGGAATGCTCCTATTTGTCATAATACAATAAAAAATCTATTTGAATTCATCATTCACTTAATTTTCTGAAAATAAGGAGAAGGATACTTTTTCTGAAATCTTTAAATTAACTTTATTTAAAGCATTAGTTTACTTTAGTTCGCTTTAGTTAAGTATTCTAAATTTCCGTATACTATATTAGTAAGTAAATACTTTTAAATTTAGCTGTTACAAATTTAGTAAAACTTCCCTGTGGGATCGATAACCAGGACTCCACTAGAGCCATGTATTACTTGATACGATACGTATACTTGCGTAGAATCCACATTATACATTCCATCATAAAATCAGTTATATATTTTAAAGCGGGATCAAGTTTTTGGTACCGTTGCTGTTAACATAATTTGCAAACATATAAAAAAGTGGGTCAAGTTTTTGGCGCCTTTGCCGGGGAAGTAAAGAAATTATTTACTAGAGTAACGGACTATTTTAAAATTTATTTTGCAAAATTGTATGCTTAAATTTGGAAACGAAAATTTAATACCTTACGATTCAGAATTAGAGCATACAGTTAATAGAATTAGGAAACAAAAAAGAGAAATTATAAATTTAACACAAATGGCGAATATTCCTGAAAATGAAAATATCAATCAACAGAGACCATTAAGAGATTATGCCAACCCTACATTAGATGAAATTCATTTAACTATTCAAAACCCCGATGTAGTCGCTAACTCATTTGAACTGAAACCTGCAATTATCCAAATGGTACAAAATAATCAATTTAGTGCTTCACCTACTGAAGATCCTAATTTACATCTTGCTAGTTTTTTAGAACTATGTGCTACTTTCAAATATGAAGGAGTATCTAACGATGCTTATTAGACTTAGACTTTTTCCTTTTTCTTTAAGGGATAAGGCTAAAATGTGGTTAAATTCGTTAGCACCTGGATCTATTAAAACTTGGGGAGAATTATCACAAAAATTTCTATCCAAATATTTTCCACCATCTAAAACTACTAAGCATAGAAATGATATAACTTCTTTTAGTCAGCTTGATGGAGAATCAATATATGAATCTTGGGAGAGATTTAAAGAACTTCTTAGGAAATGCCCACATCATGCGTTACCAGATTAGTTAATTATTCAAACTTTCTATAATGGATTAGTAGGATCTCTTAGATCAATCATCGATGCTACTGCTGGAGGATCATTAATGTCAAAACCATTTGATGAAGCCTATGCACTAATCGAAGAAATGGCTACCAATAATTTTCAATGGCCTGCTGATAGAATGAATCCGAAAAAGATAGCCAGTATTCATGAAAATGATGCAATATCTATGTTAGCTTCGCAGATCGCTGCTATATCTAAAAAATTAGATCATTTTGGAATGAATTACTCTCCAAATATATTAGAAGAAAACTCATCTGGACAACTTATAGAATCCTAATCTCATTATGAAACTATAAATGCTATTAATAACAGACCCAATAATCCTTATGCAAATTGTTATAATCCTGGATGGAAAAATCATCCTAATTTTAATTGGAATAATAATACAACTCATCAACCATGGATGAACAACATAATACAACCATTAGGAAATCCCTCTAACGAAGGAAATTCTAATTATAAACCTAGTTATCCACCTGGATTTAATAATAATAACCCTCAATTTAAAGATAAGAAATTATCTATAGAAGAATTAATATTAAATATGGGTCAACATTTACAAAATCAAGGAAATCAATTACAAATACAAGGAAACCAATTACAAAATCAAGGAATAGACTTTTAAAAATATTGAAACTCAACTTGGACATATCGCTACCGCGCTTAATAATAGAATACTCGGAACATTTCCTAGTAATGTGGAAATAAATCCCAAAGACAAAGGAAATGAACAAATTAAAGCGATGCAATTACAAAGTGGAAAAGAATTAGAACCTCGAATTCAGAAAGAACTTGAAAGTCAAAAAGAGGAAGTGGAAATCGAAAAGGAAAAGAATCAACAAGATCCAAACATAGAAAATCCTTTAATACCAATGAAAATTTCTGTTGATAAACCTCCACCACCATTTCCTCAACGACTAAATCAACATAAAAAAGATAAAAAGTTTGCTAAATTCCTTAAAATTCTGAAGAAATTAACAATAAATATTCCTTTTGTAGAAGCTTTAAAACAGATGCCAAACTATGTAAAATTCATGAAAGATATTTTAAATAAAAAAAAATTTACCGATAATGAAACGGTCGCACTTAGTGAAGAGTATAGTGCTATTATTCAGAAAAAGCTTCCTAAAAAATTAAAAGATCCTGGTAGTTTCACTATACCCTGCGCTATTGGAGAAAAATTCTATGGAAAAGCTTTGTGTGACTTAAGAGCAAGCATCAATCTAATGTCTCTATCAATTTTTAAGAGATTAGGATTGGGAGAAATTTCACCTACTTCAGTAACCCTTCGGTTAGCCGATCGTTCTGTTACATATCCTAAGGGAGTTATTGAAGATGTTTTAGTAAAAGTGGATAAATTTATCTTCCCTGTAGATTTTATTGTTTTAGATATGGAAGAAGATAAAGAAATTCCTATCATCTTAGGAAGACCATTTTTAGCCACTGGGAAAGCTATGATTGATGTTCAGAAAGGAGAATTAACTATGAGAGTAAATGACCAAAAAGTAACTTTTAATATTGCTAAATCAATGAAATATCCTGCACTAGAAAAAGATGATGAGTGTTTTCGAATGGAAGTACTTGATCATTTACAAAAAGAACATTTTAAGGAATATTATGAAGAAAAATTAGAAAAAGAAAATACCGAATTAATTGAAAAAGCCGATATAAATGAAGAACTAGATTATATTCAAGAGAAATTTGAATTTCCGGATAATACGGAAAACACCGAAAAAATATAGTTCCATCGATTATTAAACCTCCTGAACTTGAGTTAAAAATGTTACTTAATCATTTGAAATATGCTTACTTAGGTAATTCTTCAACTCTACCAGTTATTATTTCATCTAAATTTATTGAATCTCAAGAACAAAAACTTTTAGATACCTTAAAAAAATATAAGAAAATTTTTGGTTGGACTTTAGCAGATATTAAAGGAATTAGTCCTTCAATCTGTATGCACATAATTATTTTAGATAATGAACATAAGCCTAGAGTAGATCCCCAAAGGAGATTAAACCCGATAATGAAAGAAGTAGTCAAGAAAGAAATTTTAAAATGGTTAGATAATGGTATTATATATCCTATTTCTGACAGTGCTTGGGTAATCCCACTTCACTGTGTGCCTAAGAATGGAGGAGTGACCGTAAAAGCTAATGAAAATAATGATCTTATCCCTATAAGACAAGTTACTGGATGGCGAATATGTATTGATTATAGAAAATTAAACGCAGCCACCAGGAAAGATCACTTCCCTTTACCATTTCTAGACCAGATGTTAGACAGAATAGCCGGACATAAGTATTTTTGTTTCTTAGATGGATATACCGGTTATCATCAAATACAAATTACTCCTGAGGATCAAGAGAAAACTACATTTACTAGTCCTTATGGAACTTTCACTTTTCAAAGGATGCCTTTTGGATTATGTAATGCACCTGCAACATTCCAGAGATGCATGATGTCTATATTTAGTAAGTTAATTGATAATGGAATAGAAGGATTTATGGATGATTTCTCTGTATTTGGAACATCATTTGACACATGCTTAAATCATCTTGAAAAAATATTTGAAGTATGTGAGAAAACTAATTTAGTTCTTAATTGGGAGAAATGTCAATTTATGGTTACAGGCGGCATTGTATTAGGGCATAAAATTTCGGAAAAGGGCATTGAAGTAGACAATCGCAAAAATTCAAGTTATAGCTAAATTACCACCTCCAACTACGGTGAAAGGGGTAAGAAGTTTTCTTGGACATGCTTGGATTCTACGGACGTTATATAAAAGATTTTTCAAAAATTACTAAACCTCTATGCCAACTTCTTGAAAAGGACAAGAAATTTGAATTTACAACTGAATGCCTGAATGCTTTCGAGTTATTAAAAGATAAATTAATTACAACACCTATAATAGTTTCACCTAAATGGGAGAAAACATTTGAGCTTATGTGTGATGCTAGTGATTATGCTATAGGAGCAGTTCTTGGGCAAAGATATGATAAGATTTTCAAAGTTATACATTATGCTAGTAAAACTCTAAATGATGCTCGAAATAAATTATACGAGTCTATCGACGAGAATTATTAGCAGTTGTATATGCTTTTAATAAATTTTGGCATTATCTAATAGGAACTAAATGTATAGTACATACTGATCACTCTGCTATAAAGTATTTAATGCAAAAGAAAGATTCTAAACCAAGATTAATTAGATGGATGTTATTAATGAAAGAATTTGATTTTGAGATCGTTAACAAAAAGGAACCGATAATCAAATTGCCGATCATTTATCAAGATTAAAATATCATGAATTATCTGATACCGATAATGAAATTATAGACAGCTTTCCCGATGAACAACTTTATAATATAAATGAGAGGAAAATACCTTGGTATGCCGATATAGTAAATTATATTGTAAGTGACATTTTACCACCTATGTTAACTTTGCAACAACGAAAAAATTCATTCATGATACTAAAACATACTTTTGGGATGAACCATACTTATATAAGCAATGTAAGGATTTAATTATTAGAAGATGTGTGCCTTATGAAGAAACTAAACCAATTATTCAAAAATGTCATGATTCTGATTTTGGAGGACATTTTGGGACTGATAAAACTGCGTATAAAATTCTACAATCTGGATTCTACTGGCCTACTCTATTTAGAGATGTATACAGATATATAAAAACCTGCAATAAATGCCAAAGAGTAGGAAATATATCAAGGAAAAATGAAATGCCTCTGAACTTTATATTAGAAGTTGAAATTTTTGATGTTTGGGGATTAGATTTCATGGGACCTTTTATTCCTTCATTTGGAAACTTATATATATTATTAGTTGTTGATTATGTTTCCAAATGGATTGAAGCGCAAGCTTTACGTAGGTGTGATGCTAAAAGTGTTTCAAAATTTTTAATGAAAAATATTTTTACTAGATTTGGAATGCCGAGAGTGATTATCACTGACGGAGGAACTCATTTTAAAAACAAATATATCCACAAACTAGTAGAAAAATATAACATTATTCATAAGATATCAACTGCTTATCATCCACAAACTAGTGGATTAACTGAAGTTTCTAATCGAGAGATTAAGCGTATTTTAGAAAAGTCTGTAAACCCTAATAGATTGGACTGGTCTATAAGACTAGACACTCCATTATGTGCATACAGGACTGCTTATAAAATTCCGATTGGAATGACTCCTTACAGGCTTATATATGGAAAAACTTGCCACTTACCAGTTGAATTAGAACATAAAGCATATTGGGCGATTAAAGAATTTAATTATAACATGAAAGAAGCTGGTGAGAAGAGATTGTTGCAATTAAATGAATTAAAAGAATTAAGAAATGAATCATATGATAATGATAGGATTTATAAAGAAAGGATGAAATTATGGCACGATCGGAAGATTAATCAGAGAAATTTTAAACCAGGGCAAGAAGTTTTACTATATAATACTAGATTGAAATTATTTCCTGAAAAATTGAAGTCTCGATGGTTAGCACCTTTCACCATAACTCAAATATTTTCATATGGAACTATAGAAATTGAAGATCCAAAAACAGGACATAGATTTAAGGTAAATGGACATAGATTAAAACCATATTTCGAAGGTAGAAGACCAAATTTTAAAGAGGTTTTAATGCTTAGTCGACCTGATTACTAACTGAAATTAGGTCGGGTTGACGACGTTAAACCAAGCGCTTTATGGGAGGCAACCCATAGTTGTCTTTTATTTTAATTATATACAAATTAGTGAGTCTGTATTATTAAAATAAATCTTACTACTCAAATTTTTAATTAGAATCATCACAAATTTGAACCTATATGATGAGATCAGAAAATATTCGGACCAGAGCGAAATTGGGCAATTTTATGAAATCTCGCCGACGGCAAGGTCGATTCTCGCCGATAGCGAGAATAGCGCCTAATTACATTTCAGTTCACTAACGAGCTCGCCGATGGCGAGAAACTGCCAGCCGACAGCGAGATCGCGTGCCATATTTTAAAATTAGTTTTATAACCAGCTCGCCGAAGGCGAGAAACTTCCCGCCGACGGCGAGGCAGTTGAAAAATGGTTCTCTTATGTTTATGTGCAGTTTTGGACGGTTCTAAAACCATTTCTTCGTAGAAAACCATCCTAATTTCATTTTTACACTGTTTTCTTCCTAAGAAACAACTAGAGACCATTCCTTTCAATCTGAAATGGCCACCAAACTCTTAGAAACCACAAAAGCTGGAGTTTTCAACCGAGGAAAATTCGTCAGTTCGGAGGCGCAGCGTATTTTCAACAAAGTTTTGATGAAGAAGCGACTTATTAAAGAAAGGGATTTGTCGATAGAGGAGTAGAAAATTCCACCACAAAAATTGAAGAAATGATCGCGCAGCGCATTGAGAGATATTTTGCTATACGACATCCGTCGTAGTTATTCCCGTAGTTAAAGAGTTTTACTCTAATCTACATGCGATCAACAATGGAAGTGTCTACGTCGGAGGAAGATGGGTAACATTTACTCCTTCAAGGGTAAATGAATTATTTTCTATAGAGAATACCCCTGTCCGTCATTATTCAAACTTTGTTCCTTCAAGATACAATATGAACGAGATTTATAGATACTCGATCGACGAACCTTATGATTAGGAGTTGCGCGAAGACGGGTATGTCGGCTTTTCTCGCATCACTTCTTAACCCCGTCTCGAAGCATTGGCATTTCTTTATCTCATCAAAATTATTACCCACTATGAGGGTAAATAAGGTTTCAAAGGAATGCGCTATATTAAATTACTGTATTCAAATTGGACTACCTATCGATGTTGGATCAATTATAGTAAAATCTGCATTGGGATTAATTGTGCATGGGCCAGTTCATGGACTTGGACACCCATCGACTATATTTGCTTTATGCAGTCAGTACCAAGTTTCTTATGAGGCTTGGGAAAATGTACTTTTGCCATGGAAACCACTCGATCCTATGGATATGTTTCCAACATTGGATAACAATGATGAGATTACCATTATTTCTGATAGAGCATCACAGAACAATCCTTTAGCAAGGCCTCTTACTGATAAAACAAATTTCATTTTGAAAAAGATTAAAGGATTAGAGAAAGAGTTACAGAACGTAATGAATTCCATCGATAATATCTCCGATATGTTTGTTCACATCGATCGGAGGATGAAGGAGCACTTTGATCATACTGGACATCTGGAGGCCAGTTTTATTCATTTACTGAGATAGAAAGGGTGGATTGAAGAAGAATCTACTGCAGAATTCCCTTTCAGGTCTTTCAACAATCTATTTGTGCACCTGCGTCACATCAGAAATATCAGAGAGGATGATAGTTCAGACACTGAGGAGTAGTAAAGATTTCTATCTTATGTTATATTTGTGTGATTTGTATTTAGGTTTTATTATAATTTGAATTTTAATTTGATCACCTCAGATTTGATGAAATTATATGTATTTGTTATGTCTCAGCATTTAGTATATAGTGGTTTGGATTGCGATGCTGAGTATTATGGATTTGGACATCTAAGTTAAGTATGTTGTTAGTTGTTAGTGTGAAGTTTGTAAGTCTCATGGATTTCATATATAAAGTTATATTGTTTGTGTTGTGTGACATTTTTTGTGAGTATAAGTATCTAATCTTCATAATAAATTATTAAATTAAGTGATCAGAAGATTGATTAAGGGCAAATTGAGGTTGAAAATGATTGACGAATTTCAAAAAATTAAAAATTTTTGGGATCTCGCCGACGGCGAGAATTATCCCGCCGACAGCGAGGGAAATCTCGCTGACAGCGAGAACGATCTCACTGACGGCGGATTTTAATCGAAACTTTTGCCTTTGTTAAATTAATTAGCTCACTGACGGCGAGAAAAATCTCGCCGACAACGAGATCTTGAAAAGTCTTATATTTGACCAGTCAACCGACACTATTCATCATCCCCTTCCTCAAAACTTCGAAAAAACCGACCTAGGGCTTGTGAGATCTTGGATTTGAGGCAATTTCAACACTTTTTGACACCATATTTCATCTTCCCTTGGTAAGAGCTTCACTCTTATGCAAAAATTTTTGTTTTTCACCATGGATTTCTTCTACATTGGGAAATTTTGAAAAATATTCGAAATGTGGAGAAAATACTTGGAAGAAATTCATGGAGATCGATTTAAATGGATTTTAGATGTTATAAGAAGATTTCTTAGTAATATTTGAGAGTTTAGTTAAGATTTTTACAAATTTCACAGATCAAAAATGGCTCCACGACAAAAGCGACGGTTGGATTACGACGAAACCCGATTTGTGAATGCAAAAGCACAATCAAGATATTTTCACAACATTCAACAAGAAAATGCATTCAAGATCGAGTTTTTAAGAATCCAGGAGGAGAGGTGGAGCGAGTAATAAAGGAACGAGGATGGGAGAATTTTTTCTATATTTCATACAGAGCAGCTGTGGAGGTAGTTAAGGAGTTCTATGCTAATTTGACTACAGCTGAAGATGCGCCAGTAAAGGTTAGAGGAATTTTTATGGAATTCAGCGCTGCAAGGATAAATGCTTATTACGAGGTACGAGACACCTACACCAGTGAGTACGAGACTTTTGGGACAATGGAAGGACCATTGGAATAGGTGATCGACTTTCTCACTGATGGAAAAGGAGTCTGGAAGATCAAGCAGCGGGAAAGGGTAAACTTTTCTCTTTTTATGTTAAATGCAACTTCAAAAGCCTGGCATTATTTTATTTGTTCTACTTTGTTACCTACTTACCACCATAGTGAGGTAACAAGAGATAGAGCAGTTCTGAATTTCTGTATTCAGAAACAAAAAAGTATTAATGTGGGAAATGTAATTTATAAGAATATATTAGCCACCTCAAGAAGTGAAAGTGGAGGATGACTAAGACATCTTGGTCTTATCTATGCACTCTGCCAATTATCTGGGGTAGAGGAAAGAGATGATGAGGAATGGGTTGAGCCTATGAAACCCATTACTCTGGCTAATATTAAGAAATATGAATCCCACGAAGGATGGAGATCTGGGACAAAGGATTATGTACCTTCTTCAAGTAGAGATATACCCTCTACTAGTTATGAACCCCCTCAGTACACCACTCCTACCCTTCAAGATCTGATGAATGAGCTGACCCTTAGAAGAAAGTGTTTTGAACAATTTGAGGAGAATATGGAAAGAAAATTTGAGCATATGGACCACAGGATTGATGGCTTGGAAAGAAGACATGATTACGATAGTGAATATCTCCAGCGGCATTCAAAATATGAAATTGCATATTATGAGGCTGAACATCGATATAGTAGTGGTGATTTAGATGTTGTCTTTCCTAAGTGCCCCCGCTACACACAGTACCAGCCTACTCAGCCTACTCAGCCTGAAGATCAGGGAGATGATATAGCCTGGGATTTTGATGCGGAAGATTAGAGACTTTTTTTAGTTTGTTTAGATTAATTGTTCTTTTGAAAACTTTATTGTTCTGTATGTAATTATTCTGGACTTTCTGTGGACTGTGATTTTGGTGTGTTTGTGTGTTTGCTTATTGTGTAATGTTAGATTTTTTGTGTGTGTAGTTAGTTTGCAATTTTTCTTTTAGGTAGGATGTTAGTTTTTCTTTAATGTGTTGTTTAAGTTTTTATAAGTTATGAACTTTTAATATGTTTAGATTGTTTTAATATGTTTAAAGTAGGTTAGTTGATTGTATGTGTAGTAATAGATTAAGTTTTCATTTGTTGTGTTTTATACTTATTTAAAAATTTTCTTATCCCAGCACTTTCTTTTAAAATACTATATATGTGGAAGAATACGAACAGTACAGGTTCTTTAAATAATGAAAAAGCATGCAAAAATTTCAAGGAAAAGAAATACCTAAAGCTCAAAGGTATGATTCATTGTATATTTTCCTTTTCACCATTTAGAAATAGATAGAAAACTTTAAGTTTGGGGGGGGAAAATACAAATTTAATTATTAAATTGTTCTCAATTTCTATTTTCAAAAAAAATATTACCAAATGATTTTTTTTATAGTAATTTTTCAATTCAATAAACATGAATTACTTTATTTAATTATTATAGAAAGTTAAATAAAATGTTTTTAGTAATTCAATTATTTAATAGAATAAGATATTTGGTTAAAAGAAATAAGAATATAGTAAACTATTTAATGTAAGGGAAACTATATTCTAAAATTGAAATTCTTAAGTATTTAAATGAAAAAGAAGAGATTAAAACTCAATGAAGTAAAGACTATGAAATACATATAAGCAAAGAAATATTTTAAGTTTCAAATTTAGGAAGAAAAAGTTGAAGTTCAAAATTATTAACGAAGCTATCCGGATACAAGTAATCCTCACTTGAAAAAGAAAAGAGAAGGATTGAAAATCAATCCAAAAAGAAAAAAAAAGAAAGAAAAAAAAATATAAGTGAGGAGAAGCTTGAGGAGATGCCTTATAAAAAATTGGCTTCAATGGAATCAACCTAAAGGGTAAAACTCAAATATATTTCTAAACTTATATATATGAATTAATATTTTACTAAATAGTGTTTTCTTAAATTTCTTATCATCTAAATATCTTAAGTAAATTACTCTTTTAAATATAATCTTTCCTGAAATAAATAGAGAGCTAGAAATCTTAGATCTAATAACTAAATAATCTTATATCTATAAAATTAATTTAATTACTTAAAAAATATTTCTATTTAACTTTACTATAATATTATTTAAATTAAATTCATAGTTGATTTGAATTAAAAATTCTATTACAAAAATCATTGTTTTTATTTAGTATAAAAATTACTTGAGGACAAGTAATAATTAAGTTTGGGGGATTTTGATCACAAAAAAATATGTTAAGAAATTCATACCTATTTTTTATGAATTTGCACTTCAAAGAAAGGTATTTTCTTTATTTTATTGCAGGAATGAAGATTTATAAGTGATAAAAGCAAAAAGCATGAAATGGAGCGAATTTGGATCAAAAAAGGAAGAAATTCAAGCAAAATGTACTAAGCCGCCGACGGTGAGATCGAGCCCGCCGACGGCGAGATCATGAGGAGAATTTTTGAAGGATTTATAACTACCTCGCCGACAGCGATCCCGAGCCTGCTGATGGCGAGATCGAGTGGTTTGGAGACCTTCTAGAAGCCCCGCCGACGGCGAGGTCATTTCTCACCGACGGCGAGATTGGTCAAAATGCCAAATACATTGAACCTGGACGCTTTTTGAAGAGGTGCTTAAGTACCCCTTGGACCTTCGTCTACCTTTTTAAATAGAGGACAAATTTTAGTCTTTTGTGTGTCTATTTTGTGTCTACTGTGAGTCTATTTTAGAGAGTCTTAGTGTTAGTAAGTGTAATTAGTGAGTAGAAGTGTGCTGTACTAGAAGGAAAAGTTAAAGGAACTTCAAGAGTCTCGCTTGGGAGGAAATTGAGATAAGTATCTTTGTTTATTGTTGTTAACTTTAAATGAAATCCATACTTTGTTTAATTCCCATGCATTCTGAGTAGTTTTCTTAGTCTTTCTCCTTGTTTATGAAATTATGTGAAATGATGAAATTAAATAGACGTGCTTAATATATTAAAATATATTGTGATAATTTTTACTTAAAACTTAATTTACTTTTCAATATGGCCCATTGATTTGTTAAAATATGTTGAATTATCAACTATAGTAAAGATTACATCCAATATTCAGGGAAGTCAAAAGCCTTGGAAGGAGGATGCAAATAAATAAGGAAATATTATTTATCGAACGTAGAATTGGACATTTTAGTATGACAAACTAAAATATTCAATTCGGACCTATTGTTTGAGAGCTGAAGTGTGGATGTTAGCCCTCAGGTGAGGGGAACGTAGGAGCTCTGAAGTGGCAGCCAGTATCCTCCTGAACTTAGCTGCTGCATTCGTAATCAAGCATAGGATTAGTCAATGTTCTTTGCACCTGGACCAAAGGGTAAAGAATAGGAATGCTCCTATTTGTCATAATACAATAAAAAATCTATTTAAATTCATCATTCACTTAATTTTCTGAAAATAAGGAGAAGGATACTTTTTCTGAAATCTTTAAATCAACTTTATTTAAAGCATTAGTTTACTTTAGTTCGCTTTAGTTAAGTATTCTAAATTTCCGTATACTATATTAGTAAGTAAATACTTTTAAATTTAGTCGTTACAAATTTAGTTAAACATCCCCGTGGGAT
Source organism: Papilionanthe hookeriana x Papilionanthe teres (assembly GCA_022702705.1). NCBI lineage: Eukaryota > Viridiplantae > Streptophyta > Magnoliopsida > Asparagales > Orchidaceae > Papilionanthe > Papilionanthe hookeriana x Papilionanthe teres. The sequence continues at coordinate 25,984,036 of CM040426.1, forward strand.
CCATAACCAGGACTCCACTAGAGCCCTGTATTACTTGATACGATACGTATACTTGCGTAGAATCCACATTATACATTCCATCATAAAATCAGATATATATATTAAAGCGGGATCAAATTTTTGGTACCCTTGCTATTAACATAATTTGCAAACATATAAAAAAGTGGGTCAGTTTATAAGCTTGATTATGATGTAGTGTAGATTGTTTTAATATTGATGTTAAAGTTAGGCAGTTTTTAAATTTTAATGTCTTGAGAACTACTATTATAACTTTGGATTGAATTAGTAAATGTATGTGGATGTAGTATAATATGTTAGTATAAAATGTGGTAGTATTGTGTTAAACTTCTTTACCCAGCACTTTATTTAATATTTTGTGTATAGAAAAAATACTAACGGTACAGGATAATTAAGTAATTGAAAATGCCTGCAGAAATTCAAAAAGAGAAATACCTAAAGCTCAGAGGTATGATTTAAATATTACAATTTATTTCCTTTTCACCCTATATAGATAGATAGAAAAATTTAAGTTTGGGGGAGGAAAAAATTCAAATTTAATTATTAAATTGTCCTCAATTTACATTTTTAAAATTATTATAAAAATGATTTTCTGAAGTAATTTTAATTCAATAAACTAGAATTAATTTATTTAATTATTATAGAAAGTTAAAAGAAATACTTTTAATGATTAACTAATTTTATAGATTAAGAAATTTAGTTTAAAAGTCTAAGAATATAGTTAACTATTTATAGTAAGGAAAACTATATTTTCAAATATGAAATTCTTAAGTATTTAGTTGATAAAGAAAAGATTGAAACTCAATAAAGTAAAAGCTTTGAAATATATATTAAGTAAGGAATGTTTTCAATTTCAAATTTAGGAAGAGAAAAATGAAGTTCAAAATTATTAACGAAGCTAACCAAAAATAGTGATCCTCACTTAAAAAAAAGAGAGATTGAAAATCAATCCAGAAAAAAAGAAAAAGAAATATATATATATATATATATATATATAAAGTGAGGAGAAACTTGAGGAGATGCATTATAAAAAATTGGCTTCATTTGAATCAACTTAAAGGGTAAACTTCAATTACATTTCTGAACTTATGTATATGGATTAGTATTTTACTAAGTTGTGCTTCCATGAAATTCTTATCATCTAAATATCTTAAGTAATTTAATATTAAAAAAAATATAGTCATTCTTGAAATAAATAGAAGACTAAAAATCTTATACTTGATAACTAAATAGCTTTATATCTACAAAATTAATTTAATTATTTTAAAAATTTTTCTATTAAACTTTACTATAATACTTATTTAAATCTAATTCAAAGTATTTCTGAATTAAAACTTTACTACAAAATAATCATTTACTTTTATGTAGTATCTAAATTACTTAAGGACAAGTAAAAGTTATGTGGGAATTTGATCACTAGAAAATGTATTAAGAATTTCATACCAATTTTCTATGAAATTGCACTTTAAAGAAAGGTATTTTCTTTTTTTTATTGTAGGAATGAAGATTAATAAGTATTGAAAGCAAAAAGCACAAAAGAAGCGGATTTGGAGCAAAAAGGACTCAATTTGATGAAAATTGAACTGTCCCGCCGACGGCGAGATTTAGGCCGCCGACGGTGACTTTTTCCCGAAAGATTTTTAATATATTATAAGGAGCACGCTGACGGCGAGATCGAGCCCGCTGACAGTGAGATCAGCGTGGTTAGCCCATCTGTAGAAGCCCGCCGACGGCGAGATCAAGCCACCGACGGCGATACAGTTGAAAAGAGCCAAAATACAATGAACCTGGGCGCTTTTTAAAGAGGTGCTTAAGTACCCTTTGGAGATTTGATCCCTTCTATAAATAGAGACGAATTCTAGTCAGTTGTGTGTCAGTCTTTGTCATTTGTGGGAAAGTTCAGTGTAATTTAAGAGTCTTTGAGTGAGCATTTAGCGTTTTGGTGTGCTGTACTGGAAGGAAGAGTCAAAGGAACTTCAAGAATCTGCTTGGGGAGAAGGATTGAGATAAGTAATTTTGTTATTAGTTTGTTAACTTTAATGAAATCCATGCATTGTGTTATTTTTCCCATGCATTCTGAGTAGTTTCCTTAGTCTTTCTCCTTGTAATTGAGATTACGTGAAATGATGAATTAAAGTAATTGTGCCTAAAATATAAAAATAGAAATTGTGCTAATCTTTAACTTAAATCTTAATTTACTTTCAATCTGGCCAATTGATTTGTTAACATATGTTGAAATATCAACTATAGTAAAGATTACATCCATGATTCAGGGAAGTCAAAAGCCTTGGAAGGAGGATGCAAATAAATAGGGAAATATTAACTATCGGGCGTAGAATTGGACATTTTAGTGTGACAGACTAAAATATTCAATTCGGTCTTATTGTTTGAGAGCCGAAGTGTAGATATTAGCCCTCGAGCGAGGGGAATGTGGGAGCTCGAAGTGGCGATCGGTATCCTCCCGACCTAGCCACGCATTCGCAATCAAACATAAGACTAGTCAATGTTCTTTCGCACCTGACCAAAGGGTAAAGAATAGGAATGCTCCTATTTGGCACAATACAATTAAAAACTTATTTAAATCTTCATTCACTTAATTCTCTAAAATAAGGAGAAAGATACTTTTCTGAAATCTTATATTCAACCTTAAGCATTAGTTTATTTTAGTTTAAGTATTCTTAATTTCCGTATACTAGATTAGTAAGTAAGTTTAATTTAATTTGTCTTTGAAATTTTCTAACTTCCCTGTGGGATCGATATCTAGGACTCCATTAGAGCCCTATATTACTTGATAAAGATACGTATACTTGCGTAGTATCCACAATATAAATCATAAAATCCATAACAGAATCATCAGTATAAATTCAGTGCGGGATCAAGTTTTTGGTGCCGTAGCTAACTTTTAATATCATAATTGTAAGTATAAATATCGAAAGTGGACGATGGGACCACACACATGAGTGTCCAAAGAGTTAAGGAATCAAAAAATGAGACGTGTTTGGTTTAGAATTGTGAGTATGAAGTGTGATGTGTAAGAGTGTAAATGTGATGTTTAAGTGTAAATGTAGGTATGAATGTGCTTCAAACCTCCCAGGGTTTATCCTAAGGCCTGACCACCTATAGGAATCCCACTTGGACTTCCTTATGCTTGGTTTCTTCCTCCCAAAAGCTGGAGGTTAGGCCTTAAGCATATGAAAATTCTGAGTGAGGGAAACAAGCATGTGAAATTTCTATGTGGTAGGGTTTCATTGCTAGTCTTCTAAGAAAGTCACCAATAGAGTCCTATAGCTAGAACCTAGGTTATCTAAGGAGAGACTAAACCTAAACCAAAACTGAGGTCAACATGGGTTTAATGGAAAATAAGATAGGAAAAAATTTTAAATTCTTAGTTACTTGTATTGCATTAGAATTGAAGGCCTAGCATTTTTTAATTTCTACCAAACACATGCCCATTATGACAGCAAGGTGACTTAAACTCTTAAAGCATATAACATAGAAGTTAATGAAAATCAATGTTGGGAAGCTCATCATGCATTCCATCTTGTATATTATGTATATTGTATGGCAATTAATATTTTCTACCCATATTATGTATTAGGTTCTGCTCTCAAGAATTTCAAAGTTTAAGGTTTAAAACAAATTAGAATTTAGAGATTTCAATAGGGAATATCTCAAACTTGGAACAGTTTATATTCGGAATCCAAAGGAGGAAAGGTAGGAGAAGTTGAGGATCAAAGAGGAATCTTGGCAACTTCCCAAACTATCATATTGTTTGGCTTCAATTTAAGAATATTATTTAATGTTTCAATCCTGACAATTTTAATTAATTAGGACTTATATTTATATGACATAATCATACAAATAGCCTCGAAGATGAGAGGGTTTGTGTCGTACCAAACAACTACCTCGGAATCCTAAGACCAGTTAGGGCTTAATTTGCATAATATGATTATGCAAATGCCTAACGAAAAGTTGAGGATTTATGTTGCACTAGACAAACTACCTTGAAATCCTATGGATTTGTTATTTAATCCTAAGAAAGGTTTTGCTGATGTAGAAATTGTCGGCATATTTTTAAGTTAAGTTGTATTTAGAAAAGGGGTCTCCTACAGAGGTTGTCGGCGAATTTTAAGATTTTAAATTTAATTTAAAGATATATATAATTTGGAAAGTAGCATTTGATTATGAAAATAATTTTAAGTTTGAAAATTTTAAGATATGAAATCAAACCGATCTCACATCCCAAATAATTTATATAAACGAGCACCACATCACAAACCGTGTATCTATCTCGAAGAATAGACACACTACTTGATGATGGGGCTCGATTAAATAAAATAGAAGATTTGTGACATCCGTTTGGTCTGCGAACCAATTTTATAAGTCGAGAAGTTCCCCTGCTTAATACAAAGGAATTAAGCAAGGTTTATATTACCTGGGTTCTTAAAGTTCCCTATAAGGGCAAGCCTCTATAGTTAATTACATCTTAAATGTCGGGAATCATTTAAGAAAACTCTTAATAATGATAAGTGGTTTTGCTCTCAAGAATTTCAAAGTTTAAGGTTTGAAACAAATTGAACTTTGGAGATTTCAATAGGGAATAGCTCAAACTTGGAACAATTTATTTTAGGAATCCAAAGGAGGAAAGGTAGGAGAAGTTGAGGATCTAAGAGGAATCTTGGCAACTTCCCAAACTATCCTATTGTTTGGCTTCAATTTAAGAATATTATTTAATGTTTCAATCGTGCCAATTTTAATTAATTAGGACTTATTATTATATGACATAATCATACAAATAGCCTCGAAGATGCGAGGGTTTGTGTCGTACCAAACAACTACCTCGGAATCCTAAGACCGGTCAAGGCTTAATTTGCATAACATAATTATACAAATGCCTAATAAAAAGTTGAGGATTTATGTTGCACTAGGTAAACTACCTCGAAATCCTATGGCTTTGTTATTTAATGCTAAGAAAGGTTTTGCTGATGTAGATTCGAGTTTTGCTGACGACGATGGCCGTGCTGCCCACTATGCTCCAAGTTCTTTGTTGTTACAGATGGTTTAGTTTTGGAAAGTGAAAATAAGGAGATGATAAAAGTGTTCCGGTTTAGAAAAGTCTTAAGGTTCAGGTGTTTTAACATTTTGTTAGGGGAATCTTAAAGTTGGTTATAACAACACCGGTTAAGATCCCACGGTTCCATCATTCCGGCACCATTATTTTCATCGAATTCACTTAGTCCAAATGAATTTGCTAAACTCAACTAAATGAGTTCCACACTTTCATTTAGACCATGGGAAATCCCGTTAGCAACACGTAGGTTACATCATCCGAGGTATTCCAGATCATCCAACAAGACGTTTTAATTTAGTTGTAGTTGTGGTTTTGTTGTTCGTTTCGTGATTAAATTTTGAGTTATTTTATATTTTAAATGTTGTGGCGGTGAATTTTATCTTGTTGTGACTTTTAATTTAGTTTTAGGTTTCAGTTTTGTTGCTATCCTAAAAGTTTCAGTTTTCATGCAGGGTGACATTCTTGTTTAACATGCAAGAAAAGTAAAGTGCATTACAGGTAAGTAAATTGTAATAAAGTAAAAGCGTACCTGGAGGGTCTTCCAGTCATTCCAAGCTGCACTTTAAATATTTCAAGAAAAGCACCTAAGTAAAGCTAAGGGAAGATTCTGGTTGTCTACCAAAATCATAATCCTATTGCTAGTCAATTCCTATGACGTCTAGGTTCTTGTGTTTTATGGATGATTTTCTTCACCAAAGAGCAATTACGTTCAATTGTTCTTCTAAAACATCCCATCATATTGAGGAAGTGCTTAAGACGAGTCCTAAACATCTTTTCAATACTTCTGAGATTATTTTGAGTCCAAATGAATTTCATTGTACAGGTGAATTAATCATCCAAGAATTTAGTTAAGTTTTGCTTCTTGCTCAGTGAACTTAGAAATTTGATTATCTGATGAGTGAAGTGACATTTCACTCGATACTCTATTTAATAATTATGTGGGTGGAAGCCTTTAGGGCAGGTTAGGTTATTAAGAAACTTAACCATCTTATTTAGATTTAAGTTAGTTTTTTTTAAGATTGATTCAAATTAATTGTAATATTTTAGTTTAATTATAACTGTCTTATGTTATTTCAATTTGATTGTGTAATTTCAAAAGTTGACTTAGTTATTTTAAAATTGTCTTAACTTTAATTTTAGTTATATTTAATTTAATTGTGTTGATTTGAAGTTGATTTTAATTTAGTTGCATTAATTTAATTTTTATTTAAAGTTGATTAAATTATTTTAAAATTGTTTCAATTTAATTATATTTAATGTAAATTGTTTTTTATTAATTATGTCGTTTTAAAATTATTTTTTAATTTAATTAATTATATTATTTTAAAATTATTTTTTTATTAAATTATCTTAGAAATTATTTTAATTTGGTTATTTAATTTATCTTAGTTTTCATTAATGAGTTATTAAACTAATATTAAGTGGTATTTGATTTTTAACATTAATTAGGGGTTAAGATTAGTAAATTAATATCTTCCAATATTAAACCCCTTCACTTAATACATTCTCCTTTAATTAACTTCAAGTTTTTAATAATTCAAGAAATTATAATCATTTTGTTTATGTTGGAAAAGTGATAAATGGGTTTCTACCCTTTAATTCCTCATGTTTCAATCATCTAAGGAGATTAATTAGGATCATTCATTACCCATTACCCATAATTAAGCCTAAATATTGATTAAGGCTAAATTTCAATAATCACCATTTTGCCACTTAGGCTTGTTCACCTCAGAATTCATTAAATATAACTCAAATGAATTTGTAATTTTTTTGTCACCATACTCATGGGTCAATTAAAATATCAAAGGAGAAAAATGTGATTTTTCTATTTTTAATTTAATTTTAATAAATATTTTTGTTGAAAATAAGGGTTTTCAATGAAAATTCAATAACATGACCAAGGTATGGTTTCTATCCTTAAGAAAATTATGGGATGTCCCTACTGACCAGAGGACCATTTGGACCAATTTTGGTGATTTTTTGAATTATATTTTATTTATTATAATTATTTTGAGTTTTGGGGTATTAATTAATTATAAAATAAAATTAATGTTTAAAAATGAATTTTATATTTTTCACAAGTCCCTCTGATCTCAAGGAGTCTATTGAAACAAATTTTATATTTTTCTGATTTTTCTTTGATTTATTAGAATTAATTTGGTGAAAAGGTTGGAAAATCCATTTTTTAATATTAAAAATTGTCTTAAGTCCTTAAAATTCAATATATTATCCTAGAGACTTAGGAAAAATATTTGGTTGGTTCCTAAGTGATTAGGGGACCAAATATGACATTTTTATGAATTTTAATATATTTGTGATTTTTTTAATTCTTTAATTATTAAAATATTAAAAAATATGGTTAAAAAATGAAAATTTTTAGAAAATTCCAATTTTAATTTTGTTAGACTCCTCTAGTATTAGAGAGCCCACAAAACAAATTTGGTGAATTTTTAAAGTGTATTTTGGGTTTTATGAATTTTTTAATTTTAAAAATGACCATACAACTTAAATAATTCATTTAATGGCTTAAATTATTTCCAATTGACTTGAAATTCTTATGTGAGATTCTCTACATCCTAAGTAATAGTGGAAAATTATTTTCAAGTGATTTTGATGTGTGGTTACTCCTAATTAATTAAAGTTCACTTTTGAGTGTTTAGGCTAATTAAGGATATTTTTAAGGAATGAGGTCAAACCATAATTTTTCTAGGGTCCTCTGGTCCTAAGATACTTCCCCCAATTTTCCTAGAATTTTCTAAGCAATATGATAATTACTGGAATTAAAACATCAAAGCAAACACATAAACTTGGAAAATCAATAACTTGCCACAGAGATGCCCTCTGGTCATGAAAAATTCAGGGAATGTTCCCAAGAACAGAGGCTACAAAAGCCCTATGGTCTCATGCCTAACAAAACAACTTAAAAATACTTAATTGTATACATGAATGGAGAATTGAAATACTTAAAACAATATTAAATTAATTAAAAATAAAATGCTTAACAAAACAACTTAATTCTTTTTCCACATTATTCTCCACTGGTCACTGAGCAAGAGGGTATTTTTCTTTTATTTTTGTGATTTTTCTATGCAAAGTTATGGATTTTTGAAGTTCAGGGCATTTAAATAATTCAAAAATACCCTAATTTCCTACTTAACCACGTCAGCGCCGCGTCATCCTCGGCAGATCCGAAGCTCCACGGGGCGCGCCTCCATTCGACGCCGCCATCTGACTCGCGGCCCGCGGTTCATGTCACGTTGCTTCATCCGGCACGATCCCGACCGTTCACCCGATACACAAGCCATTCGACGGCTCCTGGTCATCGTCTGCGACTGGTGCGTCCCGTGAGTCGTCCACCTTCTAACCCTAATATCTCACTCGATACTCAACCAAATTACGTGTTTTTGGGCTCTACGGACTCGTCTCAACAAGGCGAACACATCCATATAGCTATGATGCTATGAAATAGACTTAAACAAAATGGAGAATCGAAAGAAGCTCTCGGAAGGAGGAGTTCCATAGCTTGGCTATGAGAAGTGAAGCTTCAATCAAAGAGGCTCGGCACGTTCGTTGGAGCTGGAGGAGCCTAGGGATGAAGCCTCGGGTCCTGGTGAAATGTCTTGACCCGATTTCCACCAAGATCGATTTCAAAGCTTGGCCAATATAAGGAATGGCTGTCCTGGTGAGGGGGCTTTTGTTGGGGAACTTCTTCTCTTAGTATGGTGAAGGTGTTGACCTCATTTTTATAATGAGTCAATACCTTTTGACCTAAAAAGTCAACTTTGGTCAAATCGGTCAAACCAGACCTAATGACCTACCCTGTTGACCCCATAGGTCACTCTTTTGACCTAAAAAGTCAACTTTGGTCAAATTGGTCAAACCAGACCTAATGACCTACCCTGTTGACCCCATAGGTCAACTTTATGACCTAAAAAGTCAACTTTGGTCAAATGGGTCAAACTAGACCCAATGACCAACCCTGTTGGCCCCATAGGTCACCCTTTTGACGTAAAAAGTCAACTTTGGTCAAATTGGTCAAACAAGACCTAATGACCAACCCTGTTGACCCCATAGGTCACCCTTTTGAGCTAAAAGTCAACTTTGGTCAAATTGGTCAAACTGCACCTCATGACCAACCCCGTTGACCCCATAGTCAACCTTTCGACCTAAAAAGTCAACTTTGGTCAAATTGGTCAAACCGCACCTAATGACCCACCCCGTCGACCCCATAAGTCAACCTTTCGACCTAAAAAGTCAACTTTGGTCAAATTGGTCAAACCAGACCTAATGACCTACCCTGTTGACCTCATAGGTCAACCTATTGACCTAAAAAGTCAACTTTGGTCAAATTGGTCAAACCAGACCTCATGACCAACCCTATTGACCCCATAGGTCAACCTTTTGACCTAAAATGTCAACTTTGGTCAAATTGGTCAATCCAGACCAAATGACATACCCTGTTGACCCCATAGGTCAACCTTATGACCTAAAAAGTCAACATTGGTCAAATTGGTCAAACCAAACCTAATGACTTACCCTGTTGACCCCATAGGTCAACCTTTTGACCTAAAAAGTCAACTTTGGTCAAATTGGTCAAACTAGATCCAATGACTTACCCTGTTGACCCCATAGGTCAACCTTATGACCTAAAAAGTCAACTTTGGTCAAATTGGTCAAACCAGACCTAATGACTTACCCTGTTGACCCCATAGGTCAACCTTTTGACCTAAAAAGTCAACTTTGGTCAAATTGGTCAAACCAGACCTAATGACCTACCCTGTTGAACCCATAGGTCAACCTTATGACCTAATAAGTCAACTTTGGTCAAATTGGTCAAACCAGACCTAATGACCTACCCTGTTGACCCCAAAGGTCAACCTTATGACCTAAATAGTCATCTTTGGTCAAATTGGTCAAACCAGACCTAATGACCTACCCTGTTGACCCCATAAGTCAACCCTATGACCTAAAAAGTCAACTTTGGTCAAATTGGTCAAACCAGACCTAATGACCAATCCTGTTGACCCATAAGTTAACCCTTTCACCCAATGAAACATTTAAAGCCCCACAATGATAAAATCACAAGTACTGGACATTTTAAAATTAAATTGATCAATTTGGGCTGACTTGGGTCAACCCAGGTTAAAATTGGTCAACACCTATCTATTTTGATTAAAGTAGATAAAAATGAAATAAAAACAACAAAATTAATCAAATAATTAATTTCAAAATTATTTTGATTAATTAAAATGATTAATGATTTAATTTTCAATATTTTTATTAAATGATATAATTAATTAAAATGAAAATTAAATTAAAATCATAAAATGACAAAAATGATAAAATTAATCAATTAATTAAATTGAAATTATATTCAATTAATAAATTGATTATTAAAATATTTTCCAACCATTTTTATTAATAAAATAATTAATTAAAATGGGAAATTAAAAAGAAATTTAATGACATATAGCCTTCTCATAATTAATTAGGCTAAATTCATCTTAAGGCTTAATTAACACATAATTAAGCCCACATTAAGACCACTTAGCCATGGGTTAATACCCATAATGATGCATGAGGTGAGGTGTCACTCTCTCCTTCACCCTAAGCTTCATTTGGTCATGGGGTGGCCGGCCAACATGAGGCCTCACCTCCCACATCCCAAGCCACCCAATGAAAGGAAAACCATGCATGAAACCCCCCTTACCATGGTTAGAAGCAATGATGAGGGAAGAGCTTGTGTGTCACCATTTTCCAAGCTTAAGAAATGATGTGTAAGCTCATTAGGAGGTGCAAGGACAGCTCACAAAACACCTCTTGCATGAACCAATGGGTGAGAGCCAAAGCAATGAGATTCATCATGGAAAACTTAGGGAGAAGCATCAATGCCTATCTTCAGCCAATTCCTTCACCCAATGGACTGATAGAGGAGGTAACTACTCCCCTAGAACATCCTAAGTTAAGCCATAACCTCCCCTCGCTATAAATAGGACCCCACTGGCCGAACATAGCAAGAAGAAGAAAAAAATTAGGAGAACTATAGGCTGCCCAAATCCACCTCGCTCCCAACATAAAAAGTATTTCTAAGAGTCCCAAAGCAATCTTTTAGGATCAAATCCAAGCCATAGTTTGAGCCTATTTGAGCCAATTTGACCAAATTTCAAAAACAACCCCAAATTAGGTACTTCTTCAAAATTCCTCCCCAAGCCCGACTTCTGGATCAAATTGTTGCAGTAATAACCTTCTATTGGAGTCCTAGAAGGCAACCATAAGGTCTGATCTTGCTTGATTTGATTTTGGCAAAGGAATGGAATTTTTCTTTACAAAATAAATCGTATTTTCGACATATCATGTGTTATACTAGTCCAGAAGTGTATCATCACCGTATGGATGGATACTTCTCATCGAGATGATCATTTAAAAAAAAAATCACTCAATTTCATCAAGAAATGAGTGAGATATTGATGTTTGAAATTTAATGGTTCGAGAATTTTCAGATTTTTGGCCGAATTTTCTCCGCCGTCCGATCCCGAGCTTTAAGAATGGACGGCGCTGATCTCTCCCCCGCGGTGTCCGCTGTTCGGCCTCCCGCAGCGGATCCTCCCGCTCGTTCGACGCGTACGAGGACACACGTCGAATGGCGGTGAGTTTGGTGGCGGGATTTAATAAAAATGCATTAAATCCTTAAAAACTTCAAATATTCATATCTTTTTATGTGGAGGTCATAAAAATAAAATAAAAATACCTCTGGCAAGTTCTTGAAGAGGAGAAAATTATGAGACCAAAATCATAATTTTATTCTAAGTATTTAATTTTTAATTAGTTAAATACTCTCTGGAGTATTTTAATTATTAAAAATTATTTATAAATAAAAAAATTATGAAACTTGGAGGCATTTATCTTTATGTTCTTAGGGATCTTCCATAATTCTTCCAAGGACAGAAAACATGCCTAGGACACTTTTCTTTTATTTTCAAGTTTCTTTACAATGATTTCATATAAAAATTATAAAAATTGAAAATTAAGGAAAATAAAAATGCAAATGCTACAAATGATAGGACAACAGACAATAACCCTAAGAAAATTATTTCTAAGTCATAAAAATCATTTTTATTGGTATTTTGAAATTTAGGGTTAAAATCCTTTACTAATAAAATAATTTTAATCCTAAAAATAACCCTATATAAATTTAACCTATTTTCTTCAACAATCAAAGTTTGAAAATGGTTCTAGTTTCATGATAGTACTAATGAGAAACTTCACTTAAGTCTAAAATGACCAAATTGGACTTAACTAAATTTAAAATAATAATTAAGCCCATTAAACCTTACTTAAATTAGGTTTAATATAAAAATTAGATCTTAATTAAGTTTAAAGACACATTAAACTTAATTAATCAAAATTAAACTTTTTAATTAAGTTTAAAGACATAATAAACTTAATTAACTCATTAAACCTTACCTAAATTAGGTTTAATATAAAAATTAAATCTTAATTAAGTTTAAAGACATATAAAACTTAATTAATCAAAATTAAACTTTTTTAATTAAGTTTAAAGACATAATAAACTTAATTAACCCATTAAACCTTAGTAAAATTAGGTTTAATATAAAAATTAAATCTTAATTAAGTTTAAAGACATATTAAACTTAATTAATCAAAATTAAACTTATTAATTAAGTTTAAAGACATAATAAACTTAATTAACTCATTAAACCTTACTTAAATTAGGTTTAATATAAAAATTAAATCTTAATTAAGTTTAAAGACATATTAAACTTAATTAATCAAAATTAAACTTTTTAATTAAGTTTAAAGACATAATAAACTTAACTAACTCATTAAACCTTACTTAAATTAACTTTAATATAAAAATTAAATCTTAATTAAGTTTAAAGACATATTAAACTTAATTAATCAAAATTAAACTTATTAATTAAGTTTAAAGACATAATAAACTTAATTAACTCATTAAACCTTATTTAAATTAGGTTTAATATAAAAATTAAATCTTAATTAAGTTTAAAGACATATTAAACTTAATTAATCAAAATTAAACTTATTAATTAAGTTTAAAGACATAATAAACTTAATTAACTCATTAAACCTTACTTAAATTAGGTTCAATATAAAAATTAAATCTTAATTAAGTTTAAAGACGTATTAAACTTAATTAATCAAAATTAAACTTATTAATTAAGTTTAAAGACATAATAAACTTAATTAACTCATTAAACCTTACTTATATTAGGTTTAATATAAAAATTAAATCTTAATTAAGTTTAAAGACATATTAAACTTAATTAATCAAAATTAAACTAATTAATTAAGTTTAAAGACATAATAAACTTAATTAATTCATTAAACCTTAATTAAATTAGGTTTAATCTAAAAGTCAAATCTTAATTAAAGACACATTAAAACTTAATTAATCTCCTTACACACTAATTAAACTTAAACCCTAATTAGGTCTAAACCATTAGACCTTAACTAACTAAGGTTAAATCAGACTTAAAGCCTAATTAGGTCTAAACCATTAGACCAAATAAAACCATTAGACCTTAACTAACTAAGGTTTAATCAAACTTAAACCCTAATTAGGTCTAAACCATTAGACCTAATTAAACCATTATACCTTAACTAACTAAGGTTTAATCAAACTTAAACCCTAATTAGGTCTAAACCATTAGCACCTAATTAAACCATTGGACCTTAACTAACTAAGGTTTAATTAAACTTAAACCCTAATTAGAGTCTAAACCTTTAGACCTAATTAAACCATTGCACCTTAACTAACTAAGGTTTAATCAAACTTAAACCCTAATTAGGTCTAAACCGTTGAACTCTAATTAAACCATTAGACCTTAACTAACTAAGGTTTAATCAAACTTAAACCCTAATTAGGTCTAAACCATTAAACCTAATTAAACCATTAGACCTTAACTAACTAAGGTTTAATCAAACTTAAACCCTAATAAGGTCTAAACCATTAGACCTTAACTAACTAAGGTTTAATCGAACTTAAACACTAATTAGGTCTAAACCATTAAACCTAATTAAACCATTAGACCTTAACTAACTAAGGTTTTAATCAAACTTAAACCCTATTTAGGTCTAAACCATTAGACCTAATTAAACCATTAGACCTTAACTAACTAAGGTTTAATCAAACTTAAACCCTAATTGAGTCTAAACCATTGCACCTAAATAAACCATTAGTACCTTAACTAACTAAGGTTTAATCAAACTTAAACCCTAATTAGGTCTAAACCATTGGACCTAATTAAACCATTATACCTTAACTAACTAAGGTTTAATCAAACTTAAACCCTAATTGAGTCTAAACCATTGAACCTAATTAAACCATTGGACCTTAACTAACTAAGGTTAAATCAAACTTAAACCCTAATTAAGTCTAAATCATTCGACCTAATTAAACCATTGCACCTTAACTAACTAAGGTTTAATCAAACTTAAACCCTAATTAGGTCTAAACCATCAGACCTAATTAAACCATTAGACCTTAACTAACTAAGGTTTAATCAAACTTGAACCCTAATTTGGTATAAACCATTAGACCTAATTGAACCATTAGACCTTAACTAACTAAGGTTTAATCAAACACAAATCCTAATTAAGTCTACTACATTAGACTTAATTAATTATTCAACTTTAATCAACTAAGGTTTAATCAGACCCAAATCCAACCTTTTATTCCAAGTCCAACATAACCTAAACCTAAACATAACCTAACCTGAGTCCAACCTAACTTGAACTCAAGTTATCCTAAACCTTAGGTTCAACCCATATTGAACCTAACCTAAATATAACCTAACTTGAGTCTAATCTAACTTGAACTCAAGTTAACCTAAACCTTAGGTTCAACCCATATTGAACCTAACCTAAACCTAACTCAACTTGAGTCCAATCTAGCTCGAACTCAAGTTAACCTAAACCTTAGGTTCAACCCACATCAACCTAACTTAAATCCTAACCTAACTCGAGTCCAATCTAGATCGAACTCAAGTTAACCTAAACCTCAGGTTCAACCCACATTGAACCTAACTTAAACATAACCTAACTCGAGTCCAATCTAGCTCGAACTCAAGTTAACCTAAACCTTAGTTCAACCCACATCGAACCTAACCTAAACATAACCTAACTCGATTCCAATCTAACTCGAACTCAAGTTAACCTAAACCTTGAGTTCAACCCATATTGAACTTAATTTAAACCTAACCTAACTTGAGTCCAATCTAGCTTGAACTCAAGTTAACCTAAACCTTAGGTTCAACCTACACTGCATCTAACTTAAACCTAACTAACTTGAGTCCAATCTAACTTGAACTCAAGTTAACCTAAACCTTAGGTTCAACCCATATCGAACCTAACTTAACTTGAAACCTTAGATTTAACCCATATTGAACCTATCCTAAATTGAACTAAACTTGAGTTCAATCCAACTAGAACCTAATCTAATCCAAGTCAAACTTTAACTTAGAGTTCAACCCATATCAACTTAAGTCGACCTTAAGTCTAGGTTCAACCTGACTTGAATCTAACTTAATCTAAATTCAAAATTTAACTTAAGTCTAACCCTCATTAGACTCAAGTCAAACCAAACATAGGTTCAACCTGACATGAACCTAACCCAAAAACCAAACTTAAGTCTAACCCATAATAGACTTAAGTCAAACAATACTTAGGTTTAACACGATATAAACCTAAGTCTAACCTAAGCCTTAGGATCAACCTAACTTGAATCTAAACCAAAACCTGGCTTAAGTTCAATCCTAAGTCTAGGTCTAACTTTAAATAGACTTAATTAAAACTTAAGTCTTATCTAAAAGGGACTTAGATGGTCTGTAAATCTAATCGAGTCTAATTTATTAGACTTGATTAACCTTTAAGTCCTATTTAAACAAGACTTAAAACTTAATTAAATATATTCATAACCAAACCTTTTAACTTAAGTTCGTACATGACATGAACTCAAGTTAAATAGATTCAATCAACATTGAATCTAACTTAAGTTCAACTGTACATGAACCCAAGTTAATTTAATCAATATCGAATCTAATTTCGAACCTTTTAACTTAAGTTCAGACAGTACATGAACTCAAGTTAAATAGATTCAATCAACATCGAATCTAACTTAGGTTCAACCGTACATGAACCCAAGTTAATTCAATCAATATTAAATCTAATTTCAAATCTTTTAACTTAAGTTCGTACAGAGATGAACTCAAGTTAAATAGACATCGAATCTAACTTAGGTTCAACTGGACATGAACCCAAGTTAATTCAATCAATATTAAATCTAACTTTCAACCTTTTAACTTAAGTTCAGACATACATGAACTCAAGTTAATATAAACCAAACCTTTTAACTTAAGTTCAGACAGACATGAACTCAAGTTAAATAGATTCAATCAACATTGAATCTAACTTAGGTTCAACCAGACATGAACCCAAGTTAATTCAATCAATATTGAATCTAATTTCAAACCTTTTTAACTTAGAGTTCAGACAAACATAAACTCAAGTTAATTCATAATTTAAGATCAAGATATAAATTCAAAACTGACATAATCAACAAATAAATTGACATTTCAAAATAATTCAACATAAACTGACATCCAAGACATATCCAAATATTCTGTGATGTTATTTATGACAATGTTTTCTTTGCAGGGTGAAAACAAGAAATTTCGCTTAGATTTTCTTTGCATGTTATAGGATGTACTAACTCTGTTTTGCAGGACGACATTCTAGGCGAACAAAAACAAAACCAAAACTTTTAGGTTAGACATATAACCTGAAACTTTTGACAACAAAAAACAAAACTAAAACTTTTAGGTTAGACATATAACCTGAAACTTTTGACAACAAAAACAAAATCAAGACTTTTAGGTTAGACACATAACCTGAAACTTTTCAACAAAACAACGACATTAACAGCAAAAACAAAATTAAAACTTTTAGGTTAGACATATAACCTGAAATTTTTCAACAAATCAACAACATTGACAACAAAATCAGAACCTTTAGGTTAGAAATAATACCTAAAGTATTCAATAACATGATATAACGACATTCGGGAGTGATAGTGGGTACATCTCTCCTTAAAATAAATTCTTAGAAAACAAATGATTAACATTAATCAGAAGTTTTCTTAAACAATTGAAAATTGTTTAAGGTGTAATTAACTATAGAGGCTTACCTCTATAGGAGATTTAAAAAGAACCCGAAATAGAAATCTCTAGTTTACCATGATTTTCTTAATATGAAAATTCTAGAATATGTTATTCTAGAATATCCTCATATAAGAATTATCATAAACATCCTTTTCTACTATTAGTCCTAAAAAGTCTCTAAATCCTTCATGGGATTTATATGAATAAAACTAGGTTAATATTAGATGGCGACTCCTTGACATTGACATGATATAGAAATGGATGGCAGTGATATGACACCCCCACCGACACCACATTTAAATTTTCTAACCGCCACCAAGAGAGTGGCGACTCCGCTAGGGAGAATCTTTCTTCTCATCTTTTGTTATCATTTGTTTTCATTTCAAAATTTTGAAAATAAAAAGTTCCTAGTTTATAAATAAGTCAATAATATTCGCTTTTCTTGAAATTACAGAAAAATCGCAATGAATTCTCCGAATTCGATCTTTTCTTACTTTCAAGACTTTGACATACCAATAGAGGAAAATCCTCCTTTTTATCACAATGATTATGGATTCATTAGTGAAACGAAATTCATATTAGATAATCCATATCAAACTGATACTCAATCTTTTCAAGAATTTGACTTGCAACCTTATGAAGACTTTCTGAATTTTACAGACAATTTACCTGAATATACACCTAAAGAAACTTACATCCTTGAAGAAATGAGAAGACAGAGTGATAAGAAAGGAAAACAAGTTTACGAGGAAGATGATGTTCCACCATCATTTATGTATGAAATCGGATCTTCTTCGAGGAACGTTCATAGAACTCCTTCATTTAAAAGAAAGAAAAGGTGGAACGAAAATGATAATTTTGAAACACCTGAATTTCAACAGAATATTTTTGGAAATCCTTCCTTTTTAGAGGAAAATCAATATATTCCAATCCTGTTGAATACACTGACAATTCCTTTCAACCTAAAAGATCTCCTCCATTTCGTGCTGTACATTCAGTGTTTAAGAGATTAACACGAAAAGAAAAATGTTCATTATCTAAGTTATTAGATAAAATGGGTCATGTGATCTCCAACACCATGAAAAGGAGAATTTTAGCAATGGAAAAATCTGATTATCAAGAAACTGATTATCAATTTCCAACTGATTAACATTATGTTCGAGTGCCAGTAAAATTTCGAATGGGCCCTAGAATAAAAGATGTAGTGGTCACCAGTGACAAAACTCGATATGACAAATTAATGTCAGAAGCAGAGGATACAACTGCTAAAATGACGGACTTAGTCCAGATGCTACAAAAACCAAATTGTCTTTATACCAGATATGCTACACCACCTGAGAGTTCCCGCCCTATACTTAAAAATAATGTATGGAGGCGAAAATCATCTGAAAGGAATTCTAATACCACCAACACTCCTGCAAATAGTTCATAAGAAGAGATTTGCAGAAAAATTCTACAAAATCATTTCAAGAAAGATTAAAGAAATTAAAAGAAGATATTAAAAAACTTTCGAGACAAAAAGGAAAATACTTCTGACAGTTCCAATGAGAATGTTGCCAGTATTAACATGGTAGAAACCCGATCTACTTCCTTAGCACGAGAATCAAATGAAGAGGAATTGCGAGAGGTGATACGACAACGAGATGAACAAATAAGTCGTCTTGAACAAAGAATGGAAGAACCGGTAGTGACTTTGCAAAAACCACCAACGGACCCTTCTCCAAGCTTATTGAAATCATTAGACCGGAGGCCATTCACATCCTCGAAAGCGAGAAGAATTAATGGATGTCGAGGAAAGCACTCGAAAGAGAAAGAATTCTCCTCATAACGAAACTCCAGAAAAGGATATTACAAAAATAGTGGAACAGAAAATTAAAGAAACGATGGCTCAGGCAAGAGCTGGAGCATTAACTCCAAAGAGTAGGCCATACCCAGAGGAGTATGATTCTGTTCAATATCCTAAGGGTTTTTTTCCTCCTGTCTTTAAAATGTTCGATGGAACGGGAAATCCCCGACAACATCTGGCACATTTTAGAGCAAGTTGCTGTAATGCTGGAGGAAATGATGCTCTCCTATTTCGATAATTTGTTAACAGTCACGGGAGTTGCCTTCGACTGGTATGCAGAACTTCCCAATGGATCTGTCAAAACCTTTATAGAGCTTGAAAGCCTTTTTATTCAACGCTTTGCAGGAGCACAACATCATACCACTGTTGGTGATTTGGGGGTAGAGAAATAAAAACCAGGAGAAACCTTAGTAGATTATATA
This sequence comes from Papilionanthe hookeriana x Papilionanthe teres, assembly GCA_022702705.1. Lineage (NCBI taxonomy): Eukaryota > Viridiplantae > Streptophyta > Magnoliopsida > Asparagales > Orchidaceae > Papilionanthe > Papilionanthe hookeriana x Papilionanthe teres. The sequence continues at coordinate 26,003,593 of CM040426.1, forward strand.
TTTACGTTGGAGAAATCTCAGCATGAAATGTGAGCCACAGTTACAAGAACAACATGCTGTTGGAATATTGCTTAAAAAACTCCATGGTCCTATAGCTTTTATGCTTAAAGGATTTACAATAAAAACTTTTGAAAAATTACTCAGTAAAACTGCCAATCTTCAGGAAGAGGTTAAGCAGATGAGTGTAATGGAGAAAACTGAAAAGACAAAAACTATCAAAACTTTTGAAAGAAACCTGGGAATATTGCAGAAAAAGGCAAACAGAGTGATGCAAATCCAACCGGAGCAAAAGAAGCAACGACAAAATCCTTCGACATCACGTACGTCACCTCAATTACAACTTCAACAACTAATCCCGCATCAACCGAAAAGAAAACAATGGCTCAAAGAATGAATAAAGTATATTCATTTAAAACAGAGGCCGTCAGCAAAAAATTTCGTAGCTTGCTTAAAATACCTGAATTTAAGCTACCAAAAGCTAAGAGGCCAGCAGAAATTGACATGAAGGATAATCCTAATTCTTGCCCTTATCACAGGATGCTCGGACATAAAATTGAAGAATGTTTTGTCTTCAAAGACTGGTTAGAGCGTAATTTTAAAGATGGAAATATAGTCATCCCGAAAGAATACTTGAAAGAACCCGAAAAGGGATCACCAATATGATTTCGATAGAGGAACTTAATCCTAAAAATAAGGATAGCATTTCTGAAGAGATCTTCGCTAAATATCAAGTTACAAAATCTCCCAAGAAAGAAAAGAAAAAGAAAAACAAGAAAATGGAAAAGATTAGAGGTCTTCCAGACATAGGGGCTGTAACTCCTTTTGTACCTTCTAGTTCATTTCACTCTTGTACTAGGATAGTTATGTCTGCCGAAGGACGAAAAATCCTTAAGTCAATAACTTTGTATGACTTTCTTTTTACCATGAATAATAACAATCCTAGTTTTGCATACATTTTGTCTATTCTGGATGATGCTTTTGAGAATGACCATTTGAATTCTAACCCTATAGACAACACTCAAATCGTATATGATCAATCTAAAGACAACCAAAATAATGAAAATGAAAATGAGAAAACTGACAACGACAAAAATGAAGATGACATTGCTATGCTACAATTACAAGGAATTCCGATTTCTATAAAATTGGAATCTTCGGATTCAGAAAAAAATGAAACGGATAATCAACCTGAAGAAATAGTTGAAATTAACTTGAGAAGTGGAAAAATCTTACCTCCTAGGATGATTCCTCAAGAAAAAGAAAAACAAATAATTACACCAGATAAGATCATTCCTCGAATATATCCCCGAACTTCTGAAGGAAATAAGGATGATCTTCACAATAAGGTGGATTATAATGTACTGGCCCATTTAAGAAAATTACTTACATAATTAAGCATCTATGACGCTCTCATACTTTCCAAAGAAATGAGAGAATCATTAATCAAGGCCCTTTCGGACCCTGACATTTGTTTAAATCAACTTGCTAGTACTGCCCAAAACGAAGCTTACTCATTAGAGGAATCAATAAAGATTACTTTCTCTGACAATGACTTGTTGCTCGGAACAACTGAACATAATCGTCCACTATATATTACAGTAAACATCAATGACATGATACTTTCGAGAGTTCTTATTGACCCTGGTGCTTCAATCAACATTATGAATCTGAGAACTCTTGCATACTTAGACATTGATGCCTCTCAACTATCAAGAGATACAATGATGTTAAGAGGATTCAATCAACAAGGAGAACGGGCCCTTGGATCAATAACATTGCTCTTAAAAAAAAGCCGACTTGGCAACGACAGACAAAATTTCATATTATTGATTCGGACACCTCTTTTAATGCCTTACTTGCGTGACCATGGCTCCATGAATATAAAATGGTACCCTCTTCATTACATCTATGTATCAAATATTTACGAAAAGGACAAGAATTTCGTATTATAGGAGATCTGCAACCGTTTTCAATCCATGAAATCGGTATACATGAAGATGCAACATATTATGCTCCTATAAATAAAACAATATCTTCCAAAGAGACAACGATAAATACGGAAGAAAAGAACAAAGAAAAGAAAATAAACGAAAGGACTTTTCTTCAATAGAAACAAAAGAGACTAATTTCCGTCAGACTCGCACTCAAGGTCGAGGCCAAGAACGAGGACGAAGGAGAGAAGATCCAATTGTCACAATGAAGAAACCACTGAAGTTCAAAATCAACTCGGATTCCGAAGAAGAAACGACATCCGTAGTTGCAAAGGAACCCCAATTCAAAATATCTCTAGAAGAGGAAGATAAAGAGAAACAATTTGAATCGATGTATGACAAAATCAATCATTATATACATTCTATGACTCTAACTCCAATCTCCACTGCTAAGATTGAGAATCTAATAGTCAAAGAAGTATATAATGATGACTAAAAGCCAATTAAGTTTAGACTTGGCTCTACTTCTTCTTGTACTAAAAAATGATGTAAAAATAGAAGATGAAAATCTTCCACAATCAATGAAAATTCCTTTTGAGTTGTATTCTCCTTGGGCACGAAAATTCATTCAAAATAGTTTAATGCTCAAACAATGGTCTTTAAAACAACCGCATTTCATTGAACAAATGTGGAATGATAATAAACGAAATTCTAACTCTAAAAAAGGTGTTGGATTTGGAATTTTGGGACCATTAGATGATACAGAATTTTGTTTGACTATCACAGAAGACTGTGATTCCGAAACATTGCCTGATCTGCCAATTGAAAATGCTCCCCCGGAGTTGGAAGAAGAAATTAAATCGAAAATTGATGAACTAAAAGAAATAAATTTAGGAACTATTGAAAATCCAAAACCGACTTTTATTAGTTCATTCCTTAATGATGAGGAAATAAAAGACTTAACTCAATTGTTGATGGAATATAAAGGCTGTTTTGATTGGACTGTTGACGAAATGCCTTGTTTATCTACAGAAGTCGCAGTCCATAAACTCGGGATAGACCAAATCATAAACCCAGTTAAACAAGCTCCAAGAAGGATGCGTGTCGAAATAGAGCAACAAGTCATTGCGGAAGTCAAGAAATTGATAGAGGTCGACTTCATACGAGAAGAAAACTATCCAACATGGCTAGCCAATGTGGTGCCGATTAAAAAGAAAAATGGACAAATAAGAGTCCGCATAGACTACGAGGACTTGAACAAAGCATGTCCAAAAGATGAATTTCCTTTACCAATTCCTCGAATTAATGGTTGATATTGCATCAAAATATGCAATATTTTCTTTCATGGATGGATCATCAGGATATAACCAAATAAAAATGTTTTCGGAAGACGAAGTAAATACAGCTTTTCGAACACCCATGGGCATATATTGTTATAAGGTTATGCCATTTGGACTAAAAAATGCCGGTCCAACCTATCAAAGATCCATGACACAGATTTTTGATGAACTAATACATAATCAAGTTAAATGTTATGTCGACGATCTGGTTGTCAATAGTAAACAAAAAGACAATCATATAAACGATTTGAGAATTGTCTTTGAACTAGTACGACGATATAATCTTAAAATGAACCCTTTAAAGTGCGCCTTTGGTGTCACTTCAGGAAAATTTTTAGGATTTGTAGTTCGACATCGTGGGATAGAAATTGATCCTCTCAAAATTGAAGCTATTCTAAATATGCCTCCTCCTAAAAATCTAACTCAATTGAGATCCTTTCAAGGAAAATTAGCATATATACGACGTTTCATTTCCAATCTATCGGGTAGATGTCAACCCCTTACTGCCCTTACTAGAAAGGATGCCAAATTTTTATGGGATGAAAAATGTCAGCATGCCTTCAAAGACATTAAACAATATTTGACAACCCCTCCTGTCTTAGCAGCCCCTGTATTAGGAAGACCTTTAATCCTTTACACCGCGGCATTGGACAATTCACTTGGAGCTTTACTAGCACAAGTAAATGATGAAGGAAAAGAAAATGCGTTATACTACTTGAGTCGTTGTTTAGTTTCAACGGAAATAAAATATCCGACAATTGAAAAGCATTGTTTAGCCTTGATCTTCGCAGTTCAAAAGCTAAGACTTTATATGCTTTCTCATAAGGTAACTCTTATTTAAGAGTTAACCCTTTACAATATTTAATAACACGACCGACACTTTCACGGGAGATTAGCAAGATGTGGCAATGATCTTGTTACAATTCGACATAACATTTGTACCGTTACGTGCTATTAAAGGATAAATCCTAGCAGATTTCTTAGCGGCACACCCAATTCCGAATGGATCACCCCTTAATGACGATCTACCCGATGAACAAATATCAGAAGTAAAAAATTCTAACAAGCAATGATGGGAACTCTACTTTGACGGAGCATCGTCTGCATGGAAAGACAAAGATAATCATACAATCATACCAGGCAAAGCCAGAGTAGGATTAATTTTCATTACTCCAGACAACATGATGATGCCCTTTTCCTATCATTTGACAGAACCATGCATGAATAATGAAGCCGAATATGAAGCGCTCATAACCGGTCTAGAATTGACAATATTAATGGAAATTAAGAATATTGATATCTACGGAGATTCCGATTAATTATCAATCAAATTGCTGGCAAATACAAAATTCTTAAACCACGACTTGAACAGTATTCTCGTTACACTTTGAAATTACTTCAACAAATTCCTGATGTAACATTTTTCTTAATCCCGAGACGAGATAACTCTCTAGCGGATGCTCTGGCAAAACTTGCAAAGGAATTTGCGTGTCCAGAAGAGGATGACATACTAATTTATATAAAAGGACGACAAATTCTTTCTCAAATTGATATGGATAATTTGCATAAAATCAGTGAAAATATGACAATGACAATAAGTGACGAGAAGGATGATTGGCGACAACCAATCATCCAATATTTAGAAATTGGAAAATTGCCTGAAAATAGTTCTATTGCCAATCAAATTAAACAAAGAGCATTATCATATGCTCTAATAAATGACGTCCTTTATAAACGATCTTTTGATCAAATGTGGTTAAGATGTTTAAACCAAATTGAAGCTCAAGAGATTGTTAAGGAAGTTCATTCAGGTTTATGTGGTGCACATCAATCTGGGGCCAAAATGAAAATGAAAATAAAAAGAATGGGTTATTATTGGCCAACAATGATGACCGACCGTCTTGACATTGCAAAGAAATGTCATCAATGTCAAATACATGGAGTAGTTTTACATCAACCTCCAAATGTCCTACATCCGACCATTGCATCATGGCCATTCGAATGTTAGGTATCGACATAGTGGGCCCTATAGATCCTCCATCTTCCAAGGGCCATAAATTTATTCCGGCAACTACCGACTATTTTTCTAAATGGCGTGAAGCAATACCCCTTCGAGAAGTCAAGGCGTAACAAGTTCTCCACTTCTTTAAAACACATATCGTTTATAGATTTGGGATTCCTCTAAGAGTCATATCAGACAATGGATTGGCCTTCAAAAACACAAAAATGAATCACTTTATCCAGAGACATGGGATTGACTGGAGATATTCCACAATCTATTACCCTAAGGCCAATGGATTAGTCGAAGCTTTCGATAAAACGTTGGTTCAAATCTTGAAAAAGACATTAAGTAATAGCCCGAGACAGTGGCATGAACGACTAATAAAAGCTTTATGGGCTTATAGAACTACATACCGAACTCCAACACGGTCTACACCATTTGCTTTGGTATATGGTTATGAAGCCATTTTGCCTCTGGAAGTCCAAATTCCTTCTCTCAGAATTGCAATAATTGATAAAATAACTGAAGAAGAAAATGTCAAGTTGCGACTTGAAGAACTTGAAAATTTAGAGGGTAAACATCTGCAAGCTCAACAAAATCTTGAATTGTATCAAGCAAAAATGATACGAGCTCACAACAAACTAGTTCGCCCTAGAACCTTTTAAATCGGTGAATTAGTTTTAGTTATTCGAAGACCTATACTAGCTCATCGAAAGATAGGTGGCAAATTCGAACCGATATGGGAAGGTCCATATGTAATTGAAAAGACATATTCCGGAGGATCCTACCAATTGTTGGATTGTCAAGGAGAAAGAATCCTACCTCCAATCAATGGGCGTTTTCTAAAGAAATACTACGCAACATAAAAAAAGAAGAAATGAATAAAGACTTATTTATAAACTGGGACAATAAATTCTCCTTTCAAAAATCATCTTTGATGTTTCGTGACATCTCTTTCATTTGTTAAACAAACATTTGAAAATCTAAAATGATATTACGTCTTGATATTTTCGGGAAAAATGCTCGAAGACGCATTATTTTTCTCATTCCGAAATAATATGACTTTTTCCTTGGATCGTCGACATATAGATGCGGGGACCAGAGTTCACTTTGATTTTGACCTGTTGCAGGTTGAATCCGTATATCATGGATCGTTACTTTATCTGGTGAATCACAGTGAAGTTAATCTGCAAACACCTTTGATAGAATTCAAACTCCGACAACCCGAAGAATATGACTTCACAATCAGTGATAGCTCAGATGAAGTAGAATTCATGACTGCCCCAGTACAAGGAGCATCAACGTCAGGAACCAAAAATCCGACGACAGGATTCACCAGATCGCAAAGACGAAATCGCAATAAACGACTAAAACAACAAAAACTTTTACAAGAGAAACAAGACATGGAAGATATGAATCAGTTAAAATCACGAACTATCAATACTCCGTTTGAGGAAATAATATCGGAAACGACAAATCTAGACCTTACAGAAAAAGAGGATGGCAAAGCAGTCGTCACTCCACCATTAGTCACACCTGCTCAATACTTAAGGGTATCAGACAAAAAGAATCACTCAGAGGAAGAGATACGACGAATTCGCGCCATTGAGTGGAGAACCTTCGAACAAAATAAATATGTGAATAAAAGAACAATAAATATTCTGGATGGTCTTAAACTTTTTACCAGAATATTTGATGAAACTGAACAAGCTGCTATCATCAACCACATCATAGAAGCCCGAGATCAGGGTAGGGCTGGATGCCTTCGAAGGAGGACCTATTCTGAACCTAGTAAATGGATTCGCGGTAAGGGTAGGCAAACCATTCAATACGGATGTTGCTATAACTACGCAAGAGATAGAGAAGGAAATCTTCCTGGGATTCTACGACATGAACAAGTGGTCTCTTTACCCATTGTGATAATCCAAATTATCAGACGACTTGTTACTTGGGGAATCATACCTGTGGATTGTGTTCCCGATAGTTGCATCATTAATATATATGATAAAGGGGATTGTATCCCTCCTCACATTGGCAGTCATGATTTTGAAAGACCATTTTGTACTCTGTCTTTAATGAATCGTTGCTCCGTTATATTCGGAAGAGAGATACAAATCTTGGGACCCGGAGAATTTGAAGGGACATGCCGCGTCCTTTTAACCCGAGGATCGGCTTCTTCGTTCCAAGGAATGGTGCGAATTTGTAAAACACTACATACCCAGTGTTAACAAACCACGAATCTCCATCACCTTGCGACGAATGAAACCTGACAAACGACCAGACGAATATCAACCAATACCAGAGCTCGAAGGACTAAAGCCTTTGGAACTGCTGTGATCCCATAAATGTCTGAACACCTGAAACATGTTCGACGAATGATGTTTTGGAGTGTAGGACATTTATGGACGATCTGATAATCTCCAAATCTATGACATGATATGAAGAACTCCTGACATATAATATATCTATAGTTGTCGATGTGTGACATTTCAATAGCTGTTGACATGTAAAATATCAGTAGTTTGTTGCAGCGTGCTATATGATATGTACATATGTATGTACTGTAAGCTTTTGTTTGCAATAAATATGTACTGGTGAGTTTTTATGGAAATAAAATGAAGGGTTGAAGAATAATATATCCCCATTGTCTGTGATATGTCGACAGGTCCTGAAATCAATAAATGACAAAATGAATAATTTATGATAATCAAACATGAGAATTAACTTTCGACCTATATAGGTCAAAACCCCAGCGGATATTCCCACCAAAAAGAATAATGAGTTCGCCACTCTCTTCAGTTATTGGATATAAGTTCTTTCCCGATGCGGAAATTACGACTTTCCTTTAACCAAATCTTGACATCGACATTCTGAGAAATAGAAAATGACATCTATTCTCTCTCTTCGGTTATTGGATATAAGTTCTTTCCTGATGCGGAAATTACGGCTTTCCTCTAACCAAATCTTGACATCGACATTTTGAGGAAAATAGAAAATGACATCTATTTTCTCTCTTCGGTTATTGGATATAAGTTCTTTCCCGATGCGGAAATTATGACTTTCCTCTAACCAAATCTTGACATTGACATTTTTTAGAAATAGAAAATGACATCTATTTTCTCTCTTCAGTTATTGGATATAAGTTCTTTCCTGATGTTGAAATTATGACTTTCCTTTAACCAAATCTTGACATCGACATTTTCAGGAAAATAGAAAATGACATCTATTTTCTTTATCCGCTTATTGGATATAAGTCCTTTCCTGATAAGGAAATTACGACTTTCCTTTAACCAAATCTTGATATTGACATTTTTAAGAAATAGAAAATGACATCTATTTTCTCTATCCGGTTATTGGATATAAGTTCTTTCCCGATGCGGAAATTACGACTTTCCTCTAACAAAATCTTGATATTGACATTTTTGAGAAATAGAAAATGACATATATTATCTCTATTCGGTTATTGGATATAAGTTCTTTCCCGATGCGGAAATTACGACTTTCCTCTAACCAAATCTTGACATCGACATTTTGAGGAAAATAGAAAATGACATCTATTTTCTCTCTCCGGTTATTGGATATAAGTTCTTTCCCGATGCGGAAAATATGACTTTCCTCTAACCAAATCTTGACATTGACATTTTGAGGAAAATAGAAAATGACATCTATTTTCTCTCTCCGGTTATTGGATATAAGTCCTTTCCTTATAAGGAAATTACAGCTTTCCTCTAACCAAATATTGACATTGATAGTTTTGAGAAATAGAAAATGACATCTATTTTCTCTATCCGGTTATTGGATATAAGTCCTTTCCTGATAAGGAAAATACGGCTTTCCTCTAACCAAATATTGACATTGACATTTTTGAAAAATAGAAAATGACATCTATTTTCTCTATCCGGTTATTGGATATAAGTCCTTTCCTGATAAGGAAATTACGGCTTTCCTCTAACCAAATATTGACATTGACATTTTCAGGAAAATAGAAAATGACATCTATTTTCTCTCTCTGGTTATAGGATATACATCCATTCCTGACACGGAAATCACGGCATCGACACCGACATTTTGAAAAATGAAATATGACATCCATTTTCTCTCCCAATAAATCCCCTTTCAAACACAAAAGGAATATTCCTTCTAAAAAACTGACAAACAAGACATTTGACATCCTCTAGGAGCGATATGACATCTACTCCTCTCCTTATCATTATGCGACATCTCTTAGACCACTTCGGTCAACGCGAATATGTGCAGAATACTTATATAGTATTCTACACATATTGGGGGCCCTTTTGTTGACCTCATTTTTATAATGAGTCAATACCTATTGACCTAAAAAGTCAACTTTGGTCAAATTGTTAAAACCAGACCTAATGACCTACCCTGTTGACCCCATGGGTCACCCTTTTGACCTAAAAAGTCAACTTTGGTCAAATTGGTCAATCCAGACCTAATGACCTACCCTGTTGACCCCATAGGTCAACCTTATGACCTAAAAAGTCAACTTTGGTCAAATTGGTCAAACCAGACCCAATGACCAACCCTGTTGGCCCCATAGGTCACCCTTTTGACCTAAAAAGTTAACTTTGGTCAAATTGGTCAAACCAGACCTCATGACCTACCCTGTTGACCCCATAGGTCAACCTTATGACCAAAAAAGTCAACTTTGGTCAAATTGGTCAAACCAGACCCAAAGACCAACCATGTTGGCCCCATAGGTCACCCTTTTGACCTAAAAAGTCAACTTTGGCAAAATTGGTCAAACAAGACCTAATGACCAACCCTGTTGGCCCCATAGGTCACTCTTTTGACCTAAAAAGTCAACTTTGGTCAAAATGGTCAAACCAGACCTCATGACCAACCCTGTTGACCCCATAGGTCAACCTTTTGACCAAAAAAGTCAACTTTGGTCAGATTGGTCAGACCAGACCTATAACCTACCCTGTTGACCCCATAGGTCAACCTTTTGACTTAAAAAGTCAACTTTGGTCAAATTGGTCAAACCAGACCTAATGACCTACCCTGTTGACCCCATAGGTCAACCTTTTGACCTAAAAAGTCAACTTTGGTCAAATTGGTCAAACCAGACCTCATGACCAACCCTGTTGACCCCATAGGTCAACCTTTTGACCTAAAAAGTCAACTTTGGTCAAATTGGTCAAACCAGACCTAATGACCTACCCTGTTGACCCCATAGGTCAACCTTATGACCTAAAAAGTCAACTTTGGTCAAATTGGTCAAACCAGACCTAATTACTTACCCTGTTGACCCCATTGGTCAACCTTTTGACCTAAAAAGTCAACTTTGGTCAAATTGGTCAAACCATAACCAATGACTGCCACCGTCGACCCTATAGGTCAACCTTATGACCTAAAAAGTTAACTTTGGTCAAATTGGTCAAACCGGACCTAATGATCTACCACTGTTGACCCCATAGGTCAACCTTATGACCTAAAAAGTCAACTTTGGTCAAATTGGTCAAACCAGACCTAATGACCAATCGTGTTGACCCATAAGTCAACCCTTTCACCCAATGACACATTTAAAGCCCCACAATGACAAAATCACAAATACTGGACATTTTAAATTTAATTGATCAATTTGGGCTGACTTGGGTCAACCTAGGTCAAAATTGGTCAACACCAATCTATTTTGATTAAAATAGATAAAAATGAAATAAAAACAACAAAATTAATCAAATAATTAATTTCAAAATTATTTTGATTAATTAAAATGATTAATAATTTAATTTTCAATATTTTATATAAATGACATAATTAATTAAAATGAAAATTAAATTAAAATCATAAAATGACAAAAATGTTAAAATTAATCAATTAATTAAATTGAAATTATTTTCAATTAATAAATTGATTAATAAAATATTTTCCAACAATTTTAATTAATAAAATAATAAATTAAAATGGGAAATTAAAAAGAAATGAAATGACATATAGCCTTCTCATAATTAATTAGGCTAAATTCATCTTAAGGCTTAATTAACACATAATTAAGCCCACATTAAGACCACTTAGCCATGGGTTAATACCCATCATGATGCATGAGGTGAGGTGTCACTCTCTCCTTCACCCTAAGCTTCATTTGGTCATGAGGTGGCCGGCCAACATGAGGCCTCACCTTCCACCTCCCACCTCCCAAGCCACCCAATGGAAGGAAAACCATGCATGAAACCCCCCTTACCATGGTTAGAAGCAATTATGAGGGATGAGCTTGTGTGTCACCATTTGCTAAGCTTAAGAAATGATGTGTAAGCTCATTAGGAGGTGCAAGGACAGCTCACAAAATACCTCTTGCATGAACCAATGGGTGAGAGCCAAAGCAATGAGATTCATCATGGAAAACTTAGGGAGAAGCATCAATGCCTATCTTCAGCCAATTCCTTCACCCAATGGACTGATAGAGGAGGTAACTACTCCCCTAGAACATCCTAAGTTAAGCCATAACCTCCCCTTGCTATAAATAGGACCCCATGGCCGAACATAGCAAGAAGAAGAAAAAAATTAGGGAGAACTATAGGCTGCCCAAATCCACCTGCTCCCAACATAAAAAGTATTTCTAAGAGTCCCAGCAATCTTTTAGGATCAAATCCAAGCCATAGTTTGAGCCTATTTGAGCCAATTTGACCAAATTTCAAAAACAGACCCAAATTAGGTACTTCTTCAAAATTCCTCCCCAAGCCCGACTTCTGGATCAAATTGTTGCAGTAATAACCTTCTATTAGAGTCCTAGAAGGCAACCATAAGGTCTGATCTTGCTTGATTTGATTGTGGCAAAGGAATGGAATTTTTCTTTACAAAATAAATCGTATTTTCGACATATCATGTGTTATACTAGTCCAGAAGTGTATCATCACCGTATGGATGGATACTTCTCATCCAGATGATCATTTTAAAAAAAATCACTCAATTTCATCAAGAAATGAGTGAGATATTGATGTTTGAAGTTTAATGGTTTGAGAATTTTCGGATTTTTGGCCGAATTTTCTCCGCCGTCCGATCCCTCGCTTTAAGAATGGACGGCGCTGATCTCTCCCCTGCGGTGTCCGCTGTTCGGCCGCCCACAGCGGATCCTCTCGCTCGTTCGACGCGTACGAGGACACGCGTCAAACGGCGGTGAGTTTGGCTGCGGGATTTAATAAAAAATGCATTAAATCCTTAAAAACTTCAAATATTCATATCTTTTTATCCAGAGGTCATAAAAATAAAATAAAAATACCTCTGGAAAGCTCTTGAAGAGGAGAAAATTATGAGACCAAAATCATAATTTTATTCTCAGTATTTAATTATTAATTAGTTAAATACTCTCTGGAGTATTTTAATTATTAAAAATTATTTATAAATCAAAAAATTATGAAACTTGGAGGAATTTATCTTTATGTTCTTAGGGATCTTCCATTATTTTTCCAAGGACAGAAAACATGCCTAGGATACTTTTCTTTAATTTTCAAGTTTCTTTACAATTATTTCAAATAATAATTATAAAAATTGAAAATTAAGGAAAATAAAAATGCAAATGGCTAGAAATGATAGGGCAACAGACAATAACCCTAAGAAAATTATTTCTAAGTCATAAAAATCATTTTGAATGGTATTTTGAAATTTAGGGTTAAAATCCTTTATTAATTAAATAATTTTAATCCTAAAAATAACCCTTTATAAATTTAACCCATTTTCATCAACAATCAAAGTTTGAAAATGGTTCTAGTTTATGATAGACAAATGAGAAACGTCACTTAAGTCTAAAATGACCAAATTGGACTTAACTAAATTTAAAATAATAATTAAGCCCATTAAACCTTACTTAAATTAGGTTTAATATAAAAATTAGATCTTAATTAAGTTTAAAGACACATTAAACTTAATTAATCAAAAATAAACTTTTTAATTAAGTTTAAAGACATAATAAACTTAATTAACTCATTAAACCTTACTTAAATTAGGTTTAATATAAAAATTAAATCCTAATTAAGTTTAAAGACATATTAAACTTAATTAATCAAAATTAAACTTTTTAATTAAGTTTAAAGACATAATAAACTTAATTAACTCATTAAACCTTACTTAAATTAGGTTTAATATAAAAATTAAATCATAATTAAGTTTAAAGACATATTAAACTTAATTAATCAAAATTAAACTTTTTAAATTAAGTTTAGAGACGTAATAAACTTAATTAACTCATTAAACCTTACTTAAATTAGGTTTAATATAAAAATTAAATCTTAATTAAGTTTAAAGACATATTAAACTTAATTAATCAAAATTAAACTTATTAATTAAGTTTAAAGACATAATAAACTTAGTTAACTCATTAAACCCTACCTAAATTAGGTTTAATATAAAAATTAAATCTTAATTATGTTTAAATACATATTAAACTTAATTAATCAAAATTAAACTTTTTAATTAAGTTTAAAGACATAATAAACTTAATTAACTCATTAAACCTTACTTAAATTAGGTTTAATATAAAAATTAAATCTTAATTAAGTTTAAAGACATTAAACTTAATTAGTCAAAATTAAACTTATTAATTAAGTTTAAAGACATAATAAACTTAATTAACTCATTAAACCTTACTTAAATTAGGTTTAATATAAAAATTAAATCTTAATTAAGTTTAAAGACGTATTAAACATAATTAATCAAAATTAAACTTATTTATTAAGTTTAAAGACAAAATAAACTTAATTAACTCATTAAACCTTACTTAAATTAGGTTTAATATAAAAATTAAATCTTAATTAAGTTTAAAGACGTATTAAACTTAATTAATCAAAATTAAACTTATTTATTAAGTTTAAAGACATAATAAACTTAATTAACTCATTAAACCTTACTTAAATTAGGTTTAATATAAAAATTAAATCTTAATTAAGTTTAAAGACATATTAAACTTAATTAATCAAAATTAAACTAATTAATTAAGTTTAAAGACATAATAAACTTAATTGATTCATTAAACCTTAAATAAATTAGGTTTAATATAAAAATCAAATCTTAATTAAAGACACATTAAAACTTAATTAATCTCCTTACACACTAATTAAACTTGAACCCTAATTAGGTCTAAACCATTAGAAATAATTAAACCATTAGACCTTAACTAACTAAGGTTTAATCAAACTTAAACCCTAATTAGGTCTAAACCATCAGACCTAATTAAACCATTAGATCTTAACCAACTAAGGTTTAATCAAACTTGAACCCTAATTAGGTCTAAACCATTAGACCTAATTAAACAATTAGACCTTAACTAACTAAGGTTTAATCAAAAACAAATCCTAATTAAGTCTACTACATTAGACTTAATTAATTATTAAACCTTAATCAACTAAGGTTTAATTAGACCCAAATCCAACCTTTTATTCCAAGTCCAACATAACCTAAACCTAAACCTAAACATAACCTAACTTGAGTCCAACCAAACTTGAACTCAAGTTATCCTAAACCTTAGGTTCAACCCATATTGAACCTAACCTAAACATAACCTAACTTGAGTCCAATCTAACTTGAACTCAAGTTAACCTAAACCTTAGGTTCAACCCACATTGAACCTAACTTAAACCTAACCTAACTTGAGTCCAATCAAGCTTGAACTCAAGTTAACCTAAACCTTAGGTTCAACCCACATTGAACCTAACTTAAACCTTACCTAACTTGAGTCCAATCTAGCTTGAACTCAAGTTAACCTAAACCTTAGGTTCAACCCATATTGAACCTAACCTAAACATAACCTAACTTGAGTCCAATCTAACTTGAACTCAAGTTAACCTAAACCTTAGGTTCAACCCATGTTGAACTTAACTTAAACCTAACCTAACTTGAGTCCAATCTAGCTTGAACTCAAGTTAACCTAAACCTTAGGTTCAACCCACATTGAATCTAATTTAAACCTAACTTAACTTGAGTCCAATCTAACTTGAACTCAAGTTAACCTAAACCTTAGGTTCAACCCACATCGAACCTAGCTTAACTTGAAACCTTAGGTTCAACCCATATTGAACCTAACCTAAATTTAACTAAACTTGAGTTCAATCCAACTAGAACCTAATCTAATCCAAGTCAAACTTTAACTTAGGTTCAACCCATATTGAACTTAAGTCGACCTTAAGTCTAGGTTCAACCTGACTTGAATCTAACTTAATCTAAATTCAAAATTTAACTTAAGTCTAACCCACATTAGACTCAAGTCAAACCAAACTTAGGTTCACCCTGACATGAACCTAACCCAAAAACCTAACTTAAGTCTAATCCATATTAGACTTAAGTCAAACCATACTTAGGTTTAACACGATATAAACCTAAATCTAACCTAAGCCTTAGGCTCAACCTAACTTGAATCTAAACTAAAACCCGACTTAAGTTCAATCCTAAGTCTAGGTCTAACTTTAAATAAACTTAATTAAAACTTAAGTCTTATCTAAAAGGGACTTAGATGGTATGCAAATCTAATTGAGTCTTATTTATTAGACTTGATTAACCTTTAAGTCCTATTTAAACAAGACTTAAAACTTAATTAAATCTATTATGAGCCAAACCTTTTAACTTAAGTTCAAACTGACATGAACTCAAGTTAAATAGATTCAATCTACATTGAATCTAACTTAGGTTTAACCAAAGCATGAACCCAAGTTAATTCAATCAATATTGAATCTAATTTCGAACCTTTTAACTTAAGTTCGGACAGTACATGAACTCAAGTTAAATAGATTCAATCAACATTGAATCTAACTTAGGTTCAACCAGACATGAACCCAAGTTAATTCAATCAATATTAAATCTAATTTCAAATCTTTTAACTTAAGTTCAGACATACATGAACTCAAGTTAAATAGACATTGAGTCTAACTTAGGTTCAACCAGACATGAATCCAAGTTAATTCAATCAATATTGAATCTAACTTTCAACCTTTTAACTTAAGTTCAGACATACATGAACTCAAGTTACTATAAACCAAACCTTTTAACTTAAGTTCAAACAGACGTGAACTCAAGTTAAATAGATTTAATCAACATTGAATCTAACTTAGGTTCAACCAGACATGAACCCAAGTTAATTCAATCAATATTGAATCTAATTTCAAACATTTTTAACTTAGAGTTCAGATAAACATGAACTCAAGTTAATTCATAATTTATGATCAAGATATAAATTCAAAACTGACATAATCAACAAAAAAATTGACATTTCAAAATAATTCAACATAAACTGACATCCAAGTCATATCCAAATATTCTGTGATGTTATTTCTGACAATGTTTTCTTTGCAGGGTGAAAACAAGAAATTTCGCTTAGATTTTCTTTACATGTTATAGGATGTACTAACTCTGATTTCCAGGACGACATTCTAGGCGAACAAAAACAAAACCAAAACTTTTAGGTTAGACATATAACCTGAAACTTTTGATAACAAAAAACAAAACCAAAACTTTTAGGTTAGACATATAACCTGAAACTTTGACAACAAAAAAAAATCAAAACTTTTAGGTTAGACACATAACCTGAAACTTTTCAACAAAACAACAACATTGACAACAAAAACAAAATCAAAACTTTTAGGTTAGACATATAACCTGAAGTTTTTCAACAAATCAACAACATTGACTACAAAACCAGAACCTTTAGGTTAGACATAATATCTAAAGTATTCAATAACAAGATATAACGACATTCGAGAGTGATAGTGGGTACATCTCTCCTTAAAATAAATTCTTAGAAAACAAATGATTAACATTAATCAAAAGTTTTCTTAAACAATTGAAAATTGTTTAAGATGTAATTAACTATAGAGGCTTACCTCTATAGGAGATTTAAAAAGAACCCAAAATAGAAATCTCTGGTTTACCATGATTTTCTTAATATGAAAATTCTAGAATATGTTATTCTAGAATATCCTCATATAAGAATTATCATAAACATCCTTTTCTACTATTAGTCCTAAAAATTCTCTAAATCCTTCATGGGATTTATATGAATAAAACTAGGCTAATATTAGATGGTGACTCCTTGACATTGACATGATACAAAAATGGATGGCGTGATATGACACCCCCACCGACACCACATTTAAATTTCCCAACCGCCACCAGAAGGTGTAGAGTCAATCAATTTGAGGATTGGCTCACTGTGGTGAAGTGTCCTAGTTTTAGGCTTGAGATTGAACTCTGAAATTGAGCTCAACCAGTGGGGATTAGGGCTAGATTTCAGTGGGAATCAACTCATCTATGCCAGGAAAAGAGTTTGGAGCAATTTTGGCAGAGTTTTGGTAAGGTTTTTTTTTCAGCACCTCCCATGGACGTGAGGATGATGGGTTTAAATAACCATGGCTGGAGGGCTTCCTAGGGTCAATTGGAGGTTGGGATCAGCTGCCTAGGGGAGGAGAAGAACAGCTGTAGTGACCATTTGGGTTGGGACAACTCAGCAAGGTAAAATTTGGATTTTGAATCAAATAGGTGCTCACGAGTGTGGTGTTTTCCGGCGGCTGGGGTGGTGGTCCAGCCAGGGTCAGGTCACCATCTTGACCAGTGAGGTCAGGGCTTGAGGTTTGTGAATTCAATTGGGCTTTGACATGTGTAAAGGGTTTGATTTAAGTGGTAAAGGGGAAGGGCTATTTTGAGCTTGGTTTGGTCAACCCATGGAAATGGGCTTGGTGCACCCACCAAGGTCTGATTTTAGGCCGAGAGAAATCGGTGGGTTCGACCAAGAGAAGGTGGTGAGGTCTCCATCCATGAATATTTGGATTAATCATGGGTTAAGGTGAAGCATGGGTAAGGTTAATGACCTTAAGGGAATCAATAAAGAAGCTCCTCCTTTTGCCATTTATGGAGTGATGACAAGTTAAAGTTCTCATGGCTTCATGTGGCTTGTCCATGGCTTGTTCATGGCTTGTTCATGGCTTCATTTGGCTTGGGAATGGCTTTGCTCACTTGCATGAGAAAGGGATTTTGGGATTTTTAAAATTTAGGGGTATTTTGGCATGAGGCTTGATTTAGAATTATTTAATGATGAAATTGGAACTTAGGAAATGATTTTGATTAAAGAGATGATAAATGAAAATGTCATGTGGGCTTTTGAAATAGGTTTTGGGCTTTTAAATTTCATGAAAGGTGGACTTTTAAATGCTTTAAGGAAATGGGCTTTTAAGTTTTAAAAATGGACTTTTGGATAAAAAATTTGGTAAAAGGTTTTGTCAAATAAATGTTGTATTTGGCTTAGGAATGTGTCATAAGAATTTTAGAAAAGATTTGGTGTCATTTGGGGTTTAATTGGGTTTAATTTGGGCTTCTTTAATAATAGGGTCAAAGAGTGTCCAATTAGCCTAACTTGGGCTAAGGTTGGGCTAATGTTAGTTTTGATGTAAAATTGATGTTGCAAAATGTTTATGGGAGTGTACAAAAGACTTTTCCATTTTGGTTGGGTCTTGATTTTGGGATTTGTGCTTGTTTGGGTTTATGATTGGTTTAGGCCAATTTGGGAAATTTTGGTTTGGGTGGAATTTGGGTCCAAATATTGGGTAAATTAAGTTAGAGTTTTGTTTGTGGGGATGTTAGAAAGATTTCAAAAACTTTTGGGGAAAATTGGGTAATATTTTGGTTGAATTTGGGGTGGATTGGGTTTGTTGGTCATTTTGGGCCTTAAGGGCCCATTTGGGACTTTTTGATCAAATTGGATTAAATTAACAAAATTGGGGTATGTGGCAGTTGCAAAAAATGAAATTGGGAATATTTTAGATTTTATGGAATTATTTGAGAATTTTTGGAATTTTTGGAATTTTGGGCTAAAAGGGTTATTTAGGGTATTTGGAGGTTATTTAGAAATTTTGGTATATTTGGCCATGGATGATCAATTTGAGTGGTGGAGAATATTTAAGATTGATTTTGAGGAATTTTGGGTAATTTAGGCAATTTTGCAAATTTTGGGCAATTTCAAGGGCATTTGGTTGGTTTGGTGGGTTTAGGGCCCGGGGGTCAAAAATTGAAATTTGGGGAAAATGAAGATTAATTAAGTGTGAGTAAAATGGGATCATTTTGGTTGAGCCATGAAGCCATATTAAGCTCACAAGAGCCATGAGAGGACTCATTTTAGGCACTCAATATGTTGTTCCTAACCCTCTTAGTTAGGGGCTTAGGGGTTAAGGTCCATTCATATGAGTTACCTACATGAGTCAGGGAGTTGAGTTGGATTAGAGTGTGGTTTTAGGGTTTAGAATGTGTGTGATAGTGTGGTGTGTGCAAGCTTGCACTCACCAAGACCAGGCCACCTAGGGTGATCCTAAGGCCAAAGAATTCTATAGGAAACTCATCCTTTAAACCTCCACATATTGATTTCAACCCTCCAAGTGACCTGGGGGTTTACAGTCAAAATTGTGGGGTTTGAAGGGAGTCAAGAAGTGTTTAAATTTCTAAGTGGTGGGTCTCATTACTAGTCCTCTAGGATAGTCGAAGGGAAAACCTATGGCTAGATCCTAAGCATTAAGGAGAGAGATCAGACCTCACCAAAAATGAGGTCAACTCATAGAAGTTAATGAAAATCAATGTTGGGAAGCTCATCATGCTTTTCATCTTGTATATTATGTATATTGTATGGCAATTAATATTTTCTACCCATACTTGACTTATGTTTTTTGTGAGAGGGTCGTGAATCATAGAGAATCCAATAAGGATCAGTTGCCCCTAATAGAGCCATTACAAAGACACTTATGCACTCTTATGAGAGCAACATTGGGATTGCTTCTATTTCTCCACAAACCTTTTCTTTTAACCACCCCACAACTACGTGCATAATTTCTAAGAAAGTTTAGTATTTTCTTGGTGGGATGGTTGCCATGGGCTATAAGATTGACCACATGGAGAAACAGTAGTTCTGACAGTATTCAAGGCAGCACGAGCCTAAATGTAGGACCTGACCAAGTAAATTTTCCATATCCACTAGCCTACTTGTTTTTATCAGCAACAAGATTGTGTTGAAATGTTGACGAGGAGGATGACAAGGAAACATATGAAGATTTTTTAAAGGAATTATCAGTTTTATTTGTACCTATGTTTTCTTTTATTTTGATTTTGGTTGTATGTTATTTTTCTGGAAAAAATTAATTTTGGTGGAGGTTATATATGAGAGTGATAATATGTGTTTAACTTTATTTTCTATTATTTGTTCACTTATAAAAATTATTGTTGTTGTGAGTTTTTACATCTTTGTTTCTTTGTAACGAGCACTTATAAAATTATTTTTGATGATTATATTTTATTTTGTAAATTTACACTTGACCTAACCCCTTAAAAAAATTTTAGTGACTAGAATCAAAAGAGTTATATTATTAACATAAGGCTACACTACAAGATTAGAAAAAAAAATTAATATCAAACTAATAACATTAAATATATTAAAATTTATATTGAATTAATAATAACTATCTAATTGACTTAATTTAATAGATTTGTTTTAATTCAAAATTTTAAATTATGCTAGCTTAATTTTTTTACAAAACACCATAAATTTTATTCCACAAAAAAAAGAAACTATGGGAAAATGCAAGAGGAACCTACTACACACCCCGTACAACTCACACAAGAAATAAAAACCTAAGGTTCCTCTCCCTAAAAAAAAATGAACAACTCACACAAACCCAACCAACACAAAGAAACAAACCAAATGACAAATGGAATTATAAATAAAAAAGAATCAGAATCTATATCCAAGAATTAAATAAAAAGTTAGAGCAAGTCATGTTGAACAAGCTGCTCTAAATTCGAAGGAACTTCTTAAGAAATATAGGTTGCATAAATTGAGTTCCAAACTTTGCAGCTCAGTTAACCACATTATTTTCATCTCTCCTAGTGTGCTTCTAGCAAATGGTCAAATTCTTATCAAATCTTTAATTCTTTTCTTCTGTAGATTAATGCTCCAGTAATAATTAGTCATGTACTTGCAATTTTTCCAAAGAATTAAAAAATCCACTTCTAAAATAATAAATTTCCAACAAAATCCCTTAGTAATATTCAAACCAAACTCCACGGGGTCAACTTTAGCAACTAAAAGAGATCTAAGAACAACAACAGACACAAACCAGAAAATAACAAAACCTAAAAAGTCCCTGCAAACACCTCCAACACTAGCAATGTTAGTTTTCTGGCTGCCATCTACATTGATTTAAATGAAAGGAGCAACAGATCTACACCAAGTAACCCTTTTGCTGATCTTATCCTTAAATTTAATAGGTAAATTTATATTTAATAATACTTCATTCAATGTAATATTATCTTTCCTTTTAAAGCCATTGAGAGTAAGACTTTTAATAGGATATTTAAGAATCATTCCAAAAGTATTACTAAAATTTGGCACCTCATATGTTTAGCATTGTTTCTAGATAACCAAATAAACAAAAAAACCATAGAAGGTATGTTAGAGAATAAAATAAGCCCAAGGCTTTTGAATCATCGTAACTGTTATAAATATCTCTATAATTATCAACTCTCCATTTGTAGTTAAAAAGGTTAATAACCTTTTTCCAAATATCATCATCAAATTTGCAATTAACAAAAATATGAATAATAGATTCCTCATGATTTTTGCATAGTAAACAAAAAAGGCTTCTTGAGCCCCTTCATCTTTAGAATATCATCAACAGGAAGATATTTGTGGAACAACCTCCAAATGGAAAAAGATTGGCAAGGTTTCACTCAATGATTCCAAATCTACTTGAGATCATTCCCCTGAAATGATTGAAAATAATTATCAATGGTTTTAGCAATACTATACCCAACTTTGCTTATAATTTTAGGAACATCATTCTTCACTTTGTTAGTAGGGATGTTGGTAATGAATTTTGCTTCAATTTGTTGAAGCAACTTCTCATCAATCCAATTCTCATGCCTCAATTCTCTAACTTTAGTGTTAATATCTTGTGGACCTCCATAGAAGTCCACTAAAGCACTATTTTCCAACCAATCATCAAACCAAAAGGAACAATTTCCATTGCCAACATCCCAACTAATTAAATACTTGCTATACTAAGATACATTAAGCATCTCTCTTTAAATATAAGAATGAAATTTGGAATAAGATGTCGTTAAAGAATGCATATTATTACCGTACTTTGCATTAAAAAGAGAAGCCTATATCAAATTATTCATTCTAAATATATACCAAAACTTTGTATAGTTAATTCAAAACAAGTCAGATAAGCTTTTAAAGCCAAGTCCTCCTTTATCCAGAGGCTTACAAAGCTTCCCCCAACTCTTCCAATGAATTTTATGCTTACAATTGCCATCCCAAAGAAATTTATTGAATAAGAATTCCAGCCTTTTAATAGAACTCATAGGCATATTCATAACTTGCATAGAGTAAAGAGGGAGAGATATAAGGATACTTTTTAAGAAATTAATTCTCCCACAAAAGATAGGACTTTATTTTCCCATGAAATAATTCTATTTTTGATTTTGTCAAACGAACTCAAAAAAAGAGAATTTCATTTTATTCCTTTATCAAGAGTAAAGCCCCAATAAACCAATGACAGATTAGCTTTCTTGCAGTTAATGAAGTACACAATCCAATTCTTCTTAAAAGGAGAGACATTCTTAGAGAAATAGTGATGACATTTGGAATTATTAAAGATCATACCAGACGTCTCTTGAAAATAAAGAATTTTCCTCCATAATTTATTGATAGATATCTTCTTTGCATTTGTAAATATAATTAAATCACCGATAAAGCTCAAATGGGATATACCAATCATCCCTTGTTGAAGATATTTCATTCTTGGTTATTTAGCAATCAAATTATTTAAGCACATTGATAAAAAGTCAAAAGCAATAATAAAGAGATATGGAGAAAGTGAATCTCTTTATTTATTTCCTTTAGAAGCCTTAAAGAAAACACAAGTTTTACCATTAATCAACAATGAGCATGAATTGTTATTAAGAATTCTATTAATGATTTTGCAAAAGTTAGCATGAAACCCAATAGCATGAAGAACATCATGAAGAAATTCCATCTAATGTTATCAAAAGCTTTCTTGATATCCATTTTGAAAATCACATTCCCCCTTCTACCTTTTTTTTTCAAAGTCTATAAGATGTTCTTAGACAGTTAAAGCATTATCACAAATATTCCTACCTTTTAGAAAGGTTGATTGATTATAACTGATGATATCCTAAAGAATAGGCTGGAATCATTTCACCACTATTTTAGAAATAAATTTACAGACCGTAGTGTTAAGGCTTATAAGTCTATAAAAATCTCAAGATTTAACACTATTCTTTTTAGGAATCAAAATAATATTAGAACATTTTTAGTATTTAGGCAACTCCATTCCCCTGAAAAAGTCTTGAATAGTCTCCAGTAGCTCAGTGTTAATGATATCCCAACTATACTTATAAAACTCCATAGTGAAACCATCAGGACCAACCACCTTTCCTTTCTCCATATTATCAATGACATCTTTAATTTCCTTCAAAGAAGGAACATAAGTGAGATTCATATTGTTAATTACAGAGGAGTTTGAATAAAGATCAGAATTGATCTCTAAAAGAAAAGTTCCATCAGCACTAAACATATTTGAAAAGAATTTAATTCCATCAGCTTCAGTATCATAGTGATTATTCAGAAAGCTCCCATCACTACCCTTGATATTAGTTATCAAATTATTCATCCTTATCCTCTTAATGCAAACATGGTAGTAAGTAGTATTCATATCTCCTTCAAGAAAATGATGCTTAACAGTTTTTTGAGCGTATAATTTTTCCTTCATAGCGATAACATTGCTTAGTTTCTTCTGCCCCTGTAACAAAGTATCCCAACAAAAGATATTATTACAAAAGTCAAGTTCTAAAGACTTAACTCTTTCTTCAGCATCAACAACCATTTTATGGAGTTTTCAACAAACCTCCTAGTTCCGACTTCTAAAATTTTTATTATGATTTTTTTTGTAGCATCCAATGCTTGTAACTAGAATTCCTAGTCATATTAACCTTCCAATTATCTTTAAGAACTTTCTTATAAAGAGAATGAAGAGGCCACATATTGAGAAATCTAAAACAATAAGTTGTAATATTGAAAGTCATTAATCATCAAAAGAATTGAGCATGGTCAGAAGCTGTAATTGCAAGATGATGGACCTCTTGAAGATGAAACTTGTTGGCCCATGCAACATTTGTAAGAAATCTGTCAAGTCTTTCAAACACTTGACCTCTACTCTTATAAGGAATCCCTTGAAATCCCAAATCAATAGGACTAGCATCAAGAAGAGTATCATTAAACTCAGCAACAAGATTCAGATTAGGAGCAACTCCACCTTTTTTCTCCATAGAAGAAGTTATAAGATTAAAATCTACCCAAACTAAGCAGGCTTAGTGGTTTGATCAATAAAATTAATTAGATTCCAAAGCCCAAGTCTCTCATTTCTATTACAACCAGCATAAACAATACATAAAAGAAAAGAATCCTCATGAATATGCAGTTTAACATGAATTAATTGATTATGATTGATAAGAATATCAATCAGCAAGAAATCCATCCAAAGATACCATATTTTATTATTAATATTAGCAAAAACATTGAAATTACTAATCTTATTCAGATAATTCTGATTATTTTTAGAAGCAATAAGGGGTTCAAGTATACCGAAGAAATTATCTTTATTGGTACGAATCAAACTTCTAATTATTAGAGAGGCATCTAATTTAACAATGCCCCTAATATTCCAAATCAAATAGTTAGTTTCATCAATTTCCTTACTTTTTCCAGTGATTCTAGAAGAAGAAGCAATATTAATCTTATAAACCTCCTGTCCCATTTGATGTCTATTGATAGCTTTAGAACCAAAATAACTAAGCTCCCTGTTTCTTTTACTCTTGCTTTTCGTAATTGATCTTTGAATCATCCAAACTTCTTCAAGTTCCAATCTAGTTAAGACCAAACTATCTTCTACAATGGGAGCCTTGTCAGTAACAAGGTGATTGTCATAATTCTGTTGCTCAGTTTCTTGCATTATGATAGATACCATACCATTAGGTTATTTAGATAAATCTTCCTTGATAGAATTTTTGTTTCTTTCTTCTTCATGTAGTTCTTGATTGATAATTTCATATTTTTCTTGATGAGATATTTTAGTTTCCATCCCATCCAATTTATATCCAACATCAATATAATCATATAAATTATTAACAACTACAATAGTACTAATAGAATTAGTTTTTGTTTACGCATGGACATATCAATTCCATTATGATTGAGTTGATCCTCATTGGACAACTCTTTATCTTTATCTTTATTTTGTAAATCTTTATGCATTTCCACTCTTTTTCTATCCATATGACCCTTTCCTTTTTGAAAATTGTTAGTAGTTTTCAAATTGGGTTGAGCAATAAAGAAATTAGTTAAGAAATGACCAAACATATGACTTTTATTGCAGTAAGGTGGAACATATTACATTTCCACGCTCTGCAAATATCTCGAATTTGAGTCCCCTATCCAAATTGAGTCACAAAAAAGAAGGGTTACATCTCTTTCAATTATAATTCTAGAAACACAAGGTCTTAAATAATTCAAGGTTGCTAGATCAATCTTCAACAGTGATCCATATATCACACCTAAAGAATATAAAACTTTCATATTAAATAGATGTAAATTCAAATCTGGAAACCAGAATTAGATAGGTACAATAGGTTGTTTTTTTTAGGATTGAAATCAATAGACCATTTAAAAGTCTTCATGTTCACTTTCTCGTGTGTAGCACCTTCCTCGCAAAAAGTAAAGTGTAATCCTCTTCTCTCTCTTGACTAATAATAAGATTCCTTCCATGAATTAATCCCACATTCCACTTCCCCTTGAATTTATGCTCTGCAAAAAATTTCCTAAGAACAACCATTTTAGGATGTGAAAACATAAAGTTACCAACTAAGGTAAATTTTAAAGGTTCGGCTAGCGACAAAGTCTTTTCTTCATTATAAAATAGAGCTTGTTTGTCATTTTTCAACGTAGTTTTATGATCAATCCATCCGAATTGAAATATACCAACTGCTCTCTAAATTAAAAAAGAAATAAAAAATTATTCGAATTCATACTAGAAGAGCAAGGGTTACCCATTACGGCCCAAGGAAAGAAGATCGGTTAAGAAAATTAACCATGTCTAAGAGCCAAAAAACATTCGATGCCAAGAGCCACTCTACGAAGAACTTGGAAGATTAATTTAATTATTAATTCAATCATAAAGGTAATATTAAAATTTAATAAGTAATTTATATAACTTTAGGAGGATTACTCTATATGAACTACAATACCTAAAAATTGAAATTGAAGTATAAGAATTAGTTTAAGTGAATGAAGATTAGGGTATTCGAAACTATTAACAAACATATTGAAATAACTACTTAAAAAAATGAAAAAGAGTGAACAGAAAAAGTGGAATATTTTAAAAAAGAATCTTCAAAAGATTAAATGAAAAAAATAAATTTAAAAAAGTGCAAACAAGGAGGTGCTTGAGATTAAGTTTAAAACAAACTTTTGTTCCTTACCATTTCTTTCATTTAAATAATTTAATTTTCATCAATTAAAATTAATTGGTATTATATTTATAATAGAAAAATATAAATTTATATTAATTAATTAATTATAAAATTTCATTTATATTTGGTGATTAAATGGAATTTAGCTAACGTCACCTTAGGCACTTGAGAATTTTTAATTAAATAACGTTTTGAAATCAGTAAGAAAGTTAGGCAACTGTTAATTAATTGAACTTCACAAATACTTAGAAATTTTGATAACCTTAATCATGCACACATAGGATGTTTAATAGTGTGATAGTTTGAGTTAATCTTGCTTGGAGCACTACATTAGATTTAGGGATTACATGAGTGAAAGTAATTTTTCAGTTTGGGTGATTTATTGAGTGAAAAATATACTTAAGAATATGCTTAAAACATATCTTTATTTCATATTTTCTATATATATTACATAATTTTTGTGTGGTTCTATGAAAAATAATATCCTTATAATACTTTCATGAACATCTAATAAAATTTACTGGAGCATCGTCATATGAAAATAAATGCTTTGGTGTTGCATTGCATCTTTCAATATTTTTAAGAGCTTAGAATCATCACTCAAAGAGCTCAACACCATAACACTAGATTAGAGCATCATAACACTTTTCAGATCATTATAATGCTATTAATGCTAGAGGAAGGAGCCAAAGATAAAGATTGTAACAGTTACAATTGATGCCAAGGAACCACAATAATGATCCAGCATCGCAACTTTACAACTTAGGTGTCACAAAATTTCAACCCTACCATAAATTTTTGTCACTTTGAGATTAAAAATTTTAAGTTTTAATGCTAACTAAGGTACAAGAGAAAACTTTAAAAAGGCAAGAAAGGAGACTATGTAAATCTAAGGAGAGTCTAAGGTGTACAAGTGCGAAGTTAAGTGTACTGTAATAAGCGTGTGTGACTATGGTGTGGAAGAGTGCAACTTAGCTTAGCGAAGAAAGAGAAGAGACAATGAGAAGAATTAGGAATTGGATAGTGGGTAATTTAAACAATTTCCATTTGAAAATACAAGCTTTTAGTATTTTCATTTTCTTTTTGTTGAATCTTTTATGTAGTTTCAGAATTATGGTGATTCTTTTGAATTTGTGATTTGTAAGTAATTTATGTTGTTAAAGATTTCTTTGAAATTTAAAAACCAGTACTTTCTTATGGTTTTTTCCAATTTCATTTTGCACTAGTGGTGGCCACACTCATGTTTAACATTTAGTGTAGGTTAAGGATATCAATAGAGCCTTAAGTTACATAAAAAGATTTTTAAGTTAGATTTAAGAATAGAGATTTTAGTTTTAAATCTTAAAAATAATTTAGGAAAATGAAAAAACTGATATTTTAGTTACTAATTATATAAACATATCATATTAGGAAATTTTTTAATTAGATTTTCTAGCTATCGAGATAGGCTTTAAACAAATTATGTTATTGATTGAGAGTAACATTTGAAATGAAGCTTGAATCATGGAATTTGTTTTTATAAATTACATATTTTGAAGTTCTTTATATTTTTAAACTTTTATCACTTGAAAAACCTGAAAAATATCCTTTGTAAAATCCGATTTAGATAAAAATTGGTAGTGCTTAAGTTGCAGTTTAAATAAACACAACTAGTCAGTTTTCATTAGTTAGTTGACATATCCACTTTCATTTACATGTGAAAAAGTTAAGGTCACCATTCCTTCAAATAAACAACCCAAATTTATATATAGGGGAGGCTATCTTCAAGATGAGAGGGGTTTTCTCATTTCATCTCTATTCTTTAAAATATATTCCTCACTCTTCTAAAATTTTAAGCTCAAACTAGACATTGTGAGACTATTGAAAGTTTGGGTTTCAACAAAATAATTTTAGTTTTACACTAGTTCAATAAAAATTTAAATAAGTTTGCCTTCTTCTATTGCACTGAATTAGGTGGGTGATCCACCAAAAAAACAACTTTTTATGCACTTTTTGATGATATTACACTTTAAAGGATGGTATTTTGCATGTTTTTTGTTTCGGGTACTTGGAATGGATATTTAGAGAAAAAGAGAAAAAATGGAGCAAAAATATGAAAATATAGGTGGCGCTATAACATCACCCTTGGTGCTAATAGCGCTAGACTCCAACCAGATGGGCCTATACACCCCAGACTGGAGCTATAACGCCAGAAACTATCTTTCTAGAAGATCTATGGAATTTGGCTGAATTTTGGAGAGGTGTTTGAAGCAACCCTTGGTTATTTTCTATTTTTTATTTACTATTAAATGAGAATTATTTGACAGAATTTAGGTACCTTTTGGAGCCTGAAAACTTAAATTGGATGGCAATAGTAAATTATGGTTTTATTATTTTGTCTTTAAGTGTAAGTTTGAGTGTGTAAAATTTAGAGATTGCTTAAAAGAAACTCCAAAATTTTACATAAGGAGATGACATAAGGTACTTTGTATTTGTGTTTAAGATTTTATTGTAAGGCTTGGATTTTATTGCAAATGTTTTGTTTTAGTTTAATCTCCATGAATTATGAGTAGTTCCCTTTCTTTCTCGTTGCATATGGGAATTAATCTTGTGGGATGAGAATGATTTAAAGATTTATTTTTTCTCTTAAAAATGGTGAAGGTATTTTCACCGAATCTTCATTTACTTTACAAAATGGCCACTTGTGAGGTTAAAATCTATTGAGAAATATAATGACCTGGGAGGGATATGATTTCACCCAACTAGTGGATACCACACTTCATTCTAAGCAGAGCCATGACGATCACCAATGAGGGAGTGCAAATAAATACGAAGATAAGTTTTGATGGGCATAAAATTGTTTAGTTCTAACGTGA
Source organism: Papilionanthe hookeriana x Papilionanthe teres (assembly GCA_022702705.1). Taxonomy (NCBI): domain Eukaryota; kingdom Viridiplantae; phylum Streptophyta; class Magnoliopsida; order Asparagales; family Orchidaceae; genus Papilionanthe; species Papilionanthe hookeriana x Papilionanthe teres. The sequence continues at coordinate 26,033,252 of CM040426.1, forward strand.
CAGGCTAGATTCTTATGAATTTGGCTTAAGGTTTAGTACTTTGACGCTTGGATTCAGCCATCATAGTGGCATAGTCTTAGGGGCATATAGAGGTGAGAGGCTAGATAGTTCTGATGCAGAATCGAGATGTTAAGGAATCAGCCTTAAGTTAGCCAATGTTCTTTACTAGCATTGGGAGGGGGTAAAGAATAAAGTATGCATCTATTTGTCACAATACATCAATTTTGTATTAAATCACTTGAATCCTACATAGATTAAAATCTCTTTGCAAGGGGAAAAGTTTTCCATAATATCCAAACTCGCTATTATATTTTATAATGCTGTGTCATTTAGTTATTTTCTTTTTACTTTTTAGTAGTAATTTTTAGTAAACATATCATTATAGACCTCTTATCTATTTAATTTGCAAATTAAATAGAAATTTTGTAAGTTTATTTTTAGAGTTACCACTTTCCCCGTGATCAATACTGGTGTTTTTAAGGAAAATCCTTTATTACTTGAAACGATACGTATACTTACGTAGCATCCCTAGTGTAAAAATGTATTATATAATTCATAAATCATTACATTTGTTCACACTAGCCACTAGATATAATTTGAGACATATTTTCTGGCAAAATTTTGGAGATTAAAAATACATGTAATTGTGCGTCGGGTCAAGTTTTTGGCGCTGTTGCCGAGGATTGCAACGGAACCTTTTGACTTACAGATTTACTTGAATCGTAAATTTAAAAATAAGAATATTAAAAAATAAATAATAAAATATTAAAAAACCAAAAAAATATATTAAAATTAAAAATTTTAAAATATATATTTTCATTTTTGGTGTGTTTATTTATTTCTTGTAATTTTTACATTGTTTATGAGTAGTTTTAGATATAAAAATTAAGTGCCTTAAAACTTTGAATTGGAACGGATTATTAGAAAATTTCAAAATATAGAAGATTCATAATTCAAAACAAATTAGCTAACAAGTCGCAAAATAATATTGAAATTCAATGTACTGAAAATGAACATCATAATTTACAAAAACCTTTAAAAGATTATGTGAACCCTACTGTAGATGAAATTCATTTAAGAATTCAAACTCCTATTGTACAAGCTAACTCATTTGAACAGAAACCTTCAATTAAATAAATGGTAATAAATAATTAGTTTGAAGGAACATCATCCAAGGATCCCAATTTACATTTAACAAGCTTTTTAGAACTGTAGGCTACATTTAAATATGATACTATATCTAATGTTGTCGTTAGATTTAGAATTTTTACTTTTTAAAAAAGGAATGAAGCTAAGATGCAGTTAAATTTGTTAGCACCTCGATCTATTAGAACTTAGGGAGATTTAGCTAAAAAAATTTTAGCTAAGTATTTTCCACCTTAGAATACCGGGAAGCAAAGAAATGATATTACTTCCATTACTCAGTATGAAGAAGAGTTTATATATGAAGATTGGGAAAAATTTTAAAAAATCCTTTGAAAGTTTCCACATCATGCTCTGCTAGACTAGTTAATCATTGAAACTTTTTATAATGGTTTAGTAGGATCCCTTAGATCTATTATAGATGCTTCTGCTGGAGGTTCATTAATGTCTAAACACTTTGATGAAGCTTATTCATTAATTGAAGAAATGACTACAAATAATTTTTAATGGCCTTCTGATAGGTTAAATCCTAAGAAAGCAGTTAGTTTAATGATAACGTTGTTATTTCAATGATTGCATGCCCATTTGTTACATTGTCTAAGAAGACAGACCAAATTAGAATGAAATTTTCTCCAACATACCAAATGGTTGAAGAAAATTCATTAGGACAAATGATTGATTCTCATACTTCATTGGAAACTATAAATTCTATCAACATACCCAATACCCATATTTGAATTATTACAACAATCCTAGTGGTGAAAGTCAAAAATGAGGGAATGCTCAAGTAAACTCATTAGGAAATTGGATCAACCAGAGTAGTGATAACTTTAGACCTACTTATCATCTTGGATTTAATCAGCAAGTTAAGGAGAAGAAGTTGTCTATAGAAGAAGGGGTGTTGCAGATGGGTAAACATTTTAAAGTCAAAGTGCTGTTATTAGAAATATGGAGAATCAACTGGGACAAATTGCTAACGCACTTAGAAATAGGCCTTAGGAAACAATTCCTAATAATGTCAGGATCAATCCTAAAGACAAAAATAAAGAGCCATAATAATTTAAAGAGGTCCAAATACGGACTGGAAAGGATTAAATGTTGGAGTTCAAAAAGAGATTGAAGTTGAGAGAGAAGTTGATGAAATTGAGAGACCTGAAGAAATTATTCCTAAGGAAGCAGAAACACCTAAATCTCCAACTATGATTAATTTAGAAAGAGCCACACGGCCTTTTCCTCAAAGACTTAAATAACAAAAATTGGATGAACAATTTTCAAAATTTTTTAAAATAGTCAAGAAGCTTACTGATCCCAGATATCTATTCTTACATTTTATTTCCTTTTAATTATATCTCTTTCTTTAAAACAATGCCAAAAACTTGATACCGATGCAAATGAGAGTTTAATTGATATTATTATAAAATGAGATTTTACGCAAGTATACGTATCATTATCAAGTAATATAGTGCTTTCTGATTAAGCCCCTAATATCAAGAGAAGTTCTAGTCTACAATAACAAGCCCTAGCTTGAATGGTCAATAAAGGTTTGGTTTTCATTAAATCCTATAATTATCACTAAAATACTACTACTGCTAAACTAAAATACTTAGTGAAAATTAGAAAGTGGGGTTTATATATATTAAAAGTACTCTTCCTCATACAATTGAATTAGTGACATGTGTAAAAGTAAAACAAGTATTGAGAGAGATTGTGACAAATAGGAGCAATTATATTCTTTACCTTACTTGGTTCTATAAAGAACATAGGATAATTTGACGATTTGAAATTTTGTAGATGGGTTAGGCTGGGAAGATACTAGCTCTCACTCTAGAGTTACCTCTTCTTCCTCCACCTGGGGGTTAACATCTCATAACAAAACTTTTGACATCAAAACAAATTAGGGGCTTTAGTCTATCACCCTAAATTCCTCTAATTCTACACCTCTTAAACATGCATATCTCCCTATTTATTTGCTCTCAATTATATGGACTACATTCTCACCCATATAATCTTATGTGATTCTTACCAATAGTTGACTGAGTCAATACCGCATTGGTTCTTACATGTTCTCATAACAAATTTTAACATGTAAGTTGATCAAGTTTACATGTAAATGAAGATAAAAGTAAAATCATCGCAATATATTCTTACTCTACTCAATTTTATATCCTACAAATGCATACTAATTCATTGTAAGAGGGAAGAGTAAAGAAAACTACTCACTAGACATGGAGAAACAACAAGAACTTTATATTAAACAAGTCTTTAAAACCATACAAACAAACTACTATAATTCAAATCAAAATACAATGAAAATAATTATCTATGATGAAAATCAAACTCTCCTTGTATAGCAACAACAATCTCCTTACAATCCTCTCCAAGAACAAAGTGAAAAGAAAAAAAAGAAATTCTCACACTCTCTCTTTCTCTCTCACTTTGTCGCCCCACTTTGGGCTCACGCCCAAGTCTTCTTCTTCTCAGCCCTCTTCCCCTCTTCTAATAGTTCCTCTCCCTTCTCTAAATCTCTTTCTTCAAGTGTTTCCAAGCCTTACTTTTAATTTTTCAAGAGATGCTTAAGTGTCTCTTCAAAAAGAGTCCACATTCAATGATTCATCCAAAGGGTGCCTTATGTGCCTTTTCACTCCAAGATACACATCCCTTCCATAATAACTCCTTATAACCAACCAAAACTCTTCTAGAAAGTTTATTTTATCATTTACAATGAATTACTCATGAAATAAGCTTCGCAACTCTTCGAAAAATCATCCAAATCTGACATTTAAACAAGAAGTTATGCCAAAAATCGTCACCAACCGTCTTCTGGCGCCTATGCATCGATTTTTGGCACTTAGGCACCATTTCTGGCGCCCATGCGCCAACTTCCTAGCGCTTAGGCGCCAGACACAAGTACATAAATGTCTATTTTGACTCGTTTTGCTCTGGTATGCTCCGGTTCAACCCGTTTTGCTCCGATATGCTCCATTTTGGTCCTTTTTTGTTCTTTTTCCTCCAATCACTCCAAATTCTTCAATTTGATGTACCTACAACCAAAAACACAAGAAAACATACCTTTAAAGTGTAATATCATTATAAAATATGGCATAAAAATAGTACATTTTTAGGTTGATCACTTACCATTAATATCCCTTTTGCTGAAGCTTTGGAACAGATGTCAAGTTATGCCAAATTTATGAAAGAAGGTTTAAATAAAATGAGGAAGTTAGTAGATTATGAGACTGTTGCACTTAGTTATGAAAGTAGTACAATGATTCAGAAAAAGCTTCCTCTAAAACTCAAAGATCCTGATAACTTTACCTTACCTTGTGCAATTGAAGAAAAATTTTGTGGTAAAGCTTTATATTATTTAGGCGTGAGTATTAATCTTATGCCACTATCTATATTCAATAGGTTAGGTTTATGAGATATTTCTACTACTACTGTATCCCTACAAGTAGCGGATTGATCTATCACTTATCCTAAAGGAGTTATTGAAGATGTACTGGTTAAAGTGGATAAATTTATCTTCTCTGTTGATTTTATTGTACTAGATATGGAAGAAGATAAAAAAGTTCCTATTATTTTGGGGAGACCATTCCTTGTTACAGGACGAGCAATGATAGATGTGCAAAATGGGGAATTAATCATGAGAGTGAATGATTAGAAAGTTACCTATAATGTGCTCAAAATAATGAAGTATCCTGATGGAAAATGTTATAGAATTGATATCACTTATGATATGATTATTAATCATTTTCAAAACAGATGTGATGTCATGTTGGATGATAAAGTCATTTTAGAAGAGAAAGAACAAGAAGGTGAGACTAGAAGTGATTTTGAAGATGAGTCAAATGAGGTCATTACTGAGGATTCAAATTATGTTCAGGAAAATTATGAAATTTTAGATACTACAAAAAATAGTATACCTCTGATTCCATCTACTGAAAAACCTCCTAAACTTGAGATGAAGGCTTTACTTACTTATCTAAAGTATGCAGATTTGGGAAACTCATCTACATTACCAGTTATTATATCCTCGGATTTAGCTGCAGAATAAGAAGAAAAATTAGTAGAAATATTAAAGAATCATAAAAGAACATTTGGATTGGAATTATCTGATATTAAAGGAATCAGTCCTTCAATCTGTATGCATTAAATCCTGTTGGAAGATAATCATAAGCCTAGAGCCGATCCTCAAAGGAGATTGAATCCTATAATGAAAGCAGTTGTTAAGAAAGAAATTTTAAGGTGGTTAGATGCTGGGATTATTTGTCCAATATCATATAGTTCTTGGGTAAGTCATATTCATTGTGCTCCTAAGAGAGGAGGAGTGACTATGGTTGAAAATGAAGGAATGAATTAATTCTGAGAAGGCAAGTTACTGGATGGTGAATCAGTATTGATTATAGAAAATTAAATGTCGCCACTAGAAAAGACCATTTTTTGTTACCTATTCTGGATCAAATGTTGGAGAGAATAGTAGGGCATCATTAGTTTTTGTTTTTTGGATGGATATTCTAGATACCACCAAATATTTATTGCTCCTAAGGATCAAGAGAAAACAACTTTTACTAGTCCTTATGGAAGTTTTGCTTTTAGAAGATTGTTATTTGGATTATGTAATTATCCTGCAACTTTCAAAGATGTATGATGTCAATTTTCTGTGATTTAATTGAAAAATGAATTAAAATTTCTATTGTTGATTTCTCAGTCTTTAGGACTTCTTTAAATTTATGTTTAGATCATTTATCCAAAGTTCTGAAACGCTATGAAGAAACAAACTTTGTTCTCAACTGAGAAAAATGATTATTTATGGTTGCGGGAGTAATAGTATTTGGGTATAACATTTCTGAAAAAGGCATGGAAGTTGATCCAACAAAAATTTAAGTTATTTTCTAATTGCCAGCTCCTATGAGTGTGAAGTAAATAAGAAGTTTTCTAGGATATGCTGGTTTCTACAGATGTTATATTAATGATTTCTAAAAAATTTCTAAGCCTTTATGTCAACTTTTAGAAAAGATGTCAACTTTGATTTTAATGATGAATGCTTTTATACCTTCAACTTATTAAAAGAGAAATTAATCACTGCACCTATTATTATTTCACCTGATTGGACTTAACCTTTTAATTTAATTTCTGATCCTAGTGATTATGCTATAGGGGCTGTTTTAGGGCAGAGATATGATAAAACATTCAAAGTGATATACTTCGCTAGTAAAACCCTTAATGAGGCTCAAATTAATTACACTACCATTGAAAAGTAATTATTAGCATAGTGTTTGCTTTTAAAAATTTTGATCTTGTTTTATTGAAACCAAATATATTGTGCATACTAATCATTTTGCTATAAAGTATTTAATGATAAAGAAGGATGCAAAACCACAATTAATAGCTGGGCCCTTCGAATGCAAGAATTCTATTTTCAAGTTATGGATAGGAAGGGTGCTGATAATCAATAAGCTGATCATCTGTCAAGGCTTGAACAAGAAGATAAAAAGTATTTAAATAATTAAATTAATGAGAAACTTCTTGATAAACAATTATAAGTGATTAATGCATGGAAAATTCCGTGGTATGCTGATATAGTGAACAACTTGGTTAGTAATATTTTGCCTTACAGGTTAGATAGCCAACAAATAAAAAAGTTCAATTATGATTCAAAATTTTACTTTTGGGATCACCCTTATTTATATAAACATTATAAGAACAAAATTAATCGAAGATGTGTACCATTAGAAGAAACTCAAGAAATTATTCAAAAATGTCATAAATTTGATTTTGGGGGACATTTATGAGTGGATAAAACTGCATTTAAGATTTTACAATCTGAATTTTGTTGGCCTAGTTTATTTAGGGATGTTAATAGTTATATAAAAATTTGTATTCGATGTCTGAGAGTAGAAAATATTTCCAGGAGAGTTGATATGCCCCTAAATTTTACTCTTAAAATTGAAATCTTGATGTTTGGGGATTATATTTGACGGTACCCATTATACCATCTTTTGGATTAATTTATATTTTAATAGCTGTGGATTATGTTTCTAAGTGGATTGAAGCAGTTGTTTTACCTCACTGTGATGCTAAAAGTGTAGCAAAACTTTTAAGAAAGAATATTTTCACAAGATTTGGAATGCCAAAATTTATCATTACAGATGGGGGAAGTCATTTCAGAAATAAAATAATTGAAACAATAACTAAAAAATTTTGGATTAAACATCGTAATGTTACAACTTATCATCCTCAGACCAGTGGTTTAACAGATGAATCAAATCGAGAAATTAAAAGAATATTAGAAAAAATTGTAAATCCTAAAAGTTTTGATTGGTCTGCTAAACTTGATAATGCTTTAGTGCCTATAGGACTGGTTATAAAACACCTATAGGAATGACACCATATAAGCCCATATACGAAAAAGCATGTCACTTGCCATGTGAGTTGGAACATAACGCTTACTAGGCAATTAAAAAGTTCAATTATAATTTGAAAGATGCTGGAGAGAAGCGATTACTGCAATTAAATAAGCTTGATGAATTGAGAAATGAAGATTATGAGAAATTTGAAGTTTTACTATAACATTTATAAAGCAAAAATTATAAAAATTGTTAAATTATATTTGCTAAAATTTTATATAGTATAAAGAATTTTTTGTGGAAAAGTAACGTTTAAGTTTGGGGGAATTATTCCACCTAAAATAACCTATTTTAGTGCATATTTTACAAGCTTTTGATGTACATTTTTGATGATATTGCACTTTAAAGGAAGAAATTTTACATGTTTTTTGTTTCAGGTACATGGAATGGACATTTAGAGAAATGAGGGAAAAAGGAGCAAAAATGGACAAATAATTGTGGCACTATAGCAACACCCCTGGCGCTAATAACACCAGACTCCAGCCAAAATGGGCGCTATAGCGCCCCAGACTGGCACTATAGTGCAAGAAACTACCTTTCTAGAAGATTCATTGAATTTGACCAAATTTTGGAGGGGTTTTTGAAGCAACCCTTGGTTATTTTCTATTTTCTATTAAATGAGAAGGATTTGGCAGAATTTAGGGACCATTTGGAGCTTCAAAACTTTAATTGGGCAGTAATAATAAATTAGGGTTTTCTTATTTTGTGGTGTGAGTGTGTTTTTGTGTGTAAAAGTTTGGAGACTGCTTAAATGAAACTCCAGAAGTTTACTTGGGGAGAAGACATAAGGTGCTTTTTATTTGTGTTTAAGTTTTTGTCGTATGATATTGATTTTAATGCACATGTTTCGTTTTTGGTTAATCTCCATAATTTATGAGTAGCTCCCTTTCTTTCTCCTTGCATATGGGAATTAATCTTGTGGGATGAGAATGATTTAAAGACTTTTTTTTACTCTTAAAAATTATGATAGTATTTCACCGAATCTTCATTTACTTTACAAACTGGCCACTTGTGAGGCTAAAATCAGTTAAGAAGCATAATGATCTAGGAGGGCTATGATATCACCCAACTAGTGGATACCACACTTCATTCTAGGAAGAGCCATGGAGATCACCTAGGAAGGGTGCAAATAAATAGGGAGATATGATTTAATGGGCGTAGAATTAGCTAGTTCTAGAGTGACATGCTAGATTCTTATCAATATGGCTTAAGGTTTAGTACTCTGACGCTGGGATTCAACCAACATAGTGGCATAGGCTTAGGGACATCTAGAGGTTAGAGGCTAGATAGTTCTAATGCAGAATCGTGATGTTAAGAAATCAGCCTTAAGTTAGCCAATATTCTTTACTAGCCCCGGGAGGGGGTAAAGAAAAAGGTATCATTCTATATGTCACAATACATCAATTTTTTCTTAAATCACTTGAATCCTACATAGGTCAAAATCTCTTTGCATGGTGAAAGGTTTTCCATAATATCCAAACTCGCTGTTATATTTTATTAAGCTGTTACAATTAGTTATTACTTTCTTTTTAGCTTTTTAGTTGTAATTTTTAGTAAGCATATCATTATAGACCTCTTATCTATTTAATTTGTATTTTAAATAGAAATTTTGTACGTTAATTTTAAGAGTTACCGCTTTCCCCGTGAGATCCATATTGAGGATTTTAAAGAAAATCCTATATTACTTCAAACGATGTGTATACTTGTGTAGCATCCCTAGTGTGAAAAATTATTATATAATTCATAAACATTACATTTATTCACACTGGCCACTAGATATAATTTGAGACATATTTTCTGGCAAAATTTGGAGATTAAAAATACACTTCATTACGATTCGGGTCAAGTTTTTGGCGTCGTTTCCAGGGATTGCAACGGAACCTTTTGACTTACAATTTTATTTCAATTGTAAAATTAAAATCTAGAAAATTAAAAAAAATAAAAAATTGGTGAGGTAATAACTCAAGTGATTGGGTTTCAATGAAGGTACTCTTTGGGTTGGTGTAACTGAAAGTGCAGGAAAGACCTTTCACTGAAGGCAAGGAATTGGCAGAAAAACCTGATGATAATATTATTTCTAGCATAGATGAACATAATGGAGATCAAATTGAAAAATCTAAAACTCACACTACATTTTATTCAATATATGATATTATTCTAGGGAACACTGACTTTCAATCTACTATGGTTAGTAATAACCAACACAATGAACTAGAGGTTGATGACACTGAAAATTCTATACATGGTGATGCCCTAAGGAAGCTAATTCAAACAACATTACAATTCAAAAATATTAACACTAGTGCTTCATGTGATCAACATGGTTTGATGGGCAAGAGAAAAGCAATTGAGTATACAAACCAATTTGAGTTAACATGCTTCTCATTCAGATTGAGGAAGGGGAACATAAAACATGCATAAGGAAAACAAAGCAATAAGGATTTATTTAATGAAGACATCCATAGTTCTAAATTGGAGACACATGCCGATAATACCATTATTGTTTCTAAGGGGAGTTTATAAGCTAAAGCATTATTGGAAGAGGACTAGCTCATTCAGAAATTGAGGAAAACAAGAATTAAAGCTTATGATAACTGAAACGCCTCTTCCCATATGCTGAAATAATGTACAATCATAATGGGAGTAAAGTAGTTGGATAGCTAAAAAAATTATTTTAGAGGTACTAGAGGATCCAAAAAAAAGTTTTTTCAATGAACTTTAAGTTCCTTGTTTTGAACTTCAAAGGCTTAGAGAATTCTAATTCCACTACTAGATTTAAAAACATCCTTAGATTACATAAACTTTCATTCATAACTATTTCAGAACCCCTTGTTAACTATGGAAAATAATAATAAATGCAAGAGGTCAGCTGGGAAATTTCAATTTGTTGACCAAAACTAACAATGAAATTTGGTTTCTTTTGAGGAGCTACATGGATGTGGATGTCTTGAAAACCAGTGATCAGTATATTCTAGCCAAAAATTTACTTGCATTCTTGGCAAGCTATTCTGGAGACTTGATATACTATTAGCAAATGAATCATGGCTTTATAGTGCCAACATTTTTAAAGTTCACTTATTAAAAACCACTTTAGATCCCTCCCCACTACTATTAAGAACTCAAGATACAACAAGACTTGAAAAGCTTTCCTTCAAATTTCTAAATATGTAGATAATGCACCCTTCATTTCTAGACCCAATCAATGTAAATTTAATTTTTCCTCAACTGGAAAATTCTTAGCATAGACAATGTCTCTTTCATAAGAGCCTTTCAAAGATTCTCAAACAATGGAAGAGAAAAAATGTGAGCAACAATTGTAGTAAAGTTAAGGCTAAAACATTGGCTAAAGTAAAGGAAGAGGATTATTATAATGATAATATCACCTTGGAACAACCCACACAAACCCAACTTAATATTATCAAATGTATTAGCATGGAGGAGAGACTTTTAAGCCAAAAACCTAATGGGACATCACTTTTCTGATGAGAATAGAAACACAAGATATTTTAATGCTTTTATTGACAGAAGAAGAAAAATTAATGCCACCATGAAAATTTAAAACAACAGAGGTGAGTGGATAATTTAAAAGAAAATTATAGTGCAAGATGGGATCATAAATTTCTAAATCTATATCGTATATAGAAGTCCACTAATCAAGTTGGTAGAGATCAGCAGATTCATAACCATTTATTCTATGATTGCAAGAATTATACAACCGACCTTCAACTCACTATTCTACCCATCGAAGATCAAATTCATGAGGTTGTTAAGAAAATAGATAGTTCTAGGTTTGTTGACCCTCATGAACTTCGGGCCCCTTTTTACAAGGTTTGTTGGGACCTTTTTTATTTTGAATTTGATTGTATCATTTAGGAATTCTTTAGGCATTTTGATATTCATAGCTATTTTAAATCAACAGCTTTTTATCTCATTCAAATGAATCAATTATAGGGCTTTAGGAAGAGTTTAGACCAATTATACTTACTTCAGTGGTCTCCAAAATTATAAGCAAAATCTTGATCTCAAGGATTTAGCCGCATCTTTATCACATCATAAGCCCATCTCACGTTGTTGTTATCAGAGGGAAAATATTATGTACCACGTTCTCATCACTTAGGAACTTATTTAGGACTTCGATAAGCTTGTAGAAGAGGAAATATAATCCTTAAAATGGATATAAAAAAATCTTATGATACCATTTCATGGGGTTTTATTATCAAAGTGCTTTAGGGTAAGGGTTTCCACCATAAAATTTACAAACTGACCACTACACTCATGGACAAAAATCATTGCTCTATCATTATCAATTGGGATAAACAAGGCTACTTCAAGGCTTTTAGAGGTATCGATCTATAAGAGGATCCTCTCTCCCACACTATTTTTTTTGTGTTTGATTATCATTGAAGGTGTCTACAACATAAATTCTCCTCTCATCCCAACTAGTTCTATAATAGCAAAGGAAGTTTTTAATTTTACATCTTGAATATGATGACAATTTGATTATTTTCACTAAAGCTAACAAGGCTTCTGTAAAACTATTGTATGAATTATTCCGCCATTCTAAAGCTAACTCTTCTATGTGCTTTAATTAGAATAAATGTGCTATAAACACTAGCAAAAACTTCCCTATCACCAGGAGACTATATATTTAGGAATACAACAAATTTATGAAGGACTCTTTACTTCTTCCTTAAGTTGGTATTCAAATTAGCAAGGGTAAGAAAAAAATTGTTTCCTATATGAAGGGATTTTTGAGAAAATTAAAGCTAAATTACATTCTTAGGATAATAGCTTCCTTTCATATGGAGGTCAATTGGATGAAGTTGTACAAGTCCATAATTTTGGTAGCTTAGGATGATTCAAATCTTTTGCTAATTCTATTAAGATTAACTTTACAAAACTATGGATTAAATTTAGAGCTAACAACTCATAATAAGCTACACTAATAAGAAACACTTATCGTTCTCAATTACATCCTCTAGCATTTAATATCCAAAAAACTATTTCTATTATTTAGAAAGAAATGGTACATTGTAGGGCAACAATGGAGGAGTTCATTACATGGGAGTTGGAGAATCGAAAGCTTAGCTTTTGGTATGACTTTTGGCCTTCTATTGAACAACTTGTTGATCTTTATAATATTTCTATGGAAATATATTTTTGTTGTTGATTCCTGGACCCAACATAAGTTGGATGTGCATAAATTAAATGAGACGCTTCATGAAGCATATGTCAAGCATTACTACATTGTTACTTTTAACACTAATGCTAAAGAGTCTTTTATCTTTAAAGGTGTTGTTGGTGTTTCTTCATCAAAAATTTTTACTCTATCTCACACAACCAAAATTATTAATCCATGGATCTTAAGTTTCTTTAGAAATCTATCTTGAAACCTTTTATTTAAATTTTTTACTTGAAGAACAATCCACTCCCATCATCCAACTTAATGATATCCTGAAGTTAAAAGGACCTAGAGTCTTCTCCATTTCCTTTTTATGAAAATGTCAGGAGGATTCACTTGCAGTTATGCCAAAGAACTATTACATAAAATTTTTGATTTGTTAAATTCTTTATTCATGCTTTGGATTGCTTCTCTTTCACGGATTGGTTTGTGGAATGGAATAAACTCTACAACCTAATATATCGGGTGCTGCTTTTCTTTGTAAATTGGTTTATATGGATGAAAAGGAATAAATATAAGAAATCTAGTGTTTATGACCCTCCCAAACCTACTTTCTGTCATTTACTTCCTGACATACATAATGTTATTAAATATGACAAGGTTCAAGCTAGATTTCATGATGATTTTTCTAACTTCCTTAAGACTGATCACATTCTAGCTCAATCTAAAATATGTAGTACTCAACTTATTTATTAGAGAAAGCTAAAAACTAATTAGATCAAAGTTAATGTTGATGGAATCTATTCACCTACTAATGTTGAAATTGGTGCCCTTTTCAAGAATTATCTAGATTATGCACTCCTCATGTTTTCAACACATATTATTGTCATCTCTCATCTTCATGCTAAAACAGATGTAGTCCTTGCTATTGTAAAGATGGTTGTAGCTTGCTATTAGAGAAATATGGTTATTGAAATGGACTCCTTGGTTCCTTATTTTGTCTTCTATGCATTCCTCACATTGGCACATCAATCTTCTGCTAAAAAATATAACACAAATCTCTCATCAGCTAACTATACAATGGTCATACATACTAAGAGAGGGTAACAGGCATGTTCATTGGGTTTCCAGGTTTGGTGCTTCCTCTCAAAAGATATTTCGTGGTGCCACTTCTCATACTGCTTTACCTATTTTGATTAAGGAGGATATGCTTGATCTCAAACATGTTAGAGCCCACACTTTTGCTATGTTAACTTTTTAAGAAAAATGACATTCTCTTTTGTCCAAGAAAAAACAAATATACACACCCTTACACCCCCCAACACAAACACATATAAATCTATGTGTGTGTGTGTGTGTCCGAGTGAGTGTTTTATTACTCATAGGTATCATATCAAATTTAAATTATTCAATATGACATGAAAATCACTAATGCTAAGTGAAAACTTTTATATAATTTAAATTAATTTATTGTCATGTATTCTGATCGCGTGTTGCCACAAACATAACTATTCAAAAGGTAGTTTCAATTCAGTATCACAAGAAGATCAATTTAACAATTAAGCAGCTACTCGTATACGTAAGTATACGTATCATTCAAGTAATATAGGGTTCTAGTGGAGTCCTAGTGATCGATCCCATGAGGAAGGTTGGAACTATTCGAAGTATAGAAAAACAATGAAATCCAACACTCAATTCACAATGCAAGTTCAGGAAATATTAAAGTTGCCAGTGTAACGATGACTAAAAGCTAAGTAAACTAAAGTTACTTTCTCAATTTCTAGGCAAAACTAACTAGCACAGACAAGGTTTTGTATTAAAAAGTCAAATATAGAAAGTTTCTTTCCCTTTTACAATGATACTATAATGAGTGATTGATATAGATTGCTAAAGTTTTGTATTGTGCCAAATAGGAGCATTCATATGCTTTACAATCTTCAAAGTACCCCCTCTTCAGAGTTATGTAAAGAACATTGGCAAATCATAAGCTTAGTTTATAAATCCATGGTTAGGTTGGGAGGATACTAGCTGCCACTTCAAAGCACCCACTTCCCTTCTCCTGAAGGCTAACCTTAACTATAGTTACCAAACACTAGGACCAAATTGGGGATAATAGTCTGTCACCTAAAATCTCCAATTCGATGCACATCAAACCACATTTCCCTATTTATCTACACTTAACCCCCATGAACTACGTAACTCATTCATGGACATTGAATGAATTCTCCACTTTTGTTGTGGAACACTTAGTCCTTTCGGATTGAATGTTTCATAACAAGTTTTAACAATTCAATTGGCCAGATCAAAATGTAAATGAAGTACAAAGTGAAAATCGTCACAATTTCTTAACAATTAAATGACACATCAAATCTACATCATCATTTCAACATATCTCATTGCAAGGAGAAAGACAAAAAAATCTACTCAGAATTCATGAGGAAAATACAACAACATATGGATTTTATTTATAAAAGAAAATTCATACAAACCACAAGAAGTAAATACAACTTATCTCAATTTATTCCCCAAGAAAATCCCTTGAAGTTCTTTTGAATCCTTTTCTCTCTTAACAGCAATACTCAATTCCCTCTTTAGAATGGTAAGGAAGAAGCAAAGTCTCACTTTCTTCCTTTTCCTACACTCTTTATAGAAGACTCCCTCACAAAACATGACTCTACACACACAAAACACACTTACACACTCACTCTCCACAAACCCTAACACTTTATTCACACCAAAATGACTCCTTTCCCGCTCTTCTCTCCTGAATTGGGCATCCATAATTGTCCGAAATAGTTTAGAAATGAATTCCCCAAGAGTTTCCTCAAGCAACCTTTAAAAAATCATCCAAATGCATTGAAATTGATCTCCACCGACTTTGGGCGTCGTGGGCGCTGGATAGGGCGTCGGCGCTGGATAGGGCGTCGTCGACATCCTATTGCCGATTTAATTCTGAACTCTCTAGATTTAGGAGCCAGTGGCGCCCATTCTAGCGCCAGTAGGCTGATTTCTTATTTTTGCCTCTTTTTGCTCCAAATTCATTCTGTTTCGCTTCATTTTGCTCCAAATTCATTCTGTCTACAACATAAGTTGCCCTCTCATCCCAACTAGTTCTATAATAGCAAAGGAAGTTCTTTAATTTTACATCTTGAATATGACGAGGATTTGATTATTTTCACCAAAGATAACGAGGCTTATGTCAAACTGTTGTATGAATTATTCAGCCATTCTGAAGCTAACTCATCTATGGGCTTTAATTAGAATAAATGTGCTATCAACACTAGCAAAAACTTCCCTATCACGAGGAGACTATTGTTGACCTCATTTTTATAATGAGTCAATACCTTATGACCTAAAAAGTCAACTTTGGTCAAAATGGTCAAACTAGACCTAATGACCAAACCGTTGACCCCATAGGTCAACCTTTTGACCTAAAAAGACAACTTTGGTCAAATTGGTCAAACCAGACCTAATGACCTACCCTGTTGACCCCATAGGTCACCCATTTGACCTAAAAAGTCAAATTTGGTCAAATTGGTCAAACCAGACCTAATGACCTACACTGTTGAGCCCGTAGGTCGCCCTTATGACCTAAAAAGTCAACTTTGGTCAAATTGGTCAAACCAGACCTAATGACCAAGCACTGTTGACCCCATAGGACAACCTTTTGACCTAAAAAGTCGACTTTGGTCAAAATGGTCGAACCGAACTAATGACGAAACACTGTTGACCCCATAGGTCAACCTTTTGACCTAAAAAGTCAACATTGGTCAAAATGGTCAAACCATACCTAATGACCTACCCTGTAGACCCCATAGGTCACCCTTTTGACAAAAAAAGTCAACTTTGGTCAAAATGGTCATACTAGACTTAATGACCAATCCTGTTGACCCCATAGGTCAACCTTTTGACCTAAAAAGTCAACTTTGGTCAAAAAGGTCAAACTAGACCTAGTGACCAACCCTGTTGACCCCATAGGTCAACCTTTTGACCTAAAAAGTCAACTTTGGTCAAAATGGTCAAACTAGACCTAGTGACCAACCCTGTTGACCCGATAGATCGACCTTTTGACCTAAAAGTCAACTTTGGTCAAATTAGTCAAACTAGACCTAATGACCTACCTCGTTGACCCCATAGGTCACCCTTATGACCTAAAAAGTCAACTTTGGTCAAAATGGTCAAACCGGACCTAATAACTACCACCGTTGACCCCATAGAGTCGACCTTTGAGACCTAAAAGTCAACTTTGGTCAAAATGGTCAAACCGGACCTAGTGACCGACCCTGTTGACCCCATAGGTCAACCTTATGACCTAAAAAGTCAACTTTGGTCGAAATGGTCAAACCGGACATAATGACCAAACCTCGTTGACCCCATAGAGTCAACTTTTCGACCTAAAAGTCAACTTTGGTCAAATTGGTCAAACCGGACCTAATGACCTACCTCATTGACCCCATAGGTCACCCTTATGACCTAAAAAGTCAACCTTGGTCAAAATGGTCAAACCAGACTTAATGACCAATCCTGTTGACCCCATAGGTCAACCTTTTGACCTAAAAAGTCAACTTTGGTCAAATTGGACAAACCAGACTTAATGACCAATCCTGTTAACCCCATAGGTCAACCTTTTGACCTAAAAAGTCAACATTGGTCAAAATGGTCAAACCAGACCTATTGACTACCACTGTTGACTCTGCAGTCAACCTTTTGACTAAAAAGTCAACTTTGGTCAAAATGGTCGAACCAGACCTAGTGACCAACCCTGTTGACCCCATAGGTCAACCTTTTGAGCTAAAAAGTCAACTTTGGTCAAATTGGTAAAACCAGACATAATGATTTACCCTATTGACCCCATAGGTCACCCTTATGACCTAAAAGTCAACTTTGGTCAAAATGGTCAAAGCAGACTTAATGACCAATCTTGTTAACCCAAAAGGTCAACCTTTTGACCTACAAAGTCGACTTTGGTCAAAATGGTTAAACCAGACCGAATGACCTACCCTGTTGACCCCATAGGTCAACCTTTTGATCTAAAAAGTCAACTTTGGTCAAAATGGTCAAACCAGACTTAGTGACCAACCCTGTTGACCCCATAGGTCAACCTTATGACCTAAAAAGTCAACTTTGGTCAAAATGGTCAAACCAGACCAAATGACCAGACACTGTTGACCCCATAGGTCAACCTTTTGACCTAAAAAGTCAACTTTGGTCAAAATGGCCAAATCGGACCTAATGACTGCCACTGTTGACTCCATAGGTCACCCTTTTGACCAAAAAGTCAACTTTAGTCAAGCCGGTCAAACCGGACTTAATGACCGATCTTGTTGACCCCATAGGTCAACCTTTTGACCTAAAAAGTCAACTTTGGTCAAATTGGTCAAACCAGACTTAATTACCAATCTTGTTGACCCCATAGGTCAACCTTTTGACATAAAAAGTCAACTTTGATCAATTTGGTCAAACCAGACCTAGTGACCAACCCTGTTGACCCCATAGGTCACCCTTATGACCTAAAAAGTCAACTTTGGTCAAAATGGTCAAACCAGACCTAATGACCAAACCTGTTGACCCCATAGGTCAACCTTTTGACCTAAAAAGTCAACTTTGGTCAAAATGGTCAAACCAGACCTAATGACCTACCCTGTTGACCCCATAGATCTCCCTTTTGACCAAAAAAGTCAACTTTAGTCAAAATGGTCAAACCAGACTTAATGCCAATCCTGTTGACCCCATAGGTCAACCTTTTGACCAAAAAAGTCAACATTGGTCAAATTGGTCATACTAGACTTAATGACCAATCCTGTTAACCCAATAGGTCAACCTTTTGACCTAAAAAGTCAACTTTGGTCAAATTGGTTAAACCAGACCTAATGACCTACCCTATTGACCCATAAGTCAACCCTTTCACCCAATGGCACATTTAAAGCACCACAATGACAAAATCACAATTACTGGACATTTCAAAATTAAATTGATCAATTTGGACTGACTTGGGTCAACCCAGGTCAAAATTGGTCAACACCTATCTATTTTGATTAAAATAGATAAAAATGAAATAAAAACAACAAAATTAATCAAATAATTAATTTCAAAATTATTTTGATTAATTAAAATGATTAATGATTTAATTTTCAATATTTTAATTAAATGACATAATTAATTAAAATGAAAATTAAATTAAAATCATAAAATCATAAAAATGATAAAATTAATCAATTAATTAAATTGAAATTATTTTCAATTAATAAATTGGTTAATAAAATATTTTCCAACAATTTTAATTAATAAAATAATTAATTAAATTGGGAAATTAAAAAGAAATGAAATGACATACAACCTCCTCATAATTAATTAGGCTAAGCTCATCTTAAGGCTTAATTAAGCCCACATTAAGACCACTTAGCCATGGGTTAATACCCATCATCATGCATGGGGTGAGGTGTCACTCTCTCCTTCACCCTAACCCTCATTTATCCATGAGGTGGCCGGCCAACATGAGGCCTCAACACCCACCTCCCAAGTCATCCAATGGAAGGAAAACCATGCATGAAACCCCACCCTTACCATGGTTAGAAGCAATGATGAGAGGTGAGCTTGTGTGTCACCATTTGCTGAGCTTAAGAGATGAGGTGTAAGCTCCCTAAGAAGAGTAAAGGCGAGCTCACCATGCACCTCCCACATGAGCCAATGGATGAGAGACAAAACAATGAAGATCATCATGAAAAACTTAGGGAGAAGCATCAATGCCTATCTTCAGCCAATTCCTTCATCCAATGGGCTAATAGAGGAGGTAACTACTCCCCTAGAACATCCTAAGTTAAGTCATAACCTCCCCTTGCTATAAAAAGGACCCCATGGTCAAACCTAGCAAGAAGAAGAAAAAACTTAGAGAGAACTATAGGCTGCCCAAATCCACCTGCTCCCAACATAAAAAATCTTCCTAAGAGTCCCAGCAATCTTTTAGGATCAAATCCAAACCATAGTTTGAGCCTATTTGAGCCAATTTGATCAAACATAAAAAACAGCCCAAATTAGGCATCTCTCCAAAATTCTCCCTCAAGCCCGACATCTGGATCAAATTGCTGTAGCAATAATCTTCCATTGGGATCCTAGAAGGCAGCTACAAGGTCTGTTCTAACTTGATTTACTTGTGGCAATGGTATGGAATAATTTTTCATAAAATATTTCGTATTTTTGATATATCATGTGTTAGACTTGCCCAGAAGTGTATCATCACCGTATGGATAGATACTTCTCATCCATATGATCATTTTAAAAAAAATCACTCAATTTCATCAAGAAATGAGTGAGATATTGATGTTTAAAGTTTAATGGTTCGAAATAATTCGGATTTTTATCCGAATTATCTCGGCCGTCCGATCCCGCGCCTTAGGGATGGACGGCGCGGATGATTCCCCGGAGGTGTCCGCTGTTCGGCCCCCGCAGCAGATCCTCCCGCTCGTTTGACGCGTCCGAGGACACGCGTAGAACGGCGGTGAGTTTGGCGGCTGGAAATTAATAAAAAATCCAGAAAACCTTAAAAAACTTCAAAAATCAATATCTTTTTATCTAGAGGTCACAAAAATATGACAAAAATACCTCTGGAAAGCTTTTGAAGAGGAGAAAATTATGAGATCAAAATCATAATTTTATTCTCAGTATTTAATTTTTAATTAATTAAATACTCTCTGGAGTATTTTAATTATTAAAAATTATTTATAAATAAAAAAATTATGAAACATGGAGGCATTTATCTTTATGTTCTTAGGGACCTTCCATAATTTTTCCAAGGACGAGAAAACATGCCTAGGACACTTTTCTTTAATTTTCAAGTTTCTTTTTAATTATTTCAAATAATAATTATAAAAATTGAAAATTAAGGAAAATAAAAATGCAAATGGCTAGAAATGATAAGGCAACACACAATAACCCTAAGAAAATTATTTCTAAGTCGTAGAAATCATTTTGAATGGTATTTTGAAATTTAGGGTTAAAATCCTTTATTAATTAAATAATTTTAATCCTAAAAATAACCCTTTATAAATTTAACCTATTTTCATCAACAATCAAAGTTTGAAAATGGTTCTAGTCTATGATAAACTAGTGAGAAATTTCATTCAAGTCCAAAATAAACAAATTGGACTTAACTAAATAATAATTAAACTCATTAAACCTTACTTAAATTAGGTTTAATATAAAATTAAATCTTAAATAAGTTTAAAGATATATTAAACTTAATTAATCAAAATTAAATCATTTAATTAAGTTTAAAGACATAATAAACTTAATTAACCCATTAAACCTTATTTAAATTAGGTTTAATGTAGAAATTAAATCTTAATTAAGTTTAAAGACTTATTAAACTTAATTAATCAAAAATAAATCATTTAATTAAGTTTAAAAATATAATAAACTTAATTAACCCATTAAACCTTATTTAAATTAGGTTTAATGTGAAAATTAAATCTTAATTAAGTTTAAAGACATATTAAACTTAATTAAACAAAATTAAACCCTTTAATTAAGTTTAAAGACATAATAAACTTAATTAATTCATTAAACCTTAATTAAATTAGGTTTAATATAAAAATTAAATCTTAATTAAATCTAAAGACATATTAAACATAATTAACCTTCTTACACATTAGGTTTAAAACAAACTTAAACTCTAATTAGGTCTAACCCATTAGACCTAATTAAACCATTAAACCTTAACTAACTAAGGTTTAATCAAACATAAACCCTAATTAGGTCTAACCCATTAGACCTAATTAAACCATTAAACCTTAACTAACTAGGGTTTAATCAAACCTAAACCCTAATTAGGTCTACCACACTAGACCTAATTAAACAATTAGACCTTAACTAACTAAGGTTTAATCAAACACAAATCTTAATTAAGTCCACTACATTAGACTTAATTAATTATTAAACTTTAATCAACTAAGGTTTAATCAGACCCAAATCCAACCTCTTATTCTAAGTCTAACATAACCTAAACCTAACTTAACTTGAGTCCAACCTAACTTGAACTCAAGTTAACCTAAACCTTAGGTTCAACCCACATTGAACCTAACTTAAACCTAACCTAACTTGAGTCCAATCTAACTTGAACTCAAGTTAACCAAAACCTTAGGTTCAACCGACATTGAACCTAACCTAAACCTAACCTAACTTGAGTCCAATCTAACTTGAACTCGAGTTAACCTAAACCTTAGATTCAACCCACATCGAACCTAACTTAAACCTAACCTAACTTGAGTCCAATCTAACTTGAACTCGAGTTAACCTAAACCTTAGGTTCAACCCACATTGAACCTAACTTAAACCTAACCTAACTTGAGTCCAATCTAACTTGAACTCAAGTTAACCTAAACCTTAGGTTCAACCCACATTGAACCTAACCTAAACCAAATCTAACTTGAGTCCAACCTAACTTGAACTCAAGTTAACCTAAACCTTAGGTTCTACCCACATTGAACCTAACCTAAACCTAACCTAACTTGAGTCCAATCTAACTTGAACTCAAGTTAACCCAAACCTTAGGTTCAACCCACATTGAACCTAACTTAAATCTAACCTAACTTGAGTCCAATCTAACTTGAATTCAAGCTAACCTAAACCTTAGGTTCAACCCACATTGAACCTAACTTAAACCTAATCTAACTTGAGTCCAAACTAACCTGAACTCAGGTTAACCTAAATCTTAGGTTCAATCCACATGGAACCTAACTTAAACTGAATCTAACTTGAGTCCAACTTAACTTGAGCTCAAGTTAACCTAAATCTTAGATTCAACCCACACCGAATCTAACTTAACTTGAAACCTTAGGTTCAACTCATATTGAACCTAACCTAAATTGAACTAAACTTAAAGTTCAATCCAACTAGAACCTAATTTAATCCAAGTCAAACCTCAACATAACTTCAATCCATATTGAACTTAAACCGACCTTAAGTCTAGGTTCAACCTGACTTGAACCTAACTTAATCTAAACTCGAAATTTAATTTAAGTCTAACTCATATTAGACTTAAGTAAAACTATACTTAGGTTTAACACGATATAAACCTAAGTCTAATTTAAGCCTTAGATTCAACCTAACTTGAATCTAAACTAAAGCCCCACTTAAGTTCAATCCTAAGTCTAGGTTTAACTTTAAATAGAACTTAATTAAAACTTAAGTCTTATCTAAAAGGGACTTAGATGGTCTGCAAATCTAATTGAGTCTAATTTATTAGACTTGATTAACCTTTAAGTCCTATTTAAACAAGACTTAAAACTTAATTAAATCTATTCTGAACCAAACCTTTTAACTTAAGTTCAAACAGACATGAACTCAAATTAAATATATTCAATCAACATTGAATCTAACTTAAGTTCAACCAGATAAGAACCCAAGTTAATTCAATCAATATCGAATCTAACTCCAAATCTTAAGTTCAAACAGACATAAACTCAAGTTAAATAGATTCAATCAACATTAAATCTAACTTAGGTTCAAAAATCAATATCTTTTTATATAGAGATCACAAAAATATGACAAAAATACCTCTAGAAAGCTCTTGAAGAGGGGAAAATTATGATATCAAAATTAAAATTTTTTTCTCAGTATTTAATTTTTAATTAATTAAATACTCTCTGGAGTATTTTAATTATTAAAAATTATTTATAAATCAAAAAATTATGAAACTTGGAGGCATTTATCTTTATGTTCTTAGGGACCTTTCATAATTTTTCCAAGGACAGAAAACATGCCTAGGACACTTTTCTTTAATTTTCATGTTTCTTTGTAAATATTTCAAATAATAATTATAAAAATTTAAAATTAAGGAAAATAAAAATGCAAATGGCTAGAAATGATAAGGCAACACACAATAACCCTAAGAAAATTATTTCTAAGTCATAGAAATCATTTTGAATGGTATTTTGAAATTTAGGGTTAAAATCCTTTATTAATTAAATAATTTTAATCCTAAAAATAACCCTTTATAAATTTAACCTATTTTCATCAACAATTAAAGTTTGAAAATGGTTCTAGTCTATGATAGACTAGTGAGAAATTTCATTTAAGTCCAAAATAAACAAATTGGACTTAACTAAATAATAATTAAACTCATTAAACCTTACTTAAATTAGGTTTAATATAAAATTAAATCTTAATTAAGTTTAAAGACATATTAACTTAATTAATCAAAATTAAATCATTTAATTAAGTTTAAAGACATAATAAACTTAATTAACCCATTAAACCTTATTTAAATTAGGTTTAATATAGAAATTAAATCTTAATTAAGTTTAAAGACTTATTAAACTTAATTAATCAAAATTAAATCATTTAATTAAGTTTAAAAATATAATAAACTTAATTAACCCATTAAACCTTATTTAAATTAGGTTTAATGTGAAAATTAAATCTTAATTAAGTTTAAAGACATATTAAACTTAATTAATCAAAATTAAACCCTTTAATTAAGTTTAAAGACATAATAAACTTAATTAATTCATTAAACCTTAATTAAATTAGGTTTAATATAAAAATTAAATCTTAATTAAATCTAAAGACATATTAAACTTAATTAACCTTCTTACACATTAGGTTTAAAACAAACTTAAACTCTAATTAGGTCTAACACATTAGACCTAATTAAACCATTAAACCTTAACTAACTAAGGTTTAATCAAACATAAACCCTAATTAGGTACTAACCCATTGAATCTAATTAAACCATTAAACCTTAACTAACTAAGGTTTAATCAAACCTAAACCCTAATTAGGTCTACCCCATTAGACCTAATTAAACCATTAGACCTTAACTAACTAAGGTTTAATCAAACACAAATCCTAATTAAGTCCACTACATTAGACTTAATTAATTATTAAACCTTAATCAACTAAGGTTTAATCAGACCCAAATTCAACCTCTTATTCCAAGTCCAACATAACCTAAACCTAACTTAACTTGAGTCCAACCTAACTTGAACACAAGTTAACCTAAACCATAGGTTCAACCCACATTGAACCTAACTTAAACCTAACCTAACTGAGTCCAATCTAACTTGAACTCGAGTTAACCTAAACCTTAGGTTCAACCGACATTGAACCTAACCTAAACCTAACCTAACTCGAGTCCAATCTAACTCGAACTCAAGTTAACCTAAACCTTAGGTTCAACCCACATTGAACCTAACCTAAACCTTACCTAACTTGAGTCCAATCTAACTTGAACACAAGTTAACCTAAACCTTAGGTTCAACCCACATTGAACCTAACCTAAACCTAACTTAACTTGAGTCCAATCTAACTTGAACACAAGTTAACCTAAACCTTAGGTTCAACCTACATTGAACCAAACTTAAACCTAACCTAACTTGAGTCCAATCTAACTTGAACTCAAGTTAACCTAAACCTTAGGTTCAACCCACATTGAACCTAACCTAAACCAAATCTAACTTGAGTCCAACCTAACTTGAACTCAAGTTAACCTAAACCTTAGGTTCAACCCACATTGAACCTAACCTAAACCAAATCTAACTCAAGTCCAACCTAACTTGAACTCAAGTTAACCTAAACCTTAGGTTCAACCCACATTGAACCTAACCTAAACCTAACCTAACTTGAGTCCAATCTAACTTGAACTCAAGTTAACCTAAACCTTAGGTTCAACCCACATTGAACCTAACTTAAACCTAACTTAACTTGAGTCCAATCTAACTTGAACTCAAGTTAACCTAAACCTTAGGTTCAACCCACATTGAACCTAACTTAAACCTAACCTAACTTGAGTCCAATCTTACTTGAACTCAAGCTAACCTACACCCTAGGTTAAACCCACATTGAACCTAACTTAAACCTAATCTAACTTGAGTCCAAACTAACTTGAACTCAAGTTAACCTAAATCTTAGGTTCAATCCACATGGAACCTAACTTAAACTGAATATAACTTGAGTCCAACTTAACTTGAACTTAAGTTAACCTAAATCTTAGATTCAACCCACACCGAATCTAACTTAACTTGAAACCTTAGGTTCAACCCATATTGAACCTAACCTAAATTGAACTAAACTTAAAGTTCAATCCTACTAGAACCTAATTTAATCCAAGTCAAACCTCAACATAACTTCAATCTATATTGAACTTAAACCGATCTTAAGTCTAGGTTCAACCTGACTTGAACCTAACTTAATCTAAACTCAAAATTTAATTTAAGTCTAACTCATATTAGACTTAAGTCAAACTATACTTAGGTTTAACACGATATAAACCTAAGTCTAATTTAAGCCTTAGATTCAACCTAACTTGAATCTAAACTAAAGCCCGGCTTAAGTTCAATCCTAAGTCTAGGTTTAACTTTAAATAGACTTAATTAAAACTTAAGTCTTATCTAAAAGGGACTTAGATGGTCTGCAAATCTAATTGAGTCTAATTTATTAGACTTGATTAACCTTTAAGTCCTATTTAAACAAGACTTAAAACTTAATTAAATCTATTCTGAACCAAACCTTTTAACTTAAGTTCAAACAGATATGAACTCAAATTAAATAGATTCAATCAACATTGAATCTAACTTTGGTTCAACCAGATAAGAACCCAAGTTAATTCAATCAATATCGAATCTAACTCCAAATCTTAAGTTCAGACAGACATGAACTCAAGTTAAATATATTCAATCAACATTAAATCTAACTTAGGTTCAACCAGACATGAATCCAAGTTAATTCAATCAATATTGGATCGAATTTCAAACCTTTTAACTTAAGTTCAGATAGATTCAATCAAAATTGAATCTAACTTAGGTTCAACCAGACATGGACCCAAGTTAATTCAATCAATATTGAATCTAATTTCAAACCTTTTTAATTTAGAGTTCAGACAAACATGAACTCAAGTTAATTCATCATTTAAAATCAAGATATAAATTCAACATTTTAAATTAAAATTGACATAATCAACAAAAAATTGTCATTTTAAAATAATTCGACATAAAATGACATCCAAGACATATCCAAGTATTCTGTGATGATTCTAATAATGTTTTCTTTGCAGGGTGAAAGCAAGAAATTCCGTTTAGATTTTCTTTGCATGTTATAGGGTGTGCTAACTCTGTTTTGCAGGACGACATTCTAGGCAAACAAAAAAAAACCAAAACTTTTAGGTTAGACATATAACTTGAAACTTTTGACAATAAAAACAAAACCAAAACTTTTAGGTTATACATATAACCTGAAATTTTTGACAACAAAAACAAAACCAAAATTTTTAGGTTATAACCTGAAACTTTTCAATAAATGAACAACATTGACAGCAAAACCAGAACCTTTAGGTTAGACATAATACCTAAAGTATTCAATAACATGATATTACGACATTCGGGAGTGATAGTGGGTACATCTCTCCTTAAAATAAATTATGAGAAAACAAATGGTTAACGTTAATCAGAAGTTTTCTTAAACAATTAAAAATTGTTTAAGATGTAATTAACTATAGAGGCTTACCTCTATAGGAGATGTAAAAGAATCCGAAATAGAAATCTCTGGTTTACCATTATTTTCTTAATATGAAAATTCTAGAATATGTTATTCTAGAATATCCTCATATAAGAATTATCATAAACATCCTTTTCTACTATTAGTCCTAAAAATTCTCTAAATCCTTCATGGGATTTATATGAATAAAACTAGGCTAATATTAGATGGCGACTCCTTGACATTGACATGATACAGAAATTGACGGCGATGACATGATGACGCCCGGAACATTATTTTCATCGCCATCAAAAAGAGTGGCGACTCCGCTGGGGAGAATCTTTCTTCTCATCTTTTGTTATCATTTGTTTTCATTTCAAAATTTTGAAAATAAAAGGTTCCCAGTTTATAAATAAGTCAATAATATTCGCTTTTCTTGAAATTACAGAAAAATCGCAATGGATTCTTCGAATTCAATCTTTTCTTACTTTCAAGACTTTGACATACCAATAGAGGAAAATCCTCCTTTTTTATCACAATGATTATGGATTATTTAGTGAAACAGAATTCATATTAGATAATCCATATCAAGTTGACACTCAATCTTTTCAAGAATTTTACTTGCAACCTTATGAAGACTTTCTGAATTTTACAGACAATTTACCTGAATATACACCTGAAGAACCTTACACCCTTGAAGAAATGAAAAGACATAGTGATAAGAAAGGAAAACAAGTTTACGAGGAAGATGATGTTCCACCATCACCTCTATATGAAATCGGATCTTCTTCGAAGAACGTTCATAGAACTCCTTCATTTAAAAGAAAGAAAAGGTGGAATGAAAATGATAATTTTGAAACACCTGAATTTCAACAGAACATTTTTTGAAATCCTTCCTTTTTAGAAGAAAATCAATATATTCCAATTCCTGTTGAATATACTGACAATTCTTTTCAACCTAAAAGATCTCCTCCATTTCGTACTGTACATTCAGTGTTTAAGAGATTAGCACGAAAAGAAAAATGTTCATTATCTAAGTTATTAGATAAAATGGGTTGTGCGATCTCTAACACCATGAAAAGGAGAATTTTAGCAATGGAAAAATCTGATTACCAAGAAACCGATTATCAATTCGAAGCTCGATAAATATTGTGTTCGAGTGCCGGTAAAATTTCGATTGGGCCCTAGAATAAAAGATGTAGTGGTCACCAATGACAAAACTCGATATGACAAATTAATGTCGAAGCGGAAGATACAAGCTCGCTAAAATGACGGACTTGGTCCGGATGTTACAAAAAGCAAGTTGTCCTTATACCGGATATGATACACCACCTGAGAGTTCTCGCCCTATACTTAAAAATAATGTATGGAGGCGAAAATCATCTGAAAGGAATTCTAATACCACCAACACTCCTGCAAATAGTTCACAAGAAGAGATTTGCGAGAAAACATTCTACAAAATCATTTCAAGAAAGATTAAAGAAATTAAAAGAAGATATTAAACAACTTTCAGGACACGAAAGGAAAAATACTTCTGACAGTTCCAATGAGAATATTGCCAGTGTTAACATGGTAGAAACCCGATCTACTTCCTTAGCACGAGAATCAAATGAAGAGGAATTGCGAGAGGTAATACGACAACGAGATGAACAAATAAGTCGTCTTGAACAAAGAATGGAAGAACTGGTAGCGACTTTGCAAAAACCACCAGCGAGACCCTTCTCCAGCTATTGAAATCATTAGACTGGAGGCTATTCACATCCTTGAAAGCAGAGAAGAACTAATGGATGTCGAGGAAAGCACTCGAAAGAGAAAGAATTCTCCTCATAACGAAACTCCAGAAAAGGACATTACAAAAATAGTGGAGCAGAAAATTTAAGAAATAATGGCTCAGGCAAAAGCTGGAGCATTAACTCCAAAGGGTAGGCCATACCCAGAGGAATATGATTCTGTTCAATATCCTAAGGGTTTTGTTCCTCCTATCTTTAAAATGTTCGATGGAACGGGAAATCCCCAACAACATCTGGCACATTTTAGAGCAAGCTGCTGTAATGCTGGAGGAAATGATGCTCTCCTATTTCGACAATTTGTTAACAGTCTCATGGGAGTTGCCTTCGACTGGTATGCAGAACTTCCCAATGGATCTGTCAAAACCTTTATAGAGATTGAATGCCTTTTTATTCAACGCTTTGCAGGGGCACAACATCATACCACTGTTGGTGATCTGGTGGTAGAAAAACAAAAACCAGGAGAAAGCTTGGCAGATTATATTTTACGCTGGAGAAATCTCAGTATGAAATGTGAGCCACAGTTACAAGAACAACATGCTATTGGAATATTGCTTAAAAATATCCATGGTCCTATAGCTTTTATGCTTAAAGGATTTACGATAAAAACTTTTGAAAAATTACTCAGTAAAGCTGCCAATCTTCAGGAAGAGGTTAAGCAGATGAGAGTAATGGAGAAAACTGAAAAGACAAAAACTATCAAAACTTTTGAAAAGAAACCTGGGAATATTGCAGAAAAAGACAAATAGGTGATGAAAATCCAACCGGAACAAAAGAAGCAACGACAAAATCCTTCGACATCACAGACATCACCTCAATTACAACTTCAACAACCAATCCCAGTATCAACTGAAAAGAAAACAATGGCTCGAAAGAATGAATAAAGTATATTCATTTAAAACAGAAGCCGTCGACAGAAATATTTCGTAGCTTGCTTAAAATACCGAATTTAAGCTACCGAAGCTAAGAGGCCGACAGAAATTGACATGAAGGACAATCCTAATTATTGCCCTTATCACAGGATGCTCGGACATAAAATTAAAGAATGTTTTGTCTTCAAAGACTGGTTAGAGCGTAATTTCAAAGATGAAAATATAATTATCCCGAAAGAATACTTGAAAGAACCTGAAAAGGTATCAGTCAATATGATTTCGATAGAGGAACTTAATCCTAAAAACAAGGATAACATTTCTGAAGAGATCTTCGCTAAATATCAAGTTACAAAATCTCCCAAGAAAGAAAAGAAAAAGAAAATCAAGAAAATGAAAAAGATTAGAGGTCTTCCAGACACGAGGGCTGCAACTCCTTTTGTACCTTCTAGTTCATTTCACTCTTGTACTAGGATAGTAATGTCGGCCGAAGGACGAAAAATCCTCAAGCCAATAACTTTGTATGACTTTCTTTTTACCATGAATAATAACAATCCTAGTTTTGCGTATATTTTGTCTATTATGGATGATGCTTCTGAGAATGACCATTTGAATTCTAATCCTATAGACAATGCTCAAATCGTATATGATCAATCTAAAGACAACTAAACTAATGAAAATGAAAATGAGAAATCTGACAACGACACAAATGAAGATGACATTGCTACGCTTCAATTACAAGGAATTCCGATTTCTATAAAATTGGAATCTTCGGATTCAGAAACAAATGAATCGGATAATCAACCTGAAGAAATAATTGAAATTAACTTGAGAAGTGGAAAAATCTTACCTCATAGGATAAATCTACAAGAAAAAGAAAAACAAATAATTACACCAGATAAGATCGTTCCTCCAAAATATCCCCGAACTTCTGAAGGAAATAAGGATGATCTTCACAATAAGGTGGATTATAATGTACTGGCCCATTTGAGAAAATTACCTGCAATATTAAGCATCTATGACGCTCTCATACTTTCCAAAGAAATGAGAGAATCATTAATCAAGGCCCTTTCGGACCCTGACATTTGCTTAACTCAACTTGCTAGTACTACCCAAAATGAAGCTTACTCATTTGAGGAATCAACAAAGATTACCTTCTCTGACAATGACTTGTTGCTCAAAACAACTGAACATAATCGTCCACTATATATTACAGTAAACATCAATGAAACGATACTTTCGAGAGTTCTTATTGACCCAGGTGCTTCAATCAACATTATGAACCCGAGAACTCTTGCATACTTAGACATTGATGCCTCTCGACTATCAAGAGATACAATGATGTTAAGAGGATTCGATCAACAAGGAGAACGGGCCCTTGGATCAATAACATTGCTCTTAAAAATAGCCGACTTGGCAACGACAAAAAAATTTCATATTATTGATTCAGACACCTCTTTTAATGCCTTACTTAGCAGACCATGGCTCTGTGAATATAAAATGGTACCCTCTTCATTACATCAATGTATCAAATATTTACGAAAATGACAAGAATTTCATATTATAGGAGATCTGCAACTGTTTTCAATCCATGAAATCGGTATACATGAAGATGCAGCATATTATGCTCCTATGAATAAAACAATATCTTCCAAAGAGACAACGGTAAATATGGAAGAAAAGAACAAAGAAAAGAAAATAAATGAAAAGGATTTTTCTTCAATAAAGATAAAAGAGACTAATTTCCGTCAGACTCGCACTCGAGGTCGAGGCCGAGAACGAGGACAAGGGAGAGAAGATCCAATTGTCACAATGAAGAAACCACTGAAGTTCAAAATCCACTGGATTCGAAGAAGAAACGACATCTGTAGTTGCAAAGGAACCCCAATTCAAAATATCTCTAGAAGAGGAAGATAAAGAGAAACAATTTGAATCTATGTATGACAAAATCAATCATTATATACATTCTATGACTCTAACTCCAATCTCCACTGCTAAGATTGAGAATCTAATAGTTAAAGAAGTATATAATGATGACAAAAAGCCAATTAAGTTTATACTTGGCTCTACTTCTTCTTGTACAAAAGATGATGTAAAAATAGAAGATGAAAATCTTCCACAATCAATGAAAATTCCTTTTGAGTTGTATTCTCCTTGGGCACGAAAATTCATTCAAAAGAGTTTAATGCTCAAACAATGGTCTTTAAAACAACCGTATTTCATTGAACAAATGTGGAATGACAATAAACGAAATTCTAACTCTAAAAAAGGTGTTGGATTTGGAATTTTGGGACCATTAGATGATACAAAATTTTGTTTAACTGTCACAGAAGAATGTGATTCCGAAACATTGCCTGATCTTCCAATTGAAAATGCTCCCCCGGAGTTGGAAGAAGAAATTAAATCGACAATTGATGAACTAAAAAAATAAATTTAGGAACTAATGAAAATCCAAAACCGAGTTTTATTAGTTCATTCCTTAATGATGAGGAAATAAAAGACATAACTCAATTGTTGGTGGAATATAAAGACTGTTTTGCTTGGACTTATGAAGAAATGCCTGGTTTATCTCCAGAAGTCGCAGTCCATAAACTCGGGATAGACCAAATCATAAACCCAGTTAAACAAGCTCCAAGAAAGATGCGTGTCGAAATAGAGCAACAAGTCATTGCAGAAGTCAAGAAATTGATAGAGACTGACTTCATACAAGAAGAAAATTATCCAACATGGCTAACCAATGTGGAGTCAGTTAAAAAGAAAAATGGACAAATAAGAGTCTGCATAGACTACAGAGACTTGAACAAAGCATGTCCAAAAGATGAATTTCCTTTACTAATTCCTGAGTTAATGGTTGATATTGCATCAAAGTATGCGATATTTTCTTTCATGGATGGATCATCAGGATATAACCAAATAAAAATGTTTTCGGAAGACGAAGTAAATACAGCTTTTCGAACACCCATGGGCATATATTGCTATAAGGTTATGCCATTTGGACTAAAAAATGCCGGTGCAACCTATCAAAGAGCCATGACACAAATTTTTGATGAATTAATACATAATCAAGTCGAATGTTATGTCGACGATCTGGTTGTCAATAGTAAACAAAAAGACGATCATATATACGATTTGAGAATTGTCTTTGAACGACTACGATGATATAATCTTAAAATGAACCCTTTAAAGTGCGCCTTTGGTGTCACTTCATGAAAATTTTTAGGATTTGTAGTTCTACATCGTGGGATAGAAATTGATCCTCTTAAAATTGAAGCTATCCTAAATATGCCTCCTCCTAAAAATCTAACTCAATTGAGATCCTTTTAAGGAAAATTAGCATATATACGACGTTTCATTTCCAACCTATCGGGTAGATGTCAACCCCTTACTGCCCTTACCAGAAAGGATGCCAAATTTGTGTGGGATGAAAAATGCCAGCATGCCTTTGAAGACATTAAGCAATATTTGACAACCCCTCCTGTCTTAGCAGCCCCTATATTAGGAAGACCTTTAATCCTTTACACCGCGGCATTGGACAATTCACTTGGAGCTTTACTAGCACAAGTAAATGATGAAGGAAAAGAAAATGCGTTATACTATTTGAGTCGTTGTTTAGTTCCAACGGAAATAAATATCCGACAATTGAGAAGCATTGTTTAGCCTTGATCTTCGCAGTTCAAAAGCTAAGACATTATATGCTTTCTCATAAAGTAACTCTTATCTCAAGAGTTAACCCGTTACAGTATTTAATAACACGACCGACACTTTCTGGGAGATTAGCAAGATGGGCAATGATCTTGTTACAATTTGACATAACATTTGTACCGTTGCGTGCTATTAAAGGACAAATCCTAGCAGATTTTTTAGCGGCACACCCAATTCCAACGGGATCACCCCTTAATGACGATCTACCTGATGAACAAATATCAGAAGTAAAGAATTCTAACATCCAACGATGGGAACTCTACTTTGATGGAGCATCGTCTGCATGGAAAGACAAAGATAAACATACAATCATACCAGGCAAAGCCAGAGTAGGATTAATTTTCATTACTCCAGACAAAATGATGATGCCCTTTTCCAATCATTTGACAGAACCATGCATGAATAATGAAGTCGAATACGAAGCAGTCATAACCGCTCTAGAATTGACAATATTAATGGAAATTAAGAATATTGATATCTACGGAGATTCCCAGTTAATTATCAATTAAATTGCTGGCAAATACAAAATTCTGAAACCACGACTTGAAAAGTATTCTCGTTACACTCTGAAATTACTTCAACAAATTCCTGATGTAACATTCTTCTTAATCCCAAGACGAGACAACTCTCTAGTGGATGCTCTGGCAAAACTTGCAAAGGAATTTGCATGTCCAGAAGAAGATGACATACTGATTTCTATAAAAGGACGACAAATTCTTTCTCAAATTGACATGGATAATTTGCATAAAATCGGTGAAAATATAACAATGACAATAAATGACGAGAAGGATGATTGGCGACAACCAATCATCCAATATTTACAAACTGGAAAATTACTTGAAAAACACTTCTATTGCCAACCAAATCAAACAAAGAGCATTATCGTACGCTCTAATAAATGACGTCCTTTACAAACGATCTTTTGATCAAATGTGGTTAAGATGTTTAAACCAAATTGAAGCTCGAGAGATTGTTAAGGATGTTCATTTAGGTTTATGTGGTGCACATCAATCTGGGCCCAAAATGAAAATGAAAATAAAAAGAATGGGTTATTATTGGCCAACAATGATGATCGATTGTCTTGACATTGCAAAGAAATGTCATCAATGTCAAATACATGGAGTAGTTTTACATCAACCTCCAAATGTCCTACATCCGACCATTGCATCATGGCCATTTGAATGTTGGAGTGCGACATAGTGGGCCCTATAGATCCTCCATCTTCCAAGGGCCATAAATTTATTCCAGCGACTCTCGACTATTTTTCTAAATGGGCAGAAGCAATACCCCTTCGAGAAGTCAAGGCAGAACAAGTTCTCCACTTCTTTAAAACACATATCGTTTATAGATTTGGGATTCCTCTAAGAGTCATATCAGATAATGGATTGGCCTTCAAAAACACAAAAATGAATCACTTTATCCAGAGACATGGGATTGATTGGAGATATTCCACAATCTATTACCCTAATTCCAATGGATTAGCTGAAGCTTTCATTAAAACGTTGGTTCAAATCTTGAAAAAGACATTAAGTAATAGCCCGAGACAGTGGCATGAACGACTAATAGAAGCTTTATGGGCTTATAGAACTACATACCGAACTCCAAAACGGTCTACACCATTTGCTGGTATATGGTTCTGAAGCCATTTTGCCTCTGGAAATCCAAATTCCTTCTCTCAGAATCGCAATAACTGATAAAATAACTGAAGAAGAAAATGTCAAGTTGCGACTTGAAGAACTTGAAAATTTGGAGGGCAAACGTCTGCAAGCCCAACAAAATCTTGAATTGTATCAAGCAAAAATGATACGAGCTCACGACAAACTAGTTCGCCCTAGAACCTTTTGAATCGGTGAATTAAATTTAGTTCTTCGAAGACCTATACTAGCTCATCGAAAGATAGGTGGCAAATTCGAACCGATATGGGAAGGTCCATATGTAATTGAAATGACATATTCCGGAGGATCCTACCAATTGGTGGATTGTCAAGGAGAAAGAATCCTACCTCCAATCAATGGGCGTTTTCTAAAGAAATACTACGCGACATAAAAAAAATGAATAAAGACTTATTTATAAACTGAGACAATAAATTCTCCTTTCAAAAATCATCTTTGATGTTTTGTGACATCTCTTTCGTTTGTTAAACAAACATTTGAAAATCTAAAATGATATTATGTCTTGATATTTTCAGGAAAAATGCCTGAAGATAGATTATTTTTCTCATTCCAAAATAATATGACTTTTGCCTTGGACCGTCGACATATAGACGTGGGGACCAGAGTTCACTTTGATTTTGACCTGTTACAGGTTGAATCCATATATCATGGATTATTACTTTATCTGGAGAATCACAGTGAAGTTAATCTGCAAACACGTTTGATAGAATTCAAACTCCGATAACCCGAGGAATATGACTTCACAATCAGTGATAGCTCAGATGAAGCAGAATTCATGACTGCCCCGGTACAAGGAGCACCAACGTCAGGAACCAAAAATCTGACGACAGGATTCACCAGATCGTAAAGAAGAAATCGCAATAAACGACTAAAATGACAAAAAACAATTACAAGAGAAACAAGACATGGAAGATATGAGTCAGTTAAAATCACGGACTATCAACACTCCGTTTGAGGAAATAATATCGGAAACGAAAAATCTAGACCTTACAGAAAAGAGGATGGCAAAGCAGTCGTCACTCCACCATCGGTCACACCTGCTCAATACTTAAGAGTATCAGACAAAAAGAATCACTCGGAGGAAGAGATACGACGAATTCGCGCCATTGAATGGAGAACCTTTGAACAATATAAATATGTGAATAAAAGAACAATAAACATTCTGGATGGTCTTAAACTTTTTACCAGAATATTTGATGAAACTGAACAAGCTGCTATCATCAACCACATCATAGAAGCCCGAGATCATGGTAGGGCTGGACGCCTTCGAAGGAGGACCTATTCCGAACCTAGTAAATGGATTCGAGGTAAGGGTAGGCAAACCATTCAATACGGATGTTGCTATAACTATGCAAGAGACATAGAAGGAAATCTTCCTGGAATTCTACGACACGAACAAGTCGACCCTTTACCCGTTGTGATGATCCAAATTATCAGACGACTTGTTACTTGGGGGATCATACCTGCGGATTGTGTTCCCGATAGCTGCATCATTAATATGTATGATAAAGGGGATTGTATCCCTCCTCACATCGACAGTCATGATTTTGAAAGGCCATTTTGTACTCTGTCTTTAATGAATCGTTGCTCCGTGATATTCGGAAGAGAGATACAAATCTTGGGACCCGGAGAATTTGAAGGGACATGTCGCATCCTTTTAACCCGAGGATTAGTTCTTCTATTCCAAGGGAACGGTGCAGATTTTGTAAAACACTGCATACCCAGTGTTAACAAGCCACGAATCTCCATCACCTTGCGAAAAATGAAACCTGACAAATGGCCAGAGGGATATCAACCAATACCAGAGCTCGAAGGACTAAAGCCTTTGGAACTGCTGTGATCCCATAAATGTCTGAACACCTGAAACATGTTCGACGAATGATGTTTTGGAGTGTAGGACGTTTATGGACGATCTGATAATCTCCAAATCTATGACATGATATGAAGAACTCTTGACATATAATATATCTATAGTTCTCGATGTGCGATATATCGGTAGTTGTTGGCATGTAAAATATCAATAGTTTGTTGCAGCGTGCTATATGATATGTACATATGTATGTACTGTAAGCTTTTGTTTGCAATAAATATGTACTGGTGACTTTTTATGGAAATGAAATGAAGTGTTAAAAAAATGTATCCCCATTGTCTGTGATATGTCGACAAGTCCTGAAATCAGTAAATGACAAAATGAATAATTTATGATAAACAAACATGAGAATTAACTTTCGACCTATATAGCTCAAAACTCCAGCGGAATTTCCGACCAAAAAAAATATTAATGAGTTCGCCACTCTCTTCGGTTATTGGATATAAGTCCTTTCCAGATAAGGAAATTACGACTTTCCTTTAACCAAATATTGACATTGACATTTTTGAGAAATAGAAAATGACATCTATTTTCTCTCTCTGGTTATTGGATGTAAGTCCTTTCCTGATGTGGAAATCACGGCTTTCCTCTGACCAAATCTTGACATCGACACTTTGAGGAAAATAGAAATTGACATCTATTTTCTCTCTCTGGTTATTTGATGTAAGTCCTTTTTCTGATGTGAAAATCACGGCTTTCCTCTGACCAAATCTTGACATCGACACTTTGAGGAAAATAAAAAATGACATCTATTTTCTCTCTTCGGTTAGTGGATATAAGTCCTTGCCTGATACGGAAATCACGGCTTTCCTCTAACCAAATATTGACATTGACACTTTGAGGAAAATAGAAATTGACATCTATTTTCTCTCTTCGGTTATTGGATATAAGTTCTTTCCTGATGCGGAAATTACGATTTTCCTTTAACCAAATCTTGACATCGACACTTTGAAGAAAATAGAAAATGACATCTATTTTCTCTCTTCACTTATTGGATATAAGTCCTTGCCTGATACGAAAATCACGACTTTCCTCTAACCAAATATTGACATTTACACTTTGAGGAAAATAGAAATTGACATCTATTTTCTCTCTCTGGTTATTGGATGTAAGTCCTTTCCTGATGTGGAAATCACGGCTTTCCTCTGACCAAATATTGACATTGACATTTTGAGAAAAATGGAAAATGACATCTATTTTCTCTCTTCGGTTATTGAATATAAGTTCTTTCCTGATATGGGAATCACGGCTTTCCTCTCACCAAATATTGACATTGACACTTTGAGGAAAATAGAAATTGACATCTATTTTCTCTCTCTGGTTATTGGATGTAAGTCCTTTCCTGATGTGGAAATCACGGCTTTCCTCTGACCAAATATTGACATTGACATTTTGAGGAAAATAGAAAATGACATCTATTTTCTCTCTTCAGTTTTTGTATATAAGTCCTTTCCTGATATGAGAATCACGACTTTCCTCTAACCAAATATTGACATTGACATTTTCAGGAAAATAGAAAATGACATCTATTTTCTTTCTCTGGTTATAGGATATACGTCCTTTCCTGACACGGAAATCACGACATGCCTTTAGCAAAATATCGACACCGACATTTTGAAAAATGAAATATGACATCCATTTTCCCTCCCAATAAATCTCTTTTCAAATACAAGAAGGAAATCTCTTCTTAAGAACCAACATAAAAGACATCTGACATCCTCTAGGAGCGATATCACATCCACTTCTCTCCTGATCATTATGCGACATCTCTTAGACCACTTCGGTCAGCGCTAATATGTGCGGAATACTTATATAGTATTCTACACATATTGGGAGACCTTTGTTGACCTCATTTTTATAATGAGTCAATACCTTATGACCTAAAAAGTCGACTTTGGTCGAAATGGTCAAACCGGACCTAATGACCAAACACAGTTGACCCCATAGGTCAACCGTTTGACTCTAAAAGTCAACTTTGGTCAAATTGGTCAAACCAGACCTAATGACATACCCTGTTGACCCCATAGGTCACCCTTTTGACCTAAAAAGTCAACTTTGGTCATATTGGTCAAACCAGACCTAATGACCTACCCTGTTGACCCCATAGGTCACCCTTATGACCTAAAAAGTCAATGTTGGTCAAATTGGTCAAACCAGACATAATGACCAAACCTGTTGACCCCATAGGTCAACCTCTTGACCTAAAAAGTTAACTTTGGTCAAAATGGTCAAACCATACCTAATGACCAAATCTGTTGACCCCATAGGTCAACCTTTTGACCTAAAAAGTCAACTTTGGTCAAAATGGTCAAACCAGACCTAATGACCCACCCTGTTGAGCCCATAGGTCTCCCTTTTGACCAAAAAAGTCAACTTTGGTCAAAATGGTCAGACCATACTTAATGACCAATCCTGTTGACCCCATAGGTCAACGTTTTGACCTAAAAAATCAGCTTTGGTCAAAATGGTCAAACCAGACCTAGTGACCAACCTTGTTGACCCCATAGGTCAAACTTTTGACCTAAACAGTCAACTTTGGTCAAATTGGTCAAACGAGACCTAATGAGCTACCCTGTTGACCCTATAGGTCACCCTTATGACCTAAAAAGTCAACTTTGGTCAAAATGGTCAAACCAGACCTAATGACCTACCATGTTGACCTCATAGGTCAACCTTTTGACCTAAAAAGTCAACTTTGGTCAAAATGGTCAAACTAGACCTTGTGACCAACCCTGTTGACCCCATAGGTCAACCTTATGACCTAAAAAGTCAACTTTGGTCAAAATGGTCAAACTAGACCTAATGACAAA
Organism: Papilionanthe hookeriana x Papilionanthe teres; assembly: GCA_022702705.1. Lineage (NCBI taxonomy): Eukaryota > Viridiplantae > Streptophyta > Magnoliopsida > Asparagales > Orchidaceae > Papilionanthe > Papilionanthe hookeriana x Papilionanthe teres. The sequence goes on from CM040426.1 coordinate 26,073,101, forward strand.
CCTGTTGACCCCATAGGTCAACCTTTTGACCTATAAAGTCAACTTTGGTCGAAGTAGTCAAACCGGACCTAATGACTGCCACTGTTGACCCTGCAGGTCACCCTTATGACCTAAAAAGTCAAATTTGGTCAAAATGGTCGAACCGGACTTAATGACCAATCCCGTTGACCCATAGGTCGACCTTTTGACCTAAAAAGTCGACTTTGGTCGAATTGGTCAAACCAGACTTAATGACCAATCTTGTTAACCCCATAAATCAACCTTTTGACCTAAAAAGTCAACTTTGGTCAAAATGGTCTAACAAGACTAAATGACCTACCCTGTTGACCCCATAGGTCAACCTTTTGACCTAAAAAGTCGACTTTGGTCGAAATAGTCGAGCCAGATGCTAGTGACTGACCACTGTTGACCCCATCGGTCAACCTTTTGACCTAAAAAGTCAACTTTGGTCAAATTGGTCAAACCGGACCTAATGACTGCCACCGTTGACCCCATAGGGCACCCTTATGACCTAAAAAGTCAACTTTGGTCAAAATGGTCAAACCAGACTTAATGATCAATCCTGTTAACCCCATAGGTCAACCTTTTGACCTAAAAAGTCAACTTTGGTCAAAATGGTTAAAGCAGACCTAATGACTACCACTGTTGACCCCATAGGTCGACCTTTTGACCTAAAAGTTAACTTTGGTCGAAATGGTCGAACCGGACCTAGTGACCGACCTCATTGACCCCATACAGTCGACCTTATGACCTAAAAAGTCGACTTTGGTCGAAATGGTCAAACCAGACCTAATGACCAAACCTGTTGACCCCATAGGTCAACCTTTTGACCTAAAGGTCAACTTTGGTCAAAATGGTCAAACTAGACCTAATGACATACCCTGTTGACCCCATAGGTCACCCTTTTGAACAAAAAGTCAACTTTGGTCAAAATGGTCAAACCAGACTTAATGACCAATCCTGTTGACCCCATAGGTCAACCTTTTGACCTAAAAAGTCAACTTTGGTCAAATTGGTCAAACCAGACTTAATGACCAATCTTGTTGACCCCATAGGTCAACCTTTTGACCTAAAAAGTCAACTTTGGTCAAATTGGTCGAACCGGACCTAGTGACCGACCACTGTTGACCCTACAGTCACCCTTATGACCTAAAAAGTCAACTTTGGTCAAAATGGTCAAACCAGACCTAATGACCAAACCTGTTGACCCCATAGGTCAACCTTTTGACCTTAAAAGTCAACTTTGGTCAAAATGGTCAAACCAGACCTAATGACCTACCATGTTGATCTCATAGGTCACCCTTTTGAACAAAAAAGTCAACTTTGGTCAAAATGGTCAAATGAGACTTAATGACCAATCCTGTTGACCCCATAGGTCAACCTTTTGACCTAAAAAGTCAACTTTGGTCAAATTGGTCAAATCGGACATAATGACCAATCTTGTTAACCCCATAGGTCAACCTTTTGACCTAAAAAGTCAACTTTGGTCAAATTGGTCAAACCAGACCTAATGACCTACCCTGTTGACCCAAAAGTCAACCCTCTCACCAATGACACATTTAAAGCACCACAATTACAAAATCACAAGTACTGGACATTTTAAAATTAAATTGATCAATTTGGACTGACTTGGGTTAACCCAGGTCAAAATTGGTCAACACCTATCTATTTTGATTAAAATAGATAAAAATGAAATAAAAACAACAAAATTAATCAAATAATTAATTTCAAAATTATTTTTATTAATTAAAATGATTAATGATTTAATTTTCAATATTTTAATTAAATGACATAATTAATTAAAATGAAAATTAAATTAAAATCATAAAATCATAAAAATGATAAAATTAATCAATTAATTAAATTGAAATTATTTTCAATTAATAAATTGGTTAATAAAATATTTTCCAACAATTTTAATTAATAAATAATTAATTAAAATGGGAAATTAAAAAGAAATAAAATAACATACAACCTCCTCATAATTAATTAGGCTAAGCTCATCTTAAGGCTTAATTAAGCCCACATTAAGACCACTTAGCCATGGGTTAATACCCATCATCATGCATGGGGTGAGGTGTCACTCTCTCCTTCACCCTAACCCTCATTTATCCATGAGGTGGCCGGCCAACATGAGGCCTCACCACCCAACTCCCAAGTCATCCAATGGAAGGAAAACCATGCATGAAACCCCCCCTTACCATGGTTAGAAGCAATGATGAGAGGTGAGCTTGTGTGTCACCATTTGCCTAGATTAAGAGATGAGGTGTAAGCTTCCTAAGAAGAGTAAAGGCAGCTCACCATGCACCTCCTACATGAGCCAATGGATGAGAGATAAAACAATGAAGATCATCATGAAAAACTTAGGGAGAAGCATCAATGCCTATCTTGAGTCAATTCCTTCATCCAATGGGCTGATAGAGGAGGTAACTACTCCCCTAGAACATCCTAAGTTAAGCCATAACCTCCCCTTGCTATAAATAGGACCCTATGGCCAAACCTAGCAAGAAGAAGAAAAAACTTAGAGAGAACTATAGGTTGCCCAAATCCACCTGCTCCCAACATAAAAAGTCTTCCTAAGAGTCCCAACAATCTTTTAGTATCAAATCCAAACCATAGTTTAAGCCTATTTGAGCCAATTTGATCAAACATCAAAAGCAGCCCAAATTAGGCATCTCTCCAAAATTCTCCCTCAAGCCCGACATCTGGATCAAATTGCTGCAGCAATAATCTTCCATTGGGATACTAGAAGGCAGCTACAAGGTCTGATCTAGCTTCATTTACTTGTGGCAAAGGTACGGAATTATTTTTCATAAAATATTTCGTATTTTTGATATATCATGTGTTAGACTAGCCCATAAGTGTATCATCACCGTATGGATAGATACTTCTCATCTAGATGATCATTATAAAATAAAGATCACTCAATTTCATCAAGAAATAAGTGAGATATTAATGTTTAAAGTTTAATGGTTCGAAATAATTCAGATTTATATCTGAAATATCTCGATCGTCCGATCCTGCGCCTTAGGGATGGACGGCGCGGATGACTCCTCGCAGGTGTCCGCTGTTCGGCCCCCGCAGCCGATCCTCCCGCTCGTTCGACGCGTCCGAGGACACGCGTCGAACGGCAGTGAGTTTGGCGGCGGGAAATTAATAAAAAATCCAGAAAACCATAAAAAACTTCAAAAATCAATATCGTTTTATCTAGAGGTCACAAAAATATGACAAAAATACCTCTAGAAAGCTCTTGAAGAGGAGAAAATTTTGAGATCAAAATCATAATTTTATTCCCAGTATTTAATTTTTAATTAATTAAATACTCTTTGTAGTATTTTAATTATTAAAAATTATTTATAAATCAAAAAAATATGAAACTTGGAGGCATTTATCTTTATGTTCTTAGGGACCTTCCATAATTTCTCCAAGGACAGAAAACATGCCTAGGACACTTTTCTTTAATTTTCAAGTTTCTTTGTAATTATTTCAAATAATAATTATAAAAATTGAAAATTAAAGAAAATAAAAATGCAAATGGCTAGAAATGATAAGGCAACAGACAATAACGCTAAGAAAATTATTTCTAAGCCATAGAAATCATTTTGAAAGGTATTTTGAAATTTAGGGTTAAAATCCTTTATTAATTAAATAATTTTAATCCTAAAAATAACCCTTTATAAATTTAACCTATTTTCATCAACAATCAAAGTTTGAAAATGGTTCTAGTCTATGATAGACTAGTGAGAAATTTCATTTAAGTCCAAAATGACCAAATTGGACTTAACTAAATAATAATTAAACTCATTAAACCTTAATTAAATTAGGTTTAATATAAAATTAAATCTTAATTAAGTTTAAAGACATATTAAACTTAGTTAATCAAAATTAAATCATTTAATTAAGTTTAAAAATATAATAAACTTAATTCACCCATTAAACCTTATTTAAATTAGGTTTAATGTGAAAATTAAATCTTAATTAAGTTTAAAGACATATTAAACTTAATTAATCAAAATTAAACCCTTTAATTAAGTTTAAAGACATAATAAACTTAATTAATTCATTAAACCTTAATTAAATTAGGTTTAATATAAAAATTAAATCTTAATTAAATCTAAAGACATATTAAACTTAATTAACCTTCTTACACATTAGGTTTAAAACAAACTTAAAATCTAATTAGGTCTAACCCATTAGACCTAATTAAACCATTAAACCTTAAATAACTAAGGTTTAATCAAACTTAAACCATAATTATTAAACCATTAAACCTTAACTAACTAAGGTTTAATCAAACTTAAACCCTAATTAGGTCTAACCCATTAAACCTAATTAAACCATTAGACCTTAACTAACTAAGGTTTAATCAAACATAAACCCTAATTAGGTCTAACCCATTAGACCTAATTAAACCATTAAACCTTAACTAACTAAGGTTTAATCAAACCTAAACCCTAATTAGGTCTACCCCATTAGACCTAACTAAATTATTAGACCTTAACTAATTAAGGTTTAATCAAACTTAAACCCTAATTAGGTCTAACCCATTAAACATAATTAAACCATTAGACCTTAACTAATTAAGGTTTAATCAAACTTAAACCCTAATTAGGTCTAACCCATTAGACCTAATTAAACCATTAAACCTTAACTAACTAAGGTTTAATCAATTCTAAACCCTAATTAGGTCTATCCCAATAGACCTAATTAAACCATTAGACCTTAACTAATTAAGGTTTAATCAAACATAAACCCTAATTAGGTCTAACCCATTAGACCTAATTAAACTATTAAACCTTAACTAACTAAGGTTTAATCAAACTTAAACCCAAATTAGGTCTAACCCATTAGACCTAATTAAACCATTAAACCTTAACTAACTAAGGTTTAATCAAACCTAAACTTTAATTAGGTCTACCCCATTAGACCAAATTAAACCATTAGACCTTAACTAACTAAGGTTTAATCAAACACAAATCCTAATTAAGTCCACTACATTAGACTTAATTAATTATTAAACCTTAATCAACTAAGGTTTAATCAGACCCAAATCCAACCTCGTATTCCAAGTCCAACATAACCAAACCTAAACTAACTTGAGTCCAACCTAACTTAAAGTCAAGTTAACCTAAACCTTAGGTTCAACCCACATTGAACCTAACTTAAACCTAACCTAACTTGAGTCCAATCTAACTTGAACTCAAGTTAACCTAAACCTTAGGTTCAACACACATTGAACCTAACCTAAACTTAACCTAACTTGAGTCCAATCTAACTTGAACTCAAGTTAACTTAAACCTTAGGTTCAACCTACATTGAACCTAACTTAAACCTAACTTAACTTGAGTCCAATCTAACTCGAGCTCAAGTTAACCTAAACCTCAGGTTCAACCCACATTGAACCTAACTTAAATCTAACCTAACTTGAGTCCAATCTAACTCGAACTCAAGTTAACTCTAAACCTTAGGTTCAACCTACATCGAACCTAACTTAAACCTAACCTAACTTGAGTCCAATCTAACTTGAACTCAAGTTAGCCTTAACCTTAGGTTCAACCCACATTGAACCTAACCTAAACCTAATCTAACTTGAGTCCAACCTAACTTGAACTCAAGTTAACCTAAACCTAAGGTTCAACCCACATTGAACCTAACCTAAACCTAACCTAACTTGAGTCTAATCTAACTTGAACTCAAGTTAACCTAAACCTTAGGTTCAACACACATTAAACCTAACTTAAACCTAACTTAACTTGAGTCCAATCTAACTTGAACTCAAGTTAACCTAAACCTTAGGTTCAACCCACATTGAACCAAACTTAAACCTAACCTAACTTGAGTCCAATCTAACTTGAACTCAAGTTAACCTAAACCTTAGGTTCAACCCACATTGAACCTAACTTAAACCTAACCTAACTTGAGTCCAATCTAACTTGAACTCAAGTTAACCTAAACCTTAGGTTCAACCCATGGAACCTAACTTAAACCTAATCTAACTTGAGTCCAAACTAACTTGAACTCAAGTTAACCTAAATCTTAGGTTCAATCCACATGGAACCTAACTTAAAACGAATCTAACTTGTGTCCAACTTAACTTGAACTCAAGTTAACCTAAATCTTAGATTCAACCCACACCGAATCTAACATAACTTGAAACCTTACGTTCAACCCATATTGAACCTAACCTAAATTGAACTAAACTTAAAGTTCAATCCAACTAGAACCTAATTTAATCCAAGTCAAACCTCAACTTAAGTTCAATCCATATTGAACTTATACCGACCTTAAATCTAGGTTCAACCTGACTTGAACCTACCTTAATCTAAACTCGAAATTTAATTTAAGTCTAACTCATATTAGACTTAAGTCAAACTATACTTAGGTTTAACACGATATAAACCTAAGTCTAATTTAAGCCTTAGATTCAACCTAACTTGAATCTAAACTAAAGCCCGACTTAAGTTCAATCCTAAGTCTAGGTTTAACTTTAAATAGACTTAATTAAAACTTAAGTCTTATCTAAAAGGGACTTAGATGGTCTGCAAATCTAATTGAGTCTAATTTATTAGACTTGATTAACCTTTAAGTCCTATTTAAACAAGACTTAAAACTTAATTAAATCTATTCTGAACCAAACCTTTTAACTTAAGTTCAAACAGACATGAACTCAAATTATATAGATTCAATCAACATTGAATCTAACTTAGGTTCAACCAGATAAGAACCCAAGTTAATTCAATCAATATCGAATCTAACTCCAAATCTTAAGTTCAGACAGACATGAACTCAAGTTAAATAGATTCAATCAAAATTAAATCTAACTTAGGTTCAACCAGACATGAATCCAAGTTAATTCAATCATATTGGATCTAATTTCAAACCTTTTAATTTAAGTTCAGATAAATTCAATCAACATTTAATCTAACTTAGGTTCAACCAGACATGAACCCAAGTTAATTCAATCAATATTGAATCTAATTTCAAACCTTTTTAATTTTGAGTTCAGACAAACTTGAACTCAAGTTAATTCATCATTTAATATCAAGATATAAATTCAACATTTTAAATGAAAATTGACATAATCAACAAAAAAATTGACATTTCCAAATAATTCGACATAAACTGACATCCAAGACATATCCAAGTATTTTGTGATGATTCTAATAATGTTTTCTTTGCAGGGTGAAAGCAAGAAATTTCGTTTAGATTTTCTTTGCATGTTATAGGGTGTGCTAACACTGTTTTGCAGGACGACATTCTAGGAGAACAAAAACAAAACCAAAACTTTTAGGTTAGACATATAACCTGAAACTTTTGACAACAAAAACAAAACCAAAACTTTTAGGTTAGACATATAACTTGAAACTTTTGACAACAAAAAGAAAACCAAAATTTTTAGGTTATAACCTGAAACTAATCAACAAATCAACAACATTGATAGCAAAACCAAAACCTTTAGGTTAGACATAATACCTAAAGTATTCAATAACATGATATAACGACATTCGGGAGTGATAGTGGGTACATCTCTCCTTAAAATAAATTATGAGAAAACAAATGATTAACATTAATCAGAAGTTTTCTTAAACAATTAAAAATTTTTTAAGATGTAATTAACTATAGAGGTTTACCTCTATAGGAGATCTAAAAGAACCCGAAATAGAAATCTCTGGTTTACCATGATTTTCTTAATATGAAAATTCTAGAATATGTTATTCTAGAATATCCTTATATAAGAATTATCATAAACATCCTTTTCTACTATTAGTCCTAAAAATTCTCTAAATCCTTCATGGGATTTATATGAATAAAAATAGGCTAATATTAGACATTAACATGATACAGAAATTGACGGCGATGACATGATGACGCCCGTCACATTATTTTCATCGCCATCAACTATATATTTAGGAATACAAAACATTTATGAAGGACTCTTTACTTCTTTATTAAATTGGTATTAAAATTAGTAAGAGTAAGAAAAAAATTGTTTTCTATATGAAGGGATTTTTGAAAAATTAAAGCTAAATTATATTCTTAGGATAATAGCTTCCTTTAATATGGAGGTCAATTGGAAGTAGTTGTACAAGTCCATAATTATGGTAGCTTAGGATGATTCAAATCTTTTGCTAATTCTGTTAAGATTAACTTTATAAAACTATGGATTAAATTTAGAGCTGACAACTCATTATAAGCTACACTAATAAGAAACACTTATTGTTCTCAATTACATCCTTTAGCATGTAACATGCAAAACACTAATTCTACTATTTAGAATGAAATGGTACATTGTAGGGCAACAATTAAGGAGTTCATTACATGCGAGTTGGGGAATCAAAAGCTTAGCTTTTGGTATTACTTTTGGCCTTCTATTAAACAACTTGTTGATCTTTATAATGGTTTTATGGAAATATATTTTAGTTGTTTATTCTTGGACCGAACATAATTTGGATGTGCAGAAATTAAATGAGCCACTTCATGAAGCATATGTCAAGCATTACTACATTGTTTCTTTTAACACCAATGCTAAAGAATCTTTTATCTTTAAAGGTGTTGTTGGTGTTTCTTCATAAAAAATTTTCTCTCTATCTCACACATCCAAAATTATTAATCCATAGATCTTAAGTTTCTTTGGAAATCTATCTTGAAACCTTTTATCTAACTTTTTTACTTGAAGAAAAAACCACTCGCTTCTTCCAACAAATGATATCCTGAAGTTAGAAGGACCTAGAGTCTCCTTCATTTCCTTTATATGAAAATGTCAGGAGTCCATTTCTAATTTTTTATTTGTTTTTGCAGTTATGCGAAAGAACTATGGCATAAAATTTTTTATTTCTTAAATTCTTTATTCATGCTTTGGATTGCTTTTCTTTCATGGATTGGTTTGTGGAATGGAATAAACTCTACAACCTAATATATTGGGTGTTGCCTTTCTTTGTTTATTGGTTTATATGGATGAAAAGGAATAAATATAAGAAAGCTAGTATTTAGGACCCTCACAAAGCTTCTTTCTGTCATTTACTTCCTAACATACATAAAGTTATTAAAAATGACAAGGTTCAAGCAAGATTTCATGATGTTTTTCTAGCTTCCTTGAGACTGATCACATTTAAGCTCAATCTAAAATTTGTAGTACTCAACTTATTTATTAGAGAATGCCAAAAACCGATTAGATCAAAGTTAATGTTGATGGTAGCTATTCACCTACTAATGTTGGAATTGGTGCCCTTTTAAAGAATTATCTGGATTCTACACTCCTCATGTTTTCAACACATATTATTGTCATCTCTCCTCTTCATGATAAAATAGATGTAGTCCTTGCTATTGTAAAGATGGTTGTAGCTTGCTATTAGATAAATATGGTGGAAGCTTTTGTCATCTATGCATTCCTCACACTGGCACATCAATCTTCTGCTAAAAAATATAACACAAATCTCTCATCAGCTAACTATCACTGTGGTCATACATACTAAGAGAGGGTATCCGACATGTTCATTGGGTTTCTAGGTTTGGTGCTTTCTCTCAAAAGATATTTCGTGGTACCACTTCTTATATTGCTTTACCTCTTTTGATTAAGGAGGATATAGTTGATCTCAAATATGTTAGAGCCCACACCTTTGTTATGTTAACTTTTTAAGAAAAATGACATTCTCTTTTGCCCAAGAAAAAGCAAATATGCACACCCTTACACCCCCCCCAACACACACACACATAGATCTACGTGTGTGTGTGTCCGAGTGAGTGTTTTATTACTCATAGGTATCATATAAATTTTAAACTATTCAATAAGACATGAAAATCACTAAGTGTAAGTGAAAAGTTTGATATAATTTAAATTAATTTATTGTCATGTATTCTGACCGCATGCTGCCACAAACGTAAATATTCAAAAAGTAGTTTAAGTTTAGTTTCATAAGAAGATCAATTTAATAATTAAACAGCCATTTGTATACACAAGTATACGTATCATTCAAGTAATACAGGGCTCTAGTGGAGTCCTTGTTATCGATCCCAAGAGGAAGGTTGGAACTATTCAAAGTATATAATAGCAATGAAATCCAATACTCAATTCACAAGGTAGGTTCCAGAAATATTAAAGTTGCTAGTGTAACGATGACTAAAAGCTAAGTTAACTAAAGCTACTTTTTAAATTTCTAGGCAAAATTAACTAGCATAGACAAAGTTTTGTATTGAAAAGTTCAAATATGGAAAAGCTTCTTTCCCCTTTACAATGATACTGTGATGAGTGATTGATATAGATTGATAAAGTTTTGTATTGTGCCAAATAAAAACATTCATATTCTTTACCCTCTTTAGTGTACCCCCTCTTCAGAGTTATGTAAAGTACATTGGCAAATCATAGGCATAGTTTCTAAATCCATGGTTTGGCTGGGAGGATACTGGCTGCCACTTCAAAGCTCCCACTTCCCTTCACCTGAAGGCTAACCTTAGCTTTAGTTACCAAACACTAGGACCAAATTGGGGATATTAGTCTGTCACCCTAAAATCTCCAATTCAACGCCCATCAAACCACATTTCCCTATTTATTTACACTCAACCCCCATGAACTACATAACGCATTCAAGGACATTGAATGAACTCTCAACTTTTGTTGTAGAACACTTAATCCTCTCAGATTGAATGTGTCATAACAAGTTTTAACAATTCAATTGGTGAGATCAAAATGTAAATGAAGTAAAATGTAAAAAATCATCACAATTTCTTAACATATAAATGACACATCAAATCTACATCATCACTTCAACATATCTCATTGCAAGAAGAAAGATAAAAAAATCTACCCAGAATTCATGAGGAAGATACAACAACATATGGATTTTATATATAAAAGCAAATTCATACAAACTACAAGAAGTAAATACAACTTATCTCGATTTCTTCCCCAAGAAAATCTCTTGAAGCTCCTTTTAATCATTTTCTCTCTTCACAACAATACTCAATTCCCTCTTTAGAATAGTAAGGAAGAAGCAAAATCTTACTTTTCTCATTCTCCTACACTCCTTAGAGAAGACTCCCTCACAAAACAAGACTTCTACACACACAAAACACACTTACACACTCACTCTCCACAAACCCTAACACTTTCTTCACACCAAAATGATTCCTTTCCCCCACTTCTATCCAAAATTGGGCATCCATAACTGTCTAAAATAGTTTAGAAATGAATTCCCCAAGAGTTTCCTCAAGCAACCCTTCAAAAATCATCCAAATGCATTGAATTTGGTCTCCACCGACTTTGGGAGCCGTCGGCGCTGGATAAAGCGCCGTCAGCGCTGGATAGAGCACCGTCAGCGCTGGATAGAGCGCCGTCGGCATCCTACTACTTATTTAATTCTGAACTCTCATGATTTGAGAGCCAGCAGCGCCCATTCTGGCGCCAATAGGCTGATTTCTTCTTTTTGCTCCAAATTCATTCCTTTTCGCTTTCTTTTGCTCAAAATACTTAAAATCATCATACATGCAGCAAAACATGAAAATACAAGAAGAATAACAATCTTTTGGTGCATCATATTCATTTTTTAATATTAGTCATTTAAAGTTCACCATTATATGTCACCTTTTAATGTTTTAACGCATATTAGAGCTCCTTAAATCTTATATTGTTATATATATTATCTTTATCACTGAAATTTAAATTTGTGTATGACCAAGCTCAAAGAAGTATGAAAATATTAACTAAGAAATGATATTTAAATGGTACAATTTATTTGAGTAAATTTTTCTTGGTCATGAGCAAGTTATCAATAAATTATTTTAGCATGGTTTATTTATATTTATCATTACTTTCGGCTTTCGTTTGGATTATTTAGGGACTTGTATAATTTTATTGTAGTACAAAATTATAATTTATGTATCATTTAGTAGATTAAATAACATTGAACTTAAGATTAAATCCCTTTATAATTTAATGTTCTTATTTATTACTTATTTATACTTGTGTCGTATCACATGTAGATTACATGAAACTGGTGTTGTTAAATTTAATAACTTATATTAAAAGAATTTGTATGTATATTCTTTTTATTACTTTATTTCGATCATGAATTTATTGATTCCTATATTTTTCACATTTAATTGTGCATTTCATTTGATAGCATGATTAATGCATTATTAGATCTTATGCTAAAGTTCAATTTTTTATTTGTTATGATTCGATTATTATTATGTGTAAGCTATTTAAATTGATAGTCCTCATATTTGATTCATCTATGGGACCAATGTGACCCATAACTCATAACAAACCAAATTTACGATGCTTACATAAATAAATGAAAGTGGCAACTCACCTAACATTATATCAATGAATACATAAAACCCAAGTGAAATAATACAGCGGCACATGATTTTTTAATAATAGGGATAATAAAAATGATTTGTATTACTAAAGAATGAATAGATGGGAGAGCTACGAAAGGGTAGGGTCCAAATGATTCTTTGGCAAGTGTCTAGATGAGGATAGCTAATTTCTAATAATTTTTACATTAAATCATGACACTTTTTTATTAGATAAGTTTAGATATCTGGAGCTTTTCTTTATCATGAGATTTGTTTGAGGGGATTTTTGTTAACCTATTTATTTGCACATTTTCCTTAGTGAATTGATAAATTTCCCCTACTTAATTTATGTGGCATCTCAATTTGATTTGAACAAATAATTAGATGTATTCTTATAGTTTAATTTTAAAGGTTGAAATAAGTTATAGTAAAATATTCTATCATAGTTAATCATTTTATTATATGTCTTTTACTTTTACAAAATTCATTTCTAAAATGTTCATACATGAATGTTTTTTATATATTTTGAGTGGAGTGTAACTGAAATGTTGGGATTATAAAAAATTATGTGCAATATTAAGGGCAAAGCAAATTCAAAGGGATATTTGATGAATTTAAAACTTTCCAATTCTCTTAGTTTCATTGCATTCCAAATATTATATTTTAGAGAATTCAAATTACATTATTTGGGATGAAGCATCTGTAACTTAATGTCATTCTTGTTCTTTGCAACTTCTACAATATCCATTTTCTATGACCTTTACCCACACAACTCTCCAAATCTTTCCCACCCCTACATCAATGCAACCACTACACATGATCTATGTACCATATACACAACCTCCTCAACTCACAATGATGCCACATCCACACGCTTGTCACTCCTTGCACATGTGTCAGCTAATGGTGTCGACATCAAACTCAAAATTTCTTCTAATACCACTAAGCCTCCGACTTAACCCAAAAAATAAAAAAAAAATTAGTCAAATTGAGATTCATCTTTTGCCAATCCAAACAATATAAAATGATATTTTAATTTATATTTTATCTAATTAGACTTCAAAGAAATTTCTAGAATACAAAATTTTATCATTGTATTTAGAATAAATAAAATAATCTAAAAGTCTTCAAATAAAAAATTTTAGGATTTTTTTTAAACAATTCATCCCTTCTGCTATATATAATAACACCCCACATTGAAATTGTTGTATCTACATTGCCTTTTGACTTCAAGTGCAAATTGAGTACTGACATGAATCAATTTTATGTGATTTTACTTATATTTATTCCTACATTTTACGTGCTTTTATGCCTTATTTATCATGGATTTACATTTACACAATGGTTTTATTAGTGATAAATAAGTTATAGAAGACCATATGTGCATTTTAGAATGAGTAAAAACTAAGTAAAATGCAGCTAGAGCTGGTGTGACCATGAGATGACTGGGCATGACCACGCCACAGTTTCTATGCTAGTAGAATGACCACACCCGAATCAGGCATGACCATACAGCTCTTTCAAAGGCCAGTGTGATCACGCTACTTGATTCAGAGTTTGGGCATGGCCATGGTAGATTTCGAAATGACCACACTGATGTAGTATGAGAATATTTTGGAAAGAATATTCTAGTCAAATTCAAGAACTTAGTTGTAAAAGAGATCTTAGGTGGGATATATCTTAATCTGGTATCTGCAAACATGAATTTTGGAGGAGCTACATTAGAGATTAGCATTTAAGTGCCCACCCCAGAAGTTCTCTTCTTCTTTGATTGAGGAGGGAACTTTTAGGGTGGTCTTTAGTCTTCTTCTTTTCTTCATGTTTTCCTACTAAGTTTGATAAGATTATAAGGAGAGAATGAGTGCATGTTTGTGTGAGGTGGTGTATGAGAACATGTATTGAACAAAGAGGATCATGGTGTATCACCCTGACCGATCAGCTCGATGAGAATTTTTTTTACCACTTGCGCTACATTCCTATTTTATGCTTGTAATCAAACTTTTATATTTTCTCATCTTCATGAATTGTAATCAATTTTGTTTCTTGCTTCAATGATGTACATGCAGTTTTTTAATAGCTTATTCAATAGATTTTTGTTCCCTCAACGTTGTTTTCTTGCATAAAATTTTTAAGTTGATAAGTTAACCTCATGATCGGCTGATCATGATGTCAAATATTTTTATGAAGCTACGACTCCTACTCATTGCATAGTAGAATGAAAAAGGTTAACCATAGAACCTTAGTGGATGAGACATCTGCACTACAGAGTTCTGCTACCTAGACAAGGGATCTAAGAAATCTCATGAATAATTGACCAAATACGTGCTCTAAAATGTTATAACAGTGTATACTCTTTTTTTGACCTGGTCATAGGCATAAGGAGAAAATATTACCTTTGGTTGTCAATAGTACTATGGGTTTCATAGGAGAACATCGTGAAATCACTTATAGCATGACTTACATATTTGAAAAAGATTATTTCCATCACATACCAACTTATTCATCGTCCAGATCTATCATACTCTATTTATCTTACTGCCTTTTTAAGACTATTAAACATTCTTGATCTTGACTTTTAAACTAGACTTAACAGTTCAGTAAACTAGAACTTTGCCTGTTAGGAATAATTTGGCATTATCCTCGTTGGATTGATACATGATACTCTTTAGCCGTTTTCTTACTTAGCATATATACTTGTGTGATTGACTAAACTTTGTAGTAACGTTTTGGCCATCAACTTCTTGGTACCATTGCTGGGGATAGTTGTCAAAAATTTTTAACCTTAGGAGAAGAATTTAAGTTTAAAAATCTTTTTATTTGTATCTTAAATTTATTTTTTGTTTTTTTGTATTTATTTAATTTAATTTAGAAAAATGTTTCAACAATTTAAAATGGAAAACCCTTAGGAAAATTAATTTTCATCTTTTCAAGCGTAGTCCAACCCATTGATGGCTAGCTTTCACATGGATTTTAAACACCCTGTCATAGGAATAAGTTGTGATGGCCCATATTCTAATACCTACAACCCCATTTGGTCAACTTACTGAAAATTCTATTGGACTAACAATGGCCCAAATGTGGAAAATCAATAGTGGTAGAGCACACAATTTAATCTTATAGGATACTAGAATAACCAGGATAATGAATACCCTAAAGAATATGAGAATTTGAAAACATTAGAAATAAAATTGCAAAATTAATTACAAAGCCAAATTGTAGCATTAACAAAATTTAAAAATCAAATGGGACTGTTAATTTGTCTAGGATCTAAAAGGATATCTGGGGTAGTTGATATCTGATCCCCGAATATTTATGCTTACGTTTTATATATGAAATTATACTTTATATTTCTTCTCAACAATAATATCTCTTTCTTTACAACAGCGCAAAAAATTGATTCTGAAGCAAATAAAAGATCAACTTTAATTATTTATAATATGGGATTCTACACAAGTATATGTATCGTTTATTAAGTAATATAAGACTTTTTTATTAAGCCCGTAGATATCGAACCCAAAGGAAAATGTTCTAAAAATTTAAACAAAGTAGAAAAAAAACTTTTACTTTTCAAAATTAGAAAGTTTAAATTATTTTTGATCATTTTTAAGAAAAATAAAGTAAGCAACTAAAATTATCAAGACTATTAAATGATATGAAAGTAAATGAGAATAGAATATATTTTCCCACTTCATGAATCAACAATAATTATGGAATTTCATTGTGAAAGTATTTAAATGTGTTGTGACAAATAGGAGCAGTTATATTATGTACACTTACTTAGTTCTATAAAGAACATAGGTTAATCAGATGCTTTGAAATCTTGAAGATGGGTTAGGCAGGGAAGATACTAGCTCTCACTTTAGAGTTCCTTCGTCTCCCTCCACCTGGGGGCTCTCATCTCATAACAAAACTAAAATTATCAAACCAAATTGGGGGCTTAGCCTGTTACTCTAAAATCCTCTAATTCTACACCCAATCAAATGCATATCTCCCTATTTATTTGCACTCAACTATATCGACTACAATTCTCACCCATAAAATTTCATGTGATTCTCTTCGATTTTTTATTGAGAAAATACCGCATTGTTTCTTACATGTTCTCACAACAAATTTTAACATCTCAACTGGCCAAATCAAGAAGTAAATGAAGTGCAAGGTAGTTGAATCATCACAACTTCTTCCAACATTAAACATACATACTTCACACAACTTCTATCCATAATTTAATTACTTCATCACTTAAAAGTAAAAAAAAAAAGATAAAGAAAACTACTCAGAACTCATGGAGAAAACACAAACACAATTTGATTTGAAAGTAGAGATCATAGTGAAAACACAATAAGTCTTACTTTAAAACCAAATGTATATGCAAAGATAAAAACTTATCTGAAAATCCTCTCCACAAGAATCTTGAAGTTCCTTTGAAACTTTGCTTTCCAATAAATGACTCATCAGAGTGGGTCACCCAACTCTATAGACACCAACTCATACTTTAAATTCAAATACAAACAAGAAAAATGGATGAAAGAATATTGGTGGGAAGAAGGCTTCAACACCAACTCTTTCCCCTCTAAAACTCTCTACAAGACTCCAATGACTTCAAGGACTCTCTAAAGACTCTCTAAAAACTCCCAAAAAACTCTCCAAAAATCTTCCAAAAAACTCTCTTTTTGATTACAAGTGTTGATTTTAATAATTCTTCATAAGGTACTCTAGTGTCTGTTCAAATCATGTCTAAATTCAATGTATCTATCAAATGATACATCTCATCATTAAAATTTGCCACCCAAAAGAAGTTAAGTTTAAACCAAAGGTTGCTTCAAACACCCCTTCAAAATTGTGCCAAATTTGATTTATTTTGTCACTTTTAACAGTCGCGGCTATGCACCAGCGCTTGGCGCTTAGCCGCTAGAGGCTAATTTTACATAGTTTTCATGTTTTCTCCAAATTTGATAATTTTTTGCTCATTTAATCACAATCATTTATTTTAATCATACTTGCAAAGAAAACCTGAAAATACCTTCCCTTAAAGTGCAATATCATCAAAAATAGGTATAAAAATGTGCATAAAACACTGTATATTTTAGCTGTATCAAAATCCCCCAAAATTAAAATGTTAAATGTCCTCAAGTAATACTATAATTATATAAAAATTAAACTTGCAAATTATGTAAATGAGTTTCTTTAGGATGGTTTCAAAATTTTGTTCTAGAAATGAAATAGTCAAATTTATAAAAAAATTTTAGTAAATGAGACCAACTTAAAGTTTAGAAAGTTATTAAGTAAATGATCATGAGAAATATGAGTTCATATCTAATTCAGAAATACATGTAGATTTTTCAAAATATAGGATTTAAACATTTTATTTTCCTCACTTAAAAATTTTTATAAGAAATTAATTTTACTTACTGTACTATATTCTTAAGCTTTAGATTTTCTCAAAACTTGTATTTTAAAAAATTAGGTGTGGAATCAATTATTGATTAGGCCCTTAAATCTTGAAGCTTCTCCTTTCTTTTTTTCACATACTATACTATTTCTCTTTTTTTTTTCTTTTTTTTTCTTTTATTTTCTTTTAAAGCAAGGATTACTATATTTAGATAGGCCTTAAATGATTTTGAATTTCACCCTTCCATTTAATCAAAGGTATGATATATATTCTTCACTTAAAAATCATAATAATAGTCTTGACAATTATTTTTCAATAAAAGAATTTTAAGATTTGAAAAATAAAAGTCATATCTTCTATTTTTCCAAAAATATAACATTTCTTACGAAAAATAGTTTGACTATATATAACATTTCTTTACTAAGAAAATTTTAACTTTAAAATTTTCATCATTACAATAGATTTTAACAAAATTCTCTTACTCATTTCTATATTCAAAATTTTGCTTCCCTAATATAAATTCATATAAAAAACTATTTTCAGTCAAAAATCAAATTTATTTATAGTATTCTTTAGAACAAAAAAAAAAATTAGTTTTTGAAAATTGTTTATAAATTCCCCCCCAAACTTTAAAATTTTAATTAGGATAAAACATTTAAGCGTATGAAATGATACATGGGTAAGAATTAAAAACTAAAATAACATGCTTACAAGAATCAACAAAACCAAAATTGGTAAGTATAAGAGTTTAAAAACAGGAGTAAACATAAATCAAACGACTTCTAAAGTAGTGGAGTTTTTCAAAGAAAATACACACAAACATAACATAACAAAAATTACAGCAATACTAGAAAATATATGTTAGCAAATTTTGAAAAGTTTAAACATGCAATTTAAATAGTGGTTTCTAATAGTGTTCTAAATTTTCCTAACAGTTTCTAAGTGACTGTATAGTGTTCTAAGTGACTGAAGAACCTCTTCCCAAGTTTCAAACTTTACACCAGACTGCTCATAATCTGAATGGATTAGGGAAGGAAATCCCATACCTGTAGTAGTGATAGCTCTAGCATAATTGATAATAGAATAAAAAATAATCACTCCAATGTCTATCAGCTTTCCCTGCTGAATAAAATAGTTGAGAACAGCTCTCTCCCTCGTAACTTTGCTAACATGAATCGAAGGTAATAACTAGGATGAGATAAAATAATTCTAAGCCTTGGATGTGGCATTTAACTTTGAGGCTTGGAAATTCACACTTCTGTCATTTGTGATTTTCCAGAGACCTCTTCCATCAATAAGAAAAGATATAATCTCATCTAATTCCCCTTCTGTAGGATGGTAAATTACATAAAAACATAATATTTCAGGAGGAAATAAGTAAAAGGTATTGATTACCGCAGGAGAAAAATCAACTTGCTGTCCTCGAACCATCACTAAATTTTCCTCTGCTGATGGCAAGTTAGCATAAAACTCTTTCACCACAGAAATGATAGCAACAACGGAGAAGCAACAATAATTTCTTCAATTCCTCTGAACAATCATTTCATCAATATCTCCTCCCGTTCCACTAAAAACTTGCTCAGGAATCAACTTATGTGATGAAAGCGCATCAACGTAACGATCCTCAACTTTTGCACTAACAAACTTGTCTGAATCGAATCTAGCCTTCCCCTTAATGAACTTCAATTTTGGAGCCATTTCTAAAATTTGCACAAATATTCACCATAAATTCCTAAATCAAACTAAACTTGCTATACTTAACTTCTAAAGGCAAAATCTACTACATCCAAGCAATTTCTCAAGCTTTTTTCTCAAAATTTCACCATGAATAGTGATTTTCGGATTTCTCAATAATGTACTCAAAATACATGGTGAAAATCAATTCTTTTTGCTTAGGAGAAGTGCTCAAACCTTAAGGAGTTAAAATCTAACAAATTTTGTCGAAGATGACTCTAAAATGATCAAAATAGGTGATGTCCTAGAATTCTTATTTGCGAATTTGGGAGGTTGAAGGTGATGGTGGGGAGAATAATGTAAGTTTTCTGGTTTTCATCGCCTGTTAACCAATTTTTACGAACTTGCCCTTATACACGACAAGAAAGCTCTTAGCCTTGAGTTCTTGCGTTTAACCTCCAAGGGTTTAGCGCTTATCCGTGAGTGAACAGATCTTTACTTTTATATTTAATCACACTAATACGCCTAGTTAATCACCCTTAAACAATTTAAATAATTATTTATACCCAATAAAATCTTTTAATACTCCAAAATCACACTATAATATCAATCAATTCAAAACAAATTTTACACAAACCTAAATTTCATTAAAAACAAAACACTTAATACAAACTAAAAATTTCAATCCAAAATCGTTGGATGAAATTTTCCAAAACACAAGTTCATAATACATATAACTAGACCCAAATCAACATCATTATGATGCAACAAACTTATGACACAAACATTACAATAATCATAAACTCTAAACACTAAACATAGTTAACTAAACCAAAAGACCACACTAGAATTTAATTCCACTTTCCAGTAGGTGGAAAATATCCTGAACCATCATTAGTTCCATTTGAACCTTCTGGAATGTAAATTTGATAAAACGAGCAATGGTTGAAAAGTCTCACTGAGTCTTCTTCTATCCATTTGTTCTTCAGAAACATCATTTTATCCGCTTCATCCACATGACTTCTATGACTGAATTGCATTTTGAGTTGCGATCCAATGTGTGCTAAATGTTCATTAGTTTCATTTACCTTTGCTTTGATTTAAGCTATGTCAGCTGCGATCTTCGCAATCTTTTATGCGATTCCTTATATACTAATGGCTAGAAACCCATTATATAACTCTTGTGTACTCTCACAAATGAACTTCTTCTTGTTGGCTTCCTCTTTCTACTTAACTTCGCTCTCTTAAGAAAACACTTTGGCTCTTAAGGTACTCATCCGGAAGACTCAGAAGTGAAAATGAGAAATGGGGCAAGTATCTCTTAATTTTGGGCCTATTTATATACATAGGAAGTCTCAAAAACAGACCCTAAACATGTTAAACTCCTAAGTAACTCCTAAAACCACTTATCCACGATTTAGGCTTATAGAACCATATTTTTCACATTTTTTATTGTAACTCCGGAGCCGAAGCGGCAACTTCTAGCGCACAGCCACCAGTGCTCGTTTTAGCATAGGACTGCTAAACGCCCAAATCTTCATTTTTATTGCTCTAAGTCATCTGAAAAGGTCAAATAAACACCACTATTACATAGAAACTTTGAAATTCTACCACATTTTCTAAAATCAAACCAAACAAAAGCACATAAAGCAAACTTAAAGCAAAGCACACCGATAACTATGGGTTTCCACTCCCAAAATGCATGGTTTAACGTCTTTAGCCTGACATACCCAGAGCTTATTCTGAGTGACCCAACATCAGATTATCATCAAGTTTAGATTGATCGACTGAAAGTAAGGTTTTAGTCTATGACTGTCGGCATTTTTTTAGGTTATGTGTTGGATTTTAAAAAGTGGTCGCCTACAGAAATTGTCGGTGTATTTTCAGATTTAAATTTAGTTTAAATATATATAATTTGAAAAGTAGCGTTTGATTTTTTGAAAAATAATTTTTAGTTTGAAAATTTTAAGATATGAAATCAAACCGATATCACATCCCAAATAGTTTATATAAACGAGCACCACACCACAAACTATTTATTTATCCCGAAGAATAGACACATTGCTTGATGATGGGGCTCGATTAAATAAACTAGAAGATTTGTGACATCTGTTTGGTCTGCAAACCAATTTTATAAGCCTACAAGTTCCCCTCCTTAATATAAAGGAATTAACCAGGGTTTATATTATATGGGTTCTTAAAGTTCCCTATAAGGGCAAGCCCCTATAGTTAATTACATCTTAAATGACAGGAATCATTTAAGAAAACTCTCGATAATGATTAGTGGTTTTGCTCTCAAGATAAGGATTTCAAAGGATTGACTTTCATAATTTCAAAAGGGGTTAGCTCAAATTTGGAATAGTTTATTTTGGAGTCCAATGAAAGAGAGGTAGGAGAAGCTGGAGATCCAAGAAGAATCTTGGCAACTTCTCAAACTATCCTATTGTTTGGCTTCAATTTGGGAGTTTATTTAAAGTTTCAATCTAGCCAATTTTAATTAATTAGGACTTATGCTTGTATGATAAAATCATACAAACAGCCTTGAAGATGTGAGGGTTTATATCCTACCAAACGACTACCTCGGAGTCCTAAGACCGGTTAAGGCTTAATTTGCATAACATGATCATGCAAATGCCTAACGAAAAGTTGAGGATTAATGTTGCACTAGGCAAACTACCAAGAAATCCTATGGCTTGGTTATTTAATTCTAAGAAAGGTTTTGCTGATGTAGACTCGAGTTTTGCTGATGACGATGGTCGTGCTGCCCACTATGCTCCAAGCTCCTT
The DNA here is from genome assembly GCA_022702705.1 of Papilionanthe hookeriana x Papilionanthe teres. Lineage (NCBI taxonomy): Eukaryota > Viridiplantae > Streptophyta > Magnoliopsida > Asparagales > Orchidaceae > Papilionanthe > Papilionanthe hookeriana x Papilionanthe teres. The sequence goes on from CM040426.1 coordinate 26,095,247, forward strand.
GTTGTTGCAGAGGTTTAATTTTAGAAGTCATAAATCAAAGGATGAGAGAAGTGTTTTGGTTTAGAGAAATCTTAAAATGCAAATGTCTTTAATGTTTTATTAGGGAAATCTTGAAGTTGATTATAACAACAGCAGTTAAGATCCCACGGTTCCATCCTTTCGGCATCGTTATTTTTATCGGATTCACTTAGTCCAGGTGAATTTGCTAAACTCAACTGAATGAGTTCCCCACTTTCATTTTGACCATGGGAAATCCCGTTAGCAACACGTAGGTTACATCATCCGAGGTAATCCTGATCATCCAACAAGACATTTTAATTTAGTAAAAGTTGTGGTTTTTGTTATTCTGTTTGTGATTAAATTTTGAGTTGTTTTATATTTTGAATGTTGTGGCGGTGGGTTTTATCTTGTAGTGACTTTTAATTTAGTTTTGGTTTCAGTTCAGGGACTATCCTAAAGGTTTTAGTTTTCATGCAACAGTCTTGTTTAACATGCAAGAAAAGTAAAGCACAGTGTTAGTAAAGAAAATTCAATAAAGTAAATTGCAATAACATAAAAGCGCACCTGGAGGGTCTTCCCGTCATTCCAAGCTACACTTTAAAACTCATATTAAAGCAATTAAATGTTTCAACAAGTATCTAGGTAAAGACTAAAGGAAGGGTTTTGGTTATCTACCAGAATCCTAATCCTATAGCTAGTCATTTCCTATGACGTCTAGGTTCTTGATTTTGGTTAAGGACGATTTTCTTCACCAAAGAACAATTAAGTTCAATTGTTCTTTAAAACCACCCATCATATTGAGGAAGTGCTTAGAACGAATCCTGAACATCTTTTTAATACTTCTGGGACAGTTTTGAGTCCAAGTGAATTTAATTACACAGGTGAATTAATCATCCAAGGGTTTAGTTAAGTTTTATTCCCTTGCTGAGTGAACTAGGATGTTTGATTATCCTTTGAGTGAAGTGACATTTCACTTAACACTTCATTTAATAGTTATAATAATTTAAAGCTTTCAAGGGCAAGTTAATTTGTTAAAAATTTTAATGAATTGAAGTTAAAGTTGATGATTTACTTTAATGTGATTTAATTATGAAATTTTAATCAATGATTTTAAATTTGGAATGGTGTTTGATTCATTTAAGTTAAACTTTTTATAAATGATATCGATATTTTATGTTAATTTAATTTTTTTAGATTAACTTAGGTCAAAAGAGGTGTTCAAATTGTTTATTAAATTTTGATGATTTAATTTATATTAGTTATATTAATTAATTTAATTTTTACATTATGTTTTAAGGTAAGTTGTCTTAAAATTATTTAAAATTTGTGAATTTGATTTAAGTTTGTTTTTAAATGATTTTAAATTAGTTTCAAATATTTTAATTTACTTTTTAATTATTTAACATTTTAGGCTTTAATTAATTATTAAATTATTTAATGATGTAGGTTTTAATTACATTAAGAATTATTTACTTTTAATCATTTAATTACTAATTCCACTTATCCTCTTAAGTTTAAGAGTTAAATATTATTAAGTGATTTATTTAGGGATTTTTAAATTAATGAATCAATATCCTCTTAAATTATATCCCCTTTTTAATAATCCAATTTTAATTAATCTTCCAAAATTTAAATTATTTAATTAATTAAAGTTTCATTTTTTCTTTATTAAAGTGATTAATGGGTTCCTACACTTTGATTTCCCAAAGATTCAATCATCTAAGAGAAAATTAAAAATCAAATATTTTACCACCATTTTGATTAAACCTAAAGTTTTAATTAGGGGTTAAAATCTTTTAATTACCTTTATGCCCCTTTAAGCTTATTTATTTTATAACTCATTAAATTAAGCTTAAAAGAACTTATGATTTTTATGCCACTTCACTCACATGTCAATTAAGATATTAGAGGGGAAAATGTGATTTTTCTGAATTTAATTTATTTATATAATTATTTTTAATAGAAAATAGGGTTTTCAAAGAAAATTCACCAACATGACCAACGTAAAGTTTCTATCCTTAAGAAAATTATTGTATGTTTCTAATGACTAGAGGACCACTTGAACAAATTTTGGTGATTTTTTAAATTTTATTTTATTTATTATAATTATTTTATGTTTTCGAGTGTTAATTAATTATAAAATAAAATAAAAGTTGAAAAATAGATTTTATATTTTTCAAAAATCTATTTGACCTCAAGAAAGTCAGAAAAACAAATTTTACATTTTTATAATTTTTCTTTGATTTATTAGAATTAATTTAGTGGGAAGGCTAGAAAATACATTTTTTTTACTCAAAAATTGTTTTAAGGCTTTGAAATTAAATATCTTAACCTAGAGACTTAGGAAACATATTTGATTGGTTCCTAAGTGATTAGAGGACCAAATATGACATTTTTATGATTTTTATTATTTTTGTGATTTTTATTATTTTTTAATTATTAAAAATAATAAAATATGCTTAAAAATGAAAATTTTTAGAAAATTCCAATTTTACTTTTCTTAGACTCCTCTAAAATACCAAACAAGTCCCAAAATAAATTTGGTGAATTTTTCAAATGTATTTTTTGAGTTATGAATTTTTAAAGTTTAATTTTGATTATCTGGCTTAATTAATCCATTTAATAGGGTTAAACATTTCCAATTGACTTCAAATTTTATGTGAGGTTCCCCTGATCCTAAAGATCAGTGGAAAATTATTTTCAAGTCATTTTAATGTGTGATTAACTCTAATTAATTAAATTTTAGTTTAAAGTGTTTAGGCCAATTAGGATTATCCTTAATGAATTAACTCAAACCATAATTATCCTAGGGTCCTCTGGTCCTAAGGAACTTCACCAAATTTTCCTAGAATTTTCTGAGCAACAAGCTAATTTTTGAAATTAAGATGTCAAAAATAGTGACATAAACTTGAAAAATACATAACTTGTCATAGGGATGGCCTCTGACCTTGAAAAATTCAGGGAATGTTGCCAAAGTCAGAGGCTTCAAAAGCCCTATGGTCTCATGCCATGGTGAAATGTCTATGCAAATGGATAATTGAAATAGCAAAATGAGTAAATAATTAATTAAAAATAAAATACTCATCAAATTAACTCAATTCTTTTTTCACATTATTCTCCTCTGTTCACTAAGCAAGGGGGTATTTTTCTTTTATTTTTTTGATTTTTCTATGCAAAGATATGAGTTTTTTAACTTTTGGCAAATTAATTAAATCAGAAAAATCCTATTTTCCTACTTATCCACGTTGGCGCCGCGTCAACCTACGGCGGATCAAACTCCACACGTCGTCTTTTGGTTTGGTGCCGCCATCCGACTCAGCTGCTACACGGTCCGCGGTTGACGTTCCATCGCCTCGTCCGACGCCATCTGAGCCGTTCGTTCGATAAACGCGTAATCCGACGGCGGCCGATCATCATCTCCGACTGGTGTGCACCCGTGACCGTCGACCTTCTAACCCTAATATCTCCCTCGATTCTCAATGGATTTTCGAGTTCTTATGCTCTATGGATTCGTCTTGAAAAGATGAACACATCCGTACGGCTAACATGCCATGAAATTAAGCCAAACTAAATGGAGAATTCACAGAAGCTTGGGAGGAAGGAAGAGTCCATACCTTGGCTCTGAGAGGTTAAGCCTCGATCGGAGATGCTCGGCACGTTCGTTGGAGTCCAAGGAGGCTAGGGATGAAGCCTGGAGCTGGGGTGAAATGCCTAGACTTGACTTCCACCAGGCCCGATCACAAAGCTTGGAGGCTGGAACAACTGGGTGGCCTGGAGAGGGGGCTTTCACTGGAGAACTCCTTCTCTACCTCTGGTGAAGGTGTGAGAGGAGTTAATTTGGATTTGGTGAAGAATTGGAGAGTGTCCTGTTTCTGGCCTGATTTTCAGCTGAGAAATTGGGCTCAGCTGGGGGGGATTCAGGGCAGGAAAACAGTGAGGATGAGCTTCTCTTGGTTAGGAGGAGTTCTGGAGTTATTTTGTCAGAGTTTCCCTAAGGTTCGCTTCAGCACCTTTCATGGCCGAGAGGTGTGGTGTTTAAATAGGCAGGGCTGGAGGGCTTTCCATGGTCAATTAAGGGCTGGGATCAGCTGCCTAGGGGAGAAGAAGAAGAGCCATAGAGTCCAATTGGAATGGGACAGCTCAGCAAATTGATTTTAAATTTTTGAATCCACCTAAGCCTCTTGTCCTGGTGTTTTCCGACGACTGGATGGCCGACCGGCCAAGGTCAGGTCAGGCAAAAGTCAAGTGATGCCAGATAGGTTGAGTGGTGGAATCAATTTGAGTATTTGATGGCTTTGGGGTGGAGATTTAGTGGATATTTGGAGTTTAGGTTAAATGGGCTAAACTTGTGTTAGCCCCTTGGTCCCTTGGCTAAGTCTTTGCCCAAAGTGGTTTGAGCTGGTCTCAAGGTCCTTAAGGAGGTTTGGGTGAGGTTTGGTGGCTGGTTTGGGAGTTTGGAAGGAGATTTGATGGTTTGGAAGAAGGGAAAATGGAAGTGAAAGGGGTGAAGGAGAGGTCACTTCCCCCTTGCCAAATTTGGCAAATATTGACTTTGGCATGTCATGGAAGAGTCCATGGGTCATGCCATGCTATGTATGAGGCCATGAGATGATTTCATGCAAAAGGAATTAATGGTCTTTTATGAATTTTGGAAATTATGCCATAATGCTTAATTTAGGTAAAGAGTCATGTACATGTATGGAATGCTTCATGTAATGCCATGGTGTGATGATTAAAATGCCATGGGATGATATTAATAGGAAATTATGACATGTGGGCTCAATTTTGGACTTTTAAAATTTAATTAAGTGGGCTTTTCAAAATGCTTAAGGGTATGGGCTTTTTAACATGCATGTGATGATTTGAAATTTTGAAATCAAATATGGGATGACTAAATTGAATTGGAATTTATTGTAATTGGCTTTAGATATTTTGAAGTTTGATTGAAATTTTTTTTTGGGAATTTAGATTGGTCATGTGGTTTAATTTGAGGAGGATTTGGGCTTATAGGCCAAAATTGGGCTTTTTGGCCAAAGTGAATTTTAAGAGGGTTTTAGGCCAAACTTTTTATCAAATGAATGTTGGTTTTGGTATAGAAATGTGTTAGGCAAGTTTTGAGACAATTTTGAAGAAAATTTGAGTAGATTTTGATTGGATTTGGGTATGTTTGGGTTCATGGGTGATTTAGGGCAAAAATGGGGTCTTGAGTATTGAATTCAAATGTGAACCAAATTGGGCTGGGTTTAGGTTAAAATTATTATTAATAATATTGAATTGAATTTTAGGATTGCATTTGATCAAAATTGGGATCAATTGGGCTAATTTGGCTTGACATTGGGTCCATTTGGGTTAGGATTGGGACCAACTGAGAATTTTAGCAAAAGTGAGCTAAATTGACAAAATTGACCCATGGTGTAGTTGAACAAAATGAAATTGAGAATATTTGGGATTTTCTAGAATTTTCTGGGAATTTTTGGAATGTTTGGAATTTTGGGCCAAAATGGTATTTTAGAGTATCAAGAGGTTATTTGGAGGGTATTGGGGTATTTTGGTGATTTTAAAAGGTGGGGGTTGTTTTGAAATGATTTTTTGAAATTTTGGGAAATTTGGGTAATTTTTGGAAGTTTCTTGGAGAGTTTTGGGGTACGCTCATGGATCTCACCCAAGTCTAACCACTTTGGGACCAAGCTTTACCAAATGGTAACCACTTTATGATTCTTCACATATTGACCTTAGCCATCTTTATCAAAGATCAGTGGCTTCAGTTCAATTATGTGAGTTTCTTAAAGGGTGAAAGGGGAAAAGTTCAAAGTTTAGGGTTAAAGGGTAAAATGGCTTAAAAGTGAGTGTGTGTGCAAGAGAAGCTCAGGGCACCCAGGGTCACCCTAAATCCAAACAATCCTATAGGAACTCACTACTGATTGCCCATATGGTGATTTTAACCTTCCAAGGTGATTTAGAGGTTTGCAACCATCCAAGTGGGATCCCTAGAAGAGTCAAGAAGTAGCTGAATTGCTAAAGGGTGGGTCCCAATTCTATTCATCTAGGATAGTCAAGGAGAAACCTTATGGCTAGATCCTAAGAAGCACTAAGGAGAGAAAAAACCTCACCAAAAATGAGGTCAACAAATGGACCCCCAATAGGTGTGGTGTGCTCACTAAGCACACCGCGCGTGTTGGCGTTGACCGAAGAGATCAACAAAACCAACACAAACGTCTAAGTGACACACTTAGAACAAAACACCGAACAGTTCAACTGGGGAGTGTCGGGTAAATCTCCAAAACTGAAGATTCTCGAACTCTCACTGGAGAAAAGGGAGGTGGATTCTAAATCAAAGGATCTGGAGAGACCGGATTTTAGATTCGTTTCATTTTTATTTCAAATTTTAAGTTTGAGTTTCAAATTGATTTGAGTTTCAATTTTAGTTAAAGTTCGATTTAAGATTGATTTCAAGGTGGATTTCGTTGAGATTCAGAATTTGGAATGAGAATCGGAACCTAGGTTCTAACCTCGGAATTTGAAAGAGAACTAGAATTTAGGCTCTAGTCTCGACGAAGAGATTTAGAATTTAGGCTCCAACCTCAGAAAGAGGATTAGAATTTAGGTACTAATCGAAAAGGATGAGGACCGGAATTTAAGTACCAGCCTCGGAGAGAGAATAGGAATTTAGGTACCGACCTCACAAAGGATGAGAATCAGAATTTAGGTACTGATCTCGAAAGAGTGAGAATTGAAATTTAAGTATCAATCTCAAAAAGAGAGTCGGAATTTAGGTACTGACCTCGAAAGGAGAGAACTGGAATTTAGGTACCAGTCTCGAAAGAGAATCAAAATTTAGGTATCGATCAAAAAAAGAGAGTCGAAATTTAGGTACCGACCTCGAAAGGAGAGAGCTGGAATTTAGGTACCAGTCTCGAAAGAGAATCAAAATTTAGGTATCGATCTCGAAAAGAGAGTCAGAATTTAGGTACCAACCTCAAAAGGAGAGAACTGGAATTTAGGTACCAGTCTCGAAAGAGAATCAAAATTTAGGTATCGATCTCGAAAAGAGAGTCGGAATTTAGGTACCGACCTCAAAAGGAGAGAACTGGAATTTAGGTACCAGTCTCAAAAGAGAATCGAAATTTAGGTATCGATCTCGAAAGAGAGTCGGAATTTAGGTACCGACCTCGAAAGGAGAGAACTAGAATTTAGGTACTAGTCTCGAAAGAGAATCGAAATTTAGGTATCGATCTCGAAAAGAGAGTCAGAATTTAGGTACCGACCTCAAAAGGAGAGAACTGAAATTTAGGTACCAGTCTCGAAAGAGAATCAAAATTTAGGTATCGATCTCGAAAAGAGAGTCGGAATTTAGGTACCGACCTCAAAAGGCGAGAACTGGAATTTTGGTTCCAGTCTCGAAAGAGAATCAAAATTTAGGTATCGATCTCGAAAAAGGAGTCGGAATTTTGGTACCGACCTCAAGATGAGAGAACTGGAATTTAGGTACCAGTCTCGAAAGAGAATCGAAATTTAGGTATCGATCTCGAAAAGGGAGAGTCAGAATTTAGGTACCGACCTCAAAAGGAGAGATCTGGAATTTAGGTACCAGTCTCGAAAGAGAATTGAAATTTAGTTATCGATCTCGAAAGAGAGGGAATTAGAAGTTAGGTACCAGCCCCGAAAGGGTGAGAACTGGAAGTTAGGTACCAGTCTCGGAAGGTTGACGGTTGATTCGTGAAGATTTCAATGATTAGAAGCGCAGTAGAAGATTGGAATGGGACATGAAAGTGTTTCACGTCCCAAAGGATTTCATCAAAGGTTGAAAGTTTGGCGAAGGAAGTGAATCCACGCCATCAAAACCAAATCGACAATCTTGTGGTTCTACGTCAGTAGACTCAGCGACCTTCTCAAAAGAGGGGAGAAATCGCAGAGAGTCGAAAATATTTCAAAAATAGCCGGAGGCTAGGTATATTAGATTCGGAGCTTCGTTTTCATTATTTATTGCTTTTAGTGATTTGGTTTTTTAAGTTTTGTTTTCAATTGAAATTTCACTTTGATTCGGATTTTCATTGATTTACTTGGTTCACATCTTGAAGTTTTAAGTTGATTTGTTTTGAGTTTTGGTTTGTGTTTTATTCAGACTTTGAATTCAAATTTTATTTTGTTGTTATTATTTCATTCAAATTGTTCTTCGTCCAACTTTCTTTTTAACCCGAGTTAAACTTAGATCTGGTGGCGTTTGCAGTAAATTGCACAAAACTAAAGGTAAAACACAAAGTTCATCTAAACTAAAATGTCGAAGATACATCCGGTGATTCCATCAAAACATTTCTGATGACATCCTTCTGAAAACAAACATTTACAAAGTTCATATATATATTTGAACACAGACTGCACTGATATCTCCGTGTACTCTAACAAAATTGTTTGTTTGATTCATCCATGTATGAAAAGTAAACTACACAGGTAATAACATCACCATCTAAGCCACTTTCTGGAGGAGAATCCCACGTAAGTGTATTTTAGAGGTGTGCTACTACTATGTAGCCTACAGCTCGTAGGGCTGCAAATTCTCTAGTTCTGGATCTGGATGGAAGTAGACCGGAATTTTACTCTCATCCATCCTTCTGAGGGTGATGGAGACTCGCTCATAGGGAACTCCCGGTATGCAGTGCTTCGCTACATCTGCACCGTTTCCTTGTAGTACGAGAACAGAGCCTACCGGTAGAGGTATCTCAACCGCCCTTGGAATTCTCTGGGGCCAACTATCTGGAGTTCTGTCCCGAACATAATGTTGAATTGGTTGATAAAGGAAACGGTACAAAAGGGCCTTACAAAATCATGATGATCTGTGTAAGGTGGAATGCAGTCTCCTTCTGCATAGATGTTGATAATACAGCTGTTCGGTATGCATCCTTTTTATCATTTTCTTAATTAAAATTGGCATTGGATCCACTTCATCGTAGCGGAGTATCCCTGGTGGATTTCCTTTCTTGTCATCAGCGAAGTTGTAACATCATCCAAATTGAATAGTAATCCTCCCCTTACCTCTTTTCCATTTCTTTGGCTCGGAGTAGGTCCTGCTACGTAATCGTCCTGCACGACCTTGTTTCTTCAGCTCATTGACGTAGTCTACAATCTCACTCTGCTCGTAGTGAGAGAAAACATCTGTATGTAGCTCTAGTCCTTCCAGGATGTTGACATATCTACCTCTGATTCTCTGAAAGTATTCAAAATTCTGCTTCCGCACCCTCTGGATCATCTCCAATTCGTGCTCTGAAATTATCTGCAGCTGTCGGGGTCTAGTGACATACTGTGGGATATATGGCTCCACACCGTCACGCTCTCCTGGGATCGTCACTATCTCAGGTGTAGGCTCTGTAGTAACCTTCTCAGGAACAACCTCTGCTATGGTGCTCCTGAGGATTGGCCTCCTTGCGGCAACTGTTACGACCATCGGGGTTTCTTCCTTTTTTTGCTCTTCTGTTAATTTCTTCAGCATCTTGATGATACGTCGATTCTTGTTTCTTCTCTGAGTTGGGGTCAGGGTGGCTCTCCTCTCCCCTGGAATCTCGGTAGGAGCAGCACTGACAAGCTTTCCTCCTGCGGACGTTATCACTGATTTCATCTTGTTTTCCTCGATTATATTGATCTTCCTCTTCTTGTTTGCAGCTTGGGGAGCCTTCTTGTGAAGCCTCATCACTGTCTTCCCACGTAACTGCTCGGGATCCACAGCAGTCCAAGCAGTTTCCTCATATTCCAACTCCAGCTGTGCAAGGTCCGAGCCAACCTCTATCACAGCATCAGCTTTCAGCTCTTCTTTGTTAAGTGCAAGACTTACGCCATCCTTAAAGTTCAGGAACAACCGCCCGTTCGACATTTTTCTGAAAAGAAAACAAGGAAAGGATTAGGGGTTGTACTCAGGACGAGAACAATAAGAAAATTTACTTATTAATGAAAAAAATTCTTATTTAATTATTTTGAATTTTATAAGAGTAAGAGAAGATAAGAAAAGATCAGGACTGAGCTTGTCTCGAAAGGAAGAATCAAAATTTTATTATTACTTCAATTGCATATGTTTTCCTTTAACACACATTTTTTTAATGATTTTTATCATGCATTTTCTTTTTCATTTTATTTCGGGTTCGGTCCCACTTATAAGTGATTACTCTAGCCGTGCTTCTAGGAATGAAATTTCATTCTTCGAAACATCAGGTTCCGTAATACTCCTTCAAATATCGTCCATTGATTGGAAGTATAAATCGTTCTCCACGGCAATTCACAAGCTGGTAAGAACCTCCTGAGTAGACTGTCTCAACCACGAACGGCCCCTCCCAAGTCGGCTTAAATTTACCTCCATCTTGCGGTGTGCAAGAATAGGCCTTCTGAGAACTAGGACCAAGTCACCGACTTTGAACGTCCTTGGGCGGACCAGTTTGTTGTGGGCCTGGATCATCTTAGCTTGATACAGTTCCAGATTCTGTTGCGCTGCAAGTTGTTTTCCTTCCAAGTTTTCCAATTCTTCCGTAGTGATCTTCTCCGCAACTGCAATTCTGAGTGATGGGAGCTGAACTTCCAAGGGTAGAACTGCCTCGGACCCGTACACTAGAGCGTAGGGCGTAGACTGAGTAGGAGTCCTGAAAGTCGTTCTGTAGGCCCATAAGGCTTCCAACAACTTCTCGTGCCAATTTCTTTTGTTATCATCCAAGGTTTTCTTTAAGATTTGGACGAGAGTTTTATTAAAAGCCTCGGCCAAGCCGTTTTCTCTTGGGTAGTAGATCGTTGAATAGCGCCAATCGATCCCGTGTCTTCTGACAAAACTGTTGATCTTCGTACTTCTGAACGCGGACCCATTATCTGAAATGATTCTGCGCGGTACCCCGAAGCGGTAGACGACCTGATTCTTGAAGAACTGTAGCACGTGATGTGCCTTCACTTCTCTGAGCGGTACTGCTTCTGCCCACTTGGAAAAGTAGTCAGTGGCTGCAAGGATAAAACGATGTCCTCTTGAAGAAGGCGGTTCTATTGGACCCACAATATATGTGCCCCAACCTTCCAATGTCCACGACGCAATTGTCGGACGTAGCACATTTGGAGGTTGGTGTAGAACCACTCCATGTACTTGGCACTGGTGACAACTCTTGGCAACCTTCATGCAGTCGGTCATCATTGAGTGCCAATAGTACCCTAGTCTTTTAATCTTCATTTTCATCTTCGGACCTGACTGATGAGTGCCATAAAGTCCCGAATGTACCTCTTTAATAATTTCACGAGCCTCGGACCGGCCCAGGCACCTTAGCCACATCTGATCGAAAGACCTTCTGTATAATGTATTGTTTATTAATGCGTAAGACAGAGTTCTTTTCTTAATCTGATGGGCTAATGACTTATCGTCCGGTAGGTTTCCTGTTTGCAAATAGTCTATTAAAGGCTGCCGCCAATCTTCTGCATTTTCTGTTACTGCTGCAACTGATTCTTCTTCCTCTTCTGATCTGTGTATTGTATCCATGCCGAGCTGCGAGAGAACCTGTCGTCCCTGAACTGACACTTCAACTGATTCATCCTGTAAGCAGGCAAACTCTTTTGCGAGGCAGGCTAACGCATCTGCAAGAGCATTTTCTTTTCTGAGAATCTGTAGATTGTTACATTCGGAATTTGCTCCAATAGTATCATGACATACTGAAAGTACTGCTCGAGCCTTGGTTTCAGAATTCTATACTGTCTGAGATCTGCTGAATGATATATTGTGAATCTCCGTAGATGTTGATATCTGTTATACCCATCTGAATGGTTAATTCCAATCCTGTTATGAGGGCTTCATATTCTGCTTCGTTATTTGTACACGGTTCTGTTAGGTGGTAGGAGTATCTTAACATCCCCCGCTCCGGTGTTATAAAGATTAGTCCGATTCCTGCCTTACCGGGCACTATCGTTTGCGATTCTCTGTCTTTCTATGCTGAAGATGCTCCGTCGAAGTACAATTCCCAACGCTGATCATCGGGATCTTGTAAGCTCATTATCTGCTCGTCTGGCAAGTCGTCATTGAGAGGCGATTCTGCCGGTAAAGGATGTGCTACGAGGAAGTCTGCTAGGACTTGTCCTTTTACGACACGAAGAGGAACGAAAGTTATATCGAATTGCAATAGTATCATCGACCACCTAGCAAGTCTGCTAGAAAGCGTCGGGAGGGTCATTAAATATTGCAACGGATTAACTTTCAAAATAAGGTTGACCATATGAGAAAGCATGTAATGCGTGAGCTTTTGAGCGGTGAAAATCAGGGCCAAACAATGCTTCTCAATTGGAGGGTACTTTACTTCCATCGGAATCAGATGATGACTTATGTAGTAGAGTGTGTTTTCTTTACCCTCGTCATTGACCTGGGCTAACAGGGCTCCAAGGGAGTCGTCTAAAGCCGTGGTATAAAGTATTAACGGTCTACCCGAGACTAGGGCTCCTAAAACAGGAGGTGTTATTAGATATTGCTTAATGTCCTCGAAGGCCCGTTCGCATTTCTCTTCCCAAACGAATTTGGCGTCCTTTTTAATTAATGCCGAGAAGGGCTGACACCTACCTGACAAATTCGAGATAAAGCGTTGAAGATATGCCAACTTCCGTTGAAAGGATCGTAGTTGTTTCAAAGTTTTAGGAGACGGCATTTCTAAGATAGCTTTAATCTTTTCCGGATCGATTTCAATTCCGTGATGTCGGACAACAAATCCTAAGAATTTCCCGGAGGTGACGCCGAAGGCGCATTTTAAGGGATTCATCTTAAGATTAAATTGTCTTAATCGCTCGAAAACAATTCTCAAATCATACAAGTGATCTTCCTTCAGTTTGCTTTTGATGACCACATCATCCACGTAGCACTCGACTTGGTTGTGAATGAGATCATCAAAAATCCTCTTCATTGCTCTTTGGTAAGTTGCTCCTGCGTTCTTCAATCCAAAAGGCATTACTGTGTAGCAGTATATTCCAATCGGCGTTCTGAAGGCTGTGAGCTTCTCATCTTCTGGTGTCATCTTTATCTGATTGTATCCTGAAGATCCATCCATGAAAGAGAAGATTTTGTGTGTTGAAGCGATGTCGATCATCAATTCTGGAATCGGTAGCGGAAATTCATCTTTCGGACATGCTTTATTCAAGTCTCTGAAATCTACACAGATTCTGATCTGACCATTCTTCTTTCTGACTGATACCACGTTGGCTAACCAAGTTGGGTATTGTTCTTCACGGACAAATTTAGCATCTATTAGCTTCTTAACTTCAGCTATTATTTGTTGTTCAATCTCTAGACGCATTCTTTTGGGAGCTTGCCTGACTGGAACGGAAGTGTGATCCACTCCTAGCTTGTGAACTGCAACCTCTGGAGCTAATCCTGGCATTTCCTCATAATCCTAAGCAAAACAGTCTTTGAATTCCGTTAATAGCTTAACTATTTCTTCAGAGTCTTCTTTGTTGAGTAAGGAGCTAACAAAGGTCGGCCTAGGCTCTTCGCTAGTACCTAAGTTAACTTCCATTAACTCGTCTATTGTAGATTTAATTTCTTCTTCAAATTCTGGCGGAGCATCTCCGATTGGCAGATCTTCGAGATCATCTGAGGTTTCCAAGCAGTCTTCATTAGGCTCACTAGCGACAACCAAGCAAAATTCTGAATCTTCAGCTGATGCTACTCTGCCGAATCCTAGACCATGTTTTGAATTGGGAGACCGACTGGCGTTGTTCATAACTTTTCAAAGCGTTGTGATTGGCTTTTTGACCATTGCTTAGGAAAAATACCGCGCTGCATTAAATTTTGAACACAGGGAGAATACAACTCAAACTGCAATTCTATTAATTCAGAAGAAGTAACATCTTCAAATTGTACATCATTTTCAGCTTTGGAAGAAGAAGCACCACTGTAGAACTTGATCGGCTTAGCACCACCACCATGCACTTCCTTGACCATCATACCCTCGATCTTATTAGAATGGATCGGGGTCAGTGTCATAGTATGCATATAGTGGTTAATCTTCTCGTACATTGCTTTGTATTCTTCATTCTTTTCATCTTCGAGAGAGATCTTGAACTGGGGTTTCCTTTGGTTTGCTGTTGCTGCTTCTTTCTTGATTTCTTCTTCTTCTTCAGAGCTATTCTCCCAATCAACATCGATGATCGGTTTCTTCTGTTCAACTGTTCCACCGTTTCTTCCTCGACCTCGTCCCCGGCCTCGACCTTGGTTGCGAGTTCTGGAGAAGCCTTCACCATCTCGTCGTAAGAGAGTGGTGAGTAATTGTTGAACTAGAATTTTAGGTTCTTTGTCGTCTCGTGCTTCTTTTTCTTGATTTCGTATGGCATTACTGGAGAAGACAGTTTTCTTTGGGGGTGCGTTGTAAGCTGCATCTTCGTGGATTCCGATTTCATGCACGGAGAATGGTGGCAAATCACCTTTGATACACTGTTCTTGTCCTCATTCATAGTACTTTATACACTAGTGTAGAGACGACGGTAACATCCGGTTCTCATGGATCCATGGCCGGCCCAGTAGAGCATTGAATGATGTCTCAGAATCAATTATGTAGAACTTTGTGGTTGTTTTTTCTAATTCACCGATCTTCATTAACAATGTTATCGATCCAAGAGCTCTTTCTCCTTTCTGGTTGAAGCCTCTTAGCATCATCTTGTCTGTCTCGAGATCACGGGCATCAATCTTTAAATAGGCTAGCGTTCGAAGGTTCATTATATTAATTGACGCTCCTGGATCAACTAGCACCCTGGAGAGTGTGAACTTTCCAATACTGACTGAAATGTACAACGGTCGGTTATGATCTGCTGTTTCAAGTAGTAAATCGTCGTCCATGAAGGTAACACCGCGCTGTCCTTTCAATGAGCAAACCTCGTCGAAGGAATTACCAGCCATTTGAGCTAAGAAAATTTCTGGATCAAGCAAGACCTTGACCAGAGATTCTCTCATCTCCTTTGACAGGATCAGAGCATCGTAGATGCTCAGTTTGGCCGGTAGTTTCCTAGGATGGGCTAGCACATTATAGTCCACTTTGTTACCAGGCTGTTCAATTTCTTCCCGAACGGGCAATTCTTCCGCTGTGGTTGGCTCTTCCTGAGCAACCACCTGCTTTCCCTTGTCCTTTGGACCTAATCTTTGAGGTAGGACCTTTCCGCTTGTCAGATTGACTTCAGTAATTTCCTCTGAATCTATCGGTGTCTCCTCTTGAATTGGAATGACTGGCCCTTCTAAAGTTGCCTCGGCGTCTAATAGTTCTTACTCTATCATGATCGGAACTCCTCGGAATTCACAAATAGACTCGTCACTTACTGAACTTTTATAGCCATCCTTGTGAATGTCCTCCTATTCGTCGTGGTTATCTAGGTTTTGTATGATTTGAGAATCATTATTCATATCGAAATCGAGATTTGGATTAGGTTGGTTGTCATTAGTTACGTAATTGTTAGAAACAGTCAAAACGTAGCCAAAACTATAACTCTTATCATTATAAGATCCCACTGGGGCGAGCAAATAATCATACAAAGTCAGAAGTTCATGGAATTTCTTCCCCGAATTAGAAACAACCATCCTAGGAAAAGCAGCCCCTAGTCTGCCTTTCGGAACTTCAGTCTTCTCTTCTTCCACGATCTTCTCCTTCTCCTAGGGCAGTTCTTCAATCACTAGCGATAGCGTCGGCTTGGCAGATTTCAAACTTTGAGTTGAAGCGCGCACCGAAGCGGTCTGGATGTGATCCAAAATTTCCATTGATGACTTCGTCCAAACTGTGTTCCATCCATCATTGGTCATGTACGGGTCGATCAGAACATTAGGCTTCGTCGAGATAACATTGACGGAACCTCCTTTTTGGGGTTCCTTCATGTATTCCTTTGGGATCATTATGTTCCCTCTCCGAAGATTATCTTCCAGCCAGTTCTTGAATGTGAAGCAGTCTTCGATCTTATGTCCGAGCATCCTGTGCTAGGGACAGTAGTTTGGATAATCCTTCTTATCGACTTCCTCGGCTTCTTGGGCTCTGGCAACTGAAAGTCGGGTGTCTTCATCAAACTGCAAAACATCTTAGCCACTGCCTCAGTCTTAAAGGGGTATTCTTTGTTCAAAAGTTCCTTTTAGGGGATGGAGCGGACGAGGCGGCGGCTGATCGTACCGCGGAAACTGATAACTCGATCGAGGTTGCAAACTCTGCTGAGGCTAATAATTCTGCTGAGGGTGTTGATAAGTCTGTTGCGGTGGTTGATAACTTGGCTGCGGTCACTCTGGCCGTATTTGCACTGGCTATTTGCCCTTATCTACTGTCGCGATGATTCCGGACTTCTTTTCAAATGTTTTCACTGGTTTCTGTTTATCGGTCTTATCGATGAAACTTAGCTGTTTAGCCTCCTCTTGCAAGCTCCCGGCCTTGCTAAGCAACTTCTTGAAAGTCTTAATGGTGAATCCCTTAAGGAGAAGTGCTATCGGGTCATGGATACTCTTAAGCAAGATACCGACCGCATGTTGTTTCTGAAGCTGTGGTTCACACTTCATGCTCAGGTTTCTCCATCGAAGTATGTAATCCACCAAAGTTTCGTTCAGTTTCTATCACTCCACCACTAGATCACCAATAGTGATGTGGTGCTGAGCTCCGGCAAACCGCTTAACGAAGAGATTTTCCAATTCTGCAAAAGTTTTGACTGATCCATTCGACAAATCTGCATACCAGTCGAAGGCGATCCCTGACAAACTGCTGACAAACTGTCGGAAAAGCAAAGCGTCGCTCCCTCCGGCATTGCAGCAACTGACACGAAAATGTGCGGCATGTTGCCGGGGGGGTTTCCTGTTCCATCGAAAGTCTTAAACAGATGTGGTACAAAGCCCTTCGGATATTGGACTGCTTCAAATTCTTCAGGGTAAGGTCTACCCATCTGAATAGATGTTCCACTCTTAAACTGAGCTAAGGCTTCTCGCACCTGCTGTTCTACCATGCTCTTATTATCCTTTTCGGAAATCATGCTCTGTACAAAATCTTTCTTCAGCTGATCATCTCCATTAACAGATGTAATCTCTTTTCCTCCATCTGTAATATGGATGACCTCCGGGGGTATTTCTTTCTGAGGCTGGGCCTGACTCTGGAGAGTGGCTAAGGCGGCAGCCATCTCTTCCATCCTTTTCGCCATCTGGGAAATCATATCATCTCTTTCCTAAAGCTGTGCTCTCATTAACTCTGGCCCATCTCTTTCTAAAGCTGGCGGAACTCCCTGCGAAGCTGACGATGCTCATGTCTCAACCATGTTGACCACAGCATACTCTTCATCCATGAATT
This sequence comes from Papilionanthe hookeriana x Papilionanthe teres, assembly GCA_022702705.1. Taxonomy (NCBI): domain Eukaryota; kingdom Viridiplantae; phylum Streptophyta; class Magnoliopsida; order Asparagales; family Orchidaceae; genus Papilionanthe; species Papilionanthe hookeriana x Papilionanthe teres. The sequence continues at coordinate 26,112,529 of CM040426.1, forward strand.
CTGACGAATCCACTTCGTCCCTTAATTCTTCTCCTCTTTCTCTTGCTCGCCGTCGGATGTACATTCTTAGTTGCCCTATGGCATCCTCAAGTGGCCTTTTCTGAACGATCTCATGGTTGTTAGGAGACGACTGTTGAACCTCTCTTTCAGGAGTTTCTTTTACTGCGGCACTTTCTTCAGATCTAGGATCTTCAACGAGACTTCTCTTTCCAGATCGTTCTGTTGGTATTGGTTCGACAATAATAGGTCGCCACACCATCCATCTTCAAGTAGAAGGCCTAGGACCGACTGGTCTGTCGGCGATGCATAAGTAGGTGCTGCCATCCCTAATATGGAGACCCGATACCACAACGATTGAGCCTCCTTCGCTAGCTCGCACCTTTTTCTTTGGTCTTTCTGGGACAGTAGCAGGCTCTACTCGCGAACCGAGGTGGTACTTAACTGGCACTCGTCCCATTCTTCTCAAAATCTCTGATACAGGACAACCTTCTTTTCTGGCTAATTTCTCGACTACCGCACACAATCGGGCAAGCGGTGCAGCCTTGCTCTTCATCTTCTTGCTTTCACTGTAATATGCAGGCCGGGGTAACGCAGCGGCAATCTTTCTGGCATCTACTTCATCATATGCAGTAGAGAGAGGGTGGAATCTATTTCCATCCAACAGTGGTAAGTATTCTGGCAGTTCTTCCTCTTTCTCTTCATGGATTTCTTCAAGACAGGCGGCTTCAGCTTCTCTTACCTTTCTGATCATAGCAGACTTCCTGTTTTTATTCCTCCTCTATGTCCGGGTTAAGGGCCTATAATTCGAACCGGACCCTATCTCGAAAACAGACGGTATTGCAGTGAAGTCTGAACCCTCCACGGTGTTAGGCTCATAACTGACTTGTACTTCCTTTCCTTTCAGTTTGGCGGGAACCGGGGTAGGTGCAGTAATGACCAGACCGGTGGGGGTAGAGACGACAGCTTCGGGGGTAGCAGTTAACCTCCTATGAACAACAGTGTTCCTTTCAACTGGGGCCCTTTTCAGGGGAGGGAAATCTTGAGTCGACTTCAGGTTAAACTCAATCATAGGCTCCTCAGTCTCAGGCACTTTGTTCATCAGTGCGAAAAGAGTAACATCGGCAAACTTAACATCCGTGTTATCGAACCCTTGTCCAAAACGGATGATCCCATTGTCAGGTAGTTCATCCTTTTAGACAGCTAAGTCAAGTCCATTGGTAAAGGAGAAAATCAGCTTCGGGGCAGACATCTTCTGCAAGGCAAGTTTCGATTATCAGTCCTGAATTATGCTTCCTTCGTCAGGACGAGAAGAAAGAAATTGAAAAGAGTCCGAACACAATTTATTTAAGTTTTATTTATGCATTTACGATTTAGAAAAGAGTTTGTTTGTTAGGAGGTTAGTTTATTCGTTAAAAATGAGAGGAGATTAGAGAGGGTAAAGGTCTCAATCCAGAGCTTAGAAGGGAAGGGAAAATCTCGTAGGATTTCTCAACAAGAAGGACCGCTCCTAAGCTAACACCTATTGGGGGTCTACCTCGCCTCTTCGGAGAGGTATAAAAAGGAGGATTTCGGAACCTCTCTATTTAGGAGTGTCTAAACAGTGGTTCCAAAATCCAAGAAGGGTTGATCATACTTATTCAAGACAGAAATGAACAAGACATGTCAACGGAAGAATGGTAGTTTGATCCACTAGGGGCATGGATTTACTACCGATTTATGAAAGCAAAACCTTCCGATCAAAATGGAGAGAGGAACTAGTCCCCAGCGGAGTCGCCAGAAGTTGTCAGCATATTTTTAGGTTATGTGTTGGATTTAAAAAGGGGTCTCCTACAGAAATTTTCGGCGTATTTTCAAATTTAAATTTAGTTTAAATATATATATAATTTTGAAAGTAGCGTTTGATTTTTTTGAAAAATAATTTTTAGTTTGAAAATTTTAAGATATGAAATCAAATTGATATCACATCCCAAATAGTTTATATAAACGAGCACCACACTACAAACCATGCATTTATCCCGAAGAATAGACACATTGCTTGATGATGAGGCTCGATTAAGAAAACTAGAAGATTTGTGACATTCGTTTGGTCTGCGAACCAATTTTATAAGCCGATAAGTTCCCCTGCTTAATATAAAGGAATTAAGCAGAGTTTATATTATCTGGGTTCTTAAAGTTCCCTTTAAGGGCAAGCCCCTATAGTTAATTACATCTTAAATGACATGAATCATTTAAGAAAACTCTCGATAATGATTAGTGGTTTTGCTCTCTAGAATTTCAAAGTTTAAGGTTTTCAAAGGATTGAATTTTGGAATTTCAAAAGGGGTTAGCTCAAATTTGGAATAGTTTATTTTGGAGTCCAATGGAAGAGAGGTAGGAGAAGCTGGAGATCCAAGAAGAATCTTGGTAACTTCCCAAACTATCCTATTGTTTGGCTTCAATTTGGGAGTTTATTTAATGTTTCAATCTCGCCAATTTTAATTAATTAGGACTTATGCTTGTATGATAAAATCATACAAACAGCCTCGAAGATGTGAGGGTTTATATCGTACCAAACGACTACCTCGGAGTCCTAAGACCGGTTAGGGCTTAATTTGCATAACATGATCATGCAAATGCCTAACGAAAAGTTGAGGATTTATGTTGCACTAGGCAAACTACCTCAAAATCCTATGGCTTGGTTATTTAATTCTAAGAAAGGTTTTGCTGATGTAGACTCGAGTTTTGCTGATGACGATGGCCGTGCTGCCCACTATGCTCCAAGCTCCTTGTTGTTGTAGAGGTTTTATTTTAGAAGTCATAAATTAAAGGATGAGAAAAGTGTTTTGGTTTATAGAAATCGTAAAATCCAAATGTCTTTAATGTTTTATTAGGGAAATCTTGAAGTTGATTATAACAACACCGATTAAGATCCCACGGTTCCATCCTTCAGGCATCGTTATTTTTATCGGATTCACTTAGTCAAGATGAATTTGCTGAACTCAACTGAATGAGTTTCGCACTTTCATTTAGACCGTGGGAAATCCCGTTAGCAACACGTAGGTTACATCGTCTGAGGTATTCCCGATCATCCAACAAGACGTTTTAATTTAGTTAAAGTTGTGGTTTTTGTTGTTCTGTTTGTGATTAAATTTTGAGTTGTTTTATATTTTGAATGTTGTGGCAGTGGATTTTATCTTGTAGTGACTTTTAATTTAGTTTTGGTTTCAGTTCAGGGACTATCCTAAAGGTTTTAGTTTCATGCAACAGTCTTGTTTAACATGCAACAAAAGTAAAGCGCAATGTTGGTAAAGAATATGCAGTAAAGTAAATTGCAATAACATAAAAGCGCACCTGAAGGGTCTTCCCGTCATTCCAAGCTACACTTTAAAACACATATTAAAGCATTTAAATGTTTCAACAAGTACCTAGGTAAAGACTAAAGGAAGGGTTTTGGTTGTCTACCAGAATCCTAATCCTTTAGCTAGTCATTTCCTATGACGTCTAGGTTCTTGATTTTGGTTAAGAATGATTTTCTTCACCAAAGAACAATTAAGTTCAATTGTTCTTTAAAACCACCCATCGTATTGAGGAAGTGCTTAGAACGAATCCTGAACATCTTTTCAATACCTCTGGGACAGTTTTGAGTCCAAGTGAATTTAATTACACAGGTGAAATAATCATCCAAGGGTTTAGTTAAGTTTTATTCCCTTGCTCAGTGAACTAGGATGTTTGATTATCCTATGAGTGAAGTGACATTTCACTTAATGCTTCATTTAATAGTTATAATAATTTAAAGCTTTCAGGGGCATGTTAATTTGTTAAAGATTTTAATGATTTGAAGTTAAAGTTGATGATTTACTTTAATGTGATTTAATTATGAAATTTTAATCAATGATTTTAAATTTGGAATGATGTTTGATTCATTTAAGTTAAACTTTTTATAAATGATATTGATATTTTATGTTAATTTAATTTTTTAGATTAACTTAGGTCAAAAGAGGTGTTCAAATTGTTTATTAAATTTTGATGATTTAATTTAGATTAATTATATTAATTAATTTAATTTTTACATTATGTTTTAAGGTAAGTTGTCTTAAAATTATTTAAAATTTGTGAATTTGATTTAAGTTTGTTTTGAAATGATTTTAAATTAGTTTCAAATATTTTAATTTACTTTTTAATTATTTAATATTTTAGGCTTTAATTAATTATTAAATTATTTAATGATGTAGGTTTTAATTACATTAAGAATTATTTACTTTTAATCATTTAATTACTAATTCCACTTATCCTCTTCAGTTTAAGAGTTAAATATTATTAAGTGATTTATTTAGGGATTTTTAAATTAAAGAATCAATATCCTCTTAAATTATATCCCCATTTTAATAATCCAATTTTAATTAATCTTCCAAAATTTAAATTATTTAATTAATTGAAGTTTCAATTTTTGTTTATTAAAGTGATTAATGGGTTCCTACCCTTTGATTTCCCAAAGATTCAATCATCTAAGAGAAAATTAAAAATCAGATATTTTACCGCCATTTTGATTAAACCTACAGTTTTAATTAGGGGTTAAAATCTTTTAATCACCTTTATGCCCCATTAAGCTTATTTATTTTATAACTCATTAAATTAAGCTTAAATGAACTTATAATTTCTATGCCACTTCACTCACATTTCAATTAAGATATTAGAGGGGAAAATGTGATTTTTCTGAATTTAATTTATTTATATAATTATTTTTAATAGAAAATAGGGGTTTTCAAAGAAAAGTCACCAACATGACCAAGGTAAAGTTTCTGTCCTTGATAAAATAAATTAAAATTTGAAAAATAGATTTTATCTTTTTAAAAAATCTCCATGACCTAAAGAAAGTCAGAAAAACAAATTTTACATTGTTATGATGTTTCTTTGATTTATTAGAATTAATTTAGTGGGAAGGCTAGAAAATACATTTTTTTTATTCAAAAATTGTTTAAAGGCTTTGAAATTAAATATCTTAACCTAGAGACTTAGGAAAAATATTTGATTGGTTCCTAAGTGATTAGGGGACCAAATATGACATTTTATGATTTTTATTATTTTTGTGAATTTTATTATTTTTTAATTATTAAAAATATTAAAATATGTTTAAAAATGAACATTTTTAGAAAATTCCAATTTTATTTTTCTTAGACTCCTCTGATATCAGAGAAGTCTCAAAATCAATTTGGTGAATTTTTGAAATTTATTTTTGGAGTTATGAATTTTTAAAGTTTAATTTTGATTATGTGGCTTAATTAATTCATTTAATAGGGTTAAACATCTCCAATTGACTTCAAATTTTATGTGAGGTTCCCCTAATCCTAAAGATCAGTGGAGAATTATTTTCAAGACATTTTAATGTGTGATTAACTCTGATTAATTAAAGTTCAACTTAGAGTGATTAGGCCAATTAGAATTATCCTTAATGAATTAACTCAAACCATAATTATCCTAGGGTCCTCTGGTCATAAGGAACTTCACCAAATTTTCCTAGAATTTTCTAAGAAACATGCAAATTTTTGAAATTAAAATGTCAAAAATAGTGACATAAACTTGAAAAATACATAACTTGTCATAGGGATGGCCTCTGACCTTGAAAAGTTCAGGGAATGTTTCCCAAGTTAGAGGCTTCAAAAGCCCTATGGTCCCATGCCATAGTGGAATGTCTATGCAAATGGAGAATTGAAATACCAAAATGAGTAAATAATTAATTAAAAATAAAATACTCATCAAATTAACTCAATTCTTTTTTCACATTATTCTCCTCTGTTCACTGAGGAAGAGGGTATTTTTTTTTATTTTTGTGATTTTTCTATGCAAAGATATGAATTTTTTAAGTTCTGGCTATTTAATTAAATCAGAAAAATCCTATTTTCCTACTTATCCACGTCAGCGCCGCGTCAACCTATGGCGAATCGAACTCTACGCGTCGTCTTTTGGTTCGGCGCCGCCATCCGACTCAACTGCCACGCGGTCCGCGGTTCACGTTTCATCTCCTCGTCTGACGCCATCTGAGCCAATCGTTCGATACTCGCGTAATCCGACGGCGGCCGATCATCGTCTCCGACTGGTGTGCACCCGTGATCGTCTACCTTCTAACCCTAATATCTCCCTTGATTATCAATTGATTTTCGAGTTCTTATGCTCTATGGATTCGTCTTGAAAAGATGAACACATCCGTACAGTTAACCTGTCATGAAATTAAGCCAAACTAAATGGAGAATTCACATAAGCTCGGGAGGAAGGAAGAGTTCATACCTTCGCTCTGAGAGGTTAAGCCTCAATCAGAGATGCTCAGCACGTTCGTTGGAGTCCAAGGAGGCTAGGGATGAAACCTGGAGTTGGGGTGAAATGCCTAGACTTGACTTCCACCAGGCCCGATCACAAAGCTTGGAGGCTAGAACAACTGGGTGGCCTGGAGAGGGGGCTTTCACTGGAGAACTCCTTCTCTACCTCTGGTGAAGTTGTGAGAGGAGTTAATTTAGATTTGGTGAAGAATTGGAGAGTGTCCTATTTCTGGCCTTATTTTCAGCTGAGAAATTGAGCTCAGCTGGGGGATTCAGGGCAGGAGAACAGTGGGGATGAGCTTCTCTTGGCTAGGAGGAGTTCTGGAATGATTTTGGCAGAGTTTCCCTAAGGTTTGCTTCAGTACCTTTCATGTTCGAGAGGTGTGGTGTTTAAATAGGCAGGGCTGGAGGGCTTTCCAGGGGAAATTAAGGGCTGGGATCAGCTGCCTAGGGGAGAAGAATAAGAGCCATGGAGTCCAATTGGAATGAGACAGCTCAGCAAGTTGATTTTGAATTTTTGAATCCACCTAAGCCTCTCGGCCTGGTGTTTTCCGACGATTGGGATGGCCGGCAGGCCAAGGTCAGGTCAGGCAAAAGTCAAGTGATGCATGAGAGGTTGAGTGGTGGAATCAATTTGAGTATTTGATGGCTTTGGGGTGGAGATTTAGTGGATATTTGGAGTTTGGGTTAAATGGGCTAAACTTGGGTTAGCCCCTTGGTCCCTTGGCTAAGTCTTTGCCCAAAGTGGTTTGAGCTGGTCTCAAGGTCCTTAAGGAGGTTTGGGTGAGGTTTGGTGGCTGGTTTGCGCGGTTGGGAGGAGATTTGATGGTTTGGAAGAAGGGAAAATGGAAGTGAAAGGGGTGAAGGAGAGGTCACTTCCCCCTTGCCAAATTTGGCAAATATTGACTTTGGCATGTCATGGAAGAGTCCATGGGTCATGCCATGCTATGTATGAGGCCATGAGATGATTTCATGCGAATGGAATTAATGGTTTTTTATGAATTTTGGAAATTATGCCTTAATGCTTAATTTAGGTAAAGAGTCATGTACATGTAATGCCATGGTGTGATGATTAAAATGACAAGGGATGATATTAATAGGAAGTTATGACATGTGGGCTCAATTTCGGGCTTTTAAAATTTAACTAAGTGGGCTTTTCAAAATGCATAAGGGTATGGACCTTTTAACATGCATGTGATGATTTGAAATTTTGAAATCAAATATGGGATGACCAAATTGAATTGGAATTGATTGAAATTGGCTTTAGATATGTTGAAGTTTGATTGAAAATTATTTTTGGGAACTTAGATTGGTCATGGGGTTTAATTTGAGGAGGATTTAGACTTGTGGGCCAAAATTGGGCTTTTTGGCCCAAGTGAATTTTAAGAGGGTTTTAGGCCAAAAGTTTTATCAAATGAATGTTGGTTTTGGTATAGAAATGTGTTGGGCAAGTTTTAGGACAATTTTGAAGAAAATTTGAGTAGATTTGGATTGGATTTGGGTATGTTTGGGTTCATGAGTGATTTAGAGCAAAAATGGGGTCTTGAGTATTGAATTCAAATGTGAACCAAATTGGGCATGGTTTTGGTTGAAATTGGTATTAAGAATATTTAATTGAAGTTTAGGATTAAATTTGATCAAAATTGGGATCAATTGGGCTAATTTGGCTTGACATTGGGTCCATTTGGGTTAGGATTGGGTCAAACTGGGGATTTTGGCAAAAGTGAGCTAAATTGACAAAATTGGCCCATGGTGTAGTTGAATAAAATGAAATTGCGAATATTTGGGATTTTCTGGGAAGTTTTGGAAATTTTGGAATTTTGGGCCAAAAGGGTATTTTAGGGTATCAAGAGGTTTATTTGAAGGGTATTGGGGTATTTTGGTGAATTTAAAAGGTGGGGGGTGTTTTGAAATGATTTTTTGGAAATTTGAGAATTTTGGGTAATTTTTGGAAGTTTTTTTTGGAGAGTTTTGGGGTAGGCTCATGGATCTCACCCAAGTCTAACCACCTTGGGACCAAGCTTAGCCAAATAGTAACCACTTTATGATTCTTCACATATTGAAGTTAGCCATCTTAATCAAAGTTCAGTGGGTTCAGTTCAATTATGTGAGTTTCTTAATGGGTGAAAGGGGCAAAGTTCAAAGTTTAGGGTTAAAGGGTAAAATGGCTTAAGAGTGTGTGTGTGTGTGTGCAAGAGAAGCTCAGGGCACCCAGGGTCACCCTAAATCCAAACAATCCTATAGGAACTCACTACTGATTGGCCATATGGTGATTTTAACCTTCCACGGTGATTTAGAGGTTTGCAACCATCCAAGTGGGATCCCAAGAGGAGTCAAGAAGTAGATAAATTGCTAAAGGGTGGGTCCCAATTCTAGTCCTCTAGGATAGTCAAGGAGAAACCTTATGGCTAGATCCTAAGAAGCACTAAGGAGAGAAAAGACCTCACCAAAAATGAGGTCAACAATGACCATTGGCTTTGAATATTTTTCCAGCCTTAGGATCTTTAATATCCGTAGCTCCATAGGGATAAGCTTTCATCACAATAAATGGGCCCATCCACCTGGACTTCGGTTTTCCAACAAATATTTACAATCTAGCATTATATAATAAAACTTGTTATCCTGGCTCAAGATTTTTGTTAAGAATCTTCCGATCAAGCCACAACTTCATATTTTCTTTATAAATCTTAGCATTTTCATAAGATTTATTCATTATTTCTTCAAGCTCATTTAATTGCAACAATCTCTTTTCACCAGCATATTTCAAATTATGATTAAACTCCTTAATAACCCAGTATGCTTTATGCTCCAGTTCAACTGGTAAATGACAAGTTTTCCCAAAAATTAGCCTATATGGGGACATTTCTATAGGAGTTTTGTATGGAGTCCTATAGGCCTACAAAGCATAATCCAGTTTGATTAACCAATTCTTTCTATTTGTACTAATAGACTTTTCCAATATTCTTTTAATTTCATGATTGGATAATTCAACCAAACCAGTTGTCTGCGGATGAGAAGTAGCAATGCGAAGGTTCATATGATATTTCTTTACTAGCTTTTCCATAATCGCATTTCTAAAATGACTCCCCCATTAGTTATGATCAATCTTGGTATTCCAAATCTACAAAATATATTCTTTCTTAAAAATTTTGCAAAACTTTGAGCATCACATCGAGGTAAATCAACAGCTTCTATCCATTTGGATACATAGTCTACTGCTATCAGAATGTATATATTTCTGAAAGATGGTATAAATGGTCCCATGAAATGTAATCTCCAAACGTCAAATATTTCAACTTCCAACATTTAATTGAGGGGCATCTCATTACTTCTAGAAACATTGCCTACACTTTGACATCAATCACAATTTTTAATATTGGCATTAACTTCCTTAAAAATTGTAGGCCAATAAATTTTAGATTGTAAGATTTTATATACAATTTTATCAACACCAAAATATCCCCCTTAATTAGAATTATGACATTTTTGAATAATTTCATAAGTTTCTTCTAAAGGCACACACATTGAATAATTAGATCCTTTCCTTGTTTATATAAAAATGGGTCATCCCTAAAATAAGTCTTAGCTTCATATAAAAATTTCTTCCTCTCTTGATATGTCAATCCATAGGGTAAAATATCACTGACAATAAAGTTTACAATGTCGGCATACCACCGAACACGCCACTCATTGATGGTGAACAATTTTTCATCAGGAAAATGTTCATTAATTTCATTTTCATAGCACAAAGATTTTTCATAGTCAAGCCTGGATAGATAATCAACAATTTGATTATCAGCACCCTTCTTATCTATTATTTCAAAATGAAATTCTTGCAAAAGAAGAATCCGTCTTATCAGTCTCGGTTTTGCATCCTTCTTTTTCATTAAATATTTAATAGCAGAATGGTCAGCATGCACCACACATTTTGTTCCAATTAAGTATGATATAAATTTATCAAAGGAAAATACTATTGCTAATAACTCTTTCTCAGTTGTGATATAATTAATTTCAGCTTCATTAAGAGTTCTACTAGCATAGTAGATCACTTTGAAAATCTTATTATATTTCTGACCTAAAACAGCTCCAATAGCATAATCACTGACATCACACATTAATTCAAAAGATTTGTCTCATTTTGGTAAAATTATAACAGGTGCAGTGATTAATTTTTTTTAATGATTCAAAAGCTTTTAGGCATTCTTCATCAAAATAAAAAACCACATCTTTTTCCATTAAACGGCATAAAGGCTTTGAAATTTTTGAAAAGTCTTTAATATAATGCCTCTAGAATCCAACATGTCCTAAAAAACTTCTAATTCCCCTTACATTTGTTGGCCAAGTAAACTAGAGATAACAATAATTTTTACAGGATCTTCCTCCATACTATTTTCTGATATACGGTGTCCCAATACAATACCTCTTGCTACCATAAGTTGGCATTTTTCCTAGTTAAGGACTAAATTAGTTTCTTCGCAGTGCTTAAGAACTCTTGATAGATGTTCTAAACATGATTTAAATGAAATTCTAAACAATGAAAAGTCATCCATAAAAACTTTAATTCCTTTTTCAATTAAATCACTAAAAATTGTCATCATATATATCTGAAATGTAGCAGGGGCATTACATAAACCAAAGGGCATTCTTCTAAAATAAAATGTACCATAAGGACTAGTAGACATTGTTTACTCTTTATCTTCATGAGCAATTTATATTTGGTGGTAACCAGTAAATCTATCCAGAAAAAAAAAGTATTTATGTCCAGCCAGTTTATCTAACATCTGATCAAGAAAGGGTTATGGAAAATGGTCTGTCCTTGTGGCAAGGTTTAATTTTATATAATCAATGCATATTCACCACCAAGAAAATTTTCTTGTTGGTATTAATTTATTCTTTTCATTAACAGTCACATTAACTCATTCTTTCCTAAGAACACAGTGAATAGGACTAAGCCACGCACTATCTGAAATAGTGTAGATAATTTCAACATCAACCACTTTAAAATTTCTTTCTTAACAACATCTTTCGTGATAGGATTTAATCTACTTTGAGGATCAGCTCGAAGTTTGCAGTTCTCTTCCATAAGGATTCTATGTGTACAAATTGAAGGACTGATTCCTTTAATATCAGCTATTGTCCATCCAAATGTTTTCTTATATTTCCTTAGAATTTCAAGCAATCTCTCTTGTTCTTTTTTAGTCAATTGACAGGAAATCATAACTGGTAAAGTTGAGGAATCACCTAAAAAAGAATATTTAATTCAAGTTCAGGAAGTTTTTCAATTAATGGACTAAAAGATTCATCTTTTCAGTCATGTCCAACAATTCAAAATTTTCATGAACATAATTTAATCTTCCTCGTCAAAAGCTTCATAATCTTGTAATTCCTCTTCTTGCACGTGTTCCAATTTTTCAATTTCAAATTTCTCTTCATAAGTTGATTTGAAATGACATTCACCAAGATATCTGATAGCATCCATCCTATAGCATTCATCATCTTTACCTCCTGCAGATATTTCATTGATTTTGAGATATTGAATGTAATAGTTTGATCATTGGCCCATTCCCCTTTTTGCACATCTGTCATTGCTCTGCCTGTGGCTAGGAAAGGTCTCCCTAAAATTATGTGTATCTTTTTATCTTCCTCCATATCTAGCACAATAAAATTAACAGGAAAGATAAATTGATCCACTTTCACTAAAATATCTTCTATAACTCCTTTGGGATATGTGATCGAACGATCCGTTAAATGCAGAGATACAATTATCGAGGTTATTTCTCTTAATCCCTATCTTTTGAATATAGATAATGGCATAAGTTTATTACTTGCACCTAAATCACATAAAGCTTTCCATAAAATCTATCTCCGATCACACATGGAATCGTGAAACTACCAGGATCATTAACCTTTTCGGAAAACTTTTTCTGAATTATAGCATTGCACTCCTCACTAAGTGCAACAGTTTCATTATCTTCAAATTTCCTTTTTCTATTGAGAATATTCTTCATAAATTTCACATAGCTTGGCATTTGTTCTATGGCTTCAGCAAATGGAATGTTAATTGTAAGCTTCTTAAATATTTCCAAGAACTTTGAAAATTTCTTATCCAACTTTTCTTGTCAAAGTCTCTGATGAAATGGAGGTGGTGGCTTTTCTAAATCAATCGTAGGTGGAGAAATAGGTATTTCTAAACCTTTTGGAGCGTCCTCTTTTAGTTCTCAATCTCTTCTTTCTCTACTTCAATCTCTTTTTAAACTCTACTTTCCAACTCTCTTCCACTTCTCGGTTGAACTGCTTTTACTTGCTCTTTATTCTTATCTCTTAGATTTACTTCTGTATTACTAGGAAGTGTTCCTTGGGATTAATTACTTCATGAATTTGCTATTTGCCTCAATTGATTCTCAATATTTTTGATTGTAGCTCCTTGACTTTGCAATTGATTTCTCATTTCTAACACCAGTTCTTAAATTCTTCTCCTTAAGTTGTGAAGTATTATTAAAACCTGGAGTATAGGTTGGTCTATAATTATTATTCACTTAGTTTTTCTAGTTCCTCAATGGGTTTACATGGTTGTTCCCCCATTTTTGACTACTACCACCCAGATTATTGTTATTCCAGTTAAATTTTGGATGTTTTTTCCAGCCTGGGTTATAATAATTCAAATATGGGTTATCAAGCTTGTTTATGGCATTCAAAGTTTCTAATGATGTTTGAAAATCAACCATTTGGCCTAATGAATTTTCTTCAATCACAAAAATTGGCTAACAAAAATTCATTCCAAATTAGTCTATCTTCCTTGAAATTCCAGCAACTTGATAGATAGCAATTGCAAAAGCGTCATTTTCATGAATATTGGCTACCTTTTTACGATTTAACCTTTCGAAAGCCATTGAAAATTATTACTAGCCATTTCTTTAATTAAAGCATAAGCGTTAGTAAACCGTTTAGACATCAATGAACCACCAGTAGCGGCATCGATAATAGATCTAAGAGATCCAACTAATCCATTGTAAAAAGTTTGAATTATTAATCAATCTGGTATCGAATGATGTGTACACTTTCTTAGGAGATCCCTAAATCGTTCCCACATAATATCATTTCTATGCTTCACAGTCTTTGATGGTTGAAAATATTTAGCAAGGTATTTTTTGCGATAAATCACCCCAAGTTCTGATAGATCCAAGTGCTAATGAATTTAACCATATCTTAGCCTTATCCCTTAGTGAAAAAGGAAAAAGACTAGGTCTCATAGCATCGTCCTAAACACCATTGTATTTAAAAGTAGCACACAATTCTAGAAAATTGGCAGGATGTAAATTAGGATCTTCAGTTGGTGCTCTCCCAAACTGATTATTAGATATCATTTGGATAATAGCAGGTTTAAGTTCAAATGAATTAGCCGCTACAACACGGTTTTGAATACTACCATAAAGTTCATCCACTGTAGGGATAGCATAATCTCATAAAGATCTAAATTCTTGATGGATTTCAACATTATGATTATTTTGACTCGCCATTTCTTAAATATATTTATCTTTATTTGTATTTTTAATTATTCTGATTTTTCTAACAGTTCTTTCCAATTTAGAATCATAATGCACAAGTCCCACAAAACCTGAACTACGCATACACTATTATAAAACAAAATAAAATAAAACAAACTAACAAATGCAAGGAAAAGTAAAAATTTGATTTTTCTTAAATTTTCTTTAAACGACATTTTTATTAATTTTTACTGGGAACGACGCCAAAAACTTGTTCCCCAAATATTTATGCTTACGTTTTATATATGAAATTACACTTTATATTTCTTTTCAACAATAATATCTCATTCTTTACAAGGGCGCCAAAAAATTAATTCTGAAGTAAATAAGAGATAAACTTTAATTATTTATAATATGGGTTTCAACGCAAGTATACGTATCGTTTATCAAGTAATATAGGACTTTCTAATTAAGCCACGAGATATCGAACCCACAGAAAAATGTTCTAAAAATTTAAACAAAGAAGAAAAATAACTTTTTACTTTTCAAAATGATTTTGTATGTTATGTTTTATAAATAAAAAGTTTAAATTATTTTTTTATCATTTTTACGAAAAATTAAAGTAAGCAACTAAAATCATCAAGACTATTAAATGATATGAAAGCAAATGAGAATAAAATATATTTTTCCTCTTCATGAATCAACAATAATTATGGAATTTCATTGTGAAAGTATCTAAATGTGTTGTGCCAAATACGAGTTGTTATATTCTTTACCCTTACTTGGTATAATAAAGAACATAGGTTAATCTGATGCTTTGAAATCTTGAAGATGGGTTAGGCAGGGAAGATACTAGCTCTCACTCTAGAGTTTCCTCTTCTCCCTCCACCTGGGGGCTGACCTCAAATAACAAAACTTAAAACATCAAACTAATTTAGGGGCTTTAGCTTGTCACTCTAAAGTCCTCTAATTCTACACCCAATCAAAAGAATATCTCCCTATTTATTTGCACTAACTATATTGACAACAAATCTCACCCTTATAATTTCATGTGATTCTCTCCAATTGTTGATTGAGTAAATATCACATTGTTTCTTACTTGTTCTCACAACACATTGGCCCAATCAAGAGGTAAATGAAGTGCAAGGTAGTTGAATCATCACAACTTCTTCCAACATTAAACATCTATACTTCACACAACTTTCATCCATAATTTAATTACTTCATCATTTAAAAGGAAAAAAATATAAAAAACTACTCAGAATTTATGGAGAAAACACAAACACAATTTGATTTGAAAGTAGAGATCATAGTGAAAACACTACGAGTCTTACTTTAAAACCAAATGTAAAAATAAAGATATAAACTTATCTGAAAATCTTCTCCACAAGACTCTTGAAGTTCCTTTGAAACTTTTCTTTCCACTAAATGACTCCTTAGAGTGGGTCGCCCAACTCGGTAGACACTAACTCTGACTTTAAACTCAAATATAAACTAGATAAAGGGATGAAAGAATATTGGTGGGAAGAAGGATTCAACACCAACTCTTTCCCCTCTAAAACTCTCTACAAGACTCCAATGACTTTAAGGACTCTCTAAAGACTCTCTAAAAACTCCCAAAAAACTCTCTTTTTGATTGAAAGTCTTCGTTTTAATAATTCGTCAAAAGGTACTTTGATGTCTCTTCAAATCATGTTTAAATTCAATGTATCTATCAAAGGATACATCTCTTCATTCAAATTTGCCACCCAAAAGAAGTTAAGGAAGTTTAAACCAAAGGTTGCTTCAAACACACCTTCAAAATGGCACCATATTTTATTTATGTCGTCACTTTTAACTGTCGCAGCTATGCGCCAACCCATTGGCGCATAGCCGCCAGGGGCTAATTTTGCACACTTTTTATTTTTGCTCAAAATTTGATCCTTTTTTGCTCCTTTCATCACAATCATTCATTTTAATCATACCTGCAAGCAAAAAATGAAAATACCTTCCCTTAAAGTGCTATATCATCAAAAAGAGGTATAAAAATTTGCATAAAAACACTATATATTTTAGGTGTATCAATATCCAAGTTTTAGAATAGGATGATTCAGACCACGAAGAGCAAGTTGTGTTAGATGACTTTTGTTGAAGAATGATTAAGGAAGAATATGCTCTCCTTTTCAAGGCATCCCCTATAATTATTTTGGAAATAGTTGAGACCATAAGTTCAACCATAAGAGGAACCCCAAGAAAGAGTAGGAGGATAGCCTAAAGCAGAAGAATAACTCTATAAAAAAAGATCCCAAGCATGAGGTACCTATGCCCAATATAAATAAAGATTTTGGTGAATTTGAGTTATCTTCTAAGGACCAATTTCTTACATCTTGTGAGGAAAATACTAATCTACATATAGTAAAATTAATTGGGAGGATTCTACTTTTAAAAAACACCCTTAAGAATGATCATCTAAATAAAACCCCCTACTTACCCACTAGTAGATTGCTATCGAACCCAAAGAGAAAATTTACAAAAATAACTAAAATTTGAGGATTTAGTAAGAACTTCAGAACCAAAAAAAATATTAGGTGATTTATCAGGGATTACTAAATTGAAGTTGTGATTATGACGGAAGCCTTTTTGCCAAGCTGAAGATATTAAACCAAATATTATCTTTGGGAGATAAGTTGTGTTTCATATGATGTGTTGAGCTTGATTTTTCTTTCTGTATTTTCTTTGAAATTTAATTCAAATTTTCATTTATATTTATTTTTAGTATTTTTGGTTGTGTTATTTATGTAAGCATCCTATGAATTTTGTGGATTCTCACTTGAGTGATTTATTTGCATGTGTTTATCTCCATGTTGTGATGTCTTATCCAGTTGAGTTGTATGATATCAAATTTTATTGTTGCATGCTATTCTCTTAGTCATTCTTGTAATTTTTTTTTAGTGGCATGCATAAGATAAAAAACAAATTTAGGGGTAGGAGTTGAAGAATATGTTTGAGCTTGATAATTGAAGTGTCATTTTTATTTAGCTGTTATTTTATCACTTTTTATGGATGATGCACTGTGACACATGTACATACCTGTGAAATGTTGATTTCTTATCATGATATCTTTTTAAATTCATGTGGCTACTGATATATTTAGTATTTCTTGAACTTACCTACTATTGTTCAGTTATATTTTATCGCATCGCAGAAGTGATATAGAAGAAAGCATATTATGGGGGGAAACTATTACCTTTTTATAATCCAAATAGTAGTTCACATAACTCAATAAAAGACTAAAAGTTCATATGGTAATGTGGAGGATTTTGTTTCTATTAACCACGACAGAGTTTGTGGAGGACATCAATCTATGCGTTCTCACACTACATTCAAAGAATAACATATTATCCCAAAGGACAGAAATATTATCTTTAATGGAACTAATTGCCTGGATAAGAGTGATCTCCTTGACTTGTTGGTCTATGGAACTAGGCTTTTCTCCTTTCTTACAGGGGGTAAGTTATGGTTATTTTATAATGAGGTCTAGATATTCCTATGAGGGGAATCCCTCATAGTTAATTAAATCTCAGAAGTTATAACCTTTAATAAAACACTCAATGTTGACCTCACATTTGTTAAGGTCTAGTTTTCGTCATTAGAAGCCTAAGATCTAGCCTTGGGATTTTGCTGTTGACTATCATAGAGGACTAGTGATGGAACCTAGCTATTATAGAATCTGAACACCTATTTACTCTTCTTGGAGTTCCACATGTTCGATTCTAACCTCTAACACTTAGTAGAATGAAGGGAAGCATGATGGAGCTCAAAAGTAGTCCTCATAAGATTATCTAACCATAGGGGCCTTGGATGGTCTCGTCTTGGTTTTACTGATGTCGACACAGGTTTTGCTGTTGACGATGGCCGCGCTGCCCTCGAAGTCATGCTCCGTGCTCCACGTCGTAGCAAGGTTGCAGTTTAGATTTAGGTTAAAGTGAACATGCAAATTGCTTTATTTCGTTTATTATTATTATCATCATTACCATTGCAAACGTGAGTGTGTGCTGTAGTGACAGGAGCAGTAGTAAAAGAAAGCAGGAAAACAGGTACACATGAACATGCTATAGCAAATAACAGGAGGTAAGTATTACCAACAGGTCATGCTAAACAAGTATGCTACAGTAAACATGCTACACTAAACAGGAGTACATGCTACAGGAAATAAAACATGCTATATTGACAGGAATATGCGCTGTAACAAGTAAAACATGCTAGACTAACAGGAGCAGGTACTAGAAAGTAAAACATGCTACGCTAGCAGGTATATATGCTGAAAAGGTAGAGCATGTAACGCAGTAAATAAAAGAAGTAACAGTGCTACAAGTGTACCGTAGGCGCTGATTACCCGCGGTGTATTGTTATCTGTTTATTATTATCACCTTTATCTCCTGCAAGAAAGGCGTCAGTACAGAAACAAAGCAAGAGTGAACGTAGTAAGGAAAACCTGACTAAGTAGAGACATTACTGTGCGTGCAGGAAAAGCGAGGTGTGAAATCCGGGAACAAACCCAAAAGAAAGACGACAAGAAAACAAAGAAAATTGAGAAAGAAAGAAAAGAACTTCCGTACAAAACCTCGACTAAAATTACGAATGAAAGCAAAACAAAGTCGTAGCGAAAACCATAAAAACACTAAAAGAAGAAACTCACAGATGTCCCGCTAAACTCACGGCGAACCGTAAGAAAGCTATGGGGCATCTGAAAAGGACCGTAAGCATGGTGACGGGGAGGATTCAGAGCTGGACTGTGTTCTTCCCAATCTTGGACAAGAGCTACCAGACCAACACCCTACTGAGGGCAGTTCTAACCTCGACTCGAGTAATTAACCGTGGACCTTCGCTAATTTTCATTCATTTCAATTTGCATGCATATAAATTTATAGGTGAAAAGTAATTTTGTTATAGGAGAAATTTTATCATAAAAGTATATTATTTTTTTTAATTTATAAAGTAGTACAGTCCACAGGCTAACCACCCTAATCGAACTAGGACTACTAACAACTTAAGGGTATTGGTGGCAACAGTCTCACCAAGAATTGGCGAATAGTATCGTCGGTCCCATGCCGCGACTCCAACGGAGATTTTACGCATTGGAAAAAGGGATACTATTCTAAACCCTCTTTTTTAAGCACACATTACCATTTTTGTCGCCGTCCTAACCCTAACCACCCTACTTACAGCCTTGCTTGATGGCCCCACATATAGCCTAAAGAAGCTATATGTGCACACCTACACGTCCCCTGTAAGTGTGGACATTGAACCAAGAAGCAAGGAGAAAATCGAGGGACGGGGGATCAATAAAAGGAGAGAGGGGAAAGCAGTCCACCTAACACAATCCCCGTAAAAGAGGTGACTGATTTCCAACATCAGTCAAAATAAGTCAATCACCCTGGACTCCCGACCGTCCTTACACGACCTACAAAGAACTAAAGAAACGTCGGCACTCTCGGAGAGGATGAAGACTAGACTCCTAGGGGAAACACTCCATTTTCCCAAGTAACAACAGTAAAAAACAAAAACGGACATAAAGTCACCGATAAAGTCCCCGGACACTAAACCACTGCTAGAGAAAGCTAGACTCGACCAGAGAAAACAACAGTGTAAAGCTGACACAAAATTCTGACACAAATACCTGGATCGGAATCTGAATGCCACAGTAAAACCCAGGTAAAAGTGAAGACAACATACCAAAAACAGAGCAAAAACTGCAGCACCAAAAGGAGTAAAGCCAGCCCATTCAAAGGGCAAAACCAGCCCATTCAAAGGGCAAAAATCGAGAGCACCAGGGACGGAAATGGGGCCCAGCTAGGGGCAAAACTAGCCCATTCAAAGGGCAGAACCGAGCAGCATAAAGGGTAGAAAAATGGCCAATCTAGGGGGCAAAAACCGAGAGGCCAAACAGGGGCCAAACCGAGAAGAAAAATAGGGCCAAAACCACTTTCATATATGCAGTAACTAAAAGAGAAGTGCAGCCAACATTTACATTTCAATTCTTAAAATCTCAATAAATGGACCAATTGATGCCTAAAGTTCTCATTGAGCTCCAAATTCCCTTTAGCATGAATGATGTTGCAGTTGAAAGAAACACAATAGCAAGTTCCAAGCATACATGTAGAGTTCTCCTTCTCTTCTTTTTCCTTCCTTCACATGCCAAATATAACATTTTATCGCATATCAATCTCACATTTAAAGAGGCAAAGCAAAAAGAAGTATCATTTGCATATGAATCATCTTCCAAAAGAGTAAATTCTCCAAGGCTAAACAAGTTTGCTATCATAAATGAGGCATGCTTTCCAATTTTCACAAGTACCATGAACTAATAATATGAATAAAAGAGGGGCACACATGTGAGGTTTAAAGCACATGAAGCATAACATTTCCAAACCTCCAAAGCCCATGATTCCTTTATATTTTTAGATTTTATCCTTTCTTTTCTTTTGAAAATAAAAGCCATCATACCTCAAGCATGCAAGTGGCCTTAAATCTCATGAAAGTCACCCTTGTCTTTAAATTTTTGAAAAGAAAACTTCCCTCTTTTTTATGCTAAACATAGCCACAAATTTATAAGACTAAACAATGTGCAAGACCAGCTAGAAGAGCGAACCGTATTACAAAAGAAGTTCACAATGGCTCTCAAACACGCTATCCACAAGAAATAACATGCATAAGCCCTGAAAAAATGGAACACAATGTTATGTAGGAGTAAAATGAGAGGTGCAAAGCATGCTATTCCAAACTATGAAGTGTCAAACATGCTATCTCCAACTATAAATCCATGTCCAATCCAAAAGCAAAGCATATATGATACTATATATAAATACCTTTCTCTTTATTCTTTTTTTTTTAGAAAGGAATAGACAAGAGATTAAAGAAATTTGCAAGATAAAGCATTAGCTAAGCACATTTTCCTTCCTTTTCCTCTCCTCCCCTTTCTTTTTTTTTTTAAATAGCCAACAAAACAGCCTTTTTCAAAGAAAATTGAGCATTTCAAATCCTTAGAACATTTATTATACTCCAATAACAAAGAGTGCTCAATGGCTTAAATGAAATGTGGAATCATTCCCAGGTTATCCAGCAAAAATGGATTAAAAGAAATGTTCATCCAGCCATTTCGAGCCAAATAGAAAATGACTTCCACGGGCAAATATACTCTCATGCGTTGAAAAGAATATTAAGAAGGAGGTTACCTTCTACTGCAGCCCAAAGAAGCCTCGAGAACAAACCTAGCAAAACTCCAACGGCACCTCCCTAGCAAATTCGACGTCCCAGATGCAATGGCGCAGTCCGTTTCGCGATCCGAGGTCGTTCGGACAACCTCGTCGTCGGTCGGGTCGAAAGTATGTCAAATTTGATCCTGTTTGAATTTCGAGCTTGTTGTTGATTGTCTCAACATTCTAACCTTCGATTCTGGTCCTTCGCGAAGAACTTAAAGACGTCGAGGCCGCGGATCGAGGAATTTGTGCGCTGTGGTGCAAGAAACGTGCACAAGGCTGTCCTAACATCCGGTCGTCCTATGGGAACTCGATTTGGAATCCTAACGTCAATTCTAACCTGCTATGAGCTAGAGGTACGGAATTTCATCCGGGATTCCAAAAAAGTGTCGAAGTGGCTTCAAGCAATCTAAAACGAGGTAGGACCATTGCTAGGAGTCTAAGATGGTCGGTGAAGCTCCTAAAGCTAGAACCCTAAATCTTAGGGGAAAACTAAACCTCGATAAAAGTGAGGTCAACAAATGGACCCCCAATAGGTGTGATGTGTCGGATAGACACACCACGTGTATTGGTGTTAACCGAAGAAGATCAACAAAACAACACATAGCGTCCTAAGTAAAATACTTAGAATAGAGTGCAAGAAATGAGTGAGTGAGTTATTTTCGGTGGGGAAATAAGAGGGGGAATTTTCAATTAAAGAGTTGCAATTTTAATTTTCAATTTCAATTTTAATTTTATGCAGAGAAAAGAGTCGGGCGAAGACCCACCCAAATGCATTTATATGCTGAGAAGGATGTAGGGCTAAGCCTACTCCAAATGTGCATGCTGAGAAAGAATAGGACGGAGCCTATGCAAAATGCATAGTGCTTCAATTTCAATTGCAATTTCAATTTTAATTTTGTGCTTGAAAGGTGCGGGGTGAAGGACTACCCCGAATGCTGAGAATATGCAGAGAAGGGAATAGGGCAGAAGCCTATCCCAAATGCTAAGACTGTTTTGATTTCAATTTCAATTTCAATTTTGTGCTGTGAGGGTTGAATGTTGAGATTACTGAGAAAAGAGTAGGACTGTGCATATCCTAATGCGGAGAACTGCTTAGGAGGGAGTAGAGCGGAAGTCTATCCCAAGTGCTGAGAATATGCTGAGAATATGCTAAGAAGGGAATAGGGAGAAAACTTATCCCAAATGCTGAGATTGCTGAGAATGCTGAGAATGCTGAGAATGTTGAGAATGCTGAGAATGCTGAGAATGCTAAGAATATGCTGAGAAATACTGAGAATTGATGAAATTGCTGAGAATATGCTGAGAAGGGAATGAGGCGGAAACCTATCCCTAATGCTGAGAATATGCCGAGAATTGCTGAGAAATGTTGAAAATGCTGAGAATTGCTGAGAAATGCTGAGAATGCTAAGAATATGCTGAGAAATGCTGAAGTTGCTGAGAAATTGCTAAGAATTGCTAAGAATACTGAGAATATGCTGAGAATCGCTGAGAATTGCTCAAAATGCTGAGAATTGCTGAGAAATGCTGAAAATGTTGAGAATTGATGAGAATGCTGAGAATATGCTGAGATTGCTGAGAAATGTTGAAAATGCTAAGAATTGCTGAGAATGCTGAGAATTCATGGATGCATAGACCGTGAAGAATTTTGCTGAGATGTATTTATGCAGAGATTCAAAAAGATTTTGCTGATTTTTGGAAATGCAGAGGTTTATGAATGGAGCGACTGAACATATCACTGAGATTTATGAATGCAGAGATTGAAACTATTGCTGATATTCATGGATGCAGAGATTATGAAAATATTTTGTAAAGTGCAGAGAATGTTTGTAGAAGTTCATGCAGTGCTGAATTTTATTGAAATGTCTGTGCAAAGATTTTTGAAAATTCACAAGGTGCAGATTTCTTTTGTTCGTTCAAATGTTAACTTTTATTTTGTTTGATGTAGAGTTTTATTTAGTTGCATTTGTTTTAGTATTTGGACCCAGTTTTAGACAAGTGCAGCATCGATGCTTCGTAGATCAAGACTATCTCTGAAACGTCACGATGTACAGTACTTCTTGAGGTATCGTCCACTGACTGAAGGTACGTGTAGAGAATAACTCCCTTTAAGGTGTCATTGGAATTATATTCTTTCAGGCACCTATAAAGGTGTGTTATTTCTAAGGACATCACTGCTGAAGAGGACGGAACTTCGTAGCTTCGTTTGTAGTAGTTTTCGTTCGATTTGTTGCAGATTCTGTAGAGGTTGAAGTTGTCTTAGAGAAGTTGCTCTGACGTTCTTCGAATTGACATTGAAGTTGTATTTGCTGGGCGCTGAAGGATATGACTTCAGGATAAGACTTCAGGGCTGAATTTCAGTTAATTGCTAACAACGTGACCCTTTCTTTAATTCCTTCTTTCTGGGCCTATGCAAATCCCAAAATTCATGTTCATGTGAGTAAAATATTTTTCACTGTTCAAAGATATTTCTGAGCCAATTAATGACCGACCAAAAGGCATAGAATCACTTGCCTCTTTTCAAAGCATAATATCAGAGGAAACTTCTTAAGGTTGCCTTTCAAGTTTCATTAATCGGGGGAGGATTAAGTCACCAATTTATGATTATATGCTTGCCTCAAGCTTCTTCTCAGGGAGCACTTTTTGTTTCCTTTTTTTCTCCTTTTTTTCATCCATTTCTTCATTGAGGATTACTATATCTGGTGGAGCACATGTTAAAGATTTTGAATGCCTGAATTTGGGCACCAATTTTTGATTTTGTGCTCACCTCAAGCTTCTCCTCCGATTTTTTTTTGCTCCTTTTGTTTTCTGAGAATTACTGTATCTGGAAGTGCATATTTCATTTAAAGATTTTGAATGTCGAAACTTCCCTAATTAATAATTCTGAAATGTTCCTTAACGTGAATCCTGGAATATTATAACTTATTTGAATGTCCGGACCCAGCCACATGGCGGGAGATTAAAAGGCTCGTGATATCCCAAGTCAATTACTCGTATTTCAACCACACTATTTCATTTTGAAATTTACTTAGGACCCAGTCCAAATTCCTGAAGGTGAAGGACCCAGTCATTAGGGCATTAACTTCATTCTTTTCGGATGTCGTGGTCTTAGCAAAATATCCAATTTTGAGCTTTCCAAATATTGAGCAATTTTCTTTCATTCATTGCAATAGGAGGGATGGCACATATTAATACTGATCATGATGAGCAATAAAAGTAGTACAATAGTAATTAAGAAGTGTCCCGTCCGTTGTGTTGACCTCATTTTTGATGAGGTCTTTTCTCTTCTCTCTCCTTAGTACTTAGGATCTAGCCTTAGCCTTTCCCTTTGACTATCTTAAAGGACTAGAAATGGAACCCTCCACTTAGAAATTTAAACACCTCTTAAACTCCCTGCAAACCCCATAAGTTTGATTGTAAACCCCCAAGTCACTTGGAGGGTTAAGATCAAATGTGGAGGTTTAAAGGATGAGTTCCCTATAGGACTCTTTCGGCCTTAGGACTACCCCAGGTGGCCCTGGTCCGGTGATGGTTGACTTGCACACACATTACACTTTCACACACATTCCAATCCTAAAACCATTCATGCCTAGCTTGACTTTCTGACTCATGTAGATAATTCATATGGATGGACCATAACCCCTAGACCCTTGGCTAAAAGGATTAGGAACAACATAGTGAATGCCTCAAATGAGTCGTTTCATGGCTATTATGGACTTGATATGGCTTCATGGCTCAACCAAAGTGATTCCATTATACTCAAACTTGATCAATCTTCATTTTTTTCAAAATTCAATTTTTGACCCCATGGGCCCTACACCTACTAAACCTACCAAATGTCCTTGAAGCTACCCAAAATTTGCAAAATTGCCTAAATTACCCAAAATTCCTCAAAATCAGTCCTAAAAATTTCTCAATATTCAAATTGATCATCCTTAGCCAAATATACCAAAATTTCCAAAAATACCCACCAATACCCTCCAAATACCCAAAATGCCCTTCTTAACCAAAAATTCCATAAATTCCAAAAATTTCCAAAAAATTCCAAAAAATCCCAAATATTCTCAATTTCAATTTGTTCAACTAAACCATACGCCAATTTTGTCAATTTAACCCACATTTACCAAAACCTCCAATTTGACCCATTCTTAACCCAAGTGGACCCAATGTCAAACCAAATCAACCCAATTGACCTCAACTTTGACCCAATTCAATTCTAAACTTCAATTCAATATCCCCAATATCAATTTAGACCAAATCCAAGGCCAATTTGATTGACATTTGGATCCAATTCCAATTTGAAGCCTAAAGCCCAATTTTGGCCCATGACCTAAACTTAGCCCAAACCAACCCAATTCAATTCCAATTAGCCCCAAATATTTTCCTAAACCTTCCTGACATCCCCAAAAACAAAACACTAACTTGATTTTCCCCAAATTTGAACCTAAACTCCACCCAAACCTAATCCAAACCAAAATCCCCATTTTTGCCTAAAACGAAAGCTAACCCAAATAGGCCCAAATCCCAAAATCAAAGCCCAACCAAAGTTGAAAACTCTTTGTAGCAACCCCATAAACATTTCGCAACATTAATTTTACATCAAATCCAATATTAGCCCAACCTTAGCCCAAGTTAGCCCAATTTGACCCACTTTGACCCCTTTACCAAAAAATCCCAAATTAAACCCAATTCAACCCCAAATTATTTCAAACCTATTCTAGATCACTCAAGATACATGCCTAAACTAAACCCAACATTTGTTTGGCCCAATCCTTTACAAAACATCCATTTACCAATTTGTTTTCAAACCTAAAATCCCACCTCCTTAAACCTTTCTAAAGGCCCATCTAAAATAAATCCAAAAGCCTAAAATCTATCCTAAAGCCCACATGAAATTCCCCCTCATCATCCCCTTTGATTTAAATCACTCCCTATATTTCAAATTCATCATTAAACTTTTGTAAACTAAGCCATGTGCCAAATTACCGCTAAATATCCTAAATCCTTAAGACCCACTTTCATGAAACCAAGCCAAGCCATCCCTAAGCCATATGGAGCCATGGAGCCATGCATAAGCCATATGCAAGCCTTGGGAGCGCCTTTCCACCTCACCAAGCCATTAATGGCAAGAGGAGGGGCCCCTTTCTTAAGCCTTCCTTAAGAACTTTTAACCCCATTCATGCTACACACTAAGCCAAGTTTAGCCACCTCACCATGGATGGAGACCACACCATTTTTTCTTGGCTGACCCAAGTGATTCATTTCAGCCTAAAACCAGGCTTTGGTTGGTGAACCTAGCCTAAAACAATGGGTTGACTCATTTGGACCCAAAATAGCCTTCCCCCCATTCCATTTCAATTCAACATTTTTACACATGTCCATGGTCAATTGACTGCACTAAAACCCAAGACCGACCTCCCCGACCTCGAGGGAGACCCGACCCTGATCGGCCAGCCACCACAGCCGCCGGAAACCACCAGGCCGAGAGCACCCATGTGAGCCAACTTTTGAATTCTGCCCTGTTGACTTGTCCCATGCCTAATGGTCACCATGGCTGTTCTTCTCCTCACTAGAGCAGTTGATCCAAGCCATTAAACCCCCCTGGGAAGCCCTCCAGCCACCTCTATTTAAACCACACCACCTCTCGGCCAAAGAGGGTGCTGAACCAAATCCTACTGAAACTCTGTCAAAATTGTTCAAGACTACTCTCCACACATAAAGCACTTGATCCTCATTGGATTCCAGCCCCAATTTCCCCCAGCTGAGCTCAATTTCTGAGTTCAAATTCAAGCCCAAAAACAGGACATCTCCCAAACCTCCACCAAATCCAAATTAAACTCACCCACACCTGCATAGGACCAAGAGAAGGAGTTCCCCAGTGAAAGCCCCCTCTCCAGGCCACCCAGTTGCTCTAGCCTCCAAGCTTTGAAATCGGCTGTGGACACTTTCATACCTAGACAATTCCCTAGAGCTAGAGACTTCATCTGGAGCTTCCTTAGGTGCAATCGAAGGTGACACAACTCTCTGATTGAAGCTACACTTCTCAGAGCAAAGGTATGGATCATTCCTTCATCCCGAGTATTCAGCAACTCTCCATTTCATTTCAGTTAATTTCATGGCATTTAAACCATATGGATGTGTTCGTCTCCTCAAGACGAATCCATAGAGCACAAGAACACTAAAATCCGTTGAGAAATGAGAGAGTTCTTAGGGTTTTAGTGTGGACGGTCACGGGTGCACACTAGTCGTAGACGATGACCAGGCGCCGTCCGATCGCGCGTGTATCGGTTGAACGGCTCAGATTGTGTCGGATCAGAGGAAGGAGCGAGACAGCGGGACGCGTGGCGGCTGAATCAGATGACGGCGTCGAATGGGAGTGCGCCGCGTGGTCTTTTGATCCGCCGTAGGTTGACTTGGCGCTGAGTCGGATAAGTAGATAAATAGGATTTTTTCTATTTATTTAAATACCCAGAACTTAGAAAATCCATATCTTTGTGTAGAAAAATCATAAAAATAAACTAAAAATACCCTCTTACTCAGTGAACAGAGGAGAATAATGTGGAAAAAAATCAAGTTATTTTGATGAGTATTTTATTTTTAATTAATTATTTACTCATTTCTGTATTTTGATTCTCCATTTGCATAGACAATTCACCATGGCATTAGACCGTAGGGCTCTTGAATCCTCTGATCATGGGAACATTCCCTGAATTTTTCAAGGTCAGAGGCCATCTCTATGGAAAGTTATGTATTTTTCAAGTTTATGTCACTATTTTTGGTATTTTAATTCTAATAATTAGCATATTGCTCAATAAATTCGAGAAAAAATTCAGGAAGTTTCTTAGGACCAGAGAACCCTAGGATAACTATATTTTGAGTTAACTCATTAAGAATAACCCTAATTGACCTAATTACTCAAAGCTTAACTTTAATTAATTAAGGTTAACCATACATTAAAATAACT
The DNA here is from genome assembly GCA_022702705.1 of Papilionanthe hookeriana x Papilionanthe teres. Lineage (NCBI taxonomy): Eukaryota > Viridiplantae > Streptophyta > Magnoliopsida > Asparagales > Orchidaceae > Papilionanthe > Papilionanthe hookeriana x Papilionanthe teres. The sequence continues at coordinate 26,140,505 of CM040426.1, forward strand.
TGAAATTAATTCTCCATTGATCTTTAGGATACGGAGAACCTTGCATAAAAATTTGAAGCCAATTGGAAATGATTAGCCCCACTAGATGAATTAATTAAGCCACATGATCAAAATTAAACTTTAAAAATTCATAACTCCAAAAATACATTTCAAAAATTCACCAAATTGATTTTGTGGGCTCTCTGATATCAGAGGAGCCTATAAAAATTAAAATTGGAATTTTCTAAAATTTTTCATTTTTAATGATATATTTAATATTTTAATAATTAAAAAATAATAAAAATCACAAAAATATTAAAAAAACGTGAAAATGTCACATTTTTACTCCTAATCACTTGGAAACTAACCAAATATTTTTCCTAAGTCTCTAAGTTAAGAGATTGAATTTTAAAGGCTCAAAACAATTTTTCATATTAAAAAAATGTATTTTGTAACCTTTTCACTAAATTGATTCCAATAAATCAATATAAAATCATAAAATCATAAAATTTGTTTCTCTAAACTCCTTGAGGTCAGAGAGATTTATGAAAAATGTAAAATCTATTTTTCAACTTCAATTTTATTTTATAATTAATTAACACTCCAAAACTCAAAATAATTATAATAAATAAAATATAATTTAAAAAATCACCAAAATTGGTCCAAGTGTTCCTCTAGTCATTAGGAACATCCCATAATTTTCTTAAGGGCAGAAACCTTTTCTTAGTCATGTTGTTGAATTTCCATTAAAAGTCCTTATTTTTCACTAAAAATAATTATATAAATAAATTAATTAATTTCAAAAAAATCACATTTTCTCCTCTAATGTATTAATTAACATATGAGTGAAGTGACATTAAAATTTCAAGTTCATTTGAACTCAATTTAGTGAGTTATGAAATAAATAAGCCTAAAAGGGTATAAAGATAATTAATGAATTTAAACCCCTTTATTAAAATTTTAGGCTTAATTAAAATGGAGGGTAAAATATTTGATTTTATCTTTCTTGGATGATTGAAACTTTGGGAAATTAAAAGGGTAGGAACCCATTAATCACTTTTAATAAACTAAAAATGAAACATTAATTATTTAAAAAATTTAAATTTTGAAAGATTATTGAAAATTTGAATGATTAAAAATAGGGATATAACTTGAGAGGATATTAATTCTTTAATAAAAAAAATCCCTAAATAAGTCACTTCAATAATATTTAACTCTTAATTAAGATTAAAATGATAATCCAAACTAAGTAAATTAAAAATTAAAAAAATATAACCCTTAAATTAAAGGAAAGCTCAAAATGTTAAGTGGTTTAACAATTAAATTAAATTAAATTAAAATTAAATTCAATTAAATTAAGTAAAAATTAAATTAAATTAAAATTTTAACAATTAAGTTAAATTAAAAATCTTTAAATTAAATTGAATTAAGTTAAATTCAATTAAATTAAATTTAAATTATATTAAATTAACATCATTCAATAATAAAAGTAAAATAAATTTAAAATATTAAGATCACTTAAAGTACAAAGATTTAAATCAAAAATAATTTGAACACTATTCCAAACTTAAAATTATTAATTAAAACCTCATAATTAAACAAAATAACTTTAAACCTTTAACTCAAACTTCAAATTAAGAATGATTAAAATTCTCAACAAACCAACTTGCCCCTAAAGGCTTTAATTATTATAACTCTTAAATAGAGTGTTATGTGAGATGTCTCTTCATTCATCAGGTAATCAAATGCCCAAGTTCACCTAGCAAGAGACAAAGCTTAACTAAACTCTTGAATGATTAATTCATCTGTGCAATTAAATTTACTTGGACTCAAAATAATCTCGGAAATATTGAAAAGATGTTTAGGACTTTTCCTAAATGCTTCCTTAGTATGATGGGATGTTTTAGAAGAAGAATTGAATTTAATTGTTCTTTGATGAAGAAAATCATCCTTAAACAAAACACAAGAACCTAGACGTCATAGGAGTTGACTTGCAATAGGATTAGGATTTTGGTAGACAACCAAAACCTTCCCTTAGCTTTACCTAGGTACTTGTAATAAATATTTAAATGCCTTAATACATGTTTTATGTGCAGCTTGGGATGACGGGAAGACCATCCAGGTACGCCTTTATTTTATTGCAATTTACTTTATTTCAGTTTACTTACATGCACTGCACTTTACTTTTCTTTCATGTTAAACAAGATTGTTGCACGAAAACTAAACCTTTAGGATAGTCACAAAACTGAAACCAAAACTAAATTAAAAGTCACCGCAAGATAAAATTCACCACCACAACATTCCAAAATAAAAAACAACTCAAAATTTAATCACAAACAGAACAACAAAACTACAATTGCAACTAAATTAAAACATCTTGTTGAGTGATCGGGAAGACCTCGGATGATGTAACCCACGTGTTGCTAACAGGATATCCCACGGTCTAAATGAAAGTGTGGAACTCATTCAGTTGAGTTTAGCAAATTCATCTGGACTAAGTGAATTTGATGAAAATAATGGTGTCGGGATGATGGAACCGTGGGATCTTAATCGGTTCTGTTTAAACAACTTTAAGATTTGTTTTAATTAAAATATTAAAAGTATTTGGACTTTAAGATTTCTAAACCAAAACACTTCTTTCATCTCCTGATTTTCACTTTCTAAAACTAAACCTCTGCAACAACAAGGAGCTTGGAATGTGGTGGGCAGCATGGCCATCGTCATCAGCAAAACTCGGGTCTACTTCAGTAAAACTTTCCTTATAATTATATAACCAAGCCATAGGATTTCGAGGTAGTTTGCATAGCGCAACATAAATCCTCAACTTTTTGTTAGGCATTTGCATGATCATGTCATGTAAATTAAGCCCTAACCGGTCTTAGGACTCCGAGGTATTCGTTCGGTACGACATAAACCCTCACATCTTCAAGGCTATTTGTATGATTATGTCATACAAATATAAGTCCTAATTAATTAAAATTGGCAAGATTGAAACATTAATTAAATTCCCAAATTGAAGCCAAACAATAGGATAGTTTGGGAAGTTGCCAAGATTCTTCTTGGATCCTCAACTTCTCCTACTTTTCTTCCTTTGATTCCTAAAATAAACTATTCCGAATTTGAGCTAATCCCTTTTGAAATTTCCAAAATTCAATCCTTTGAAAACATTAAACTATGAAATTCTTGAGAGAAAAACCACTGATAATTATCGAGAGTTTTCTTAAATGATTCCCGTCATTTAAGATGTAATTAACTATAGGGGCTTGCCCTTATAGGGAACTTTAAGAACCCAGGTAATATAAACCCTGTTTGATTCATTTATATTAAGCAGGGGAACTTGTCGGCTTATAAAATTGGTTCGCAGACCAAACGGATGTCACAAATCTTTTAGTTTATTTAATCGAGCCCCATCGTCAAGCAGTGTGTTTGTCCTTCGAGATAGATACACGGTTTGTGATGTGGTGCTCGTTTATATAAACTATTTGGGATGTGAGATCGGTTTAATTTCACATCTTATAAATTTTTAAACTTAAAATTATTTTCAAAATCAAATGCTACTTTCTAAATTATATATATATATATATATATATATATATATATATATATATATATATATATATATATATATATATATTTAAAATTAAATTTAAAATCTAAAATTTGCCGACAATTTCTGTTGGCGACCTCTTTTCAAAATACAACACTCAACCTAAAAATATGCCGACAACTTTTGGCGACTCCGCTGGGGAATAGTTCCTCTCTCCATTTTGATTAGATGGTTTTTCTTTCATAAATCGATAGTGAGTCCGTATCCCTAGTGGACCAAAACTATCATTCTTCCGTTGGCATACTACGTTCATTTCTATCTTGAACGGGTATAGTCAACTTCTTCCGAATTTAGGAGCCACTGTTTAGACACCCCTAAACAGAGAGGTTCCGAAATCCTTTTACCTCTTTTCTGAGGTGGGGTGGACCCCCAACAGGTGTTAGCTTAGGAGCGGTCCTTCGGGCTGAGAAGTCTTACGAGACTTTCTCTTCCTTTCCACTTCTGAACCGGGTCCTTTACCTTTTCTATACCTTTAATCATTTAGTTCCTAATAAACAAATCTTCTAATAAAAAACCCTTTAATAAACAAACTCTTTTAAATCATAAATACATTAAGATAAATGAAAATGTGTTTGGACTCTTTCTTTTTCGTCCTAAGTTTTGCAACAAAAGGAAGCATAATTCGGGACTAACGTTCGAAATCTACCCTGTAGAAAATTACTGCGCCAAAGTTAATTTTCTCCTTCACCAATGGAATGGACTTCGCCGTCTATAAGAATGAGCTACCTGACAATGGGATCATCCGTTTTGGACAAGGATTTGATAACACAGATATCAAGTTCGCTGACGTCACTCTCTTCGCATTAATGGACATAGTGCCAGAAGCTGAAGAGCCCGTAATTGAGTTCAACTTGAAGTCGGCTCAAGAATTCCCTCCCCTGCAAAGGGTTCTGAAAGAAGTACTGCTATTCATAGGAGGACTGTTGTCTCTACCCCCACCGGTCTAGTCATCTCTACACCTACCCCAGCTTCTGCCAAACTAAAGGGGAAGGAAATCCAATTCTGTAGTGAGCCTGTCACCGTGGAGGGTACAGCTTTTGCTACATTACCATCTGTTTTTGAGAATGGGTCCAGTTCAAGAGTTGCACCCCTAACTCGGACTCAAAGGAGAAATAAAAACAGAAAGATCGCCAAGATAGAGAAAGCCAAAGCTGCTGAAGTCGCTTTTCTAGAAGAAATTCATGAGGAAAGAGAAGAACTGTCTGAGTATATACCTCTGTTGGAAGGGAGTAGGTTTCACCCCCTCTCTGCTGCATCGGATGAAGAAGACGTCCAAAGGATCGCCACTACACTACCCCGACCTGCATACTATAGTAACTGCAAAAGAAAAAGGGTTAAAACTACGCCATTTGCTCGGCTATAAGTTATGATAGAAAATTTGGTAAAGAAAGAAAGATGCCCTGTGTCAGAAATCCTAAGAAGGATGGGATGAGTGCCAGCTAGATCCCGCCTCGGACCACGAGTAGAGCCAGTCACTGCCATAGAGAACCAAGAAAGAAAATGAGAGCAAGTTCACCTGTTGTTGTATCGAGCCATCATATTAGGGAGGACACCACCTACCAGCATATAACCGACAGACCGTCTGGTCCTAGGCCTTCTGCTGCAAGAAGGATGGTGTGGCGACCTATTATTACCGAACCGAGACCAACACAAAGTCCTGAGAAGAAAAGCCTCGTCAAAGAGCCTAAATCAGAAGAAAGTGCTAGTGCAACAAAAGAAACTCCCGGAAAAGAAGTTCAACAACCATCACACGACAACCGCGATACCGTCTGGAAGAGACCCCTCGAGGATGCTATAGGAAAGCTAAGGATGGATATCCGACGGTTGGCAAAAGAAAGAGGAGAGAAGTTAGAAAATGAAGTTGATTCATCAGAATTTATGGATGAAGAGTTTGCCGAGATCAATATGGTTGAAACACGAGCATCGTCAGCCTCACAGGGTGCTCCGACAGCTGCGGAAAGAGATGAACCATAAGTGATGAGAGCACAGCTTCGGGAAAGAGATGACACAATTTCCCAGATGGCAAGGAGGATGGAAGAGATGGCTGCTACTTTAGCCACTCTCCAAAGTCAGGTGCAACCTCAGAAAGAAACACCCCCATAAATCATCCATATTGCAGATGGAGGAATAGAGATCACATCCGTCAACGGAGATGAGCCACCAAAGAAGGATTCTGCACAAAGCATGATTCCTGAAAAGGACATTAAAAACATGGTAGAATAGCAGGTGCGAGAAGCCCTAACACAATCTAAGAGTGGAGCATCTATTCAGACGGGTAGACCTTACCCTGAAGAATTCGACGCAGTTCAATACCCGAAAGGCTTCGTACCACCTCTGTTTAAGACTTTTGATGGAACGGGAAACCCCCGGCAGCATGTCGCACATTTTTGTGCTAGTTGCTGCAATGCCGGTGGGAGTGACGCCTTACTCTTTCGTCAGTTCGTCAGCAGTTTGTCAAGGATTGCCTTTGACTGGTACGCAGAATTGCCAAATGATTCAGTTAAGACCTTTTTAGAGTTAGAAAACCACTACGTTAAGCGGTTTGCTGGGGCTCGGCACCACATCACCATCGGTGATCTAGTGGTGGAGCACCAGAAACCGAACGAAACTCTAATGGATTACATACTTCGATGGAGAAATTTAAGCATGAAGTGTGAACCACAACTTCAGGAACAACATGCAGTCGGCATCTTGCTTAAGAGTATCCATGGCCCGATAGTACTTCTCCTTAAAGGATTTACAATCAAGACTTTCGAGAAGCTGCTTAGCGTGGCCGGGAGCTTGCAAGAGGAAGCAAAGCAGCAAAGTTTCGTGGACAAGAGCGATAAGCAGAAGCCCGTAAAAACATTCGAAAAGAAGTCCGGAATCATCGTGGCAGTAGATAAGGGAAAGAAGCCAGTACAGATACAGCCAGAGTGGCCACAGCCTAGCTATCAACCACCGCAACGTACTTACCAACAACCTTAGCAGGGTTATCAACAGCCTCGACCGAGCTATCAGTCGTCTCAGCATTATGAACAACCGCCTCATCCACAGCATACCCTGAAAGATTTTCTGAACAAGGAATATCCATTCAAAACTGAAGCAGTGGCGAAGATGTTCCGCGGTTTAATGAAAACACCATATTTTCAGCTACCAGAGCCCAAGAGGCCGGAAGAAGTTCATAAGAAAGATCATCCAAACTATTGCCCTTACCACCGAATGCTCGGGCATAAGATAGAGGATTGCATCACTTCTAAGATTTGGCTTGACGACAACCTCCGGAAAGGGAACATAACGATCCCGAAGGAATACATGAAGGAACCCCAAAAAGGAGAATTTGTCAATGTTATTTCAACGGATCATATTGTTCCGATAAACACGTATACGGCCGATGATGGAAGGAGTACCGTCTGGATAAATTCTTCAAAGAAAATCTTAGATCACATCCAAACCGCTTCGGTGCGTGCTTCAATTCAAAGTTTGAAACCTGCCGAGCCGGCACTATTGCTTGGGATTGAAGAACCGCCCTAGAAGGAAGAGAAAATAGTATAAGAGAAGAAAACCAAGGCTCCAAAGAGTAGACTAGGCGCTGCTTATCCTAGGATGGTTGTTTCTAATTCGGGGGAGAAATCCCTCGAACCTCTGACTCTGTATGATTATTTACTCACCCTAGTGGGATCTTATAATGATAAGAGTTTTGGTGTTGGCTACATTTTGACTGTTTCTAACGATTACGTAACTAACGAAAACCAAGCTAATCTGGATCTTGATTCCGATATAAATAATGATTCTCAAATCATACTAAACCTCAATGACCACGATGAAGGAGAAGACGTTCACAAGGATGGCTACGAAAGCTCAACAAGCAACGAGTCTATTTGAGAACTTCGAGGAGCTCCAATCGCAATAGAATTGGAGTTATCAGATTCTGAAGCAACGCCAGAAGAGCCAATCGTTCTGATTCAAGGGGAGACACCGGCAGATCCAGCAACAAATTCAGAAGAAATAACTGAAGTCAATTTAAGAAGCGGAAAAGTTCTACCCCCAAGAATGCATTGAAATGATAAAGGAAAGCAGGTGGTTGCTCAGGAAGAGCCAACCCCAACAGAGGAATTGCTCATTCGGGAAGAAACCGAGGAACATGGTAATAAAGTAGACTACAACGTGCTAGCCCATCTTAGAAAGCTACCAACCAAACTAAGCATATACGACGCTCTGATCCTGTCAAAGGAGATGAGGGAAATTTTGATCAAGGCTTTACTTGATCCAGAAATTTGTTTAGCTCAAATGGCTGGTAATTCCTTCGATGAGGTTTGCTCGTTAAAAGAACAACGAGGTGTTTCCTTCACGGACAATGATTTACTACTCGGAACGGCTGATCACAATCGACCGTTGTACATTTCAGTCACTATTGGAAAGTTTACGCTCTCCAGAGTGTTGGTTGATCCGGGAGCATCAATCAACATAATGAGCCTTCGAACGTTAGCATATTTGGAAATTGATGCTCGCGACCTTGAAGCAGACAAGATGTTATTAAGAGGGTTCAATCAGAAAGGAGAAAGAGCTCTTGGATCGATAACACTGTTAATGAAGACAGGTGACTTAGCAAAAACAACCGCAAAATTTCATATAATAGATTCTGAGACATCATTTAACCCTCTACTGTGTCGGCCATGGATTGATGAAAACTGGATGGTACCGTCTCTGCACCAGTGCATAAAATATTATGAAGGAGGAGAACAGTGTATCAATAGTGATTTGCAACCGTTCTCCGTGCACGAAATCGAAATTCACGAAGATGCAGCCTACTAAGCGCCCACGAAGAAAACAATCTTTTCCAGAAATGTCATACCAAATGAAGCAAAAGAAGTGCAAGACGATAAAGAGCTGGAAATTCTAGTCCAACAGTTACTCACCACTCCCTTACGGTGAGATGGTGAAGGTTTCTCCAGAACTCGCATTCGAGGTCGAGGCCGGGGACAAGGTCGTGGAAGAGACATTGGAACAGTTGGATAGAAGAAACCAGTCATCAACGTTGATTGGGAGACCAGTTCCAAAGAAGAAGAAATCAAGAAAGAAGCAGCAACAGTAAATCAAAAGAAACCCCAGTTCAAGATCTCTCTCGAAGATGAAAAGAATGAAGAATACAAATCAATGTACGAGAAGATTAACTATTATGTACATACTATGACCCTGACCCCGATCCATTCTAATAAGGTTGAGGGTATGGTGGTCAAGGAAGTACGTGGTGGTACTAAACCTATCAAATTCTACTGTGGTGCTTCTTCTTCCAATATTGAAAAAGATGTACAATTTGAACATGTTACTTCTTCCGAATTAATGGAACTGCCTTTTGTGTAGTACTCTCCCTGTGTTCAAAATTTAATTCAACGTGGTGTCTTACCTCGATGATGGACAAAAGGTCAATCACAACATTTTGAAAAATTATGGAACAACGTCAATCGGCCTTCCAATTCAAAACATGGTCTCGGATTCGGCATAGTAGGATCAGTTGACGATACGGGATTTTGCTTGGTTATCACTTGCGAGCCTAATGAAGACTTCTTAGAAGCTTCAAAAGATCTCGAGGATCTACGAATCAAAGATGCTCCACCAGAATTCGAAGAAGAAATTAAATCTACAATAGACGAGTTAATGGAAGTTAACTTAGGTACTAACGAAGAGCCTAGGCCGACCTTTGTTAGCTCCTTACTCAATAAAGAAGACTCCGAAGAGATAATCAAGATATTGATGGAATTCAAGGACTGTTTTGCTTGGAGTTAAGATGAAATGCCAGAACTAGCTCCAGAAGTTGCAGTTCACAAGTTAGGAGTAGATCCCACTACTGTTCCAGTCAGACAAGCTCCAAGAAGGATGTGTCTAGAGATCGAACAACAAGTTATAGCTGAAGTTAAGAAGCTAATAGATGCTAAATTTGTCCGTGAGGAACAATATCTGACTTGGTTAGCCAATGTGGTACCAGTCAGAAAGAAGAACGGTCAGATCAGGATCTGCGTGGATTTCAGAGATTTGAACAAAGCATGTCCAAAGGATGAATTCCCTCTACCCATTTCAGAATTGATGATCGACATCGCTTTAACACATGAGGTCTTTTCTTTCATGGATGGATCTTCGGGATATAACCAGATAAAGATGGCACCAGAAGATGAAAAGCTTACAGCCTTCAGAACGTTGATCGGGTATACTGCTACACAGTGATGTCGTTTGGATTAAAGAATGCAGGAGCAACTTATCAAAGAGCAATGACGATGATTTTTTATGATCTCATTCACAACCAAGTCGAGTGCTACGTAGATGATGTGGTCATCAAAAGAAAACTAAAAGAATATCACTTGTATGATTTGAGAATTGTTTCGAGTGGTTCAGACAATATAACCTTAAGATGAATCCCTTGAAATGCGCCTTCGGCGTCACCTCTGGGAAATTCTTAGGATTTGTTGTTAGACATCATGGAATTGAAATCGATTTGGAGAAGATTAAAGCTATCTTAGAAATGCCACCTCCCAAAACCTTGAAACAACTACGATCCTTTCAAGGAAAGTTGGCATATCTTCGACGCTTTATCTTGAATTTGTCAGGAAGGTGTCAGCCGTTTTCTGCTTTAGTTAAGAAGGATGCCAAGTTTACTTGGGACTCCAAATGTCAACATGCCTTCGATGACATCAAACATTACCTAATGACACCTCCTGTCTTAGCAGCCCCAGTCTTGGGTAGACCGTTGATACTTTATACCGTAGCTCTAGAAGACTCTCTTGGAGCCCTGCTACCCCAGGTCAATGACGAGGGAAAAGAAAATGCTCTCTACTACTTAAGCCGTCTTCTAATTCCGATGGAAGTAAAGTATCCTCCTATTGAGAAGCACTATTTGGCCCTGGTCTTCGCCGCTCAAAAGCTCAGGCATTACATGCTCTCTCATAAGGTCAACCTTATCTCGAAATTTAATCCGTTGCAATATTTGATGACCCGACCCACGCTTTCCAGCAGACTTGCTAGGTGGTCTATGATACTATTGCAATTCGATATAACTTTCGTTCCTCTTCGTGCCGTAAAGGGACAAGTCCAAGCAGATTTCCTCGCAGCACACCCTTTACCGGCAGAATCGCCTCTCAACGACGACTTGCCAGACAAGCAGTTAATGAGCCTAGAAGACCCCGATGATCAACGTTGGGAACTGTACTTCGACGGAGCATCCTCAGCGCAGAAATACAAAGAATTGCAAATGACAGTGCCTGGTAAGGCAGGAATCGGACTAATCTTTGTAACACCGGAGCGGGGGATGTTAAGGTATTCCTACCATCTAACAGAACAGTGTACAAACAACGAAGCAGAATAAGAAGCCCTCATAACCGGACTGGAATTAACTATTCAGATGAGGATAACATATATCAACATCTATGGAGATTCTCAATTGATCATTCAACAAGTTGCCTGACAATACAAAATTCTAAAGCCAAGACTCGAGCAGTACTTCCAGTACGCCATGAAACTGTTGGAGCAAATTCCAAATGTAACGATCTACAAGATTCCCAGGAGAGAAAATGCTCTCGCAGATGCGTTAGCACACCTTGCAAAAGAATTTTCCTGCTTGCAGGATAAGTCAGTTGAAATGTCAGTTCAACGACGACAGGTCCTATCATGGCTCGACATGGATACAATACATAAATCAGGAAAAGCAGAAGAAACAATTGCGATAGTAACAGAAAATACAGAAGATTGGCGGCAGCCACTAATAGACTACTTGCAAATAGGAAACCTACCGGACGATAAGTCGATAGCCCATCAAATCAAGAAAAGAACTCTGTCTTACGCATTGATAAATAATATGTTATACAGAAGGTCTTTTGATCAGATGTGGCTAAGGTGCCTGAGCGGGTCCGAGGCTCGTGAAATTGTTAAAGAGGTACACTCAGGACATTGCGGCGCCATCAGTCGGATCTGAAAATAAAAAAAAAGATTAAAAGACTAGGGTACTACTGGCCCTCAATGATGACCGACTGTATGAAGATTGCCAAAAGTTGTCACCAGTGCCAAGTGCATGGAGTGGTTCTACATCAACCTCCAAATGTGCTACATCCGACAATTGCGTCATGGATGTTTGAGTGTTGGGTCACAGATATCGTGGGTCCGATAGAACCGCCTTCTTCAAGAGGACATCGCTTCATTCTTGCAGCTACAGATTAATTTTCTAAGTGGGCAGAATCTATACCACTCAGAGAGGTGAAAGCTCATCACATGCTACAATTCTTTAAGAATCAGGTCATCTACTATTTTGGGGTGCCACGCAGAATTATCTTAGATAACGGATCTGCGTTTAAGAGTACGAAAATAAACAATTTTGTCTGAAGACATGGGATCGACTGGCGTTATTCGACAATCTACTACCCAAGAGAGAACGGCCTGGCTGAGTCTTTTAATAAAACTCTCGTTCAAATTCTAAAGCAAACTTTGGACGACAATAAGAGAAATTGGCACGAGAAGTTGCTAGAAGCCTTATGGGCCTACAGGACGACTTTCAGAACTCCCACCCAGTCTATGCCTTACGCCTTAGTGTACGGGTCCGAGGCTGTTCTACCCTTAGATGTTCACCTTCCGTCTCTCAGAATTGCAGTTGCAAACAAAATCACTACGGAAGAAAATGTCAGGCTACGACTAGAAGAATTGGAAAGCCTGGAAGGGAAAAGACTTTCAACACAGCAGAATTTGGAACTGTATCAAGCTAAGATGATCCAGGCCCATGATAAATTGGTCCGTCCAAGGACATTCAAAGTCGGTGACTTGGCTTTAGTTCTCAAAAGACCTATTCTTGCACATCGCAAGATAGGTAGTAAATTTGAACCGACTTGGGAAGGGCCATTCGTGGTCGAGACAGTTTACTCAGGAGGTTCCTACTAGCTTGTAAATTGCCATGGAGAGTGACCTATGCTTCCAATTAATGGACGATATCTCAAGAAGTATTACGCAACCTGATGTTTCGAAGGATGAATCCTCATTCCTAGAAGCACGGGCACGATGAATTACTTATGACTGGGTCTGAACCCAAAAATATAAATAAAGAAAGTGGATGATAAAGAAAATCGTTAAAAAAAATGTTAAAAGAAAACATGTGAAATCATGATAATAAAGTCTTTATCCTTCGTTTCAAATCGAGTTTCACTCTTGATCTTTCTTCACCTTTTCCTACTCCTATTTAAATTTCAAATAACTGAATAAAAACTCTTCATTAATAAACATATTTTTATATTGTTCTTGTTCTTAGTACAGCCCCTGATCCTTTCCTTGTTTTTCGCAGGGAAATGTCGAATGGGGGGTTGGTTCTGAACTTTAAGAATGGCGTGAGTCTAGCACTTGATGAAAAGATGGTGAGGGATGGAGCCATGATCGAGATTGACTCTGACTTCACACCAGCCGGGCTACAATATGAAGAAAATGATTGGACCCCGATTGATCGGGAAGAACTCCGCAGCCATACAGTGATGAAATTGGGTGGCTCAAATCAACCATCTACCAGCAAAAAGAGAAAAGCAAACACCGCTCATGCAACAGGAGAAGATAAGAAAGTTAAGTCCCTTGTTGCTACAGCAGAGGGCAGGCTTGTTAGTGCCATGCTCACAGAAATTCAAGGGGTAAGGAGAGCTACTCTCACAGCCACTCAGCGAAGGAACAAGAATCGTCGCATTCGCAAGATGTTAACCAAGTTGGCAGCAGATCAACATGAAGAGACAGTTGCTACCGGCAATACAAATACGTCAAGGAAACCGGTTCATCGGGAACCAGAAAAGAGGAAATCAACTTCAAGAACAACAGAAAAGATGAAAGAAATTCTGAGAAAGTCAGAAATAGAATCAGCGCCTCGACGCCAAGCAAATGCACCAGTTCTGAAGAGTCTTGTTACGAGAGCAACCCCGGAGGATGTCCCGACAGAGACTACCCCGGAGGAGCCAAGACATGCAGGAGAACGTGTCAGGATGGAACCATACATTCCCCAGTACGTTACTAGACCTTGCTAGTTGCAGATAATTCCAGAATATAAGTTAGAAAGAATGCAGATTGTCGAAAAGAAAACTTTTGAATACTTCGAAAGAATTTGAGGTAAGAGGATCAATATCTTAGAAGGCCTCGAGCTGCATACAGATTTGTTCTCAGATTTCGAACAACAACAAATTGTAGACTGCATACTTGAACTCCAGAAAATGGGCCGAGCTGGTCGTCTGAGGGAAAAAACTTATTCAGAACCCCGAAGATGGATGCCAGGGAAAGGAAGAGTTACGATCCAGTGCGGATGTTGCTACAACTTCGCGGTAGACAGAAAAGGAAATCCACCAGGGATACTCCGTCGCAGTGAGGTGGATCCGATGCCGAATGTTATTAAAAGAATGGTAAAGAGGATGATAACATGGAGGGTATTGCCTGCAGATTGCATACCCAACAGCACGCATCATTAACATCTACAAGGAGGGCGACTGCATACCTCCACATATAGACCATCATGATTTTGTTAGACCTTTCTGCACAGTGTCTTTTGTCAACCAGTGCAATATCATGTTCGGATCTGACCTCCGGATAGCAGGCCCCGGTGAGTTATGATGGCCAGTAGAGATACCACTACCAGCAGGTTCCGTCATGGTGTTAAAAGGGAATGGAGCGGACATCGCAAAGCATTGTATTCCAGGAGTGCCTGTTGAGCGGATCTCTGTTACTTTCAGAAGGATGGACGACAGAAAAATGCGTTTCCACTTCCATCCAGATCCAGAGTTAGAAAGTCTCCGGCCTTACGAGCCGTGAGTTACATGGGAGATAGCACACCTCCAATGCACATCCATACGACATTTCTTACAAGGATGACTTGGAAGGTGATGTTATTGTCCATGTATCTCACTATTCAGACATGGATTTTGACAGCTGCTTTTAGAAGAAACTTGAAGAATCTTACACAATCCGTTTTGGATTTATATGGACTGTATGAGATATTAAATTCTCAAAGAAAATATCATCATGTTTTGGATCAAGATGTATGATGTATTTTTTAACAAGATTGGAGTGAAAGTGACCATGTCATGTTTTGCCTTCACCTCTTTTTGTGCAAATTGACTGGGAAACGCCATTAAATTAAAAGAATTTCGAGCAAAGAGCAAAGGGAAAATGAAAATAAATGAGAACTCTTTTAAGAATCTAAATGTCAAAATGAATTCTATACTGACATGAACTCTAAATATTTTTGAAATTGAATCACCAAAACGAATGAAATGAATTTAAATCTCAATCTGAATCCTTCGATCTGAATACTTCAATTATTCTTCAAAACAAAATCTGTTTGAAACCCTTCTAAAATTCAAATTTTTTCCTCGACTTGTCACCAGGTCGAGTCTTTTCAACTTAGTACAATTACCAGCTCTTTTTAAACCTTTTTCTACGTGTTAGAGGATCGACTAGTTCTATTGACACGGAGCCACAAACTTTGTTCGGTTTGGTTCTGATGGCATGGGATTGGGTCCTTCTTCATACAGATAAACTTTCAAGGCTGGAGCCGAACATCCAGTTCTCTTCGAGACTAGAGTCTAACTTCTAGTTCCCTTTAAACATTTGAGATTGGAACCAGTTTCCATTTCTCTTTACACCTTCGAGAATGGAACCAGATTCCAATTCTCTTTAAATCTTCGAGATTGGAACCAGTTTCCATTTCTCATTAAATCTTCGAGATTGGAACCAGTTTCCATTTCTCATTAAATCTTCGAGATTGGAATCAGTTTCCATTTCATTAAATCTTCGAGATTGGAACCAGTTTCCATTTCTCATTAAATCTTCGAGATTGGAACTAGTTTCCATTTCTCATTAAATCTTCGAGATTGGAACCAGTTTCCATTTCTCATTAAATCTTTGAGATTGGAACCTGTTTTCATTTCTCATTAAATCTTCGAGATTGGAACCCATTTCCATTTCTCATCAAATCTTCGAGATTGGAACCAGTTTCCATTTCTCATTAAATCTTCGAGATTGGAACCAGTTTCCATTTCTTATTTGACCTTCGAGACTGGAACCAGATTCCAGTTCGCTTTAGACCTTCGAGGCTGGAACCCGATTCCAGCTCTCTTTAAACTTTCGAGATCAGTACCTAAATTTTGATTCTCATCCTTTTCAATCGATACTTAAACTCCGATTCTCACTCTGAGGCTGGTACCTAAATTCCAGTTCTCTTTGCAATCCCGAGGTTGGAACCTAGGTTCCAATTCTCATTTTAAATCCAAATTTCCTTGAATTGATTCTAAATTAAACCTTAATCAAAATTGAAACTCAGAACAAATCGTAATCTCAACTCACACATTAAAAAAAACTCGGAATACAAAATGAAATGAATTCTAAATCAACTTTCCCCAGATATTATGATCTGGAATTCACCTCCTTTTCCTTTCCCCAACGAGAGTTCAGGGATCTCCAGTCTTGGAGATATACTCGATACTCCCCAGTGGAAATTTGTTTCTACTCTGTTCTAAGTGTGTCACTTAGATGTCTGTGTCGGTTTGTTGATCTCTTCGGTTAACGCCAATACGCGCGGTGTGTTTAGTTAGCACACCACACCTATTGGGGGTCCATTTGTTGACCTCATTTTTTATGTGGTCTTTTCTCTTCTCTCTCCTTAGTACTTAGGATCTAGCCTTAGGCTTTCCCTTTGAATATCTTAGAGGATTAGAAATGAAACCCACCACTTAGAAATTTAAACACCTCTTAAAATCCCTGCAAACTCCATAAGTTTTATTGTAAACTCCCAAGTCACTTGGAGGGTTAAGATCAAATGTGGAGGTTTAAAGGATGAGTTCCCTATAGGACTCTTTGGCCTTAGGACTACCCTGGGTGGCCTGGTCTGGTGAGGGTTGACTTGCACACACATTAAACTTTCACACACATTCCAATCCTAAAACCATTCATGCCTAGCTTAACTTCTTGACTCATGTAGGTAATTCATATGGATGGACCTTAACCCCTAGGCCCTTGGCTAAGAGGATTATGAACAACATAGTGAATGCCTCAAATGAGTCCTCTCATGGCTCTTATGGGTTTGATATGGCTTCATGGCTCAACCAAAGTGATTCCATTATACTCAAACATGATCAATCTTCATTTTTTTTCAAAATTTTAATTTTTGACCCCCGGGGCCCTACACCCGCTAAACCTACCAAATGTCCTTGAAGCTAACCAAAATTTGCAAAATTGCCTAAATTACCCAAAATTCCTCAAAATCAGTCCTAAATATTACCCACTATTTAAATTGATCATCCTTATCCAAATATACCAAAATTTCCAAAAATACCCCCCAATACCCTCCAAATACGCAAAATGCCCTTATTAACCAAAAATTCCATGAATTCCAAAAATTTCTAGAAATTTCTAGAAAATCCCAAATATTCCCAATTTCATTTTTTTTCAACTACACCTTAGGCTAATTTTGTCAATTTAACCCACTTTTACCCAAACCCCCAATTTGACGAATTTTTAACCCAAGTGGACCCAATGTCAAACCAAATCAACCCAATTGACCTCAACTTTGACCCAATTCAATTCTAAAATTCAACTCAATATCCCCAATATCAATTTAGACCAAATCCAAGGCCAATTTGATTGACATTTGGATCCAATTCCAATTTGAAGCCTAAAGCCCAATTTTGGCCCATGACCTAAACTTAGCCCAAACCAATTCAATTCCAATTAGCCCCAAATCTTTTCCTAAACCTTCCTGACATCCCCACAAACAAAAAACTAACTTGATTTTCCCCAAATTTAAACCTAAACTCTACCCAAACCTAATCTAAACAAAAATTCCCATTTTTGGCCTAAACCTAAACCTAACCCAAATAGGCCCAAATCCCAAGATCAAAGCCCAACCAAAGTTGAAAACTCTTTGTAGCACCCCCATAAACATTTCTCAACATTAATTTTACATCAAATCCAACCTTAGCCAAACCTTAGCCCAAGTTAGCCCAATTTGACCCACTTTGATCCCTTTACCAAAAAATCCCAAATTAAACCCAATTCAACCCCAAATTATTTCAAACATAATCTTGATCACTCATGATACATCCCTAAACTAAACCCAATATATGTTTGGCCCAATCTTTTAAAAAACTTCCATTTACCAATTTATTTTCAAACCTAAAAGCCCACCTCCTTAAACCTTTCTAAAGGCCCATCTAAAATAAATCCAAAAGCCTAAAATCTATCCTAAAGCCCACATGAAATTCCCCCTCATCATACCATTTGATTTAAATCACTCCCTAAGTTTCAAATTCATCATTAAACTTTCCTAAACTAATCCATGTGCCAAATTACCCCTAAATATCCTAAATCCTTAAGACCCACTTTCATGAGACCAAGCCAAGCCATCCCTATGCCATATGGAGCCATGGAGCCATGCATAAGCCATATGCAAGCCTTGGGAGCCCCTTTCCACCTCACCAAGGCATTAATGGCAAGAGGAGGGGCCCCTTTCTTAAGCCTTCCTTAAGCACTTTTAACCCCATTCATGCTACACACTAATCCAAGTTTAGCCACCTCCCCATGGATGGAGACCACACCATTTTCTCTTGGCTGACCCAAGTGATTCCTTTTAGCCTAAAACCAGGCCTTGGGTGGTGAACCTAGCCCAAAACCATGGGTTGACTCATTTGGACCCAAAATAGCCTTCCCCCCATTCCATTTCAATTCAAATCCTTTACACATGTCCATGGCCAATTGACTGCACTAAAACCCAGCCCTGACCTCCCTGAACTTGAGGGTGACCTGACCCTGGCCGGCCAGCCACCACAGCCGCCAGAAACCACCAGGCCGAGAGCACCCATGTGAGCCAATTTTTGAATTCTGCCTTGTTGACTTGTCCCATGCCTTCTGGTCACCATGGTTATTCTTCTCCTCACCAGAGCAGTTGATCCAAGCCATTAAACCCCCCTAGGAAGCCCTCCAGCCACCTCTATTTAAACCACACCACCTCTCGGCCAAAGAGGGTGCTGAACCAAATCCTACTGAAACTCTGTCAAAATTGTTCCAAACCACTCTCCACACATAGAGCTCTGGATCTCCATTGGATTCTAGCCCCAATTTTCCCCAGCTGAGCTCAATTTCTGAGTTCAAATTCAAGCCCAAAAACAGGACATCTCCCAAACCTCCACCAAATCCGAATTAAACTCACCCACACCTGCACGGGACCAAGAGAAGGAGTTCCCCAGTGAAAGCCCCCTCTCCAGACCACCCAGTTGCTCTAGCCTCCAAGCTTTGAAATCGGCTATGGACACTTTCATACCTAGACACTTCCTCAGAGCCAGAGACTTCATCTGGAGCTTCCTTAGGTGCAATCGAAGGAGACACAACTCTCTGATTGAAGCTACACTTCTCAAAGAAAAAGTATGGATCATTCCTTCCTCTCGAGCTTTCAGTGATTCTTCATTTCATTTTAGTTAAATTCATGGCATGTAAACCGTATGGATGTGTTCGTCTCCTCAAGACGAATCCATAGAGCACAAGAACACAAAAATCCGTTGAGAAATGAGAGAGTTCTTAGGGTTTTAGTGTGGACGGTCAGGGGTGCACACCAGTCGTAGAAGATGACCAGGCGCCGTCCGATCGCGCGTGTATCGGTTGAACTACTCAGATTGCGTCGGATCAGAGGAAGGAGCGAGACAGCGGGACGTGTGGCGGCTGACTTAGATGGATGCGTCGAATGGGAGCGTGCCGCGTGGTCTTTCGATCCGTCGTAGGTTGACGCGGCACTGAGTCGGATAAGTAGATAAATAGGATTTTTTCTATTTGTTTAAATACTCAGAACTTAGAAAATCCATATCTTTGTGTAGAAAAATCATAAAAATAAACTAAAAATACCCTCTTGCTCAGTGAACAGAGGAGAATAATTTTGAAAAGAAATCAAGTTATTTTGATGAGTATTTTATTTTTAATTAATTATTTACTCATTTCAGTATTTTGATTCTCCATTTGCATAGACAATTCACCATGGCATGAGACCATAGGGCTCTTGAAGCCTCTAATCTTGGGAACATTCCCTGAATTTTTCAAGGTCAGAGGCCATCTCTATGGAAATTTATATATTTTTCAAGTTTATGTCAATATTTTTGGTATTTTAATTCCAATAATTAGCATATTTCTCAATAAATTCTAGAAAATTTTGGGGCAGTTTCTTAGGACGAGAGAACTCTAGGATAATTATATTTTGAGTTAACTCATTAAGAATAACCCTAATTAACCTAATTACTGAAAACATAACTTTAATTAATTAAGGTTAACCACACATTAAAATAATTTGAAATTAATTCTCCATTGATCTTTAGGATACAGAGAATCTTGCATAAAAATTTGAAGCAAATTAGAAATGATTAGCCCCACTAGATGAATTAATTAAGCCACATGATTAAAATTAAACTTTAAAAATTCATAACTCCAAAAATACATTTCAAAAATTCACCAAATTGATTTTGTGGGCTCTCTGATATCTTGGAATTTTCTAAAATTTTTCATTTTTAATGATATATTTAATATTTTAATAATTAAAAAATAAAAAAAATCACAAAAATATTAAAAATCATGAAAATGTCACATTTTGACTCCTAATCATTTAGAAACCAATCAAATATTTTACCTAAGTCTCTAAGTTAAGATATTGAATTTTAAAGGCTCAAAACAATTTTTCATATTAAAAAAATGTATTTTCCAACATTTTCACTAAATTAATTCCAATAAATCAATAAAAAATCAGAAAATTGTAAAATTTATTTCTTTGAACTCCTTGAGGTCAGAGAGATTTAAAAAAAATATAAAATCCATTTTTCAACTTCAATTTTATTTTAGAATTAATTAACACACCAAAACTCAAAATAATTATAATAAATAAAATATAGTTTAAAAAATCACCAAAATTGGTCCAAGTGGTCCTCTGGTCATTAGGAACATTCCATAATTTTCTTAAGGGCAGTAACATTTCCTTAGTCATGTTGTTGAATTTCCGTTGAAAATCCCTAATTTTCACTAAAAATAATTATATAAATAAATTAATTAATTTCAGAAAAATCACATTTTCTCCTCTAATGTCTTAATTGACATATGAATGAAGTGACATAAAAATTTCAAGTTCATTTGACTCAATTTAGTGAGTTATGAAATAAATAAGCCTAAAAGAGTATAAAGATAATTAAATAATTTAAACCCCTTTATTAAAATTTTAGCCTTAAATTAAAAAGGGTAGGAACCCATTAATCACTTTTAATAAACTAAAAATGAAACTTTAATTATTTAAATAATTTAAATTTTGGAAGATTAATGAAAATTTGAATTATTAAAAATAGGGATATAACTTGAAAGGATATTAACTCTTTAATAAGAAAAATTCCTAAATAAGTCACTTCAATAATATCTAACTCTTAATTAAGATTAGAATGATAAACCAAACTAAGTAAATTAAAAATTAAAAAAATATAACCCTTAAATTAAAGGAAAGCTCAAAATGTTAAGTGGTTTAACAATTAAATTAAATTAAATTAAAATTAAATTAAATTAAATTAAGTAAAAATTAAATTAAAAATTAAAATTAAATTAAATTAGCATTTTAACAATTAAGTTAAATTAAATTAAATTAAATTAAGTTAAGTTCAATTAAATTAAATTTAAATTATATTAAATTAACATCATTCAATAATAAAAGTAAAACAAATTTAAAATATTAAGATCACTTAATGTATAAAGATTTAAACCAAAAATAATTTGAACACTATTCCAAACTTAAAATTATTAATTAAAACCTCATAATTAAACTAAATCACTTTAAACCTTTAACTCAAACTTCAAATTAAGAATGATTAAAATTCTCAACAAACCAACTTGCCCCTAAAGGCTTTAATTATTATAACTCTTAAATAGAGTGTTAAGTGAGATATCACTTCATTCATCAGGTAATCAAATGCCCAAGTTCACCGAGCAAGAGACAAAGCTTAACTAAACTCTTGAATTATTAATTCATCTGTGCAATTAAATTTACTTGGACTCAAAATAATCTCGGAAATATTAAAAAGATGTTTAGGACTTTTCCTAAATACTTCCTCAGTATGATGGGATGTTTTAGAAGAATAATTGAATTTAATTGTTCTTTGATGAAGAAAATCATCCTTAAACAAAACACAAGAACCTAGATGTCATAGGAGTTGACTAGCAATAGGATTAGGATTTTAGTAGACAACCAAAACCTTCCCTTAGCTTTACCTAGGTACTTGTTATAAATATTTAAATGCCTTAATAAATGTTTTATGTGCAGCTTGGGATGACGGGAAGACCCTCCAGTTACGCTTTTATTTTATTTCAATTTACTTTACTGCAGTTTACTTACATCCACTGTGCTTTACTTTTCTTGCATGTTAAACAAGATTGTTGCATGAAAACTAAAACCTTTAAGATAGTCACAAAACTGAAACCAAAACTAAATTAAAAGTCACCACAAGTTAAAATTCACCGGCACAACATTCCAAAATATAAAACAACTCAAAATTTAATCACAAACAGAACAACAAAACTACAATTGCAACTAAATTAAAACGTCTCATTGAATGATCGGGAATACCTCGGATGATGTAACCCACGTGTTGCTAACGGGATTTCCCACGGTCTAAATGAAAGTGTGGAACTCATTAAGTCGAGTTTAGCAAATTCATCTGGACTAAGTGAATTCGATGAAAATAACGGTGTCGGGATGACGAAACCGTGGGATCTTAATCGGTTCTGTTTAAACAACTATAAGATTTGTTTTAATTAAAATATTAAAAATATTTGGACTTTAAGATTTCTGAACGAAAACATTTCTTTTATCTCCTGATTTTCACTTTCTAAAACTAAACCTCTGCAACAACAAGGAGCTTGGAATACGGTGGTCAGCACGGCCATCGTCATCAGCAAAACTCGGGTTTACTTCAGCAAAACTTTCCTTATAATTAAATAACCAAGCCATAGGATTTAGAGGTAGTTTGCCTAGTGCAACATAAATCCTCAACTTTTTGTTAGGCATTTGCATGATCATGTCATGTAAATTAAGCCCTAACCGGTCTTAGGACTCTGAGGTATTCATTCGGTACGACATAAACCCTCACAACTTCGAGGCTATTTGTATGATTATGTCATACAAATATAAGTCCTAATTAATTAAAATTGGCAAGATTGAAGCATTAAGTAAATTCTCAAATTGAAGCCAAACAATAGGATAGTTTGGGAAGTTTCCAAGATTCTTCTTGGATCCTCAACTTCTCCTACTTTTCTTCCTTTAATTCCTAAAATAAACTGTTCCGAATTTGAGCTAATCCCTTTTGAAATTTCCAAAATTCAATCCTTTGAAAACTTTATACTTTGAAATTCTTGAGAGAAAAACCACTGATCATTATCGAGAGTTTTCTTAATTGATTTCCGTCATTTAAGATGTAATTAACTATAGGGGCTTGCCCTTATAGGGAACTTTAAGAACCCAGGTAATATAAACCCTGCTTAATTCATTTATATTAAGCAGGGGAACTTGTTGGCTCATAAAATTGGTTCGCAGACCAAACAGATATCACAAATCTTCTAGTTTATTTAATCAAGCCCAACGTTAAGCAGTGTGTTTTTCCTTCAAGATAGATACACGGTTTGTGATGTTGTGCTCGTTTATATAAACTATTTGGGATGTGAGATCAGTTTAATTTCACATCTTATAAATTTTCAAACTTAAAATTCTTTTCAAAATCAAATGCTACTTTCTAAATTATTTATATATTTAAAATTAAATTTAAAATCTAAAATTCGCCAACAATTTCTGTAGGCGACCCCTTTTCAAAATACAAAACTCAACCTAAAAATATGCCGACATGTTGTCAATTACGTAAAATTCAATTGATGCAAACAAATCACTGAAATCATATTGATAGAACCTCTTCAAGTTCTTTTCAAATATTCATCGGGGATTGTTACGCTTCCATTCTTGAAGTTCTTCTCCAGCCATTCTTTGAAACTGATACAGCCTTCAATGGTGTGCCCAAGCATTCTGTGATATGGGCAATAGTTGGGATGATTCTTCTTGTTAACCTCCGCCGGCTTCTTTGCCTCAGGCAATCTGAACTCGGGCTTCTTAATCAAATTATGGAACATCTGCGCTATTGCTTCTTCATTGAAGGGATATACTTTGTTCAACAAATCGGTCATAGACCGACCCTGCCTTCCATCCGTCTGAGGTGGCCTCTGCTGGGATGACTGTTAACTGTGTTGCTGATTGTACCGCTGACTGTTCTGTTGGACATGCTGAATATACTGCGGTGGTTGTCGACCATACCACTGAGGCGGCTGACTGAATTGAGGAAGCGGTTGAGTGTCCTGAGGTGGAAACTGACCGTACTGAGGAGGCTGCTGCTACTGACTGTATCGAGGTGACTGCTCAGCCTGTATCTCTATCGGCTGCTTTCCCTTATCGATCGTTGCCACTATTCCAGATCTTTTCTCAAAAGCTTTCACTGGTCTGGGATCTTCAATCTTTTCTTTTGGCTTTGTATGCTTGATCTCTTCTTGCAGACTGCTGGCTTTGCTCAGTAGTTTCTCAAACGACTTTATGGTGAGTCCTTTAAGCATGAAAGCTATCGGTCCATGGATATTCTTGAGTAAGACCTCAATCGCATGTTGCTCCTGCAATTGGGGCTCGCACTTCATGCTTAAGTTTCTCCACCGTAGAATGTACTCCACCAAAGTCTCCGTAGGTTTCTGACGCTCCATTATAAGATCTCCAATAGTAATGTGGTGATGTACTCCGGCGAATCTCTTCACGAACAAATTTTCCAATTCTGTAAACGTCCTGATAAACCCATTAGGCAATTCTGCATACCAATCAAATGCAATCCCTGAAAGACTGCTTACGAACTGGCAGAAAAGTAATGCCTCGCTACCCCCCGCATTGCAGCAACTCGCTCGGAAGTGTGCAACGTGCTGACGAGGGTTGCCCGTTCCATCAAAAGTCTTAAAGGTTGGTGGCACAAAACCCTTAGGATATGGGACGGCATCGAACTCCTCCGGGTAGGGTCTACCCCTTGAAATTGACGCGCCCCCTTTCGATTGGGCTAAGGCTTCCTTTACCTGCTGTTCGACCAGCTGCTTAATGTCTTTTTCTGGCACCATATTCTTTGTTGATTCTTTCTTTGGCGGCACATCTGGGTTTACAGAAGCAACCTCCCTTTGTTCGTCGGTAATATAGATAATCTCCGGCTGGTTCATCTCTGGGGATGCCACCTGTTGTAAGTGTGACTGTCCTTGCATTGCAGCCATAGCAGTCATCATTTCTTCGATTTTCTTCTCGAGACTGCTGATATGTTCATCTCTTTGTTGGACGGTCCTCTGCCACTCATCCGCGGTGTTCTCCTCACAAAGGGGAGTGTCGCTCGCAGCTAACATAGCACGAGTCTCAATGACGTTGATTTCTGCGAAATCACCTTCTATGTACTCTGCTAGGTTGTAATCTTCATCTTCAAAGTCTTCTTTCTGATCTTTAGACAGTCATGCAATGTCAGTTCGGAGCTTTTCCACAGCGGACTCAATTGACTTTCCTTTGATAGCTTTAAGGTCAGTTGCAGGTTTTCGAGAAACATCACTTATTTCCTCAAGCTGTGGTGTCGTCGTGTAGAAGCTAATGGAATCACTCGACATCATATTTATAGAACCATTTTCAGGTTCTTTTAAATACTCATTTGGGATTGTTAAGTTACCGCTTCTGAAATTCTTCTCAAGCCAATCCTTGAAGCTGAAGCAGTTTTCTATGGTGTGGTCGAGCAATCGGTGGTATGGGTAATATTGGGAATGATCTTTCTTGCCGGCCTCCTCTGGCTTATTTGGCTCTGGTAATCTGAATTATGTCCTCTTTATCAAGTAACGGAATATTTGCGACACTGATTCCTCTTTGAACATGTATACTTTGCTTAATCGTTGATTCATTGTTGGACCTTGTCTCCCATCTATCTGGTATGGTCTCAACTGGAACGATTGTTCTTTAGACCGTTGCGGATGCTTGACTTTCAGAATTCCCTGATCGCGTTTCCAATCCTGTGCCTTAGTCATTTGTACGGACTTCAAATCGAACTCAATCTTGAACTTAGCAGACAGTAGAACACAAGCATCGACTGACTCTTCCTCATGTAGAATATCCTTTCCTCTAGTTAGCGGAGCGACTGGTATAGCGGTAGTGAATCCGACAATAGGAGCAAAAATAGCCTTAGGAGATGTCCCAACGCTCGTAATGACAACAGAGTTCTTTTCAATCCATTCCTTCTTTGGCATGGGGAGTTCCTCAACAGACTTCAGGTTGAACATTACAATAGGCTTAACGGACTTGCTCATTTCAGAATTCATCATTTCAATAGCCACATCCCCGAACTTAACTTTAACATCTTCGAACCCTTGTCCAAACTTAATGACTGTCAGATTAGGCAACTCTTCTCTGTTGACGACGAACTCTACTCCGAAGGTGAAAGAAAAGATCAACTTTGATGAAGACATCGTTCCCGGCATTTAAATAATTTCTGGAAGTCAGTAACGTCCGTGCCTTGTAGTTTCAATGGAAGCACTCAAGCTACCGCACTTGCACTGCAAACTGGGCAATTCCCTTATTCTGTTTGGTGTTTTCACCTTATTTTATCTTTATTTCTGGCATTTACATTTGTTAACATTGTTCGTTTAATTTCAAAATTTGAATGAAAGGTATGAAAGTAGAGATTTGGTTTAATTTGCCGATAGCAAATGAAACCCGAGAGACACAGAGTAAGAGTGAAATTCAAGACCCAGCTCTAGGCTAAATTCAGAACGCACCTCGCGCACCAACACACCTATTGGGGGTCCGACCCCATACAAAAAGAAAACTCTAGAAATTCCTGAACCACTCTGTTTGAGGTGGTCAAACAGATGGTTCTGAAATCTAGAGAGTTGACCGTGCTTGCCCAATAAAGAATGAGTGAAGCATGCCAATGGAAGAATGACAATCTAGACCAAGAGGGGCATGGACACATTGCCGATGTATAAAGATGGAAACCCCTGATCATAATGGAGAGTAGAGCTCATCCCCAGCAGAGTCCACAGAAGTTGTCGGCCGCTGAAAGCTTAAAAATTAATTTAATATATATATTGATTTTTGAAAGTAAAATTTTAAATTTTAAAATATGAGAATGGACGGATCTTATTCGTTTAGCAGTTTGAATGAACGAGTGTAATATCACAAGTAACACATCTATTTCGAAGAATAGACACCCTACTTAACGATATCGTTTGATCAAATAAACAACAGAATTCATGACATCCGTTCTGGACTGCGAACCTTTATGTGGACTGACAAATTCCCCTATTTAACATAAAAAGAATTAAATAGGGTTTATATTATCTGGGGTCTTTAAAGCTCCCTATAGAGGCAAGCCCCTATAGTCAATTACCCCTCAAATGACCGAAGTCACCTGAGAGAACTCTCGATTTAGATCAGGGGTTTCTATCTTCATGAAATCAAAAGGTAGGGTTTTCAACGAAGTGTGGCAATAGGAAATCCAACAGGTGAAAGGCGCAATGTGGAACAGTTATTTCCAGAGTCAAAGGAAAGAGAGGTAGGGGACGTCACGGATCTCGAGGAGAACCTCGTTGACTTCCCAGACTATCCTGTGGTTGAGCTTTAAATTTTGAAAATGAATATATTTAAATTTCAATCCTGCCAATTAATTATAGGGATTACATTTGCATAATATCCGATTATGCAAACAACCTGGAAGATAGGAGGATTTACGTCGTATCGGACGACGACCTCGGAATCCTAAGCGAGTTAGGGCTTATATTGCACAGCAAGGCTATGCAAAGGCCTAAAGGAACGGGTAAGGATTTATGTCGCACTAGGCGGACTACCTCGAAGTCCTATGGCTTGTTGTTTAGACTAAGGAATGGTTTTGCTGATGTCGACACAGGTTTTGCTGTTGACGATGGCCGCGCTGCCCTCGAAGTCATGCTCCGTGCTCCACGTCGTAGGAAGGTTGCAGTTTAGATTTAGGTTAAAGTGAACATGCAAATTGCTTTATTTCGTTTATTGTTATTATCATCATTACCATTGAAAATGTGAGTGTGTGCTGTAGTGACATGAGCAGTAGTAAAAGAAAGCAGAAAAATAGGTACACATGAACATGCTATAGCAAATAACAGGAGGTAAGTATTAACAACATGTCATGCTAAACAAGTATGCTACAGTAAACATGCTACACTAAACAGGAGTACATGCTACAGGAAATAAAACATGCTATATTGACAGGAATATGCGCTATAACAAGTAAAACATGATAGACTAACAGGAGCAGGAACTAGAAAGTAAAACATGTAATGCTAGCAGGTATATATGCTGAAATGGTAGAGCATGTAACGCAGTAAATAAAAGAAGTAACAGTGCTACAAGTGTACTGTAGGCGCTGATTACCCGCGGAGTATTGTTATCTGTTTATTATTATCACTTTTATCTCCTGCAAGAAAGGCGTCAGTACAGAAACAAAGTAAGAGTGAATGTAGTAAGGATAAATTTACTAAGTAGAGACACTACTGTGCGTGCAGGAAAAGCGAGGTGTGAAATCCGGGAACAAACCCAAAAGAAAGACGACAGGAAAACAAAGAAAATCGAGAAAGAAAGAAAAGAACTTCCGTGGAAAACCTCGAATAAAATCACGAACGAAAGCAAAACAAAGTCGTAGCGAAAACCATAAAAACACCAAAAGAAGAAACTCACAGATGTCCCGCTAAACTCACGCCAAACTGTAAGAAAGCCATGGGGCATCTGAAAAGAACCGTAAGCATGGTGACGGGGAGGACTCAGAGCTGGAGTGTGTGCTTCCCAATCTTGGACAAGCGCTACCAGACCGACACCCTACAGAGGGCAGTTCTAACCTTGACTCGAGTAATTAACCGTGGACCTTTGCTAATTTTCATTCATTTCGATTTGCATGCATATAAATTTATAGGTGAAAAGTAATTTTGTTGTAGGAGAAATTTTGTCGCAAAAGTATATTATTTTTTTATTTTATAAAGTAGTACAGTCCACAGGCTAACCACCCTAATCGAACTAGGACTACTAACAACTTAAGGGTATTGGTGGCAACAGTCTCGCCAAGAATTGGCAAATAGTATCGTTGGTCCCATGCTGCGACTCCAACGGATATTTTACGCATTCGTAAAAGGGATACTATTCTAAACCCTCTTTTTTAAGCACACATAAGAATTTTCATCGCCATCCTAAGTCCAACCACCCTACTTATAGCCTTGTTTGATGGCCCCACATATAGCCTAAAGGGGCTATATGTGCACACCTACACGTCCCCTGTAAGTGCGGACATTGAACCAAGAAGCAAAGAGAAAATCGAGGGACGGGGGAACAATAAAAGGAGAGAGGGGAAAGCAGTCCACCTAACACAATCCTCGTAAAAGAGGTGAACTGATTTCCATCATCAGTCAAAATAAGTCAATCACTCCGGACTCCCGACCGTCCTTACACGACCTACAAAGACCTAAAGAAACGTCGGCACTCTCGGAGAGGATGAAGACTAGACTCCTGGGGGAAACAATCCATTTTCCCAAGTAACGGCAGTAAAGAACAAAAACGGACATAAAGTCACCAGATTCTAAACCACTGCTAGAGAAAGCTAGACTCGACCAGAGAAAACAACCCTGTAAAGCTGACACAAAATTCTGACACAAATACCTGGATCGAAATCTGAATGCCCCAGTAAAACCCAGAGAAAAGTGATGACAACATACCAAAAATAGAGCAAAAACTGCAGCACCAAAAGGAGTAAAGCCAGCCCATTCAAAGGGCAAAACTGAGCATCAAAGGGGGCAAAACCAGCCCATTCAAAGGGCAAAAACCGAGAGCACCAGAGGCGGAAACCGGGCCCAGCTAGGGGCAAAACCAGCCCATTCAAAGGGCCAAACCGAGGAGCATAAAGGGTAGAAAAGTGGCCAATCTAGGGGCAAAAACCGAGAGGCCAAACAGGGGCCAAACCGAGAAGCAAAAGACCACCAAAACAGCCCATCAAGGGGCAAACCCGAGAGACCAAACAGGGGCCAAACCGAGAAGCAAAATAGGGCCAAAACCACTTTCATATATGCAGTAACTAAAAGAGAAGTGCAGCCAACATTTACATTTCAATGCTTAAAATCTCAATAAATGGACCAATTGATGCCTAAAGTTCTCATTGAGCTCCAAATTCCCTTTAGCATGAATGATGTTGCAATTGAAAGAAACACAAGAGCAAGTGCAAAGCATACATGTAGAGTTCACCTTCCCTTCTTTTTCCTTCCTTCGCATGCCAAATATCACATTTTATCGCATATCGATCTCCCATTTAAAGAGGCAAAGCAAAAAGAAGTATCATTTGCATATGAATCATCTTCCAAAAGAGTAAAGTCTCCAAGGCTAAACAAGTTTGCTATCATAAATGAGGCATGCTTTCCAATTTTCACAAGTACCATGAACTAATAATATGAATAAAAGAGGGGCACACATGTGAGGTTTAAAGCACATGAAGCATAACGTTTCCAAACCTCCAAAGCCCATGAAGGAACTTTATATTTTCAGATTTTATCCTTTTTTTTCTTTTGAAAATAAAAGCCATCATACCTCAAGCATGCAAGTGGCCTCAAATCTCATGAAAGTCGCCCTTGTCTTTAAATTTTTGAAAAGAAAACTTCCCTTTTTTTATGCTAAACATAGCCACAAATTTATAAGACTAAACAATGTGCAAGACCAGCTAGAAGAGCCAATCGTATTACAGAAGAAGTTCACAATTGCTCTCAAACACGCTATCCACAAGAAATAACATGCATAAGCCCTCAAAAAATGCAACACATTGTTATGTAGGAGTAAAATGAGAGTTGCAAAGCATGCTATTCCAAACTATGAAGTGTAAAACATGTTATCTCCAACTATAAATCCATGTCCAATCCAAAAGCAAAGCATATATGATGCTATAAATAAATACCTTTCTCTTTCTTCTTTTTTTTTAGAAAGGAATAGACAAGAGATTAAAGAAATTTGCAAGATAAAGCATTAGCTAAGCACATTTTCCTTCCTTCTCCTCTCCTCCCCTTTCTTTTTTTTAAATAGCTAAAAAACCAGCCTTTTTCAAAGAAAATTAAGCATTTCAAAACCTTAGAACATTTATTATACTCCAATAACAATGAGTGCTCAAAGGATTAAATGAAATGTGGAATCATTCCCAGGTTATCCAGCAAAAATGGATGAAAAGAAATGTTCATCCAGCCATTTCAAGCTAAACAGAAAATGACTTCCTCGGGCAAATATACTCTCATACGTTGAAAAGAATATTAAAAAGGAGGTTACCTTCTGCTGCAGCCCAAAGAAGCCTCAAGAACAAACCTAGCAAAATTCCAACGGCACCTCCCTTCCACCAAAATTTTCGGCCAAACCTAACCTCCCCAAAGAGGGGGTTTAAATAGGCAAGAAGGGCAGGAGAAACATACCTCAATTTACCCGGGCCATGAGGCGAGCCAAGAGAAACGACAAGAGTCGCATGAGGGGGGAAGGTCAGCAGAGATTGGGCCGCAGAGGGCAACAGTGGCGTGGAGACCTTTAGCCAGGCTACAGGGAGAGGAGGACAGTGGGGACCGAAGTCTTGCGAGAAAAAGGAAAGGGCATTCGACGAGGAGGGGAGCTGTTTGGCTCAACATTACATTCAGGCGTGTGATAGAGGAATCGCGGAGGGGAGACTCGGCCGGTTTCGCCCCTCTAGGGCTCCGCCTGGGCTCGCGAACGGGAAGGGGGCGGGCTTCCGTGCGTGAGGCGTGAGTTAGGGGCGTGAGTTAGGTTTAGGGATTTAAGTAGGGTTTTATAAAGTAAAAATTATTTTATTATTTTAATATTCAACTTAAGCGTGTTGAAATTTATGCCTTTTTCTCGTGCTCAGAACCCTAGCAAAATATATGTCCCTCCCTAGCAAATTCGACGTCCCAGACGTAATGGCGCAGTCCATTTCGCGATCCGAGGTCGTTCGGACAACCTCGTCGTCGGTCGGGTCGAAAGTACGTCAAATTTGATCCCGTTTGAATTTCGAGCTTGCTGTTGATCTTCTCAACATTCTGATCTTTGATTCTGGTCCGTCGCAGAGAACTTGAAGACATCGAGGCCGCGGATCGAGGAATTTGTGCGCAGTGGTGCAAGAAACGTACACAAGGCTGTCCTAACTTCTGGTGATCCTATGGGAACTCGATTTGGACTCCTAACATCAATCCCGACCTGCTATGAGCTAGAGGTACGGAATTTCTTCCGGGATTCCAAAAACTGACGAAGTGGCTTCAAGCAATCTAAAACGAGGTTGGCCCATTACTAGGAGTCTAAGATCATCAGGGAAGCTTCTAAAGCTAGAACCCTAAATCCTAGGAGGAAAACTAAACCTCGACAAAAGCGAGGTCAACGGCATGCTAAAAACAATATCACCCTGCATGAAAACCAAAACCTTTAGGGTAGCGACAAAACTGAAACCAAAACTCAAGATCAAAACAGAATAAAAAAATCAAATTCTCCGCCACAATAATAAATAATATAAGATGACTCAAAATTTAATCACAAACAAAATAAAACTACAATTACAACTAAATTAAAACGTCCATATCGAATGATCGGAATACCTCGAAGGATGCAACATATGGTTGCTAACGATATTTCCCAAGCTTTAAATGAAAGTATGGAACTCATTAAGTTGAGTTTAGTAAATTCATCTAGACTAAGTAAATCCGATAAAAATAGTGGTGGCAGAATGAGGGAACTGTGGGATCCTAACTGGTGTCTCCATAATCAACTCAAATATTTCCCTAATAAACATTAAGACACATCTATTTAAACATTTCCAAATCATTATACTTATCTTTTCTCTTCAATTGACACTTCTTTAAACTGAACCTGCTATGATGAGGAGCTTGGAGCATGAACAGTGGGCAGCACGGCCATCTTCAACATCAATACTCCTTAGAATTAAACAAAAAGCCATAAGACTTCGAGGTAGCTTCATTAGTGTAGCATAAACACTCACTTTATCTCTTTAAGACTTTGCACCTCATGTAATATTAGCTCTAACTAATCTTAGGATTCTGAGGTTGTGATCTACCAAAAAAATAACCATTTTTATGCCTTATTTATGATTCAATTCTTAAGGATATTAGGCTTTAATGAAAGGTATTTTCATGTTTTTGGATGTAGATAATTTAGGAAGAGTCCAAGAAAGAAAAAGAAGGAAAAATGAGCAAAAAGGAGAAAAAATGGAGCTTATGGAGCAAAATTTTGGAATTATTGGTCTGGTGCCTAGGTGCCAGAATCCGGCGCCTAAGTGCCAGTTCAATACAGATGCTATCAAGTTTTTTTGATGACTTTGGGCAGTTATTTTGACGGTGTTAAGCAGTTATTGGAGCTTCTTGAAGACTGGAAGTTACTCCTAATATATAGGACATGTGATACAATGTATTTGGACACAAGGAAATGGTCTGGATCTTGAAGAGGTGCGACCCAAAGTAAAAAGGTGCAAAAGACCTGGTCACAGAGTCCGGCGCCAAGACGCCAGATTCCGGCACCTAGGCACGACGGTTACCTTCTAGAAGATACATTGAATTTGGATGAATTTTGAAGAGGTACCTTAAGCAACCCCTGGTCAAATTCAGAGCTCTATAAATAAGAGCCCATTCTAAAGAGAAAATTGCACCAAAACTCACCTCTTAATACACATACCCATTTTAGCATCTTCTCTCTCATCTCTAGTTTTATTTAGTCTGTTCCATACTAAGGGTGCCAGTTTATTTTGTATCTAGTGAGTTTATTTTGAGTGTTTATTGTGTGTTATTACTATTGGAGTTTTTCATCATGTCTTTGGAGTCGGTAGAAGTCAGCGGATCACTTGAAGGAACACTTCATATAACTATTTGTACTTTGACTCAAAGTTTTATAAATATGTTTTGTTATGTTATTTCAATGTGTTCCGAGTAGTTAGTTATCTTTCTCTTTCAACTAGGAAAAGATTATAAATTAATTAAATTTTGTAGGAGAATTAAATATAAAATATTTTAAAACATTGTGATGATACTAATACCTGATCTTAGTTTAATTTTTAAATTGGACATTTAATTTGTTAAAACCTGTTGAAGAAATTTGAGACATATCCGGAGATAAATTCTTAACTAGTAGATATCAGATGAATCCTTAGGTAATCGCAGGCTATACGCGGATTGTTTAAGGTGAAGTGCAAATAAATAGGAAGAAAATATTTATTGGCATAAATGTAATTAGTTTTTAGAGTGACAAACTAAATTCTAATAATTTGGTTTATAGAAAGGTAACGGGTCACTGGTAGGGCCGACCATAGCCACCCTTAGACATATAGTAGTGTGAGCCTAGATTTATCCATTCTACTTATAAAACATCCTGAGCCTATCTATAGATTAGTCAATGTTTTTTGCACCTGGACCAAAGGGTAAAAAATAGGAATGCTTCTATTTGGCACAATACCATAATCTTAATTCCCTACAGAAGATTATTTCTCTATAATTCTTGGATTAGTTGAAAAAGGAGAAAGTCGTTTTTATACTTGCATTGAATTTTAATTACTGCTTACTTTACTTTACTGCTTATTGCTACTTTCTTTTAGTAAAAATTATTAGTTAATTAAATTTGAATATATATATATATATATATATAAAAAGTAAATATAAATTGCATTTAAAAATTTCAAAATATTACTTATATTTCTTATTTTTTATAAAATTCTCTATCCCTGTGGGATCGATAACCATGACTCCACTAAAGCCATGTAGTATTTGAACGATACATATACTTGCGTTTAAAATTGTGACTTTTACAATAATAAAATCGAGATATAAAATTATAAAAGTAAACCTCGCACATCAAGTTGTTGAAGCCATTTGTTGGAATTTAAATATTCTAAAAAGTGGTATCAAGTTCTTGTATTTTAAAGCATATATAATGTCGCATCGCATCAAGTTTCTGGCGCCGTTGCCAGGGATAGAATAGAATTTAATAAAAAGTAAAAAAAAACACAAAAAAAACATAAAACAAAAACAAAACAAAATAAAAATATTTTCTTTAAATTTTTATGCGTAGTTCTGGAACTGAAGGATTATTACCTTTTGATTCTGAATTAGAAAGAACAATTAAAAGAATTAAAAAAGGAAAACAAATTTCAAAACATCAAAAAATGGCTAACTTACATAATAATAATCAAAATCCAATTGAAATGAATGAAGAAAATATTTATAAACAATTAAGGGAATATGCAAGCCCTACAGCTGCTGAACTTCATGTTAGTATTCAAATTCCAGCTGTAGATGCTAATTCTTTTGAGCTTAAACCTTCTATTATTCAAATGGTTCAAAACAATCAATTTGGAGGAACACCTGATGAGGATACAAATTTACATCTTGCTAGTTTTTTAAAACTTTATGTTACCTTTAAATATAATAATGTTTCTGATAATGCTATTAGGCTTAGAACCTTTCCTTTTTCCTTAAAAGATAAAGCAAAGATGTAGCTTAATTCACTAGCAACTTGTTCTATTAAAACATGGGCAGATATGACACAAAAATTCCTTGCTAAATATTTTCCTCCTTCTAAAACTGCTAAATTGAGAAATGATATTACTTCATTTACGCAATTTGATGGAGAAACAATTTATGAAGCTTGGGAAAGATTTAAAGAACTATTAAGAAAATGTCTTCATCATGCTTTACCAAATTAGTTAATTATTCAAATATTTTATAATGTACTTATTGGATCACTTAGATCTATTCTTGATGCTGCTGGTGGTGGTTCTTTAATGGCTAAGACTTTGAAGAAGCCTACACCTTAATTGAAGAAATGGCTAATAACAATTTTCAATGGCCTTCTGAAAGGGTTAATCCTAAAAGAATAGCCAGTATTCATGATAATGAAGCCTTTTTTATTTTAGCTTCACAAGTGGCTGCGATATATAAGAAATCAGATAATTTTGCTATTAATATATCGCATCTAAGTAATGATAATTCTACAAATTCTGATGATTCTCAAACAATGGGAACTTTGCAAGCTATTGCTAGTAAAACTAATAAACCTTATTCTAATTATTATAGTCCTGGTTGGAAAAATCATCCTAATTTTAATTGGAGTAACGAACATCAAGTTAATCCAAATTGGAACAATCAAGGAAATTCAAATTATAGACCAACTTATCCTCCAAGTTATGACAATCAGTAGAAAAAGTTGTTTGTAGAAGAATTAATATTGCAACTAAGCAATCAGCTACAAAGTCAAAACACTTCTATTCGTAATATTGAGAATCAGATGGGTCAAATCGCTAATTTCATTAATTACAGACTTCAGGGAACACTGCCTAGCAATGTCGTAATTAATTCTAAAGGATCTGGAAAAGAACATGAATAAGCAAAAGTTGTACAACTCAGAAGTGGAAAGGAATTAAAGGAGAAAACACGGAATGAGATTGAAAAAGAGAAAGAAGTTGAAGAGATTGAAAAACCTAAAGATACCCTTTCTCCAAGTAAAGATCAGATTGTTGTACCTATTGAAGTGGGAGTTGAAAGAACACTACCACCTTTTCCTCAAAGACTTAAACAGCAAAAGCTTGACCATCAATTTTCTAAGTTCTTTAAAATTTTTAAGAAACTTACCATCAACATTCCTTTTGCTGAATCTTTGAAGCAAATGCCAAGCTATGCAAAATTTATGAAGGATATTTTAAGCAGGAAGAGAAAATTTGAAGCTTATTAAATTTTTGCATTAAGTGAAGAATGTAGTGCAATAATTCAGAAGAAATTACCTCAGAAACTTAAAGATCCTGGAAGTTTCACTATACCATGTGCTATTGGAGAAAAATTCTGTGGAAAAGCCTTATGTGATTTAGGAGCTAGTATTAATCTCATGTCATTTTCAATCTTTTGAAGGTTAGATTTAGGAGAGAATTCTCCTACCACTGTAACTCTTTAGTTAGCTGATCAATCGATCACTTATCCTAAAAGAGTTATAGAGGATGTTCTTGTTAAGGTAGATAAATTTATCTTCCCTGTGGATTTCATTGTTCTAGATATGGAAGAAAATAAAGAAATACCTATCATTTTAGGGAGACCTTTTCTAGCTACCGGTCGAGCTATTATTGATGTGCAAAAAGGAGAATTGAAGATGAGAGTTAATGATCAAGAGATAACATTCAATGTTTTGAAATCAATGAGGTATCTTGAAAAAGAAAAATGCTATCGAATGGATATTTTTTATTATAAAATTGAAAAGCATTACCAAGAAAAATGTAAGGTCATTTCTGATGATAAAGATAAAGAATCTATGTTATATATGAGTCATTAAATGAAGAAAATTTAACTGAAGAAACTCATTATATTCATAAAAACTGGGAAATTTTAGACACAACTAAAAATGATATACTTTTACCCTCAATTGAAGAAGCCCCTGAACTAGAACTAAAAATGTTACCTGCACATTTAAAGTATGCATTTCTTGGAGATTCATTAACTTTACCTGTGATTATATCTTCAGAATTAAGCAAAGATCAAGAAGAAAGATTAATAGGAGTTCTGAAGAATTATAAGAAAGCTTTTGGTTGGACTACTGCAGATATAAAAGGAATAAGCCCTTCAATCTGTATGCATAGGATTTTAATGGAAGAAAATTGTAAACCCACTATTGAACCCCAAAGAATATTAAATTCAATTATGAAAGAGGTTGTTAAGAAAGAGATTTTGAAATGGTTAGATGCTGGAATTATTTATCTTATTTCGGATAGCCAATGGGTAAGTCCTATTCATTGTTTCCGAAGAAAGGATGAGTAATTGTCATTATTAATGAAAAAAATGAATTAATCCCAACAAGACAAGTTACTGGATGGCGAATTTGCATTGATTATTGAAAATTAAACAATGCCACTAGAAATGATCATTTTCCTTTACCTTTCTTAGATCAAATGCTGGACAAAATAGCTGGACATTCATATTTCTATTTTTTCGATGGATATTATGGTTATCTTCAATTACCATTTGCTCCTAAGGATCAAGAAAAGACAAAATTTACAAGTCCTTATGGAATATTTGCCTTTAGAAGAATATCTTTTGGTTTATGCAATGCACCTGCAACTTTTCAAAGATGTATGATGTCAATATTATGTGATTTTATTTATAAAGGAATTGAAGTATTTATGGATGATTTTTTAGTTTTTGGAACTTCTTTTGAATCTTGCTTGAAAAATATAACAAAAATTTTGAAGAGATGTGAAGAAACAAATTTAGTTCTAAACTAGGAAAAATGTCAATTTATGGTCACAGAAGGCATTGTACTTGGACATAAAGTTTCACAAATAGGGACGGAAGTTGATCAAGTAAAAGTGAATATTATTGCTAAACTGCAACCACCTACTACTGTTACTGATGTAAGAAGTTTTCTGGGTCATGCTGGATTTTATAAGAGATATATAAAGGATTTTTCTAAAATTACTAAACCTCTTTGCCATTTATTGAAAAAAAAAGCTAAATTTAAATTTAATGAAGATTGTCTGAAAGCATTCAATATTCTGAAAGAAAATTAATCACTGCACCTGTCATTGTTGCACTTGATTGGAATAAACCTTTTGAATTAATGTGTGATGCAAGTGATTATGGAATCAGATCTGTATTAGGACAAAAATATGAGAAGATTTTCAAAGTTATATACTATGCTAGCAAAACTCTTAATGAAACTCAAATAAATTACACTACTACTGAAAAAGAGCTTTTAGCAATAGTATATGCCTTTGATAAACTTAGACCATATCTTCTTGGAACAAAATGTATCGTGCACACTGATCATTCTGCTATTTAGTATTTAATATCTAAAAAGGATGCTAAACCTAGATTGATGAGATGGGTTTTACTTTTACAAGAATTTGATTTTGAAATTGTGAACAGAAGAGGAACTGACAACCAAATTAATGATCATTTATCAAGAATCAAAAATAATAATGAGAAGATTTACGAAGAAAATATAAATGAGAAATTCCCGGATGAGCAATTATGTGTCATTTAAGTATTACAAATGCCTTGGTATGTAGATATAGTTAACTACTTGGTTAACAATATTTTACCTTATGGAATGAATAGTATATACATTATGAAATTCAAGAATGATTGTAAATCATATATTTGGGAAGATCCTCATTTATTTAAATTAGGAAGAGATTCTGTGATTCAAAGATGTGTACCTTATGAAGAAACTTTTGTAATTATTCAAAAATGTCACGATTCTGAATTTGGAGGACACTTTGGAGTGGATAAAACTGCATTTAAAACTTTAAATTCTGGATTTTAATGGCCTGCTTTATTTAAAGAAGTTGGACATTATGTGAAAACTTGTGATCGATGTTAAAGAATGGAAAATATATCCAGAAAAGATGAAATGCCTCTAAACTTTATATTAGAAATTGAAACTTTTTATGTAAGGGGTTTAGACTTTATGGGACCTTTTGTACCATCATCTGGAAAGATTTTTATTTTATTAGCAGTTGATTATGTTTCAAAGTGGATTAAAGTTGTAGCTTTACATAACTGTGATTCCAAAAGTGTTTCGAAGTTTTTAAAGAAAATGATTATTACAAGATTTGGAATGCCCAGGATAATTATCACAGATGGGGGAAGTCATTTTAGAAATATAAGAATTCAATCATTGCTGGAAAATTTCAGAATTAAGCATAGAATTGCAACTGCTTATCATCCTTAAACAAGTGGAATGGCTAAAGTGTCAAATAGAGAAATTAAAAGAATATTGGAAAAGAGTGTTAATCCTAAAATAACTGACTGGGTTGATAGACTTGATTTTACATTATGGGCTTATAGAACAGCTTATAAGACACCTATCGGAATGTCACCTTATCGATTAATTTATGGTAAACATTGTCACTTACCTGTTGAACTTGAACAGAAAGCTTATTGGGTGATAAAGAAGTTTAATTATAATTTGAATACTGCAGGAGAAAAACTATTATTACAACTGAATGAAATGGAATAGATAAGAAATGAGTCTTATGTAAATGCAATTATTTATAAGGAATGAATAAAAAAATTGCATGACAAAATGATTTCAAGGAAAATATTCGAGCCTGGACAAGAAGTATTATTATTTATTGCTCATTTAAAACTTTTCCCTGGAAAATTAAAATCTAAATGGATGGGACTATTTATAATCGAAAAAGTATACCATTATGGAGCTGTTGATATTAAAGAACCCAAAAACTGGAAAAGTATTTAAAGTTAACGGATTAAGACTGAAGCCTTATATGGGAGGAATGAAATTAAATTACAAAGAGGCTTATGAGCTGAGTCCACCTGTTTAATTCAATTAATTAGGTCGGGCTGACGACGTTAAACCAAGCTCTTTGTGGGAGGCAACCCATATTTATTAATTTGAATTTAATTGTTGCTATAAGGTTATGCCTTGGTCTTTACTGAATTTGTATATAACTTATGGAAACAGAAGGCTAACAAGTCTGTATTGGCTTAAGCTAAACATTTTCTTGAAGTATATAGAATTTGGACTTGGACCACTCCATGTCAAATCTGAGTAAAAAGGAGATCAAGTTAACCTTCATTTGTGATTGTTTGTGATTTGAATTTTTCGTAATTGTGTTTGTGTGTTGATCATACCCATTTCTTAGAACAATTTTTACGATCGAAACTTTACAAAATTTGACGATAGGCGAATCGGAGTCAATCGAGGTTCCGGTGCCTAGGCTCCAACTTGGGAGCCTAAGCGCCAGAATAACTTGTGTATCGATGATCCGGCACCTAGTTGCCAAATTCCGGTGCCTAAGCGCCGCAGTTACAGATCATGGAAAAACTGAAATTCTTCAGTTTATCACACAAAATCACTTTATATAAAGCCTATTTTTTGTCCCCAATCCCATAGAAACACTAATTTCGACCAGAGCAAGCTATTTTGGAGGAGTTAGAAAGGATTTTGAGGCAATGGATAGAGGAAATCATAAAAATGAGGTAAGAGACAAATCTCCTAAAGATCCCTAGCATTATTTTAATGGTTTTATTGTTGTTAGTCTGGAGAGAATGTTTAGTCGAATGGATAAGATTGAAACGGAACTTCAAAGTATTGGTAATCATCTCCATGAGATGTTCCATCAATACGAGCACTTGGAATGACAAACTAAACTTCAATCTGATCATATGGCTGCCTATCATGACGCTCAAGTAGAAATGTACGTGAAGAACAAGTGGATTGA
The DNA here is from genome assembly GCA_022702705.1 of Papilionanthe hookeriana x Papilionanthe teres. Lineage (NCBI taxonomy): Eukaryota > Viridiplantae > Streptophyta > Magnoliopsida > Asparagales > Orchidaceae > Papilionanthe > Papilionanthe hookeriana x Papilionanthe teres. The sequence goes on from CM040426.1 coordinate 26,181,419, forward strand.
TGAAAAGACGGTTTTGGAATTTCCCAGGGCATTGGTGTTCTACCCCTTCGGTCCTAGTGAACTTCATTAGAAAGAGATGGAAATTGAAGATCGGTATTAATAGATCTTATATGTGTTTTAGGTGTGATCGAGTCTTGTTTTAGTGTGTTGAGTATCTCATTTGTGTGTTTGCTTAATTGTTCAATGTGTGTTGTTGGATTTGAATATTTGCTTTGAATATGTTGTTGTTTGTGTTATTTATTAAATGATGAATCTTGACACAGTAATGTACTGAAGGTTAGTGAATTTGGAATGGATATTAGAATTTACAATTGAAGAATTTGGATACATTTATGCGGATCTATACTACCATTTTAAATTGATTGTGAAAGTATTTGGAGGTTATAAAATGGATTAATACTCTCATAAGAGTAATTAGGAGTCAAATTTGATAAGATTTCGTGGAAAATATTTAATTTAAATCGAATTTTTGGAGAGGCGAGTCTGGCGCCTAGGCGCCAGAATTCAGCACTTAGGCGCCGATTCGGCCTGAACCCGAAAACTCATCTTCTTAAACCCCCCCCCCCACACACACCATTTTTGATGCCTAAGATTCATTCTCCACTTCTTTTCGTGAAAATACCACCTAGAGATCCCATTTAGAGCCGGATTTTCAAGTTTTTGGGCTTGAAATCACCCGATTTCTTCATCTCGAGGTCAGATCTACATTCTAAACTCATTATTTTTTATTTTCACCATGGATTTTGCTCTCATTTAGAAAAACTAAAATTTTGAGAAAAATTTTGATTTTTTTATGGTTAAATCCATGAATTTTTAAGTTTTTTCAACTTTTAAAAGCTTAAATTAGTTTATTTTCCTATATCTGATGAATTTATTTCACATTTTTATTTTCACGTTTAGATGGAACCCAAATCTAAGCGAGGAAAGGAACGAGAAAATTTTGATCGTAGCAAGTTCATCATTGTTGTTGCACACTTCCGATACAATGATTTGGCTCCGACTCGGAAATTTATCTCGGAGCGAAGTTTTTATAATCCTGGAGGAAGAATAGAGGAGACTTTTGTTGCGCTTAACTGGCAACGATTCAGCTATTTCATTGTTGTTGCCATTATCCCGGTTGTTAGAGAGTTTTATGCTAATTTTATGGATGCTGAAGAATTTGAGATTTTCGTTCGAGGAGTTAGAGTAGGATTCACTCCTGAATGCATCAATATTTTCTATGTCCTACCGCCAAATATTGAGTGTTATTACTCTGGATTATCTCCATCTGAGAGAGATTTGGATATGATCATTGCCTACATGACTGATAGTAATGGAGGCTGGAAGATTCAAAACAGAAAAGGGTAAATTTTTCATCTTCTAAGCTTAATGGTGTTTCAAAGGCATGACACTACTTTATTTCTGCTCATCTCCTTCCATCCAATATTCTGAGCGAAGTCACCAAAGATAGAGCTATTCTTAACTACTACATTCAAGAGAGGAAGTCTATTGATGTAGGAAGCATTATTTATGATTCTGGGGAGGCTACTGCTCGTTCTAGCACTTCTACTAGACTTGGTTTTCCATCTCTGATCTATTCTCTATGTCAAAGTGCCGGAGTAGTTGCTGAGCTTTCTGAGGAAAAGCTCAAGTCAACAAAGCTTTTAGGAAGAGAAAGTGTCAGCATTTATGATCGACTGCGAGGTAAGAGTTCTACTGCACCTGGTGGTTCATTACCTACTTCAGGTAGAGCTTCTACTTCTAGACCTTCTACTTCTGTTGAGCCATCATCTACTTTTTGGGAAACCATGCACGATCAGTTTATGGAGCAGTAGCATGATTTTTTCTTAACTCACTGCAAAGTAGATACGATAGAAAAGAAGATTGATCATCTTTCTGAGTATACACAAAGAAAGACTGATTACGATGCTGAGTATTCAGAGTCTTTAGTGAGATTTCTGAAGGGTGAGCACGATATTCAGTTCCCTACTTGTCCCAGATTTTCAACTTATGTTGATCCTAAGGATATGGAGTTTTCTTCTGGAGATGACGATGATGAAGCTACTGATACGGTGATTAGTAGCTCGACTTATCTCTAGAGATTGTTGATTCCGTTTTTAGTGTGTTTCTTGTTTCTAGTGCTGTTTATTGTGATGTTATTTGTTAGTGTTATTGTGAACTTTTTATGTTAAAACTGTTTTTAGATTATCTGATGTGTGTTTAAGACTGAAATGTGAATGAGTTTCTATAAAAGTTTATTTCTGTTTCAGCCTACTGTTTAGTGTTCATGAATAGTTAGTAAATTTGCATGTTCAAAAAAAAAATATAAAAATATATATAAAAGAAAGAAGAAGATTTATTTTTAGAAAGTAACTCCTGCTCTGCAAAACTTTTTCTATATATGCTTAATCATTTCTGTTATATTCATATTGAAGCATGTGTAGAATTAGAAGTTAGTTTTTCCTTACTACATCATTATTGTACTTAGATTAATTCATGTTTATTTTTTTCTCTCATGCTTTAGAAAATTTCATAATTCATATTTATACTAAAGCTGAAGTTTAGGGGAAGGGAAAACATTTATCAAATTTACATATTATTTGTCCTTTAAGAACTAATATTTTCTTTAAAAATATATTAACTTAACATAAGGAATGAAAAATCTATTTAAGATTACCTAAATTTTTTAATTTATAAATAATTTAGTAAACATAACTATTTCAAAAATTTTGATTGATTTTAAGAATATAATTATTTAGCTTAAAGAATAATAAGATCAAAAATTTTTTATTTATAGTAAAGAGAAGTGTATTTTGGAAATACTAAGGAATCAAGATTATTGCTTGAAAAAGAAAAGATTGAAATAAGTTTTGAAAAATAATAAATTATTAAAAATGTCATATTTATTAAGTAAGAATGTATAAGTTTTTAAAAATAAGTTAAGGATAGTGAAGTTCAAAATCATTAACAGGCTATCCAAAAATAGTAATCCTCACTAAAAAAAAGTTTGAAAAACAATCCAAAAGAAAAAAGAAGAAAAAGAAGAAAAAAAAATAATGTGAGGAGAAGCTTGAGGAAATGCCTAATAAAAAAATGGCTTCACTTGAATTATCTTGTAATAAGAAAACTGATTACATTTTTAACTTCATTTCTATGTAAAAATATTTTTACTAGAAAAATATTTCATGGAAGACTTTTTCTTGTAGATATTCTATGTGACCTTAATATGATGAACTACAGTTAATCTTGAAATAAATGAAAAATTAGAAGTCTTATGATCTGGTAGTTAAATTTTCTTTAATTCTTAAAATCAAACTTAATTAGTGAAATTTGGTTAATGATTTGCTAAATCATTTATCAAACCAAAAATTATAAGGAATCTTAAATATTTTAACTTCATTCCAAATGTTATCTATTTTATGTAATTAAAAGGGTTACTTGAGGACAAGTAACTTTTATGTTTGGGGGAATTTGATCTACCTAAAAAATACCCATTTTTATGCCTTATTTATGATTCAATTCTTAATAATATTATGCTTTAATGAAAGGAATTTTCATGTTTTTGGATGTAGATGATTTAAGAAGAGTCCAAGAAAGAAAAAGAAGGAAAAAGGAGCAAAAAAGGAGCTTATGGAGCAAAATTTTGGTATTATTGGCCTGGCGCCTAGGGGCCAGAATCCGGCGCCTAAGCGCCAGTTCGATACAGTTGCTGTCAAGTTTTTTTTGATGACTTTGGGTAGTTATTTTGATGGTGTTAAGCGGTTATTGGAGTTTCTAGAAGACTGGAAGTTACTCCTAATATATAGGACATGTGATACAATGTAATTGGACACAAGGAAACGATCTGGATCGCGAAGAGGTGCGACCCAAAGTGAAGAGGTGCGAAAGACCAGGTCACAGAGTCTGGCGCCTAGGCGCGACGGTTACCTTCTAGAAGTTACATTGAATTTGGATGAATTTTGAAGAGGTGCCTTAAGCAACCCCTGGTCAAATTTAGAGGTCTATAAATAGGAGCCCATTCCACAAAAAAATCGCACCAAAACCCTCACTCTTAGTACACATACCCATTTTAGCATCTTCTCTCTCATCTCTCGTTTTATTTAGTCTCTTCCATACTTAGGGTGTCACTTTATTTTGTATCTAGTGAGTTTATTTTGAGTGTTTATTGTGTATTATTGTTGTTGGAGTCTTTCATCATTGCTTTGGAGTCAGTAGAACTCAGCAGATCACTGGAAGAAACTCTTCAGATAAGTATTTGTACTTTGGTTCAAAGTTTTATAAATATGTTTTGTAATGTTATTTCAATGTATTCTGAGTAGTTAGTTATCTTTCTCCTTTCTACTATGAAAAGATTATAAATTAATTAAATTTTATAGGAGAATTAAATATAAAATATTTTAAAACATTGTGATGATATTAATACCTGATCATAGTTTACTTTTTAAATTGGCTATTTAATTTGTTAAAACCTGTTGAAGAATTTGGAGACCTATCCGGAGATAAATTCTTAACTAGTAGATATCACATGAATCCTTAGGTAATCACAGGCTATACGCGGATTGTTTAAGGTGAAGTGCAAATAAATAGGAAGATAATATTTATTGGGCGTAAAATTAATTAGTTTTTCAAGTGACAGACTAAATTCTAATAATTTGGTTTATAGAAAGGTTAACGGGTCACTGGTAGGGCCGACCATAGCCACCCTTAGATATCTAGTAGTGTGAGCCTAGATTAACCAATTATACTAATAAAACATCCTAAGCCTATCTATAGATTAGTCAATGATCTTTGCACCTGGACTAAAGGGTAAAAATTAGGAATGCTTCTATTTGGCACAATACCATAATCTTAATTCCCTACAAAAGATAATTTCTCTATAATTCTTGGATTAGTTGAACAAGGAGAAAGTCGTTTTTATACTTGCATTGAATTTTAATTACCGGTTACTTTACTTTACTGCTTATTGCTTACTTTCTTTTAGTAAAAATTATTAGTTAATTAAATTTAAATATATATATATATATAAAAGAAATTATATATAAATTGCATTTGAACATTTCAAAATATTACTTATATTTTTTACTTTTTATAAAATTCTCTATACCTGTGGGATCGATAACCAGGACTCCACTAGAGCCCTGTATTACTTGAACGATACGTAAACTTGAATTTAAAATTGTGACTTTTACAATAATAAAATTGAATTATAAAATTATAAAAGTAAACCTCGCACGTCATGTTTTTGAAGCCATTTGCTGGAATTTAAATATTCTAAAAAGTGGTATCTAATTCTTGTATTTTAAAGCATATATAAAGTCGCATCGCATCAGGTTGTCATCCGACATGACGTAAATCCTCCTATCTTCCAGGCTATTCACATGATCAGTATTAAGTGAATATAAGCCCTAATAAATAAAATTGGCAGGATGAATCACTAAATTGTTATTTCAAATCGAAGACAAATCATAAGGTAGTTTGGGAAATCACCAAGATTTTTCTTGGACCACTGTCTTTCCTTTTATTGACCTCACTTTTGGTTGAGGTCTAGTATCTCTTTAGAATAGCCTAGGGTCTAGCCATAGGACTCTCCTATTGACTTTCTTAGAGGACTAGTCATGGAACCCTCCCCATAAAATTCAAAACTCTTCTTGCTTCACTAGGACTTTTCATATGCTTGAGGCCTAACCTCCACCTTTTGGTAGGAATAAGGCAAGCATAAGGAATCCTAGGGGAAGTCTCCTATATGTGGTCAGACCTTAGGATTTGCCCTGAGGGAGGTCTGGACTTCACCACTCACATGCACACATTCCCCCAAACCTTTGGAAACACATGTAGATGGTTCTTCTCAACTCTTGGCATCAGGCTAGGGTTTGACTAGTACCAATACATAGAGGACCAAATGTGAGTGACCCTTGGTCAATAACTCAATTTAAACCATCTCATGACATTCATCTCAAACCAAGCTTCAATTTTCCAAAATTTCGAACATTTGGCCCCTGACCTCCCAAAATGCCCTAAATTACCCAAAATTCTTCAAATTCACCAAAATTCCCCAAAAATTATTCCAAGATATTCCTTACCACTCAAATTGACCATCCATGACCAAAAATTCCAAAATTTCCAAAAATACCCCCCAATACCCTCAAAATACCCAAAATACCCTTTTTGCCCAAAAATCCAAAAATTCCAAAAAATTCTCAAAAAATTCCAGAAAATCCTAAAATTTTCCAATTTCATTTTGTTCAACTACACCATAAGCCAATTTTGTCAATTTAACCCAATTTAAATCAAAATAACCCCAATTTGGCCTACGTAGCCCAAAAGTGCCCAAATCAAACCCAATCTTGACCCAATTGACCAAAATCTTTCCCAATTTCAATTCCAAACTTCAATTTAACATCTTTAATATCAATATAAACCAAATTCAAGCCCAATGTGACCCACATTGGAATCCAATTCCACTTGAAATCCATAATCCCCAATTTTTCCTAAATAATCCAAAATCTCCTAAATAAACCCAATGTCAATCAATTCCTCACAAATTTCAATCCCAAACTCTTTATAACACCTCCTTAAACTGAATTTAATCATCAATTGTCCACAATTTGAGCTCAAGTCTTACCTAAATCCATTTTGGACCAAACCCCCAATTTTGACCCAAATTGAACACATGTCCTAAATCCACCAAATTGACCCTCAAAACTTTGACAAAACCCTATCATGTCTTCATTAAATATCTTTTAGACAAACATATCTTCACTATTGTTGAAGACCTCTGGACCTCATTCCCACTCAAACTTAAGATAACTTGACCCAAATCCAATATGGTCCAAAATAATCAAAAATCCTATCCATACCAAAATTGAACTTCCAAATGAGCTCAAAACCACTTTGTGTCCTCATGAATGATCTTCATTACAATAATATGGACAATATTTATCAAGGAACTTGAGCTTCATTCAAGCTCAAACACAAGTTAAGCCAACCCAAACCCAAATGAACCTAATTGAACTAATGATTAAAATCAAACCAAATTAAACAAAAATTAACCAAATTAAACCTCATTACATGCCCTAAAATAAATATATATATAATAAATAAAAAAATAAAATAAATAAAATACATTTTTTTAAAAGAAAAAAAAAAGAAATAACCCTCTTCCCTCACCTCTCCTCCATGCCTCTTCCCTCACCTCTCCCTCACCTCTCCCTCACCCTACTCGCCGCCCTAAAGCCCACCTCAACTCCACCTCACCTTCTCCTTACCTTCACCATGCCTCCACCTCACCACTCCCTTACCCCCTCCTTAACTCAAAAAAAACCGTGAGCCCCCCACTTAACCCTATCATCATCCCATTTTTACCCACTTCATTCACTTCATCACCATAACTCCTCATTAACCCCCCCCCCCCCCCAAATCCCTCTCCTAGCCGTGAGCCTCCCTCCTCTTCCACTTCTTCTTCCAAGCAAGCAACACCCTACCCAAAACCCTCCTAGCCGTGAGCTTCAACAAGGGCTTCTCCAAAGAGTTTCTTCCATCAACTCCTCCAAATCAAGGTAAGTTTCTTCACCCATCTCACGTTTAGCCTAAGATCCCACACATACATGCTTATTGTTTAGTTTTCTGCTTCCTTTTACAAAGATTTTCAAATTTATATGCATGCTATTAATCTCCATGTATATCTTTAAAAATCATGGGTAGGTTCTTTCTTTTCACAAATCTTCATTTAATTTAAATGTTTCCATGTTTAGGCTTAGGAATTCCTTTTCATGCAAGGTTATTTAGCTATTTAGTTTTTAAATCTTTCCATGTTTAGTCTTAGGATTTCTTTTTTCATGCAAATTATCTAATTATGTTAACTATTTTAAATATTTACAAATCTACCACCTAGTTTTTATTACCTTAAAAAAATAAATTTTAAAAATATTTTAATACAACATAAAGAAAATAAAAACAAAATAAAGGAAAAATAAACATAAAGAAGGAATAAAAATATATATATATAATAATAAAAAGAAGAAAATGAAATAAAAATCTAAAATAATAAATAACTAAATGAATAATAATATATATATGTAAATTAATAATAACAATATTAAATTTAAAAATAAATAAATACCACTAAAATATCAAAATACTAACTAAATGCTAAATATGTATATTTGTAAATTAATGATATTATGAAAATAATGAAAATAATTTTATAATTTTAAAAGAAAACCAGAAGTATGAAAAAAAAATGATAATAATAATAACTAAAATAATAATTGTAAATATAAATAAAAAATAAAAATAAGCAAATAAAAATGTCATTATTTTAAAAATAATGTAAATGTAAATATATAAATGTAAATAATAATTTTAATATATAATAACCTAATATAAATGATAATAGCTTTCAATAAATAAAAGAATAATCAAGGAGAGAGAAAATGAAAAGCTTTATAATTAAATAAATAATAATATAAATGATAAATAAATAATATAAATAATAAATTTAAATATACATCTAAAAAATAACAATAATAAATTAAAATAAAAATAACTTATAATTTAAATATATTAAAAGATAAGGATATAAGAGATAATAAAAATAAATAACACACACACACACACACACACACACACACACATATATATATATATATATATATATATATATATATATATATATATATATATATATATATATATATATATATATATATATATATATATATATATACATAAATTGAAAATAATTTAAATAATATACATGAATAATAAATTAAATTAAAATTAAATAGTTAAAATTAAATAAAACAAAAAAATAAATAATAATTAAATTAATTTAAATAATAATTAATTAAATAAACCGAAAACAATTATATAAGCAAATATTAAATTAAATTAAATTAAATAAAAAATAAAAAATTAAATTAAATTAAATTAAATTAAACAACACTGTAAATAAATAATAAATGAAATTAAATTAAATTAATTAAATAAGTTAAATTAGATTAAATTAAATTAAACAATAATGTAAATAAATAATAAATTAAAATAAATTAAATTAAACTAAATAAATTAAATTAAATTAAAATTAAATAATAATGTAGATAAATAATAAATTAAATAAAATAAAATAAGTTAAACAAATTAAATTAAATTAAATTAAGCAATAATGTAAATAAACAATAATTTATACTAAATTAAATTAATTAAATTAAATTAAATAATAAAATAAATTAAAATAAAACCGAAAATTATAATTTAAATAAGTAAACATTAAGTAATTATAAATTAAAGTAAAATAAAATAAATAAATAACAATTGATTAAATAAAATAAATAAATAACGATCAATTAATTAAATAAAATTAATAACAATTAATAATATAAATAAAAGATAATAAAGAAAATAAATCACAATGAATTAAATAAGATAATAAATTAAATAAATAATAAAGATAATAATAATTTTAATTACAAATAAAAGATAATAATTTTAAATAACACATAAATAATAAATAACAATAATAACATACAATAATAACATAACACATAAATAAATAATAACAATAACACAAGACAAAAAACAAAATAAAACAATAACATACAACAATAACACAACACAACCATCACAAATCACAACATACAACAACATACAGCAACAATCCCGACCACAATACAATACCAACACGATAACAATCAAACCAAGGATAGGCCTCCTGAGGCATGGTTTATTTTTCCCTTTATAAAGACCCCTAGAAAATCACAGCTTGGTGTAGAAAACATAATAAAGAATACCCTTATGCTTAGTAAATGCATGGAGTAACCCAAATTTTACCCGATGTCCACACAATCTTCCCAATTCACATTCCAAACTCAAAGTTCCTAGCTCTAAAAACAAACCAAAACCAAAACCAAAATCAAACTAAAATCAAACTAAACCCAAACCAAAACCAAATAACCAAATCCAAACACAAACTCAATCAAATCTTCCACAAATAAAATCACAAACTTTTTACAGCACTCCGATAAGTCTAAATCAAACTACTAATTACCACCAGTCCAAATCCAAACCACACCTAAACCCATCTGCCCCAACCTACCCCGAACACCTGTGTCATTAAGCATAAGGGTATAGGTAGGATGAGTTGTTAAGCAACATAGTAAGTCTAAATGAGCCCAAGACTTTTCACCATGCTTTGAGAGGGAAGCATGGACCTGCATCCTTCTCTGACCTTTTGGATACCTCAGAGTTCTATTAAACTTAATATGTCTGCTTAACGAAACCATCCTTAATTAAATTAACAAAGTTCATTGAAACACAACATAGAAATTCGCATAGATATCATAGGACTTGGTAGATAACCAGAATCTTAACATTGACATCATAGGACTTGGTAGACAACCAGGATCTAAACATACACATCATATGATTGAGTGTTACTGCTTGTTAGTCCTACTTCTTCCTATTTTCTGGCATGCTTTAATTTCTGCAAAATTATAAACACATACATGCAATGCAATACTAAAGTTTCAGCTGGGAAAGATGAGAAAACCCACTTGGTACATTTTTATTTTAATGCAATTTACTTACCTGTACTGTACTTTACTTCTCTTGCATGTTAAACAAGAATGTCACCCTGCATGAAAACTAAAACCTTTAGGATAGCCACAAAACTGAAACCCAAAATTAAATTAAAAGTCACAACAAGATAAAATTCACCGCCACAACATTCAAAATATAAAACAACTTAAAATTTAATCACAAACAGAACAACAAAGCTACAATTGCAACTAAATTAAAACGTCTCATTGGATAATCGGGAATACCTCGAATGATGTAACCCACGTGTTGCTAACGGGATTTCCCACGGTCTAAATGAAAGTGTGGAACTCATTCAGTTGAGTTTAGGAAATTCATCTGGACTAAGTGAATCTGATGAAAATAACGGTGCCGGGATGACGGAACCGTGGGATCTTAATCGGTTCTGTTTAATCAACTTTAAGATTTGTTTTAATTAAAACACTAAAACACTTGGATTCTAAGACATATCTAAACCAAAACACTTCTCTCACCTCCTGATTTTCACCTTCTAAAACTGAACCTCTGCAACGACAAAGGAGCTTGGAGCATAGTGGGCAGCACAACCATCTTCTTCTGCAAAACCTGAGTCTACAACAGCAAAACAGTTCCTTAGTTCAAATAACCAACTAGCTATAGGACTTCGAGGTATTTGCCCAGTGCAAAGTAAACTCTCATCTCATCTTTTAAGATTTTTCACCCGGTGCATTATAAGCCCTAACTCGTCTAGGTTTCCGAGGTTGTCATCCCGATATGACATAAACCCTCACATCTTCCAGGCTATTCATATGATCGACATCAAATGAATGTAAGCCCTAAATAATAAAATTGGCAGGATGAAATATAAATTAAATCTTTTCCTAAACTGAGCCAAACAATAGGATAGCTTGGGAAAACACCGGGATTCTTATCGAATCTGTTTTCTTCCCCTAGTTTTCTTTTCTTTTGGACTCCATAAAATGAAATGTTCTAAAATTTGAACCATTCACCTATTGAATTCCGATAATCACATTTCGTTGAAAGAAATCCTTACCCTTGGAAGTCGTGAATATAATTATTTCCTGATCTTTATCAAGAGTTTTCTTAGGTGACTTCGGTTGTCTAAGATGTATTTAACTATAGGGGCTTGCCCTTATAGAAAACCTAAAAGACCCCAGATTAATATAAACCCCATTTAATCCTCTAATATTAAAAGGGGGAAATTTTCGGCAAACATACAAGTTTCTCAGACCAAACGGATGTCATACTTTTCCTTAGTTCATTTGATTGAGCCTCATCCTCAAGTTTTGTGTTTATCCTTCGGGATATATACAAAGCTCGAGGTATAGTGCTCTTTCATTCAAACTTTGAAAAATATGAGATCAGTTTGACTCCATATTTTTATATACTAAATTATAATTAAATTAAAATTTTCCTTCCGAAGAGGCGATGGGATTTCGATTCCAGCGACTGACAGCTTCTAATGGGCAACCCCAACTAAAACGTATATTTAAAACTTTTTATACGCCGACAGCTTCTGGCGAATCTACTGGGGATTTAGTTTCTCTCTTCATAAAAATCAAGAAATACTATATTCATATATCGGTAATGTACTCATGTCTCTCATGAGCCAAATTACCATTCTTCTGTTGACATACTTTACCCATTTCCTTCTTGGGAAAGTATGATCAACTCTCCTGGATTCCAGGACCATCTATTTAGCCACTCCTAGACAGAGAGGTTCGGGGATCCTTAGGATTTTTTTTCCTTTGATCTTGTGGGGTTGGACCCCTAATAGGAGTGTGGTGAATTAATTCTACTTGGGCAATGTGAGTTATGAAAAGGGATCCTCAGCAGGGTCCTTTGCTTCACCTTTTTCTTCTGCCTCTTGGAATTAATTTTTTGCCTTCGACAAGTTAATCCACCTTTAAAATTCTAAATATCATTTAAAACAAACACATGAAAATCTAAAAGAAAAAAAAGAAAAAGAAGAACAAAATATGATAAGAGAAAATAATAATATATTAAATGAAATAAAAAATTTTACCCAGTTCACAGAGCGATCTTTTTTCATAGTGTTCATACTATGATGACAAAGTCTTTGGCCCTTCCAAAATTTTGGAACGTTTCTTTTGACAGTTGAAATGTCAACCCCTTCGCTGACTTTCTCCTACGACTTGCCCTCTTCTCGTGAGGCTCGTCTTGCAGCACCGTTGATTCAGTTTGGAGCCGGCTTCAGTGAGTTTGAAGTCGTGCTTGGAAAAGCCCCGTTCGTGGTCCTGAATGTTGCCGCCCCCGAAGTACAAGAACCATCTGCCGAGTTCGATCTGAACTACCATGAAGACTTCCCTTCTGCTAAAAAGGTGAAGATTACTGCTGTCCCTGTCAAACTAGTTGGCTCCATGACAAGGAGAGTCGTCACCTCTACTGCTTCCGGCTTCGCCGTTACATCACTAACTTCCCCATCTGCTAAAAGGAAGGAAATTCTGCACGAGGAAGATTCTGAAAAAGCCTTCTTTGCTCTGTCGTCTGTCTTTGAGATTGGTTCTAGTTCCAGGGTTTCCCCATTGACCAAATCCCAAAGGAGGAATCTCAATCGGAGGCTTCACAAGGCCTCCAGGGCACAAGCTGCAAGTATACCAGTGATTGATGAGATTCCTCAGCAGGAGGAACTCGGTTTACCAAATACCTCTCCTCTCCTCCGAGGTAGTAGGTTCCACCCGTTAGCTGGTACTACTAGAAATGAAAGTCTCCATAGGATTGTCGCTGCGCTTCCAGCACCGCACAGTCGTGATGAAGAGGGAAAGAAGCTCACACCCATCACTCGAGCTCATACTCTTCTACGGAGATTGGCCGAATTAGAAAGATGTTCTGTTGCCAAGCTTCTTAAAAGGATGGGATGTGCAATATCCCCAGAAGTGAAAGAGGAAATTTTGAAAATGGAAAAGCATAGCAGGGCTTCTGTCAAGCACCGTTTGGGAAAGTGTGTTGAGACAATTACCACCGATTCGACACTCGCAATACGACGACCAGTCAAGTCTCGGCTAGGTCCAAGAATGCCACTCAAGGAACTCCCAAGGAAGAAGAGAGGATTATTTTCCTCTGTACATGGTCTGCACTCTAGGGAGCACACTTCCTCTCTTGGTCCTGATGTCCCCGCTGAGACATTCCGTCTCGAGGCATCAATTCTCAAGAGGAGAGTGTGGTTACCAAAAGTCACTACACCTGTCCACTTCGAAAAGTCTACAAATCATCAAATGGATTATAAGTCCGGCACTCCTATCGTCACCACTCTTGTTGCTTCAGAGTCAGTGGCAGAAGAAGGGTCGATGGAAGATATAATTCAGAAACTTCATGAAGAGATTTCAGAGTTAACCAGGGAGCAAGGATTGGAGGTCGATAACGAGGATCCCCACCTGTCAAATTACTTGGATGATGAATTCATGGAAATCAACATGGTCGATACCAGGGCCACAACGTCTGTGCGTGAATCTCCTCGTGGGGAGGATGCAATAGAGAGCTTCAAAGATCCGTGTCCGCTAGAGACAAAATGATCAACCAATTGGAAAAGAGAATGGAGAAAATGACCGCCTCTATGACTACCATGGCCACATTGCATGGACAGTCTCAGTCACGTCTGATAGCATCTCCAGAAATCAATCAGCCTGAGATAATACACATCACCGATGAAAGAAGAGAGGTCGCCTCTGCCAATGAGAATGAGCTTCCGAAGAAGGATTCAACCTCGAATCTAGCAGAAAAGGATCTTAAGAAAATCGTCGAACAATAAGTTCTGGAGGCCTTGGCCCGGTCCAAAGGCGGAGCATCAGTTTCAAAGGGTAGACCACACCCAGAGGAATTTAATGTTGTACCTTACCCCAAAGGCTTCGTGCCACCGACCTTCAAAATGTTCAACGGAACAGGAAACCCTCGGCAGCATATAGCGCACATCAAAGCTAGCTGTTGCAACACAAGAGTAAGTGAAGCGCTATTGTTCTGTCAGTTTGTCAGCAGCCTGTCGCGAATAGCTTTCGATTGGTATGCATAAATTCCTAATGGATCAGTAAATACTTTCACAGAAATGGAAAGCATGTTTGTGAAGAGATTCGTAAGTGCTCAGCATCATGTCACCATACGAGATCTCATGGTAGAACGTCAGAAGCCCGACGAGACTTTGGTTGACTACATCTTGAGGTGGAGAAACTTAAGCATGAAATGCGAACCTCAGCTACAAGAATAGCACACGATCGATATACTACTTAAGAGTATTCACGGTTCGGTAGCTTTCATGCTTAAGGGTCTCACGATCAAGTCCTTCGAGAAACTGCTCAGCTAGGCCAGTAGCTTACAGGAAGATATCAAGCACATGGAGCCTGCAGAAAAGACAGAGAAAACGGAACCAGCAAAGGCTTATGAGAAGAGATCTGGCGTAGTGGCTGCGGTCGATAAAGGAAAGCAACCGATGATGATTCAAACCGAGCAGTCGCCTCAACGAAGACGATGAGCCTCGCAGTACGGTCGGCCTCGCAGACGATAGGCCATCGAGCAGTACGGACAGCCTCGTCCACCGCAGAATAATCAGCCCGGTCAGCAGCAACAGAGACCGTACAAGACAAAAGGGAGACCAGTTGCTACAATATCAGAACGACAACACAAAAACTACTCTTTCAAAAATGAAGTTGTAGCAAAGATGTTCAAGAATCTGCTAAAGAAGCCCGAGTTCAAGTTACCCGAGCCGAAAAAGCCAGAAGAGGTGAATAAGAAAGATCAGCCCAACTTCTGTCCCTATCACCGGATGCTCGGACATACAATCGAGAACCGCTTCGGCTTCAACGATTGGCTTGAGCACAATTACAAAGAAGGAAATATAACGATACCGAAGGAATATTTGAAGGAGCCTGAAAAAGGTTCTATAAATGTAATTTCAGCCGAGCCAATCTATTCGCTTAACCCATATGTCGGTAAGGGTGGATGGAGTGCAATTTGGAATGAGCTCGAGAAGGTCCCGGATCGATTCAGCCCGCTCCAAAGAAAGCCGCCGTCCGAGTCCACCGCCGCATGCGGTCCAAGATGAAAGCTTCACCGAGGAAGCTACCGCGACGAGAATGGAAGAAGAAAGAGATCATGAGCGAGATTAAAGATGATAGCGCGAAGGATAGGATAGAGGCTGCTCCCGTTAGACTGGTTGTCTCAGATTTAGGGGTGAAATCCCTCGAACCCTTGACTTTGTATCATTATCTTTGTACCCCTCCAGGGTCTCGTAATAATGATATGAATGATGTTGGCTACGTTCTTACAGTCTCTAGTGATGACGAAACTAATCACAACCTATCTAACCCCGATTTTGATTCCCAAAATGATCCTCAAATCATATTAACTTCTAGCAAATATAAAGAAGACATCGACAACAGCGGCTACGACAGTACGAGAAGTGAGGAGCCAGTCCTCGAGTGCAAAAGAACTCCACTTGACATCAGTTTGGACTTCTCAGATACAGAAGGACCTCTGGGTCCAGAAGAAGAAGAAATAACGGAAGTGCAATTAAGGAGTGGCAAGGTGCTACCTCTGAGAACAACACCAGTGGACAAAGGAAAGCAGATAGTCACTCAAGAAAAAATACCTCCAGCTACTGAAGAGATACAAGTTCGAACTGAAGTTGAAAACCCAAATAAAGTGGATTACAACGTGTTAGCTCATCTCAGGAAGTTTCCGGCCAAACTAAGTATTTACGATGCTCTGATCCTGTCAAAGGAGATCAGAGAAAGTTTGATCAAGGCTCTACTTGATCTACTTGATCCCGACATTTGCTTATCGCAGTTGGCTTGCACATCCTCAGATGGAGTTTGCACCATAAAGGAACAGCCTGGCGTAACTTTCACCGACGAAGATTTGCTACTCGGTACAGCCGATCACAATCGTCCACTCTACATTTCTGTCATCATCGGCAGATTCGTGCTTTCCAGAGTCTTAGTAGATCCTGGAGCGTCTCTCAATATAATGAGTCTACGGACGTTAGCTTACTTGGACATCGACGCCCGAGAGCTTTCAATGGATAAAATGATGTTAAGAGGTTTCAATCAGAAACGAGAAAGAGCCCTCGGATCTATAACGCTACAAATGGAAGTCAAAAATCTAGTAATAGCTGTAAAATTCCAGGTCATCGATGCGGATACTTTGTTCAATACCCTGCTTGATTGACCGTGGCTCCATGAGTACAATATGGTCCCGTCGTCACTTCATCGGTGCATCAAATACTACAAAGATGGACAAGAACATTGCATTAAAGGGGATCTACTGCCGTTTTCAATACATGAAGTGGGCATCCATGAAGACGCCGCTTACTATGCTCCTCTGAAGAAAATAGTATTTTCAAGAGACATTGTGATAAGCAAAATTGAAGACTCATAGGAACTACAAGGACGAGACCGTATGGCTCTAGTTCAACGATCTCTTACCAGTCCTTCTCAACAAGTTGGTAAAATTTATTTTAGCCCACGCATCTGAGGTCGAGGCCGGGGACGTGGTCGAGGAAGAATTTCCTGGATTGTTAAACAGAAGAAGCCAACAATCAACATCGACATGGAGGGAAGCTCCGAAGAAGATAAAGAAACAATAATAATAAGTCAGAAGAAGCGTCAGTTCGAGATCTCTCTGGACGACGAAGCAAAGGATGAATACGAATCGATGTACGATCGGATTAACCATTATGTTCATGCCATGACCCTTACTCCGATCCATTCTCAAAAGGTATAGAGTATAGAGGTCAAGGAAGTTCATAACGATGGTTTTAAACCGATCAAGTTTTACAAAGCTTCCCCTTCTACTTCTGAACCTTGTGTAATTCTTGAATAAAAATGACTCAAATGAATTAATGGAATTACCTTTTGGCTACTTTTCTCCTTGTGTACAAAAGTTAATTCAACAAGGATAGGTGTCAAAGAAAATGCCAAAAGGTAAGTTACAATCATTCAAAAAATTATGGAATGTAAAAGGAAAGAAACTCAATTCGAAAGAAGGTCTTGGGTTTGGTACGCTCGGACCCGTCGATGACTCAGAATTTTGCATGGTTGTTACTAGTCAGTCAAAAGAAGATTGCCTAGACATTCAAAATGAATATGAAGATCAGCCAATAGGCGATGCTCTGCCAGAATTCAAAGAATAAATCAAATCAACAGTCGATGAATTAAGAGAAATCAATCTCGGGACTGAGGAGCAGCCCCGGCCGACTTTCATAAGTTCGTTACTCAACGAAGAAGAGGTTGCATACTTGGTCAGGTTACTATCAGAATTCAAAAATTGCTTCGCTTGGAGCTATGATGAAATGTCAGGACTATCTCCGGGGGTCGCAGTTCCCCGCCTCGGAGTGGATAAGAATGTGATGCCAGTAAAGCAAGCTCCCAGAAGGATGCGCCTCGAGATAAAACAGCAACTTACAATAGAAATCAAGAAATTAATAGACGCTAATTTTGTCCGAGAAGAACAGTATCCGACGTGGTTAGCTAATGTTGTGCCAGTGAAAAAGAAAAATGGACAAATCCGAGTGTGTGTCGACTTCAGGGACTTAAACAAAGCATGTCCAAAAGATGAATTCCCGTTGCCGATACCGGAACTAATGGTGGAAATCGCGTCGACACTTGAAACTTTCTCCTTTATGGATGGATCTTCATGATACAATCAGATCAAGATGGCACCAGAAGACGCAGCGCTCACAGCTTTCAGATCTCCGATCGGGATTTACTGCTACACCGTGATGCCGTTTAGACTGAAGAACGTAGGAGCTACATACCAAAGAGCATTGACGAGGATCTTCGATGAACTCATTCACAACCAAGTGGAATACTATGTGGATGATTTGGTCGTCAAGAGCAAGATAAGAGGAAACCACCTATATGATTTGAGGATCGTATTTGAACGATTACGACAATATAATCTGAAGATGAATCCCTTAAAGTGCGCTTTCAGCGTTACCTTTGGGAAATTTCTATGGTTCGTTGTCCATCATCGGGGAATCGAAATCAACCCAGAGAAGATCAAAGCCATCTTAGAAATGCCTCCCCCTAAAACCTTGAAACAACTACGTTCATTTCAAGGAAAACTGGCATATCTGAGGCGCTTTATATCTAATATGTCGGGTAGGTGTCAGCCTTTCTCAACATTAATTAAAAAGGATGCCAAATTTATTTGGGAAGAAAAGTGTCAGCAGGCTTTCGAAGATAATAAACGATATCTAACGACACCTCCTGTTTTAGCAGCCCCTATCCCGGGTAGACCGTTGATACTTTATACCACGGCGTTAGATGAGTCTCTCGAAGCTCTACTTGCCCAAGTCAATGATGAGGGTAAAGAGAATGCACTCTACTACTTGAGTCGACGTCTAATACCCGTGGAGGTAAGGTATCCTCCTATCGAGAAACATTGTCTAGCTTTAGTTTTTGCCACTCAAAAGCTCAGACATTACATGTTGTCTCATAAAGTCAACTTGATTTTGAAGGTTAATCCTTTGCAATATTTGATGACCCGACCAACGCTTTCCGGACGCTTAGCAAGGTGGTCAATGATATTATTGCAATTCGATATAACCTTTGTGCCCCTTTGCGCTATCAAAGGGCAGATTCTTGCAGATTTTCTCGCAACGCACCCACTGCCAGCTGGGTCCCCGCTCAATGACGAGTTACCAAATGAGCAGATACTACAGATAGAAGATCCCAATGCTCAACGTTGGGAAATGTACTTTGATGGAGCGTCATCAGCTCGAAAAGACAAAGGATCAGGAACAGTTATACCAGGCAAAGCAGGAATTGGTTTAATCTTTGTGACACCAGATCGGGCCATGCTGAGGTTTTCTTACCACTTGACAGAGTCGTGTACCAACAATGAAGTAGAGTATGAAGCCCTAATCACCGGCTTGGAATTAGCAATACTAATGAATATAACGGACATTGCCATTTATGGCGACTCACAGCTTGTCATCCAGCAAGTGGAAAGACAGTACAAAATTCTAAAGCCGAGATTAGAAGAATACCACCGGTATACAATGAAGTTACTCGAGCAAATTCCAAATGTGATATTCTATAGTATTCCTCGAGCAGACAATGCCCATGTGGATGCTTTAGCAAAAATCGCTAAAGAATTGGCTTGTCAACCCGAAGATTCTATAGATATTACAGTACAAGGACGTCAGGTGTTGTCTTAGATCGACCTCGACAGTCTACATGAAATTGAAAAAGAAAAGACAGTTGCTGCAGTGGCAGAAGATACAAAAGATTGGCGTCAACCATTAATGGAATATCTGCAAACCGGAAAGCTACCATAAGATAAGTCAGTAGCGCACCAGATTCAGAAGAGGGCTTTGTCGTATGCCCTGATCGACAATGTTCTGTATAGGAGATCCTTCGACCAGATGTGGCTGAGATGTCTATGTAGAGCAGAAGCGTAGAAAATTGTCAAAGAAGTACATGCTGAATTGTGTGTTGCTCACCGGTGATAACCAAAAATGAAGATGAAAATCAAAAGACTCGGATACTACTGGCCAGCAATGATGACTGATTACATGGACGTAGCTAAGAGATGCCATCAGTGTCAGGTGCATGAAGTGGTCTTGCATCAGCCTCCGAATGTTCTACACCGAACAATTGCCTCGTGGTCATTCGAGTGCTGGGGTACGGACGTAGTGGGTCCGATAGACCCTCCTTCCTCAAAAGGACACAGGTTTATACTCGGCGCTACAGACTACTTTTCCAAGTGGGCAGAAGCAGTTCCACTTCGGGAAGTCATAGAGCAGCAAGTTTTACAGTTCTTCAAGAATCAAATCGTCTACCGTTTCGTTGTACCGCACAGAATCATCTCCGACAATGGGTCCACTTTCAAGAGCACGAAAATCAACAACTTCGTCAGAAGACATGGGATAGATTGGAGATACTCGACGATCTACTACCCTAATGCAAATGGCTTCGCAGAAGCCTTCAATAAAATGCTTGTTCAGATTCCGAAGAAGACGCTCAACGACAATAAAAGAGGATGGCACGACAAGCTGCTAGAAGAATTGTGGGCGTACAGGACAACAGTCAGAACGCCGACACAGTCTGCGTCGTACGCTCTTGTGTACGGGTCTGAGGCAGTTCTTCTACTAGAAGTTCAGCTACAGTCGCTCCGGGTTGCCGTTGCCAATCAAATTACAACAGAAGAGAATTCCAAGTTACGACTTGCAGAATTAGAAAGCCTTGAAGGAAAAAGATTGCTCGCACAGCAAAACTTGGAACTCTACCAAGCGACGATGATTCAAGCCCAGGATAAATTGGTCCTCCCGAGGTCGTTCAAAGTTGGTGACCTCGTGCTTGTTCTTAGAAGGCCTATTCTTGCACACCGCAAAATAGGTGGAAATTTCCAACCGACCTGGGAAGGACCATTCGTGGTGGAGAAGGTTTACACAGGAGGATCTTACCAGTTAGTGGATTCTCAAGGGGATAGACCCATGTTGCCCATCAATAGACGATATTTAAAGAAATATTACGTGACATGAAAAACTAAAAAAAAAATGATATTCGTTCCAATATAGCTGTAGGGCTAGTGTCTGTGACTGGGTCCAAAATTTTGTAATAAAAAAAACTACATAAAATAAAAGAAATGCCCTTCCTACAAAATGAAAACATGTTTGCTAAATTCTAAATCTAAATTTTATAAAAACATATTAAATAAAATAATGGCATCAAGTTAATTGTTAAAACTTGTTTAAAGTAAATGATAACTTGCTTTTGTTCATGCAAAACACCACTCGCTGACATTTCCCCTTGTTTACTTGTGTAGGAAGTGTTGAGTTTCGAGTCGGTGTTTGCTCTTTGATACGGCTCTGACCTCACATCTAGAAAAGTATACTGAAGCGAACACAGAAAATGAAGCCAATGCAGAAATTTAGTCGCAGGGAGGTTGGACAAACCTCAAGACATAGGGGTACTGGAGGTTCGGTTGACTCACACCTCCTTACTGAGAGACGTACTCATGTCCCATCCATGATCACCACTCCACAAGGTGATCTGGTTGCCGCTTTAGCCTGTAGAATTCTGGACGCTCCGTTAGCAAATACAAGCAGAAGAAATAGAAATCGCCGCAAGCGCCGCCTCCTGCAAAGGATGGAAAGAAGATGGGCTAGGGATTCAGCCGCTGAGCTACCTCCTGTGCCAGAAGAATTTCATCAGCCAGAAATGAAAGAGACAGAGGACAGTTCTCTGCACAAGGAGACTGAGCCGGAAATCATCGCGGAGCCCATCTGACATGGAATCCAATGAAGGAAGTTTTCGCCGGATGCTCGATTTGCAACTCGAGCTTGCCCAGGCTGCCTTCAGATATAGGGGCATTTTCAGAATGCCCAGAATGCCATGTTCTACAGCTTGAGGAATACGGCACCTTCGAGGCATATGCAGCCGCCTCGATGCTACTTCAGAGTAGGGAATTTCTGAGTGTGGAGCCTTACGTACCAGAGTATGTTTTTCCGCCGCCACAAGGAGTCCCGTACTACATCATGGCAAAGATACAAAGAGTCAGAAAGCAAGAATTTGAGCATTACTAGGATATTCAAGGAAAATGGGTCAACATCCTTGAAGGACTCAAGCTCTATACTGGTGTGTTCTCAAAAGAAGATGAAAAAGATATTCTGGATTGCGTCAAAGCTCTCAAGACCATGGGAAAAACAGGTCTCTTGAAGCCCAGA
This sequence comes from Papilionanthe hookeriana x Papilionanthe teres, assembly GCA_022702705.1. Lineage (NCBI taxonomy): Eukaryota > Viridiplantae > Streptophyta > Magnoliopsida > Asparagales > Orchidaceae > Papilionanthe > Papilionanthe hookeriana x Papilionanthe teres. The sequence continues at coordinate 26,203,653 of CM040426.1, forward strand.
ACATATACGAAGCCATCTAAATGGAAGAGAGGAAAAGGCAGGGTCACTATTCAGTGCGGTTGCTGCTACAACTTTGCCAGAGATCGACAAGGAAACCCCCCGAGGATTTTACAGCATGATGAGGTGGATCAGATGCCACCACAAATCAAGGGAATGATCAAGAGGATGGTCGAGTGGCACATACTGCCTGCAGACTGTATTCCAAACAACTGCATTATAAATACTTATAAGGATGGGGACTGCATCCCTCCTCATATTGACCACCACGACTTCGTGAGGCCCTTCTGCACGGTCTCCTTTGTGAGTGAATGCAATATTATGTTCGGACATGAAATTCGGATAGTTGAACCGGGTGAATTCCGAGGTTCTGTTGAGATTCCCTTGCTAGTCGGATCAGTGCAGGTCTTAAAAGGAAATGGAGCGGATTTGGCAAAACACTGCCTCCCCGGAGTTGTAGGAAAAAGGGTGTCAGTCACCTTCAGGAGAATTGATGATGACAAAGCGTCGTTCTACTATGAACCGGATCCGGAGCTGGAGAACCTTCGTCTTTTGCCACTGTGATGGTGGTACCCCCGGGTGTTTGCAAGGGGACTTTCGTTCCGGAGCGTAACCTTGGCAGGTTGGCCCGTCCCCTGCAGCAGCCTCAGAGGCAGAATGCTACTATAGCTTACAGTAGAGCGCAGCAGTTTTTGTCACTACTTCCACAACAGCTAGATGACATGATACTGTCGGCATATTTTTAGGTTGTAAGTTTAATTTAAAAAAGTGGGTCGCCTACAGAAGTTGTCGGCAAATTTTAAATTTAAATTTAAATATATATATATATATATATATATAATTTGGAAAGTAACATTTGATTTTGAAAATAATTTTTAAGTTTGAAAATTTTAAGATATGAAATCAAACAATCTCACATCCCAAATAGTTTATATAAACGAGCACCGCACCACAAACCATGTATCTAACCCGAGGAATAGACACCTTGCTTGATGATGGGGCTCGATTAAATAAACTAAAAGATTTGTGACATCCGTTTGGTGCGCGAACCAATTTTATAAGCCGACAAGTTCCCCTGCTTAATATAAAGGAATTAAGCAGGGTTTATATTACCTGGGTTCTTAAAGTTCCCTATAAGGGCGAGCCTCATAGTTAATTACATCTTAAATGACGGGAATCACTTAAAAAAACTCTCGATAATGATCAGTGGTTTTGCTCTCAAGAATTTCAAAGTTTAAAGTTTTCAAATGATTGAATTTTGGCAATTTCAAAAGGGATTAGCTCAAATTTGGAACAGTTTATTTTAAGGGTTCAAAGGAAGAGAAGTAGGAGAAGCTGAGGATCCAAGAAGAATCTTGGCAACTTCCCAAACTATCCTATTGTTTGGCTTCAATTCGGGAATTTATTTGATTTTATAATCCTGCCAATTTTAATTAGTTAGGACTTATATTCGTACGACATGATCATACGAATAGCCTTGAAGATATGAGGGTTTATGTCGTACCAGACGACTACCTCGGAGTCCTATGACCGGTTAGGGCTTAATTTACATGACATGATCATGCAAATTCCTAACGAATAGTTGAGGATTTATGTTGAACTAGGCAAACTACCTCGAAGTCATATGGCTTGGTTATTTAATTCTAAGAAAGGTTTTGCTGAAGTAGACTCGAATTTTGCTGATAATGATGGCCGTGCTGCCCACCATGCTCCGAGCTCCTTGTTGTTGCAGAGATTTAGTTTTGGAAAGGGAAAATCAGGAGATGAGAGAAGTGTCTTGGTTTAGAAATCTTAAAGTCCAAATATTTTTAAAATTTTAATTAAAACAAATCTTAAAGTTGGTTAAACAGGACCAATTAAGATCCCACGGTTCCGTCATCCCGACACCGTTATTTTTATCGAATTCACTTAGTCCAGATGAATTTGCTAAACTCAACTGAATGAGTTCCACACTTTCATTTAGACCATGGGAAATCCCGTTAGCAACACATGGGTTACATCATCCGAGGTATTCCCGATCATTCGACGAGACATTTTAATTTAGTTGCAATTGTAGTTTTGTTATTCTGTTTGTGATTAAATTTTGAGTTATTTTATATTTTGAATGTTGTGGCGGTGAATTTTATCTTGTGGTTATTTTTAATTTAGTTTTGGTTTCAGTTCAGGGACTATCCTAAAGGTTTTAGTTTTCATGCAACAGTCTTGTTTAACATGCAAGAAAAAGTAAACTACAGTGCATGTAAGTAAATTGCAATAAAATAAATTGCAATAAAATAAAAGCGTACCTGGAGGTTCTTACCGTCATCCCAAGCTGCACTTAAAACACATGTTAAAGCATTTAAATATTTCAACAAGCACCTAGGTAAAGCTAAGTGATAGGTTTCGGTTGTCTACCAAAGTCCTAGTCCTATAACTAGTCATCTCCTATGACGTCTAGGTTCTTGTGTTTTGTTTAAGGATGATTTTCTTCATCAAAGAACAATTAAATTCAATTGTTCTTCTAAAATATCTTGTCATATTGAGAAAGTGCTTAGGATGAGTCCTAAATATCTTTTCAAAATTTTCGAGATTATTTTGAGTCCAAATAAATTTAGTTGCACAGGCAAATTAATCATCCAGGAGTTTAGTTAAGCTTTGTCTCTTGCTCAGTGAACTTGGGCATTTGATTACCTCACAAATGAAGTGACATCTCACTTAATACTATATTTAAGAGTTATAATAATTAAAGCCTTTAGGGGCAAGTTGGTTTGTTGAGAATTTTAATCACTTAATTTGAAGTTTGGGTTAAAAATTTAAAGTGATTTAGTTTAATTATGAGATTTTAATTAATAATTTTAAGTTTGGAAAAGTGTTCAAATTATATTTTGGTTTAAATCCTTATACTTTAAGTGCTCTTAATATTTTAAATTTGTTTTACTTTAATTATTGAATGATGTTAACATAATTTAATTTAAATTTGATTTAATTTAATTTAATTTAATTTAATTTAAATATTTTTTAATTTAACTTGACTTAATTGTTAAAATGTTAATTTAATTTAATTTTAATTTTTAATTTAACTTTTACTTAGTTCAATTTATTTTATTTTAATTTAACTTAATTATTAAATTATTTAATATTTTGAACTTTTCTTTAACTTAAGGGTTATTTATTTTTTTAATTTTTAATTTACTTAGTTTGGGTTATCATTTTAATCTTAATTAAGAGTTAAATATTATTGAAATGACTTATTTACGGATTTTTATTAAAGAATTAATATCCTCTCAAATTATATCCCTATTTTTAATAATTCAAATTTTTATTAATCTTCCAAAATTTAAATTGTTTAAATAATTAAAGTTTCACTTTTTGGTTTATTAAGAGTGATTAATGGGTTCCTACCCTTTTAATTTCCCAAATTTTCAATCATCCAAGAAAGATAAAATCAAATATTTTACCCTCCATTTTAATTAAACCTAAAATTTTAATAAAGGGGTTTAAATTCTTTAATTACATTTATGCCCTTTTAGGCTTATTTATTTCATAACTCACTAAATTGAGTTCAAATGAACTTGAAATTTTTATGTCACTTCATTCATATATCAATTAAGATATTAGAGGAGAAAATGTGATTTTTCTGAATTTAATTTATTTACATAATTATTTTTAGTGAAAAATAAGGATTTTCAAGGAAAATTCAACAACATGACCAAGGAAAGGTTTCTGTCCTTAAGAAAATTATGGGATGTTCCTTAGGACTAGAGGACCATTTGGACCAATTTTAGTGATTTTTTAAATTATATTTTATTTATTATAATTATTTTGAGTTTTAGAGTAATAGTTAATTATAAAATAAAATTAAAATTGAAAAATGGATTTTTATATTTTTCTTAAATCTCTCTGACCTCAAGAAGTTCAGAGAAATAAATTTTACAATTTTATGTTTTTTCTTTGATTTATTAGAATTAATTTAGTGAAAAGGTTGGAAAAATACATTTTTTAATATTAAAAATTGTTTTAAGCATTTAAAATTCAATATCTTTATTTTGAGACTTGGGAAAAATATTTGGTTTGTTCCTAAGTGATTAGAAGTCAAAATATGACATTTTTATGATTTTTAATTATTTTATAATTTTTGTTATTTTTTAATTATTAAAATATTAAAAATATCATTAAAAATGAAAAATTTTAGAAAATTCCAATTTTAATTTTTATAGACTCCTCTGATATCAGAAAGCCCAATAAACCAATTTGGTGAATTTTTTAAATGTATTTTTGGAGTTATGAATTTTTAAAGTTTAATTTTGGTTATGTAACTTAATTAATTCATTTAGTGAGGCTAATCATTTCCAATTGATATCAAAATTTTATATGAGGTTCCACTGATCCTAAAGTTCAGTGGAGAATTATTTTCAAGCTATTTTAATGTATGGTTAACCCTAATTAATTAAAATTAAATTAAACTTCAAAAGCCCTATGGTCTCATGCAATGGTAAATTATCTATGCAAATGAAGAATCAAAATACTAAAATGAGTAAATAATTAATTAAAAATAAAATACACATCAAAATAACTTGATTTATTTTCCACATTATTCTCCTCTGTTCACTGAGCAAGAGGGTATTTTTAGTTTATTTTTATGATTTTCCTACACAAAGATATGGATTTTCTATGTCCTGGGTATATAAATAAATCACAAAATCCATAATTTTCTACTTATCCACGCGGCGCCGCGTCGACCTTGACAGCTCCAAAAGCCCACGCGTCGCTTCCCCATTCGCCGCCGCCATCTCACTCAACGTTCTAGGGCCCCGCGGTTCAAGTAACGTTCTCTGGTCTGGCGCAATCTGGACCGTCCACTCGATACACGCTCGATCGGACGGCGCCTGGTTATCGTCTACGACTGGTGTGCACCCGTGACCGTTCACACTAAAACCCTAAGAACTCCCTCATTTCTCAACGGATTTTCGTGTCCTTATGCTCTATGGATTCGTCTTGAAGAGACGAACACATCCATATGGTTTACGTGCTATGAAATTAAGTAAATCAAAATGGAGAATCACTGGAAGCTTGGGAGGAAGGAATGATCCATACCTTTGCTCTGGGAAGTGTAGCTTCAATCAGAGAGTTGTGTCACCTTCGATTGCACCCAAGGAAGCTCCAGATGAAGTCTCTAGCTCTGGGGAATTTATCTAGGTATGAAAGTGTCCACAGCTGATTTCAAAGCTTGGAGGCTAGAGTAAATGGGTGGCCTGGAGAGGGGGCTTTCACTGGGTAACTTCTTCTCTTGGTCCTGTGCAGGTGTGGGTGAGTTTAATTTGGATTTGGTGGAGGCTTTGGAAATGTCCTGGTTTTGGGCTTAAATTTGAACTTAGAAATTGAGCTCAGCTGGGGGAAATTGGAGCTGGAATCTAATGGGGATCAAGTGCTCTAGGTGAGGAGAAGGTCTTGGAGCAATTTTGGCAGAGTTTTTTTTAGGTCTGGTTCATCACATTGTTTGGTCGAGAGGGTGGTGGGTTTAAATAGACATGGCTGGAGGGCTTCCCAGGGGGGTTTGAGGCTTGGGATCAGCTGCTCTATGCAAGAGAAGAACAGCCATGGTGTTCAATTTGACTAGGACAACTCAGCAACGAAGAATTGAAAATTTTGGTTCACATGGAGCTCTCGGCCATGGCATTTTCCGGCGACCCAGGCGGCTGGACGGCAGGGTTAGGTCACCATCTGGCTCAGTGGGGTCAGGGGTGGAAGTTGGTGAGTTCAATTGAGGCTTGACATATGTAAAGGAGTTTGATTTAAGTGGTAAGGGGGAAGGGTCATTTTAGGCTTGGTTTGGTCAACTCATGCAAATGTGTTGGGTGCACCCTCCCATGACCTGGTTTTGGGCTTAGGGAATCATTTGGGTCAGCTGAATTAGAGTGGTGAAGTCTTCATCCATGGTGAGGTGGCTAAGCTTGGTTTAGAGTGTAGTATAAATAAGGTTAAAAAGGTTTAATGAAGGGTTAAGAGAGAACCCCCTCCTCTTGCCATTAATGGCTTGGTGAGGTGGAAAGTGGCTTCCATTGCTTGTATGTGGCTTATGCATGGCTTCATGGCTCCATTTGGCTTGGGAAAATGTTTGGTCAATTTCATAAAAATGTTATTTGGAATTTTTGAAAACTTTGGATTTTTTGGATTGGTTTTGTCATGATGCTCTTTTTGGTTTTATAAAAATGATGGGTTTTGGACTTAGGGGATGATTTTAATTAAGTGGGCATGATGAGACAATATCACATGGGCTTTGGAATAAGTCTTGGGCTTTTTGAAATCATTTTGGATGGGCTTTTAAAATGGTTCAAGGGAGTGGGCTTTTAGATTTTAAAATGGACTTTTGGATGAAAGTTTTGTGAAGTACCAAGCCAAATAAATGTTGGGTTTAGTTTAGGGATTTATCATGAGTGATTTGGAAAAGGTTTGGTGTCATTTGGTGTTGAATTGGATTTAATTTGGGTTTTTTGGTAATGAGGCAAAAGTGGATCAAATTGGGCTAACTTGGGTTAAGGTTGGGCCAAGGTTGGATTTTTTTGTAAAATTAATGTTGATAAATGTTTATTGGAGTGTCACAAAGAGCTTTCAACTTTGGTTGGGCTTTGATTTTGGGATTTGGGGCCATTCGGGTTAGGTTTGGGTTTAGGCCAAAAATGGAGATTTTGGTTTTGGGTTAGGTTTGGGTGGATTTTAGGTTCAAATTTGGGGTAAATCTTGTTAATTTTTTGTTTGTGGGGATATTAGGAAGGTTTAGGAAAAGATTTGGGGTTAATTGGAGTTGAATTGGGTTAGTTTGGGCTAGGTTTAGGTCATGGGCCAAAGTTGGGCTTTAGGCTTCAAATTGAAATTGGATTCAAATGTCAATCAAATTTGGCTTGGATTTGGTCTAATTGACATTGGGGATATTGAATTGAAGTTTAGAATTGAATTGGACCAAAATTGAGGTCAATTAGGTTGGTTTAGTGGGACATTGGGTCCATTTGGGTTATGAATGGGTCAAATTGGGGGTTTGCGTAAAAGTGGGTTAAATTGACAAAATTGGCTTATGGTGTAGTTGAATAAAATGTAATTGGGAATATTTGAGATTTTCTGGAAGTTTTTGGGAATTTTTGAAATTTATGGAATTTTTGGCTAAGAAGGGCATTTTGGGTATTTGGAGGGTATTGGTGGATATTTTTGGAAATTTTGGTATATTTGGCTATGGATGATCAATTTGAGTGGGGGGCAATGTTTAGGATTGGTTTTGAGGAATTTTGGGTAATTTAGGCAATTTTGCAAAATTTGGGCAATTTCGAGGGTTTTTGATATGTTTTGTGGGTGTAGGGCCCCGGGGGTCAAAAATTGAAATTTTGGAAAAATGAAGATTGATCAAGTTTGAGTAGAATGGAATCACTTTGATTGAGCAATGAAGCCATGTAAAGCCCACAAGAGCCATGAGAGGACGCATTTGAGGTATTCACTTTGTTGTTCCTAACCCTCTTAGCCAAGAGCCTAGGGGTTAAGGTCCATCCAGATGAATTACCTACATGAGTCAGGAAGTCAAGCTAGCCATGAATGGTTTTAGGATTGGAATGTGTATGAAATTGAAATATGTGTGCAAGTCAACCCCCACCAGACCAGGCCACCCAGGGTAGTCCTAAGGCCAAAGAGTCCTATATGGAACTCATCATTTAAACCTCCACATTTGATTTTAACCCTCAAGGTGACTTGGGAGTTTACAATCAAACTTAAGGGTTTTGCAGGGAGTTTAAGAGGTTTTTAAATTTTTAAGTGGTGGGTTCCATTTCTAGTCCTCTAAGATAGTCAAAGGGAAAGCCTAAGGCTAGATCCTAAGTAATAAAGAGAGAGAAGAGAAGAGACCTCATCCAACAAATGGACCCCCAATAGGTGTGGTGTGATATCCAAGCACACCGCGCGTATTGGTGTTGACCGAAGAGATCAACAAAACTAACACAAACGTCTAAGTGACACACTTAGAACGGAGTAGAAACAAATTTCTGCTGGGGAGTATCTAGTATATCTCCAAGACTGGAGATCCCTGAACTCTCGCTAGGGAATAGAAAAGGGGGTGGATTCCAGATCATTAGATCTGAGGAAATTTGATTTAGATTTCATTTTATTTTCTATTTTAAGTTTTAGTGTGTGAGTTTAGATTTTGATTTGTTCCGAGTTTCAATTTCGGTTGGGGTTTAATTTAAAATCAATTCAAGCAAATCTGGATTTGAAATGAGAATTGGAACCTAGGTTCCAACCTCGGGGTTGCGAAGAGAGCTGGAATTTAGGTACCAGCCTCAGAGTGAGAATTGGAGTTTAAGTATCGATTGAAAAAGATGAGAGTTAAAATTTAGGTACTAATCTCGAAAGTTTAAAGAGAACTGGAATCGGGTTCCAGCCACGAAAGGGAAAATTGGAATTTAGTATCAATCTCGGAAAGAGAGTCGGAATTTGATACCGACCTCGAAAGGAGAGAACTGGAATTTGGTACCAGTTTCGAAAGTTTAATGAGAAATGGAAACTGGTTCCAATCCCGAAGATTTAATGAGAATTGGAAACTGGTTCCAATCCCGAAGATTTAATGAGAATTGGAAACTGGTTCCAATCTCGAAGATTTAATTAAAATTGGAAACTAGTTCCAATCTCGAAGATTTAATTAAAATTGGAAACTGGTTCCAATCTCGAGGATTTAATGATAATTGGAAACTGGTTCCAATCTCGAGGATTTAATGAGAATTGGAAACTGGTTCCAATCTCGAGGATTTAATGAGAGTTGGAAACTGGTTCCAATCTCGAAGATTTAATGAGAATTGGAAATTGGTTCCAATCTCGAAGATTTAATGAGAATTGGAAACTGGTTCCAATCTCGAAGATTTAATGAGAATTGGAAACTGGTTCCAATCTCAAAAATTTAATGAGAATTGGAAATTGGTTCCAATCTCAAAGATTTAATGAGAATTGGAAACTAGTTCCAATCTTGAAGATTTATCTGTATGAAGAGGGACCCAATCCCATGCCATCAGAACCAAATCGAACAAAGTTCATGGCTCCGTGTCAATAGAACTAGTCAATCCTTTAACACACAGAGAAAAGATTTAAAAAGAACTGGTAAGTGAATCAACTAGAAGAGAATCGACCCAGTGACAAGTCGAAGACAAGATTTGAATTTCAGAAGAGTTTCAAACAGATTTCGTTTTGAAGAAAAATTGAAGGATTCAGATCGAAGAATTCAGATTGAAGGATTCAGATCGAAGGATTAAGATTGAGATTTAAATTAAGATTTAAATTCATCTTGTTTGTTTTAGTGATTCAATTTCAAAAATATTTAGAGTTCGTATCAGTTTAGAATTCATTTTGACATTTAGATTTTTAAAAGAGTTCTCGTCTATTTTAATTTTCCCTTTGTTCTTTGCTCAAAGTTCTTTTAATTTAATGGCATTTCCCAGTCAATTCGCACAAAAAGAGGTGAAGGCAAAATGTGACATGGTCGCTTCCATTCCAATCTTGTTGAAAATACATCATACATCTTGATCCAAAACATGATGATATTTTATTTGAGAATTTAATATCTCATACAATCCATATAAATCCAAAATGGATTGTGTAAGATTCTTCAAGTTTATTCTAAAAGGAGCTGTCAAAATCCATGTCTGGATAGTGAGATATATGGACAATAACATCACCTTCAAAGTCATCCTTGGCAGAAATGTCGTATGGATGTGCATTGGAGGTGTGCTATCTCCCATGTAACTTATAGCTCGTAAGGCCGAAGATTCTCTAACTCTGGATCTGGCTGGAAGTGAAAAGGCATTTTTCTGTCGTCCATCCTCCTGAAAGTAAAAGAGATCCGCTCAACAGGCACTCCTGGAATGCAATGCTTTGCGATGTCCGCTCCATTCCGTTTTAATACCATGATGGAACCTACAGGTAGTGGTATCTCCACCGGCCCTCAAAACTCACCGGGGCCTGCTATCCGGAGGTCAGATCCGAACATGATATTGCACTGGTTGACAAAAGACACTGTGCAGAAAGGTCTAACGAAATCATGATGGTCTATATGTGGAGGTATGCAGTCACCCTCCTTGTAGATGTTAATGATGCAGCTGTTGGGTATGCAATCTGCAGGCAATACCCTCCATGTTATCATCCTTTTTACCATTCTTTTAATAACATTTGGCATCAGATCCACCTCACTGCGATAGAGTATCCCTGGTGGATTTCCTTTTCTGTCTACTGTGAAGTTGTAGCAACATCCGCACTGGATTGTAACTCTTCCTTTCCCTGGCATCCACCTTCGGGGTTCTGAATAAGTCTTTTCCCTTAGGCGACCAGCTCGACCCATTTTCTGGAGTTTAAGTATGCGATCCTAATTTGTTGTTGCTCGTAGTGCGAGAACACATCCGTATGCGGCTCGAGGCCATCTAAGATATTGATCATCTTGCCTCCAATTCTCTCAAAGTATTCAAAAGTTCACTTTTCGACATTCTGCATTCTTTCCAACTCGTATTCTGGAATTATCTGCAATCTGTGAGGTCTAGTGACATACTGGGGAATGTATGGTTCCACCCCGGCACGCTCTCCTGCATGTCTTGGCTCCTCGGGGGTAGTCTCTGTCAGGACATCCTACAGGGTTACTTTCGCAACAAGACTCTTTAGAACTGGTGCATCTCTCTGGCGTCGTGGTACTATCTCTATTCTTCTTGGAATTTCCTTTATCTATTCTGCTTTCCTTAAAGTGGATCTCCTCCTCTCCGGTTCCTGATGAACCAATCTCTTCGAAACATTTGTACTGGTGGTAGCGACTGTATCTTCATGTTGATTTGCTGCTAACTTGGTGAACATCTTGCGAATGCGACGGTTCTTATTCCTCCGCTGAGTAGGAGTGAGAGTGGCTCTCCTCACCTCTTGAATTTCTGTGGGCACGGCACTGACAAGCCTGCCCTCTGCTGTAGCAACAACAGACTTAACTTTCTTATCCTCTCTCGTTGCATGAGCGGCGTTTCCTTTTCTCTTTTTGCTGGTAGACGGTTGATTCGAGCCACCCAATTTCATCACTGTATGGCTGCAGAGTTCTTCTTGATCGATCGGGGTCCAATCATTTTCTTCATATTGTATCCCAGCTGGTGTGAAGTCAGAGTCAATCTCAATCACGGCTCCATCCCTCACCCTCTTTTCATCAAGTGCTAGACTCATGCCATTCTTAAAGTTCAGAACTAACCGCCCGTTCGACATTTCCCTGCGAAAAACAAGGAATGGATCAGGGGTTGTACTAAGAACAAGAATAGTAGAAAAATATGTTTCATAATGACGAGCTTTTATTCATTTATTTTAAATTTAAATAGGAGTAGGAAAAGATCAAGAGAGATCAAGAGTGAGACTCGATTTGAAAGGAAGGATAAAAACTTTATTATCAGGATTTCACATGTTTTCTTTTTTAACATTTTTTTAATGATTTTCTTTATCATCCACTTTTTTATTTATATTTTTGGGTTCGGACCCAGTCATAAGTAATTACTGTGCCCGTGCTTCTAGGAATGAGGATTCATCCTTCGAAACATCAGGTTGCGTAATACTTCTTTAGATATCGTCCATTAATTGGAAGCATAGGTCACTCTCCACGGCAATTTACAAGCTGGTAGGAACCTCTTGTGTAAACTGTCTCGACCACAAATGGCCCTTCCCATGTTGGTTCAAATATACCACCTATCTTGTGATGTGAAAGAATAGGTCTTCTGAGAACTAAAACCAAGTCACCGACTTTGAATGTCCTTGAGTGGACTAATTTATCATGGGCCTGAATCATCTTGGCTTGATACAGTTCCAAATTCTGCTGCGCTGAAGGTCATTTCCCTTCCAAGCTTTCTAACTCTTCTAGTCGTAGTCTGTCATGCTCTTCTGTAGTGATTTTGTTTGCATTTGCAATTCTAAGAGAAGGATGCTGAACCTCTAAGGGTAGAACAGCCTCAGACCCGATCACTAAGGCGTAAGGCGTAAGGCGTAGACTGGGTGGGCGCTCTGAAAGTCGTCCTATAGGCCCATAAGGCTTCTAACAACTTCTCGTGCCAATTTCTCTTGTTTTCATCCAAAGTTTTCTTTAGGATTTGGACGAGAGTTTTATTAAAAGCCTCGGCCAAGCCGTTCGCTCTTGCGTAGTAGATTGTCGAATAATGTCAGTCGATCCCATGTCTTATGACAAAATTGTTGATCTTCATACTCTTGAATGCTTTGTTGATCTTCATACTCTTGAATGCGGACCCGTTATCTGAAATAATTCTGCGCGGTACCCCAAAACGGTAGACAACTTGATTATTGAAGAATTTCAGTACATGATGTGCTTTCACTTCTCTGAGCGGTACTGCTTCTGCCCACTTGGAAAAGAAATCTGTAGCTGCAAGAATGAAGCGATGTCCTCTTGAAGAAGGAGGTTCTATCGGACCCACAATATTTGTGCCCCAACATTCAAATGGCCACGACGCTATTTTCGGATGTAGCACATTTGGAGATTGATGTAGAACCACTCCATGCACTTGGCACTAGTGACAACTTTTAGCGACCTTCATGCAGTCGGTCATCATTGAGGGCCAGTAGTACCCTAGCCTTTTAATATTCATTTTCATTTTCGGACTTGACTGATGAGGCCCACAAAGTCCTGAGTGTACTTCTTTAACGATTTCACGAGCCTCAGACCCGCTCAGGCATCTTAGCCACATCTGATCAAAACACCTTCTGTATAACGTGTTGTTTATTAATGTGTAAGACAGAGTTCTTTTCTTGATTTGATGAGCTAAAGACTTATCGTCCGGTGGGTTTCCTATTTTCAAGTAGTCTATCAGTGGCTGCTGCCAGTCTTCTGTATTTTCCGTTACTGCCGCAACTGATTCTTCTTCTTTTTCTGCTGATTTGTGTATTGTATCCATGTCGAGCTGTGAGAGAACCTGCCGTCCTTGAACTGACACTTCAACTGACTCATCCTGCAAGCAGGCAAATTCCTTTGCAAGGCGGGCTAACGCATCAGCGAGAGCATTTTCTTTTCTAGGAATCTTATAGATTGTTACATTTGGAATCTGCTCCAACAGTCTCATGGCATATTGAAAGTATTGCTCGAGTCTTGGCTTTAGAATTTTGTATTGTCCGGTGATTTGTTGAATGATCAACTGAGAATCCCCATAGATGCTGATATCTGTTATCCCCATCTGAATGGTTAATTCCAGTCCGGTTATGAGGGCTTCGTATTCTGTCTCGTTGTCTGTACACGGTTCTGTTAAGTGATAGGAGTACCTTAATATTCCCCGCTCCGGCGTTATAAATATTAGTCTGATTCCTGCCTTACCGGGCACTATGGTTTACGATTCTTTGTCATTCTGTGCTGAGGATGCTCCATCGAAGTACAGTTCCCAACGCTGATCATCGGGGTCTTCTAGGCTCATTATCTGCTCGTCTGGCAAGTCGTCGTTGAGAGGCAATTCTGCCGGTAAAGGGTGTGCTGTGAGGAAATCTGCTAGGACTTGTCCCTTTACAGTACCAAGAGGAATGAAAGTTATATCGAATTGCAATAGTATCATTGACCATCTGGCAAGTCTGCCAGAAAGCGTCGGTCAGGTCATCAAATATTGCAACAGATTAAACTTCGAAATAAGGTTGACCTTATGAGAAAGCATGTAGTGCTCGAGCTTCGTGCGGTGAAGATCGGGACGAGCAGTGCTTCTCAATAGGAGGATACTTTACTTCCGTCGGAATTAGACAACGGCTTAAGTAATAGAGCGCGTTTTCTTTTCCCTCATCATTGACCTAAGCTAACAGGGCTCCGAGAGAGTCGTCTAAAGCTGCGGTATAAAGTATCAACGGTCTACCTGAGACTGGGGCTGCTAAGACAGGAGGTGTCATTAAATATTGTTTAATGTCCTCGAAGGCCCGCTGGCATTTCTCTTCCCAAACGAATTTGGCGTCCTTTTAACCAATGCCGAGAAGGGCTGACACCTACCTGACAAATTCAAGATAAAGTGTCGAATATATGCCAATTTTCCTTGAAAGGATCGTAATTGTTTCAAGGTTTTGGGAGGTGGCATTTCTATGATGGCTTTAATCTTTTCCGGATCGATTTCAATTCCACGATGTCGAACAACAAATCCTAAGAATTTCTCAGAGGTGACGCCGAAGGCGCATTTCAAGGGATTCATCTTAAGGTTATATTTTCTTAGTCACTCGAAAACAATTCTCAAATCATACAAGTGATCTCCTCTTAGTTTGCTTTTGATGACCACATCATCTACATAACACTCGACTTGGTTGTGAATGAGATCATCGAAAATCCTCGTCATTGCTCTTTGATAAGTTGCTCCTGCGTTCTTTAATCCAAACGGCATCACTGTGTAGCAGTATACCCCGATCGGCGTTCTGAAGGCTATAAGCTTTTTATCTTCTGGTGCCATCTTTATATGGTAGTATCCTTATGATCCATCCATGAATGAGAAGACTTCATGTATTGAAGCAATATCGATCATCAATTTTGGAATAGGTAGCGGGAATTCGCCCTTTGGACATGCTTTATTTAAATCTCTGAAGTCCACGTAGATTCTGATCTGACCATTCTTCTTTCTAACCGGTACCACATTGGCTAAACAAGTCGGGTATTACTCTTCACAGACAAATTTAGCGTCTATTAGCTTCTTAACTTCAGCTATAACTTGTTGTTCAACCTCTAGACACATTCTTCTCGGAGCTTGTCTGACTTGAACGACAGTGGGATCCACTCCTAATTTGTGAACTGCGACTTCTGGAGCTAATCCTGGCATTTCATCATAACTCCAAGCAAAACAGTCTTTGAATTCCATCAATAGCTTGATTATCTCTTCGGAGTCTTCTTTATAGAGTAAGGAGCTAACAAAGGTCGGCCTAGGCTCTTTGCTAGTACCTAATTTAACTTTCATTAACTCGTCTATTGTAGATTTAATTTCTTCTTCGAATTCTGGTGGAGCATCTCTGATTGGTAGATCTTCGAGATCTTCTGAAGCTTCCAAGCAGTCTTCATTAGGCTTGCAAGTGACAACCAAGCAAAATCCTGTATCATCAACTGATCCTATCGTGCCGAATCCGAGACCATGTTTTGAATTGGGAGGCCGGCTGACATTGTTCCATAATTTTTCAAAATGTTGTGATTGACCTTTTGTCCATCGTCGAGGCAAGACACCACGTTGAATTAAATTTTGAACACATGGAGAGTACCACTCAAAAGGCAGTTCCATTAATTCAGAAGAAGTAACATCATCAAATTGTACATCATTTTAAGTATTGGAAGAAGAAGCACCACGATAGAATTTGATCGGTTTAGTACCACCACGTACTTCCTTGACCACCATACCCTCGATCTTATTAGAATGGATCGGGGTCAGGGTCATAGTATGTACATAATGGTTAATCTTCTCGTACATTGATTTGTATTCTTCATTCTTTTCATCTTCGAGAGAGATCTTGAATTGGGGTTTCTTTTGATTTACTGTTGTTGCTTCTTTCTTGATTTCTTCTTCTTCGGAACTAGTCTCCCAATCAATGTTGATGACTGGTTTCTTCTGTCCAACTGTTCCAATGTCTCTTCCACGACCTCATCCCCGGCCTCGACCTCGGGTGCGAGTTCTGAAGAAACCTTCACCATCTCGCCGTAAGGGAGTGGTGAGTAACTGTTGGACTAGAATTTCCAACTCTTTATCATTTTGCACTTCTTTTGCTTCATTTGGTACGACATTTCTGGAAAAGATTATTTTCTTCGGAGGCGCGTAGTAAGCTGCATCTTCATGAATTCTGATTTCATGCACAGAGAACGGTTGCAAGTCACCTTTGATACACTGTTCTCCTCCATCATAATACTTTATGCACTGGTGCAGAGACGACGATACCATCTGGTTCTCATGGATCCATGGTCGACCCAGTAGAGCGTTGAACGATGTCTCAGAACCAATTATGTGAAATTTTGCGGTTGTCTTTGCCAAGTCACTGGTCTTCATTAACAGTGTTATCGATCTGAGTTCTCTTTCTCCTTTCTGATTGAACCCTCTTAATAACATCTTGTCTGCTTCAAGTTCGCGAGCATCAATTTCCAAATATGCTAATGTTCGAAGGCTCATTATGTTGATTGATGCTCCCGGATCAACTAACACCCTGGAGAGCATAACTTTCCAACAGTGACTGAGATGTACAACGGTTGATTGTGATCAGCCGTTCCGAGTAGTAAATCATTGTCCGTGAAGGTAACACTTCGCTGTTCTTTTAACGAGCAAACCTCGTCGAAGGAATTACCGACCATTTGAGCTAAACAAATCTCTGGATCAAGTAGAGCCTTGATCAGAGCTTCCCTCATCTCCTTTGACAGGATCAGAGCGTCGTATATGCTTAGTTTGGCTGGTAGCTTCCTAAGATGGGCTAGCACGTTGTAGTCTACTTTATTACCATGTTCCTCGGTTTCTTCCCGAATGGGCAATTCCTCTACTGGGGTTGGCTCCTCCTGAGCAACCACCTGCTTTCCTTTATCCTTTGGACCCATTCTTGGGGGTAGAACTTTTCCACTTCTTAAATTTACTTCAGTTATTTCTTCTGAATTTGGTGTTGACTTTACCGGTGTATTCTCTTGAATTGGAATGACTGGCTCTTCTGGCGTTGCTTTAGAATCTGATAACTCCAATTCTATCGAGATTGGAGCTCCTCGAAATTCACAAATAGACTCGATGCTTGTTGAGCTCTCGTAGCCATCCTTGTGAGCGTCTTCTTCTTCGTCATGGTCATTGAGGTTTAGTATGATTTGAGAATCGTTATTTATATTGGAACTGAGATCCGGATTAGGTTGGTTTTTGTTAGTTACGTAATCGTTAGAAACAGTCAAAACGTAGCCAACGCCAAAACTCTTATCATTATAAGATCACGCCGGGGCGAGCAAATAATCATACAGAGTCAGAGGTTTGAGGGATTTCTCCCCCGAATCGGAAACAACTATCCTAGGATAAGCAGCCCGTAGTCTACTCTTTGGAGCCTCGATTTTCTTCTCTTCTACGGTCTTCTCTTCCTTCTGGGGCGGTTCTTCAATCGCAAGCGATAGTGCCAGCTCGGCAGGTTTCAAACTTTGAGTTGAAGCACGCACCGAAGCGGTTTGGATGTGATCTAAGATTTTCTTTGAAGACTTTGTCCAGACGGTACTCCATCCATCCTGGGTTGTGTAAGGGTCTATCAGAAAAATAGGATCCGTTGAAATAACACTGACGGAACCTCCCTTTTGGGGTTCCTTCATGTATTCCTTCGGGATCGTTATGTTCCCTTTCCGGAGATTGTTGTCAAGCCAACTCTTGAAAGTGATGCAATCCTCTATCTTATGCCCGAGCATCCGGTGGTAAGGGCAATAGTTTGGATGATCTTTCTTATTGACTTCCTCTGGCCTCTTGGGCTCTGGTAGCTGAAAAATCTGGTGTATTCAATAAACTGCTGAACATTATCGCTACTGCTTCAGTTTTGAATGGATATTCCTTGTTCAGAAAATCTTTCAGGGTATACTGAGGACGTGGCAGTTGTTCATAATGCTGAGGTAACTGATAGCTCGGTCGAGGCTGTTGATAACCCTGCCGAGGTTGTTGGTAAGTACGTTGCGGTGGTTGATAGCTAGGCTGTGGCCGCTCTGGCTATATCTGCACTGGCTGCTTACCCTTATCGACTCCGCGACGATTACAGACTTCATTTCGAATGTTTTTACGGGCTTCTGCTTATCGGTCTTGTCCACGAAACTTAGTTGCTTTGCCTCTTCTTGCAAGCTCCCGGCCTTGCTAAGCAACTTCTCGAAAGTCTTGATAGTAAATCCTTTAAGGAGAAGTGCTATCGGGCCATGGATACTCTTAAGCAAGATGCCGACTGCGTGGTGTTCTTGAAGCTGTGGTTCATACTTCATGCTTAAATTTCTCCATCGAAGTATGTAATCCACTAAAGTCTCGTTCGGTTTCTGGTGATCCACCACTAGATCACCGATGGTGATGTGGTGCCGAGCCCCGACAAACCGCTTAACGAAAAGGTTTTTTAACTCTGCAATGGTCTTAACTGAACCATTTGGCAATTCTGCATACCAGTCGAAGGCAATCCACGACAAACTGCGACGGAGCGACGAAAGAGTAAAGCGTCACTCCCACCGGCATTGCAGCAACTAGCACGAAAATGTGCGACATGCTACCGGGGGTTTCTCGTTCCATCAAAAGTCTTAAAAAGAGGTGGTATGAAGCCTTTCGGGTATTGGACTGCATCGAACTCTTCGGGGTAAGGTCTACCCGTCTGAATAGATGCCCCACTCTTAGATTGTGCTAAAGCTTCTCACACCTGCTGTTCTATCATGTTTTTAATGTCCTTTTTGAGAATCATACTCTGTGTAGAATCCTTCTTTGGTTGCTTGTCTCCGTTGACGAATGTGATCTCTTTTCCTCCATCTGCAATATGGATGATCTCTGGAGGTGTTTCTTTCTGAGGTTGTACTTGACTCTGGAGAGTGGCTAAGGCAGCAGCCATCTCTTCCATCCATTTTGCCATCTGGGAAATTGTGTCATCTCTTTCCCGAAGCTGTGCTCTCATCACTTCTGGTTCATCTCTTTCTGCAGCTGCCAGAGCACCTTGCGAAGCTGACGATGCTCGTGTCTCAACCATGTTGATCTTGACATACTCCTCATCTATGAACTCTGATGAGTCAACTTCATTTTCCAACTTTTCTCCTCTTTCTTTTGCCAACCGCCGGATATCCGTCCTTAGCTTTCTTATAGCATCTTCTAGGGGTCTCTTCCAGACGGTCTCGCAGTTGTCGTGCGATGGTTGTTGATCTTCTTTTTTGGGAGTTTCTTTCATCGCAGTAGCACTTCCTTCTGATTCAAGCTCTTTGACGAGGATTTTCTTCTCAGGAAGTTGTGTTGGTCTCGGCTCGGTAATAATAGGTCACCACACCATCCTTCTTGCAGCAGAAGGCCTACGACTGGACCGTCTGTCGGTTGTATGCTGGTAGGTGGTGTCCTCCCTAATATGATGGCCCGATACAACAACAGGTGAACTAGCTCTCATTTTCTTCCTTGGTTTCTCTACGGCAGTGGCAGGCTCTACTCGAGGTCCGAGGCGGGATCTAGCTGGCACTCGTCCCATTCTTCTTAGAATTTCTGACACATGGCATCTTTCTTTTTTTTTGCCAATTTTTCTATCACGGCTTGTAGCCGAGCAAATGGCGTAGTCTTAACCCTTTTTCTTTTGTAGTTATTATAGTATGCAGATCGGGGTAGTGTAGCGGCAATCCTTCGGACATCTTCTTCATCCGATGCAGCAGAGAGGGGTTAAAACCTACTCCCTTCTAACAGAGGTATATACTCAGGCAGTTCTTCTCATTCTTCAGGAACTTCTTCTAGAAAAGCAACTTCAGCAGCTTTGGCTTTCTCGATCTTGGCGATCTTTCTGCTTCCATTTCTCCTTTGAGTCCGAGTTAGGGGTGCGACTCTTGAACTGGACCCAATCTCAAAAACGAGATGGTATTGTAGCAAAATCTGTACCCTCCACGGTGACGAGGCTCATCACGGACTTGGATTTCCTTCCCCTTTAGTTTGGCGAAGCCGGGGTAGGTGCGAGAGATGACTAGACCGATGGGGGTAGAGACAACGATCCTCCTACGAACGAGCGGTACTTCTTTCAAGTTGGAACCCTTTGCGGTGGAGGGAATTCTTGAGCCGACTTCAAGTTGAATTCAATTACAGGCTCTTCTGTTTCTGGCACTTTGTCCATTAGTGCGAAGAGAGTGACTTCAGTGAACTATATATCTGTGTTGTCAAATCCTTGTCCAAAACGGATGATTCCATTGTTAGGCAGCTCATCCTTATAGACGGCGAAGTACATTCCATTGGTGAAGGAGAAAGTTAACTTTGGTGCAGTCATTTTCTGCAGAATAGATTTTGAACGTCAGTCCTGAATCATGCTTCCTTTTGTCGCAAAACTTAGGATGAAAAAGAAAGAGTCCGAACACATTTTCGTTTATCTTAATGTATTTATGATTTAAAAGAGTTCATTTAAAGGGTTGTTTATTAGAAGATTTGTTTGATAGGAACAAAATGATTAAAGGTATAGAAAATGTAAAGGACTTGATTAAGAATTGGAAAGGAAGAGAAAATCTCGCAAAACTTCTCAACCCGAAGGACCGCTCCTAAGCTAACACCTATTGGGGGTCCACCCCACCTCAGAAAAGAGGTAAAAGGATTTCAGAACCTCTCTGTTTAGGGGTGTCTAAACAGTGGCTCCTAAATCTGAGAGAAGTTGACTATACCCGTTCAAGATAGAAATAAACGTGGTATGTCAACGGAAGAATGATAGTTTTGGTCCACTAGGGATATGGACTCACTATCGATTTATGAAAGCAAAACCATCTAATTAAAATGGAGAGAGGAACTATTCCCCAGCTGAGTCGCCAGAAGCTGTCGGCATATTTTTAGGTTGTAAGTTTAATTTTAAAAAAAGTGGGTCGCCTACCGAGGTTGTCGGCGAATTTTAAATTTTAATTTAAATATATATATAATTTAGAAAGTAAAATTTGATTTTGAAAATAATTTTTAAGTTTGAAATTTTTAAGATATGAAAACAAACGATCTCACATCCCAAATAGTTTATATAAACGAGCACCGCACTACAAACCGTGTATCTATCCCGAGGAATAGACACACTGCTTGATGATGGGGCTCGATTAAATAAACTAGAAGATTTGTGACATTCGTTTGGTCTGCGAACCAATTTTATAAGCCGACAGGATCCCCTGCTTAATATAAAGGAATTAAGCAGGGTTTATATTACCTGTGTTCTTAAAGTTCCCTATAAGGGCAAGCCCCTATAGTTAATTACATCTTAAATGACGGGAATCATCTAAGAAAACTCTCGATAATGATCAGTGGTTTTTCTCTCAAGAATTTCAAAGTTTAAAGTTTTCAAAGGATTGAATTTTGGAAATTTTAAATGGAATTAGCTCAAATTTGGAACAGTTTATTTTAACTGTGCAAAGGAAGAGATGTAGGAGAAGCTGAGGATCCAAGAAGAATCTTGGCAACTTCCCAAACTATCCTATTGCTTGACTTGAATTCAAGAATTTATTTGATGTTATAATCCTGCCAATTTTAATTAGTTAGGACTTATATTCGTACGACATGATCATACAAATAGCCTTGAAGATATAAGGGTTTTTGTCGTACCAAACTACTACCTTGGAGTCCTAAGACCGGTTAGGGATTAATTTACATGACATGATCATGCAAATTCCTAACGAATAGTTGAGGATTTATTTGCACTAGGCAAACTACCTCGAAGTCCTACGGCTTGGTTATTTAATTCTAAGAAAGGTTTTGCTGAAGTAGACTCGAATTTTGCTAATGACGATGGCCGTGATGCCCACCATGCTCCGAGCTCCTTGTTGTTGCAGAGATTTAGTTTTTGAAAGAGAAAATCAGGAGATGAGAGAAGTGTCTTGGTTTAGAAATGTTAAAGTCCAAATATTTTTAATATTTTAATTAAAACAAATCTTAAAGTTGGTTAAACGGAGTCGATTAAGATCCCACGGTTCCGTCATCCCGTCACCGTTATTTTCATCGAATTCACTTAGTCCAGATGAATTTACTAAACTCAACTGAATGAGTTCCACACTTTCATTTAGACCATGGGAAATCCCGTTAGCAATACGTGGGTTACATCATCTGAGGTATTCCCGATCATTCGACGAGACGTTTTAATTTAGTTGCAATTGTAGTTTTGTTATTCTGTTTGTGATTAAATTTTGAGTTATTTTATATTTTGAATGTTGTGGCGGTGAATTTTATCTTGTGGTGATTTTTAATTTAGTTTTTGTTTCAGTTCCTATCCTAAAGGTTTTAGTTTTCATGCAACAGTCTTGTTTAACATGCAAGAAAAAGTAAAGTACAGTGCATGTAAGTAAATTGCAATAAAGTAAATTGAAATAAAATAAAAGCGTACTCGGAGGGTCTTCCCGTCATCCCAAGTTGCACTTAAAACACATGTTAAGGCATTTAAATATTTCAACAAGCACTTAGGTAAAGCTAAGGGACGATTTCGGTTGTCTACCAAAGTCCTAGTCCTATAACTAGTCATCTCCTATGACGTCTAGGTTCTTGTGTTTTGTTTAAGGATGATTTTCTTCATCAAAGAACAATTAAATTCAATTGTTCTTCTAAAACATCCTGTCATATTGAGAAAGTGCTTAGGACGAGTCCTAAACATCTTTTCAATATTTCCGAGATTGTTTTGAGTCCAAAAAAATTTAGTTGCACAGGTGAATTAATCATCCATGAGTTTAGTTAAGCTTTGTCTCTTGCTCAGTGAACTTGGGCATTTGATTACCTGACGAACGAAGTGACATCTCACTTAATACTATATTTAAGAGTTATAATAATTAAAGCCTTTAGGGGCAAGTTGGTTTGTTGAGAATTTTAATCATTCTTAATTTGAAGTTTGGGTTAAAAGTTTAAAGTGATTTAGTTTAATTATGAGATTTTAATTAATAATTTTAAGTTTGGATAGTGTTCAAATTATATTTTTTTTAAATCCTTATACTTTAAGTGATCTTAATATTTCAAATTTGTTTTACTTTTATTATTGAATGATGTTAACTTAATTTAATTTAAATTTAATTTAATTTAATTTAATTTAATTTAATTAAAATTTTTTTTAATTTAACTTGACTTAATTATTAAAATGTTAATTTAATTTAATTTTAATTTTCAATTTAACTTTTACTTAGTTCAATTTAATTTAATTTAATTTAATTATTAAATTATTTAATATTTTGAACTTTTCTTTATTTTAAGGGTTATTTATTTTTTTAATTTTAATTTACTTAGTTTGGGTTATCATTTTAATCTTAATTAAGTGTTAAATATTATTGAAATGATTTATTTAGGGATTTTTATTAAAAAATTAATATCCTCTCAAATTATATCCCTATTTTTAATAATTCAAATTTTCATTAATCTTCCAAAATTTAAATTGTTTAAATAATTGAATTTTCATTTTTTGGTTTATTAAGAGTGATATTGGGTTCCTACCCTTTTAATTTCCCAAAGTTTCAACCATCCAAGAAAGATAAAATCAAATATTTTACCATCCATTTTAATTAAACCTAAAATTTTAATAAAGGGGTTTTAATTCTTTAATTACATTTATGCCCTTTTAGGCTTATTTATTTCATAACTCACTAAATTGAGTTCAAATGAACTTGAAATTTTTTATGTCACTTCATTCATATATCAATTAAGACATTAGAGAAGAAAATGTGATTTTTCTGAATTTAATTTATTTATATAATTATTTTTAGTGAAAAATAAGGATTTTCAAGGAAAATTCAACAACATGACCAAGGAAAGGTTTCTGTCCTTAAGAAAATTATGGGATGATCCTAACGACTAGAGAACCACTTGGACCAATTTTGGTGATTTTTTAAATTACAATTTATTTATTATAATTATTTTGAGTTTTAGAGTATTAATTAATTATAAAATAAAATTGAAATTGAAAAATGGATTTTTATATTTTTTTTAAATCTCTTTGACCTCAAGGAGTTCAGAGAAATAAATTTTACAATTTTTGATTTTTCTTTGATTTATTAGAATTAATTTAGTGAAAATGTTGGAAAAATTCATTTTTTAATATTAAAAATTGTTTTAAGCATTTAAAACTCAATATCTTTATTTTCAGACTTGGGAAAAATATTTGGTTTGTTCCTAAGTGATTAGGAGTCAAAATATGACATTTTTATGATTTTTAATATTTTCATAATTTTTGTTATTTTTTAATTATTAAAATATTAAAAATATCATTAAAAATGAAAAATTTTAAAAAATTCCAATTTTAATTTTTTTAGACTCCTCTGATATCAGAGAGCCCTTAAAACCAATTTGGTGAAATTTTGAAATGTATTTTTGGAGTTATGAATTTTTAAAGTTTAATTTTGGTTATGTAACTTAATTAATTCATTTAGTGAGGCTAATCATTTCCAATTAATAACAAATTTTTATATGAGGTTCCTCTGATCCTAAAGTTAGTGGTGAATTATTTTCAAGTTATTTTAATGTATGGTTAACACTAATTAATTAAAATTCAATTTTAGGTATTTAGGCTAATTAGGATTATTCTTAATGAGTTAATTCAAAATATAATTATCCTAGGGTCCTCTGGTCCTGAGAAATTTCACCAAATTTTTCTAGAATTTATGGAACATTATGCTAATTATTGGAATTAAAATACCAAAAACAGTGACATAAACTTGAAAAATACATAACTTTCCATGGAGATGGCCTCTGACCCTCAAAAAATTTAGGCAATGTTCCCAAGATTAGAGGCTTCAAAAGCCCTATGGTCTCATGCCATGGTGAATTGCCTATGCAAATGAAGATTCAAAATACTAAAATGAGTAAATAATTTATTAAAAATAAAATACTCATCAAAATAACTTGATTTCTTTTCCACATTATTCTCCTCTGTTCACTGAGCAAGTGGGTATTTTTATTTTATTTTTATGATTTTCCTACACAAAGATATGGATTTTCTAAGTCTTGGGTATTTAAATAAATCAAAAAATCCATATTTTTCTACTTATCCACGCGGCGCCGCGTCGACCTCTGCAGCTTCGAAAGCCCACGTGTTGCGCTCCCATTCACCGTCGCCATCTGACGCAGCACTCCAGGGGCCCGTGGTTCAAGTAACGTTCTCTGGTCCAGCGCAATCTGGACCGTCCACTCGATACACTCGATCGGACGGCGCCTGGTCATCGTCTACGACTGGTGTGCACCCGTGATCGTCCACTCTAAAACCCTAAGAACTCTCTCATTTCTCAACAGATTTTCGTGTTCTTATGCTCTATGGATTCGTCTTGAAGAGACAAACACATCCATACGGTTTACATGCTATGAAACTAAGTAAATCAAATTGGAGAATCAATGGAAGCTCAGGAGGAAGGAATGATCCATACCTTTTCTCTGAGAAGTGTAGCTTCAATCAGAGAGTTGTGTCACCTTCGATTGCAACCAAGGAAGCTCCAGATGAAGTCTCTGGCTATGGGGAATTATCTAGGTATGAAAGTGTCCACAGCTGATTTCAAAGCTTGGAGGCTAGAGCAAATGGGTGGCCTGGAGAGGGGGCTTTCACTGGGGAACTTCTTCTCTTGGTCCTGTGGAGGTGTAGCTGAGTTTAATTTGGATTTGGTAGAGGTTTTGGAAATGTCTTGGTTCTGGGCTTAAATTTGAACTCAGAAATTGAGCTCAGCTGGGGGAAATTGGGGCTGGAATCCAATGGGGATCAAGTGCTCTAAGTGAGGAGAAGGTCCTGGAGCAATTTTGGCAGAGTTTTGTTTAGGTCTGGTTCATCACCTTGTTTGGCCGAGAGGGTGGTGGGTTTAAATAGACATGGCTGGAGGGCTTCCAGGGGGGTTTGAGGCTTGGGATCAGCTCCTCTATGCAAGAGAAGAACAGCCATGGTGTTCAATTGGACTAGGACAACTCAGCAAGGAAGAATTGAAAATTTTGGCTTACATGGAGCTCTCGGCCATGGCGTTTTCCGGCGACCAAGGCGGCTGGCCGGCAGGGTTAGGTCACCATCTGGCTCAGTGGGGTCAGGGGTGGAAGTTGGTGAGTTCAATTGAGGCTTGAATTGTGTAAAGGAGTTTGATTTAAGTGGTAAGGGGGAAGGGTCATTTTAGGCTTTGTTTGGTCAACTCATGCAAATGGGTTGGGTGCACCCTCCCATGACCTGGTTTTGGTTTAGAGTGTAGTATAAATGAGGTTAAAAAGGTTTAATGAAGGGTTAAGAAAGAACCCCCTCCTCTTGCCATTAATGGCTTGGTGAGGTGGAAAGTGGGTTCCATGGCTTGTATGTGGCTTATACATGGCTTCATGGCTCCATTTGGCTTGGGAAAAGGTTTGGTCAATTTTATAAAAATGTTATTTGGAATTTTTAAAAACTTTGGATTTTTTTGAATTGGTTTTATCATGATGTTATTTTTGGTTTTATCAAAATGATGGGTTTTGGACTTAGGGGATGATTTTAATTAAGTGGGCATGATGTGACAATATCACATGGGCTTTGGAATAAGTCTTGGGCTTTTTGAAATCATTTTGGACGGGCTTTTAAAATGGTTTAAGAGAGTGGGCTTTTAGATTTTAAAATTGACTTTTGGATGAAAGTTTTGTAAAGGACCATGACAAATAAATGTTGGGTTTATTTTAGGGATGTATCATGAGTGATTTGGAAAAGGTTTGGTGTCATTTGGGGTTTAATTGGATTTAATTTGGGCTTTTTGGTAATGAGGCAAAAGTGGATGAAATTGCGCTAACTTGGTTTAAGGTTGGGCCAAGGTTAGATTTGACGTAAAATTAATGTTGAGAAATGTTTATGGGAGTGTCACAAAGAGTTTTCAACTTTGGTTGAGCTTTGATTTTGGGATTTGGGCCCATTTGGGTTACCTTTGGGTTTAGGCCAAAAATGGAGATTTTGGTTTTGGGTTAGGTTTGGGTGGAGTTTAGGTTAAAATTTGGGGTAAATCTTATTAGTTTTTTGTTTGTGGGGATATTAGGATGGTTTAGGAAAAGATTTGGGGTTATATGGAGTTGAATTGGGTTGGTTTGGGCTAGGTTTAGGTCATGGGCCAAAGTTGGGCTTTAGGCTTCAAATTGAAATTGGATCCAAATGTCAATCAATTTGGCTTAGATTTGGTCTAAATTGACATTGGGGATATTGAATTGAAGTTTAGAATTTAATTGGACCAAAATTGAGGTCAATTAGGTTGGTTTAGTGGGACATTGGGTCCCATGGGTTAAAAATGGGTCAAATTGGGTGTTTTGGTAAAAGTGGGTTAAATTGACAAAATTGTCTTATGGTGTAGTTGAGTAAAATGCAATTGGGAATATTTGAGATTTTCTGGAATTTTCTGGGAATTTTTGGAATTTATGGAATTTTTTGCTAAGAAGGGCATTTTGGGTATTTGGAGGGTATTGGGGGGTATTTTTGGAAATTTTGGTATATTTGGCTATGGATGATCAATTTGAGTGGGGGAAAATGTTTAGGATTGGTTTTGATGAATTTTGTGTAATTTAGGAAATTTTGCAAAATTTGGGCAATTTCTAGGGTATTTGATAGGTTTAGTGGGTGTAGAGCCCCGGGGGTCAAAAATTGAAATTTTTGAAAAATGAAGATTGATCAAGTTTGAGTAGAATGGAATCACTTTGGTTGAGTAATGAAGCCATGTCAAGCCCATAAGAGCCATGAGAGGACGCATTTGAGGTATTCACTATATTGTTCCTAGCCCTCTTAGCCAAGAGCCTAGGGGTTAAGGTCCATCCAAATGAATTACCTACATGAGTCAGGAAGTCAAGCTAGCCATGAATGGTTATAGGATTGGAATGTGTGTGAAAGTGTAATGTGTGTGCAAGTCAACCCTCACCGCACCAGAGCCACCTGTGGTAGTCCTAAGGCCAAAGAGTCCTATGAGAGAACTCATTTTTTAAACCTCCATATTCGATTTTAACCCTCCAAGCGACTTGGGGTTTACAATCAAACTTATGGGGTTTGCAGGGAGTTTAAGAGGTGTTTAAATTTCTAAGTGGTGGGTTCCATTTCTAGTCCTCTAAGATAGCCAAAGGGAAAGCCTAAGGCTAGATCCTAAGTACTAAAGAGAGAGAATAGAAGAGACCTCATCAAAAATGAGGTCAACAGATACACCTATTTTGTTCAGTTTTGTACACGTGATCAGATTTGTTCAGTCTTGTACACATTATCAGTTTGGGATGCTTGTTAGTGTCAGATCAGTTGTACTTCTTTTCAGATAAATCAATGAAAATTTTCTGACTTTTCAGAAATGTTTCTTTCAATGCGACTGTCGAAAGCCGTTGAACCACCCGTTGGTTCCAAAAAAAAATGATGATGATACAGAATAAAAGGATAAAAAAATGAAAATTGAAAATGAAATTAACCAAAAAGAAAAAAAAATTGAAAATTAAATGGAAAGTCAAAAAAAAAATCAAATGAAGTGAAATGAAAATGAAAAGAAATGAAAACAAATGAAACAAAGTCAAAAGTAAACAAAGTGAAACAACACAAAAAAAAATTCCCTAAATTTCCATCTCCCTTTCGAGATATTTTTCGGCCTTCCATGATATTCTGGGGTCGGAGCTTAGTCGTCCGATTTCCCAAAAATTCCCTAAATTTCCATCTTCCTTCCGAGATATTTTACCGCCTTCCATGATATTCTGGGGTCGTAGCTTAGTCGTCCGATTTCCCAAAAATTCCCTAAATTTCCATCTCCCTTCCGAGATATTTTTCTGCCTTCCATGATAATCTGGGGTCGGAGCTTAGTCGTCCGATTTCCCAAAAATTCCCTAGATTTCCATTTCCCTTCCGAGATATTTTTCCTCCTTCCACGATATTCTGGGGTCCGAGCTTAGTCGTCCGATTTCCCAAAAATTCCCTAAATTTCCATCTCCCTTCAGAGATATTTTTCTGCCTTCCATGATATTCTGGGGTCGGAGCTTAGTCGTCCGATTTCCCAAAAATTCCCTAATTTCCATCTCCCTTCCGAGATATTTTTCAGCCTTCCATGATATTTTGGGGTCGGAGCTTAGTCGTCCGATTTCCCAAAAATTCCCTAAATTTCCATCTTCTTTCCGAGATATTTTTCCGCCTTCCATGATATTCTGGGGTCGGAGCTTAGTCGTCCGATTTCCCAAAAATTCCCTAAATTTCCATCTTCCTTCCGGGATATTTTTTCGCCTTCCATGATATTCTGGGGTCGGAGCTTAGTCGTGTGATTTCCCAATAATTCCCAAAATTTCTATCTTCCTTCCGAGATATTTTTTTTCGCCTTCCATGAAATTCTGGGGTCGGAGCTTAGTCGTCCGATTTCCCAAAAAAGAAAACTTTCCTTGAATTTCCGAGGCTGGTACATAAAATCCAGTTCTCTCCCTCTGAGGTCAGTACCTAAATTCTGATTCTCATCTTGCCGAGGTCGGTACCTAAATACCAACTTCCATTCCCGAGGCTGATACCTAAATTCCAGTACTCATCCTTCCGAGTCAGTACCTAAATTCTGATTCTCTTCCTGCAAGCGGTACCGAAATTCCGATTTCTCTTAAAATTTCAAATTCACACAAATTTAAATCCTAAAATTAAATTCAAAAACAAAATTCCAAACTTCAAATTCAAAAAAAAAAATCAAACTAAAATTCAAGCGGAAACTTGGAATCAAATTCTTCGTTCCCCTCTTCAAATCAAATCGATTTGGATTCCTTCAAAGTTTGGGAGCTTGAAATTCACAGCCCCAGCAGAAAGGTATTCCATCCTTCTTTTCCCCAGTGAGAGTCCCTGGATTTGAAGGTCTTCAACCAAACAATCCCCAGCGGAAACTCACTTGCTAAACTCCTCGTTCTATCTTGAGTTTTCACTCAGACAGTTGTGTTGGTCTTGTTGATCTCGTCGGTCAACACCAATACTTGCAGTGTGCTTGCCTAGCACACCACACCTATTGGGGGACCATTTGTTGGCCTCACTTTTGGTTAAGGTCTAATATCTCTTTAGAATAGCCTAGAGTCTAGCCATAGGACTCTCTTGGTGACTTTCTTAGAGGACTAGTCATGGAACCCTCCCCATAGAAATTCAAAACTCTTCTTGCTACACTAGGAGTTTTTATATGCTTGAGGCCTAACCTCCACATTTTGGTAGGAATAAGGCAAGCATAAGGAATCCTAGGGGAAGTCTCCTATAGGTGGTCAGACCTTAGGATTTGCCCTGAGGGAAGTCTGGACTTCACCACCCACATGCACACATTCTCCCAAACCTTTGGAAACTCATGTAGATGGTTCTTCTCAACTCTTGGCATCAGGCTAGGGTTTGACTAGTACCAATACATAGAGGACCAAATGTGAGTGACCCTTGGTCCATAACTCAACTTAAACCATCTCATGACATTCATCTCAAACCAAGCTTCAATTTTCCAAAATTTCAAACATTTGGCCCCTAACCTCCCAAAATGCCCTAAATTACCCAAAATTCTTCAAATTCACTACAATTCCCCAAAAATCATTCCAAGATATTCCTTACCACTCAAATTGACCATACATAACCAAAAATTCCAAAATTTCCAAAAGTACCCCCCAATACCCTCAAAATACCCAAAATGCCCTTTTTGCCCAAAAATTCAAAAATTCCAAAAAATTCTCAAAAAATTCCAGAAAATCCTACAATTTTCCAATTTCATTTTGTTCAACTATACCATAAGCCAATTTTGTCAATTTAACCCAATTTAAATCAAAATAACCCCAATTTGGCCTACGTAGCCCAAAAGTGCCCAAATCAAACCCAATCTTGACCCAATTGACCAAAATCTTTCCCAATTTCAATTCCAAACTTCAATTTAACATCCTTAATATCAATATAAACCAAATTCAAGCCCAATGTGACCCACATTTGAATCCAATTCCACTTGAAATCCATAATCCCCAATTTTTCCTAAATAATCCAAAATCTCCTAAATAAACCCAATGTCAATCAATTCCTCACAAATTTCAATCCCAAAATCTTTATAACACCTCCTTAAACTGAATTGAATCATCAATTGTCCACAATTTGAGCTCAAGTCTTACCCAAATCCATTTTGGACCAAAACCCCCAATTTTGACCCAAAGTGAACACATGTCCTAAATCCACCAAATTGACCCTCAAAACTTTAACAAAACCCTATCATGTCTTCATGAAATATCTTTTAGAAAAACATATCTTCACTATTTTTGAAGACCTCTGGACCTCATTCCCACTCAAACTCAAGATAACTTGACCCAAATCCAATATGGTCCAAAATAATCAAATATCCTTTCCATACCAAAATTGAACTTCCAAATGAGCTCAAAACCACTTTGTGTCTTCATGAAAGATCTTCATTACAATCATATGGATAATATTGATCAAGGCACTTGGGCTTCAATCAAGCTCTAACCCAAGTTAAGCCAATCCAAACCCAAATGAACCTAATTGAACTAATGATTAAAATCAAACCAAATTAAACCAAAATTAACCAAATTAAAGCTCATGACATGCCCTAAAATAAATATATATATAATATATAAGAAAATAAAATAAATAAAATACATTTAAAAAAAAAGAAATATTTCTCTTCCCTCACCTCTCCTCCATGCCTCTTCCCTCACCTCTCCCTCACCTCTCCCTCACCCTACCCGCCACCCTAAAGCCCACCTCACCTCCACCTCACCTTCTCCTTACCTTCACCATGCCTCCACCTCACCACTCCCTTACCCCCTCCTTAACTCCAAAAAAACCGTGAGCCCCCCACTTAACCCTATCATCATCCCATTTTTACCCACTGCATTCACTTCATCACCATAACTCCTCATGCCCCCCCCCCCCCCCAAATCCCTCTCCTAGCTGTGAGCCTCCCTCCTCTTCCTCTTCTTCTTCCAAGTAAGCCATACCCTACCCAAAACCCTCCTAGCCGTGAGCTTCAACAAGGGCTTCTCCAAGAGTTTCTTCCATCAACTCCTCCAAATCAAGGTAAGTTTCTTCTCCCTTCTCATGTTTAGCCTAAGATCCCACACATACATGCTTATTGTTTAGTTTTCTTCTTCCTTTTACAAAGATTTTCAAATTTATATGCAAGCTATTAATCTCCATGTATATCTTCAAAAATCATGTGTAGGTTCTTTCTTTTCACAAATCTTCATTTAATTTAAATGTTTCCATTTTTAGGCTTAGGAATTCCTTTTTATGCAAGGTTATTTAGCTATTAAGTTTTTAAATCTTTCCATGTTTAGCCTTAGGATTTCTTTTTTCATGCAAATTATCTAATTATGTTAACTATTTTAAATATTTACAAATCTACCACCTAGTTTTTATTACCTTAAAAAAATTAAATTTTAAAAATTTTTTAATACAACATAAAGAAAATAAAAATAAAAGAAAGCAAAGATAAACTTAAAGAGGGAATAAAAAATATATATATAATAATAAAAAGAAGAAAATGAAATAAAAATCTAAAATAATAAATAACTAAATGAATAATAATATATATACGTAAATTAATAATAACAATATTAAATTTAAAAATAAATAAATACCACTAAAATATCAAAATACTAACTAAATGCTAGATATGTATATTTGTAAACTAATGATATTATGAAAATAATGAAAATAATGTTATAATTTTAAAAGAAAACCAAAAGTATGAAAAAAAATGATAATAATAATAACTAAAAGAATAATTGTAATTATAAATAAATAATAAAAATAAGTAAATAAAAATGTCATTCTTTTTAAAATAATTTAAATGTAAATATATATGTAAATAATAATTTTAATATATAATAACCTAATATAAATGATAATAACTTTAAATAAATAAAAGAATAATCAAGGAGAGAGAAAATGAAAAGCTTTATAATTAAATAAATAATAATATAAATGATAAATAAATGATATAAATAATAAATTTAAATATACATCTAAATAATAACAATAATAAATTAAATAAAAATAACTTATAATTTAAATATATTAAAAGATAAGAATATAAGCGATAATAAAAATAAATAACACACACACACACACACAGATATATATATATATATATATATATATATATATATATATATATATATATATATATATATATTTTTTTTTTTTTTGCACCAATAATAATATTATATTAAAATGAAGAGTTGGTACATCTAACATGAGGAATCTTCAATAAGTCCCCATGTACAAGAGAACTAAATAAAGGAAAGAAAGAAATATCAGAACTACAAATTACATTAAAGGAAGTAGAGGCAGTAGATGCAAGCCAATTTGCAGGTTGATTTCCTTCTCTGTAAATGTGACACCAAATAATGTGCATTGAATTAGTGATAGCCTTGATCTTTTTTATCCATATATGAAGGAACCAAGGTATTGCTGATTTTTGTGTCAAAATCTGTAACAAAAGCATGGAATCAAATTCAAAATGAAGAAATTTTAACTTCAGTTTTTCAGCAATCTTTAAACCCCAAAAGACAGCAATAATTTCAGCTTCAAGTGCGTAACAAGCCATGACGAGGGCGACAAAGAACCATAGACATTTTCCTTTAAGATCCCTGCAAAGACCTCCAATTCCAGCAGAGGAAGATTTGAAGCTGCCATCTGTATTAATCTTCAACCAAGGATGCATAGGAGTCTTCCATTGTACTAAAACAAATTGCCTTTTCTTCTGAGTCTGAGGAGGAGCAATTAAATTCTGCACTTTACTGAGATAGGTCCAACAATTTAAAATAATAGATTTAGAAGAAAACATGGCATTAAGATGTTTGATTTCATTTCGAGCTAACCAAATGAACCAGAAAATAGCCAAAGGAATGTAGTAATAAGACAAATCCTTCCAGTCCTGCCAACAAGCATCAATAGATGACCATTTAAAAAAATTTCCATTTTGTCCTAATAAGGACAGAATCTCCTGCCAGATTTGTTGAATCTGATTGCAATTAAGAAAGATATGGAATAAAGATTCCTCCTCAATAAGACAAAAAGGACAAATAGAAGGTCCTCTAAGACCTTTAAGCTTCAAAATATCATCAGTAGGAAGTAGTTTCTTGAATAACTTCCAACAAAAGAAGGACATGGATGGAGTGATATATTTATTCCATAATTTATTACCCCAATCATTCTTCTGCCAGCTGAAACAAGATTGATAAACAAATTTAGATAAACTCTGATTAGCAGGATTTTTGGGAATTAATTTATCCTTGCTATAAGGCTGAATAGGAATGGATAAAATTTTGTTAATAATTTCAGGCTGTAGATGAGTTTGAAGCATATCAGTATTCCATTTATGCTCTTTCCAGCAATCAGCAACAGTTTTAATATTTGAAGAAGAAGTAAAAAGATGAGCTAAGGAATCATCATACAACCACTTATCAAACCAAAAATTAATTTGGCCATTACCAATCTCCCAAGTAAAGAGATCTTCAGCCTTCATTCTTACTTTCAGCAATTCCTTCCAAGTTCTAGAGTCACCCACTTTGTATTGCACTTGAGTAGGATGAGTATTATAACAGTATTTGCTATGCATGAATTTAGACCAAAGAGAATCTTTAGCTCTAAATCTAAGCCACTGTTTGCAATAGAAGGAAAAGCTAAGATGTTGAAAGTTTTTAAACCCAAGACCACCACAGTCAACAGGCTTACACAATTTGTCCCAATTTGTCCAATGTAGTTGTTTGTGATTACCTTCCCATAAAAATTTATTGAACATGACTGAAATTAACTTCTGGGTACTCTTCTTCATTCTTACCATTTGGAGAATGTAAAGAGGAAAAGATGATAGTATACTCTTAAGAAGAGTTATTCTGCCTCCATTGGATAAAAAAATGTTAGACCAACAATTAATTTGAGAAGAGATCTTAGTGACAATATCATCATAGTGGCTTAACTTCCTTCTTCCTTTAATCAATGGAAACCCCAAATACAGCAAAGGAAAATGAGCTTCCTTAAAACCAGTAAAGTCAACAATCCAGTTTTTAATAGGTATACTGATTTTAGAACCTGCCAAAAATTGACATTTTGGTTTGTTGAAGAGCATACCAGAAACACTTTCAAACATAGCCAAGGTTTTCATTAAACATTTGATGGATTGCTTACTTCCATTAGAGAACACAATAACATCATCAGCATAGGCAAGATGAGAGATTAGTTGTGAAGATCTATGCTGAAATTGAGTATATGTATGAGATAGCTGAATTTGATTTAACATCCTTGATAAATAATCAAAAGCAAGGATGAAAATGTAAGGTGACAAAGGATCACCTTGTTTAATACCTCTACCAGAAGAGAAAAAACCATGGCATTCCCCATTGATCATAACACTATAGTAATTGTTGGTAAGCCATTTAACAATCAAATTGCAGAAATCAGCTTTGAAACCCCTTGCCTCCAATACCTCAATAATGAATTTCCAACTAATTGTATCAAAAGCCTTGGCCAAATCTAATTTAAAAATAATGTTAGAGCCTCTACAATTTCTGTCCAGGTCATTTAAAAGCTCTTGAGCCAAAAGTACATTTTCACTAATACTTCTCCCTTTTAAGAAAGCAGCTTGATTTTCTGAAATTAAATCATTGAGCAATGGTTGTAATCTGGCCACAATAACCTTACTTATGATCTTAGAAAAAGTGGAAGTTAAACTAATTGGCCTAAAATCAGACCAAGAAGTTTTCATATTATTCTTAGGTATCAGAATTATAGTAGAAGAAGCAAAATATTTAGTCAATTGAATACCATGGAAGAAACTTTTCACAGCAGCAGTAATATCTGATTTAATAAGATACCGAATTTTTATAAAAATCGAGTGTGAACCCATCTAGTCCAAGCAATCTTATCACTTTCCATAGAGTTAATGGCAATAAAAATCTCATGGTCATTAGGAGAAGCAGCTAAATCCAGAGATTGTTCCCAGAATCAGAAAAAATAGCTGCAGAAAAAAGATTAGATTTGGTGTCCTGGGCAGCAAATAATTCTTTGAAATAGGAAACAACATTCTCAGCAATATCCTTAGTACTTAACAGACATCTATTATCCAATGTCTTAATCTGAAGAATGGTATTAACAGCTCTTTTGTGTTTAATAATAGCATGGAAAAATTTGGAGTTTCTGTCCCCATGATGAAACCATTTTGCAGCAGATTTCTGATGCAGAAAAACTTCCTCTTGATGAATAGCAGATTTAAGGTTTGCCATTGCAACAGTTAATTGTTGTTCAGAAACCCTCCCATTCTCAACCTCTTTCTCCACAGCAGAAACCATAGCCTCAGCAGAAATGACTTTTTGTTGGATATTACCAAAAACAGTCCAGTTCCAAGATTTAAGTTCCTTAGCTAGTCTTTTCTGTAAAAGCCACAATTTAACAATAGGATTTGGAAACCCATTTAGAGGAGCACACCAATTTCTCTCAATTAGTTTACTGAAATCGGGATGTTCGTACCATACATTGAGATATCCGAAAGAGTTAGCTTTTACCACGTAAAAGGGAGCACAGCAGAATGAGCAATGGAGAATGATCGAACCCATTCTAGCCGAGATGTTTAACTTTAGAGATAGGGAACATGTTAATCCAAGATTGATTAACAAGTATTCTATCAAGTCTTTCATATAAG
The DNA here is from genome assembly GCA_022702705.1 of Papilionanthe hookeriana x Papilionanthe teres. Taxonomy (NCBI): domain Eukaryota; kingdom Viridiplantae; phylum Streptophyta; class Magnoliopsida; order Asparagales; family Orchidaceae; genus Papilionanthe; species Papilionanthe hookeriana x Papilionanthe teres. The sequence goes on from CM040426.1 coordinate 26,239,858, forward strand.
GAACCTCTCTTCCAAGTGAAAGGAGAACCTTCAAATCCAATGTCAATAAGCTTGGCAAGTATAAATATCCCGAGTAAATTTTAACATGTCATTTAGATTGGGATTCCTGCCACCTTTTTTCTCACTAGGGTGAGCAATGCAATTGAAGTCTCCACCCACCATCCAACCTTCAGACATTGTAAAACTAATCTTTTGAATTTTATCCCAAAGGTCCAATCTGTCATTTGGAAGAGAAGCAGCATATACAAATGATGCAAAACCTTGAAAATGATCAATCTGAAAATGGAAATGTAATATCTGAGGATGATCTAGAAGAACATTCAGTAATAATTCTTTTCTATATAATATCCAGATCTTATTAGAACAATTAGATAAGAAAGAAAAACCAGGAAACTTTCACGGTGAATCTACCAAAATTAGATTTCACCAAGGGTTCCAAAATAACAATCACCTGTAACTTGTGAATCCCGTTTAAACTCGGAATTCTATTAAGGAGCCGGGATTGGCCACTCCCCTAATATTCCAAAGATATGAACTTAATCATGAGGCAATTCTTCCACTTTTAGTAAGCCTAGAAGAAGAAGGGATAATGTTGGATTCAGATAAGGCCAATAAATCAGCAGTTTTCTTTTTCTTTTTAGACTTTTGGATCAACCAATCCTCCTTGAGTTCATTAACAGCTGAATCAAGATTATCAAAGGAGGCTGTTAACTCATTTTGAGAGGCATTTTGAAATATAGGATAGTCAACAGGCATGGGGGTAGTTAAAACTGAATTATATTGTATATTATTTGAATGTTTCACATTACTTCCAACAGGATCCATAACAGTACTTCCATTATCAAGAATATTCAAGTCAGAAGACTTCTCAGATTGGATAAGAGAAGGAGCATCAGCAACTTTTTGAATAACTTTCTGCATAAGTAAACCTGAATTATCAACAGGATCTAACACTTCCAAAACAGGAATGTTTGTAACAGGTTCATTATCAGTGAGAACATCTTCTTCAGGAATCCTTGACAAGGATGTATTGGAAACATCAGAAATAATAACAGAATCAGATATAGATAAGTTGATATCAGAAACCACATTAGGAATTGAGGGAAGATTGCTAGTAACAGCAGGAACATCAACAGCAGAATCCATAGCCCCCATTGCAACAGCAGGAAGATTGATAGCAGTTAATCCAGTATTCATATCTGCAGAAGCCTTAGACCCCATTTCAACAGCAGGAGCATCAATATGTAATTCAGCAGGTACGACGAGAACTACATCGATATTTTGCCACAGATAGAATTATTCATTTTGGCAACGAGCCTACGATTAGGATGAATCCTATAACGAGTTATCCTTATTATGACCAAACATCTTGCAATTACCACAATATGCAGCCTTTGTTCAATAACTAATTGCCGCCAATAACCATTATGAGGGGATCCAAGCCAAATTTCCTCAACATCGGGAAGAGTAATGTCCCTTTCAACAAGGATCCTTGCTAAAGAAGGTCTAGACAAATTAAAAGTAGAGATATCCAATTTGAGAGGTTTCCCAATGCAAGTACCAATAGCATATATCACTTGATGATTGAAAATTGTAATTTCGGATTAGGAATTCTATACCAAACAGGAATAATAGGAGCTTCTTGATTAGAATCAAAATCAGGAGACCATTTCAAGATTTTCATATATTTACCATCCAACATCAAGAATTTGTTAGAGAACAAATTGGCATAGTCATCTTCTTTAGAAAGCTTTATCATTATGTGTCTTCCATCAAACAACCCAACTTTCCATGAGCCGGCTAATTTCAAATCTTCAAAATATTTCCTTATTCTCTCCATCTTAGGGTGCCCATATTGAAACTTCCCCACAAGAGTAAACCGATGAACTTCCACCAAAGAAGCAAGTTCGGATTCGATGAAAATCAAGGCGAGTTTACCTCCCTTCTTGCATACTTGTTTGATAAAAGGGCAATTACCCCTACCGCAGAGCAGCCTCATGATAACAATGGGGAAAAACCAACTTATCTGTCAAATCTACAGCAGCATTAACCACATCCACAAAAGAAGTCTTGCCAGGAATAGCAAAAGAAGAGGAATCAGCCATGACAAGGAAGAGCATGAAATTCAGAGTACTGAATTTCAAGAACCCTGGAAATCAAACAGAAGATATCCAGAGAACTACTTGAGAAAACTCAAATCAAGAAGCCAATATAAGAAGAGTATTCACAAAAAAAGGAGGAGTAAATTCAAGAAATGTGAAATTACCCAGGAAACATCAAACAATCAACAGGAGATTAATCAAGAGATTAGAAATCCTCAAGGAAAAGTATCAGCAGATGAAAAAAATCATCAAGAACCCACCTTAAAATTCGGAGCTTCTCTCTCTTCCTCCATTTTCATTCATATATATATATATATATATATATATATATATATATATATATATATATATATATATATATATATATATATATATATACATAAATTGAAAATAATTTAAATAATATAAATGAATAATAACTTAAATTAAAATTAAATAAAACCAAAAAATAAATAGTAATTAAATTAAATTAAATAATAATTAATTAAATAAACCGAAAACAATTTTATAAACAAATATTAAATTAAATTAAATTAAATAATAAATAATAAATTAAATTAAATTAAATAATAATGTAAATAAATAATAAATGAAATTGATATAAATTAATTAAATAAATTAAATTAGATTAAATTAAATTAAACAATAATGTAAATAAACAATAAATTAAAACAAATTAAATTAAATTAAAATTAAATATTAAAGTAAATAAATAATAAATTAAATTAAATAAAATAAGTTAAATAAATTAAATTAAATTAAATTAAATTAAGCAATAATGTAAATAAATAATAATTTATACTAAATTAAATTAATTAAATTAAATTAGATAATAAAATAAATTAAAATAAAACCGAAATTAATAAATTAAATAAATAAACATTAAGTAATTATAAATTAAAGTAAAATAAAATAAATAAATAACAATTGATTAAATAAAACAAATAAATAACGATCAATTAATTAAATAAAATTAATAAAAATTAATAATTTAAATAAATGATAATAAAGTAAATAAATCACAATGAATTAAATAAGATAATAAATTAAATAAATAATAAAGATAATAATAATTTTAATTACAAATAAAAGATGATAATTTTAAATAATACATAAATAATAAATAACAATAATAACATACAATAATAACATAACACATAAATAAATAATAACAATAACACAAGACAAAAAACAAAATAAAACAATAACATACAACAACAACACAACACAACCATCACAAATCACAACAATCACAACATACAACAACAATCCCGACCACAATACAATACCAACACGATAACAATCAAACCTAGGATAGGCCTCCTGAGGCATGGTTTATTTTTCCCTTTATAAAGACACCTAGGAAATCACAACTTGGTGTAGAAAACATAATAAAGAATACCCTTATGCTTAGTGAATGCATGGAGTAACCCAAATTTTACCCGATGTCCACACAATCTTCCTAATTCACATTCCAAAGTCTAAGTTCCTAGCTCTAAAAACAAACCAAAATCAAAACCAAAATAAAACCAAAATCAAACTAAACCCAAACCAAAAACAAAAAACCAAATCCAAACACAAACTCAATCAAATCTTCCACAAATAACATCACAAACTTTTCACAACACTCCCATAAGTCCAAATCAAACTACCAATTGCCACCAATCCAAATCCAAACCACACCTAAACCCATCTGCCCTAACCTACCCCGAACACATGTGTTCATTAAGCATAATGGTATAGGTAGGATGAGTTGTTAAGCAACATAATAAGTCTAAATGAGCCCGAGACTTTTCACCAGGCTGTGAAAGGGAAGCATGGACCTGCATCCTTCTCTGACCTTTTGGATACCTTAGAGGTCTATTAAACTTAATATGTCGGCTTAACGAAACCATTCTCAGTTAAATTAACAAAGTTCATTGAAACACAACATAGAAATTCGCATAGATATCATAGGACTTGGTAGACAGCCAGGATCTTAACATAGACATCATAGGACTTGGTAGACAACCAGGATCTTAACATAGACATCATAGGACTTGGTAGACAACCAGGATCTAAACATAGACATCATATGATTGAGTAGTTACTGCTTGTTAGTCCTACTTCTTCCTGTTTTCTGGCATGCTTTAATTTTTGTAAAATTATAAACACATACATGCAATGCAATACTAAAGTTTTAGCTGGGAATGATGAGAAAACCCAACAGGTACATTTTTATTTTAATGCAATTTACTTGCCTGTACTGTACTTTACTTCTCTTGCATGTTAAACAAGAATGTCACCCTGCATGAAAACTAAAACCTTTAGGATAGCAACAAAACTGAAACCCAAAATTAAATTAAAAGTCACAACAAGATAAAATTCACCGCCACAATATTCAAAATATAAAACAACTTAAAATTTAATCACAAACAGAACAACAAAACTACAATTGCAACTAAATTAAAACGTCTCATTGGATGATCAAGAATACCTCGGATGATATAACCCACGTGTTGCTAACGGGATTTCCCATGGTCTAAATGAAAGTGTGGAACTCATTCAGTTGAGTTTAGCAAATTCATCTGGACTAAGTGAATCCGATGAAAATAACGGTTCAGGGATGACAGAACCGTGGGATCTTAATTTACTCTATTTAATCAACTTTAAGATTTGTATTAATTAAAACACTAAAACACTTGGATTCTAAGACTTTTCTAAACCAAAACACTTCTCTCACCTCCTGATTTTCACCTTCTAAAACTGAACCTTTGCAACAACAAAGGAGCTTGGAGCATAGTGGGCAGCACGGCCATCTTCTTCAGCAAAACCTGAGTCTACAACAGCAAAACAGTTCCTTAGTTCAAATAAGCAACTAGCTATAGGACTTCGAGGTATTTTCCCAGTGCAAAGTAAACCCTCATCTCATCTTTTAGGCTTTTTCACCCGGTGCATTATAAGCCCTAACTCGTCTAGATTTCCGAGGTTGTCATCCCGATATGAAATAAACCCTCACATCTTCCAGGCTATTCATATGATCGACATCAAATGAATGTAAGCCCTAAATAATAAAATTGGCAGGATGAAATATAAGTTAAATCTTTTCCTAAACTGAGCCAAACAATAGGATAGCTTGGGAAAACACTGGGATTCTTCTTGAATCTATGTTCTTCCCCTAATCTTCTTTTCTTTTGGACTCTGATAAAATGAAATGTTCTGAAATTTGAACCATTCACCTATTGAATTCCGAAAATCACATTTCGTTGAAAGAAATCCTTACCTTTGGATGTCTTGAATATAATTATTTCCTGATCTTTATCAATAGTTTTCTTAGGTGACTTCGGTTGTCTAAGATGTAATTAACTATAGGAGCTTGCCCTTATAGGAAACCTAAAAGACCCAAGAATAATATAAACCCCATTTAATCCACTTATATTAAATGGGGGAAATTGTCTGCAAACATACAGGTTTCACAAACCAAACGGATGTCATACTTTTCCTTAGTTCATGTGATTGAGCCTCATCCTCGAGTTTTGTGTTCATCCTTCAGGATATATACAAAGCTCGAGGTATAGTGCTCTTTCATTCAAACTTTGAAAAATATGAGATCAGTTTGACTCCATATTTTTCTAAACTAAATTATAATTAAATGAAAATTGTCCTTTCGAAGCGGGCGATGGGATTTCGATTCCAGTGACTGACAACATCTAATGGGCAACCCCAACTAAAATGTATATTTAAAACTTTTTATACGCCGACACCTCTAGCTTTCTCTTCCTTTGGATTCCTATAATAATTGTTCTGAAATTTGAGCCACTCACCTATTGGATTTCCTATTACCAAATTTTTTTGAAGAATCCTATCTTTTGGAAGTTATAAAAATAATATTTCTCGATCTTTATTAAGAGTTTTCTTAGACAACTTTTGTTAGCTTAGATGTAATTAACTATAGGGGTTTTCCCTTATAGGAAACTTAAAGACCCCAGATTAATATAAACCTTATCTAATACATTCTTATTAGATAGAGGAAATTTTCGGTCAACATAAATGGTTCGCAAACCAAACGGATGTCATGAATCCTTTAGTTTGTTTGATCAAGTCTCACTATCAATTAATATATCTATTCTTTGGGATAGATATACGGCTTGTGGTGCAATGCTTGATTATTTAAACTATTGTTTATATGAGATCATATTTTCAAATTAAAAATGATATCTTCTTAAAATATATATGTACTATATTAAATTAATCTATTTCTGAAACATTTAATTGCCCCACAATTTTCTGGAGACTCCGTTGGGGATTTATTTCTCTCTTCATTAAGATCAGAAAATACTATATTCATACATCAGTAATGTATTCATGTCCTTCATAGAACAGATTACCATCCTTCCGTTGACATGATTTACCCATTTTTTTCCTGGGAAATTATGATCAACTCTCCTCAATTTTAGAACCATCTATTTAACCATCCTTAAATAGAGGGCTTCTGGAGACTTTAGGTTTCTTCAAGATTTTGTGGCATCGGACACCCAATAGTTGTGTTGGTGAATGAGTTTCGCCAAGGCAATGTGCATTGTGATGGGGATCCCGAATGGGTCCCACACTTCACTTTCGCTCTGTGCTCCCAGGTTCGAGCTTGCTATCGGTAAATCGAACCAGTCTCTCTTAAATCTTAACCTCTTTTTAACAAATCAAAGACAAGATAAAAATACTAAAATAAAATGATATTGTGCCCAGTTCACAGAGTAACCTTTTTCGTAGTGTTTGCACTACGATTAAAGGTTTTAAACCTTCGCTAACTTTCAAAATGTTTCTTTGAACGGTCACAATGTTGACCCCTACACTTAATTTCTACTGCAACTTACCCACTTCATGTGAGGCCCATCTTGTCACTTCAATGATTCAATTCCGGGCTGGCTTCAGTGAGTTCAAAGTCATACTTAGAAAAGCCCTGTTCCTTGTCGGGAAAATTGCTACCCCCGAAGTTCAAGAACCATCTACCGAGTTCAATTTGAACTCCAACCAAGATTTCCCTTCTGCTAAAAAGGTGAATGTTCCTACTACCCCTGTCAAGTCAGTCGTCTCCGTGCCTAGGAGAGTTACTACCCCTACCGCAATCGATTTTGTCCTCACCGCGCCTACTTTCCCATCTTCCAAGGGGAAGGAAATTCTACATGAAGAAGATTCTGGTAATCCATTTCTTGCTCCACCGCCAGTCTTTGAGATTTCTCCTGCCAACAAGATCTCAAAAGAGGAACCAAAATCGTAAGAGTCTCAAAGCCACCAGGGCACAAGCTGCAAGTTTGCAATGATTGATGAGATTTCTCGACAAAAAGAACTCAATTTGCCGGATACCTCTCCTATCCTTCGAGGGAGTTGGTTCCAGCCGTTGGTGGATACTACTGGAGATGAAAGCCTGCACGAGATTGTTGCTACGCTTCCATCACCATATGGTCGTGAAGAGGTGAGGTAGGGGCCTATACCCATCCCTGAGCTCACACACTTTTCAAGAGATTGGCTGAGAAAGAAGGATGATCTGTGGCCAAGCTCTTTAAAAGGATGGGATCTGCAATATCCCCCAAAATAAAGAATGAAATTTTGAGGATGGTGAGACCCATCTGAGTATCCGTCAAACACTATTTGGGATGACATGTGGATGCCACTACTACGGGAGCTACTACTGTCATTCCCAAACCTACAGTGCGCAGACCAATCATGTCTCGGCTGGGTCCAAGAATACCGTCTACCGAAGATTATAATGAATCTCGGAAGAGAAAGGGTAAGAGAGGATTGTTTCCCTCTGTACATGGTTACACCCTAGCGAGCATACTTCTCCTCACCACTCTGATGTCCCCACTGAGACGCCCCGTCTCAAGTAGACGACTCGCAAGAGGAAAGTGTGGTTACCGAAGAGCGTCGCACCAGTATGCTCTGAGAAGCCTGTGGATCACAAGATAGATCATGATTATGATGTTCCCATCCCACTACTGCCATTGCTTCTGATTCAGTTGCAGAAAAGAGTTACAGTCGAGAAAGATCTATAGTAATGAGGATGATTAGATAGAAAGAAATCGATGATAAATTTTGAAAGCTCCAAGCAGAAATTTTAGAATCATCAAGAGAACAGTGACTAGATATTGAAAATGAAGATTACAGCCTGTCATATTACATGGAAGAAGAGTTCCGGGAAATTAATGTGGTTGAGACCACGTCCGCGTCATCTGTGCTCGATGCCACTAATGAAGAGAAAGTTGCAGATGAGATTCAGAGGGTCATATTGATAAGAGATGAACATATTAGTCATCTAGAGAAGAAGATGGAGGAGATGGTTGCCGCCATGACCACCATGGCCACATTACATGGACAGTCGCAATTACGACCAGTGGCATCTGCAGAAGTTAACCAACCATAAATTATACACATCACAGATGAGAGAAGAAAAGTTGCTTCTGCTAACAAGAACGAACCTCTGAGGAAGGATTCAGCTCCGAGTCCACAAAAAAAGGATATTAATTAGATGATCGAACAGTATGTTCAAGAGATTTTCTCTGGTGTTATCTTCATCGTTAGATTGGAAAGTAGTAGAATCTGGGCGGCAACTTGCTTCGAGGCATTCTGAATCTGATCTAGTAACTTCTTGGAGGATCTGGTCCAAATTATGCTCCAACCATCCTTATCGGCATATGGATTTATCGAAGAAATTTGTTCAGATGAAATCATATTTATTGAAACTCTTAAAGTTTCTTCTAAATATTTTTTCAGCGTGGTTATATTTCCATCTTTATAGTTTTTCTCGAGCTAATCATTGAAGCTGAAGGAATTCTCTATGGTATGTCCAAGTAGCATGTGGTACGAGTAGTAGTTCGGTTGATCTTTTTTGTTGACCACCACTAGCTTCTTCGGCTCAGAAAGTTTGAACTCGGGCTTTTTGGCTAGATTCCTAACATCTTTGCCACTACATCATCCTTGAAGGAGTAGGCCCAATTTAATCAGCTTTTCATTGGCAGACCTTGTCTCTAATGTGTTTTGTATGGCCTCTGCTGAAAGGACCGCTGACCAGGCTAACTGCACTGCTGACCATTCTGTTGGGCCTGCTGAACATGTTGTAGACTATACTATTGTGAATGGGGTAGACTGTATTACTGAGGAGGCTGGCTGTACTGTGGTGGAGGTTACTCAGTCCAAATTTTCATCGGCTGCTTGCCTTTATCGACCGTTAACACTATGCCATACCTCTTCTTAAAAGCTTCAACTGGCATGGCCTTCTCAGTCTTCTCTGGATGCTCCATATGCTTGATCTCTTTTTTCAATTGGCTCTGTTGAGTAGCTTTTCAAACGACTTGATGATAAGTCCTTTAAGCATGAAAGGTATCAGTATGTGGATGCTCTTAAATAAGACCTCGATCGCATGTTGTTCTTGCAACTGGGGCTCACACTTCAAGCTTAAATTTCTCCAATGTAGAATGTATACCACGAAAGTCTCGTTGGGCTTATGTCGGTCCATTATAAGATCCCCAATGGTGATGTGGTGATGCACTCCAAAAATCTTCTCACCAAAAAATTTTCTGATTTTGTAAATGTCTTGATCGATCTGTTAGGAAGTTCTGCATACCAATCAAATGTGGCCCCTGAAAGATTGCTCACAAACTATCAAAAGTTCAATTCATCACCTCCCCCCGCGTTGCAGCTGCTTGCTCGAAAGTGTGCAATAAGTTATCAGCAGTTACCCATTCCATCAAAATTTTTAATGGTTGGAGGTACAAAACCTTTAGAATATGGGACGACATTGAAATCCTTCGGGTAGGGTCTACCCCTTGAAACTGAATTGCTCCCTTTCGATTGCACTAAGGCTTCCTTTACTTGCTGCTCAATTATCTGCGTGATATCTTCTCTGCTACCATATTATAAATTGAGTCTTCTTTGGTGGTTCGTCTTAATTAGAAGAATTTACCTCTCTTCTGTCATATGTAATACGGATAATCTGAGGCTGATTCACCTCCAGGGAAACTATCAGTTCTGATTGTGACTGTCCGAGCATCATAGCCATTGCAATCATGTTAGTAGAGATCTCTTCCATTCTCTTCTCCATGTGACTAATTTGTTCATCCCTCAGTAGAATGGCCCTTTGAAGCTCATCCGTGACGTTCTCTTTAATTGGAGTGGAGCATCACGCACAGACAACGTGGCCCTAGTTTCCACGGCATTGATTTCCATGAATTCCTCATCCACGTAATTAGATAGGTTGTAATCCTCTTCATCAACATCCAATCCTCGTTCATTGGCTAATTCTGAAATTTCAGCTCTAAGCTTTTGCATTTTATCATCGACATCCTTCTCATTAGTTTGCTTGAGATCGACGGGCTTTTCTAAGACATTGTCAATTTTTGCAACAGATTTTGAAATGGCAGTGTTAGTGGAAACGAGAACATCGGACTTATGATCCACCTTTCGAACGCTACTCACGGGCTTTTCAGAGTGTACTTGTGTAGAAACCTTTAGTATCCACACCTTTATCTTTAAAGTCGATGCCTTGAAATGGAGTGTCTCAACGAGGACATCGGGGTGGTGAGGAAAAGTTTGCTCCTTAGGATGTAGACCAAGTACAGAGGAAAACAACCCTCTCTTATTAACTTTCCTCAGAAATTCCTCAAAAGCAGTGGTAGATGGTACTCTCGAACCCAGCCCGGATGACAAATCCATGCATTATGGGAGTCGTGGTGAAGATGAAAGCATCTGCAGTGGTGGTGACGGCATTGATGCATTTCCCCAAATGAAGTTTAGTGGGAATACAAGCTGGCGATGTGTCTTGTGACCTCCATACCTGACAGGTGAGCCTGTCTTTCTTTAAAATCTTATTCTTCATTCTCGATGACACTATACTACCCATTCTCTTAAATAATCTGACAAAAGAACATCCTTCTTTATCAGCTAACTTCTGAAACACGCTATGGACTCGGGTGATGAGAGTGGGCTGATCCCCGAATATTCATGCTTACCTTTTAAACTTTATATTTCTTTTCAATAATAATATCTTTTCCTTTGCAATGACTGCCAAAAATTTGACACTGAAACAAATAAAAAAATATTTTAATTACTTTATAATATGGGATACTTCGCAAATATACGTATCGTTTATCAAGTAATATAGTACTTTCTGATTAAGCCCCGAGATATCGAACTCATAAGGAAATGTCTAAAATTTTAAAGAAATAAGAAAAGAAACTTTTTTGCTTTTTGTAATGATTTTGTAAAGTATGTTTTAAGATAAAAAGTTTCAAATTTGTTTTTGATATTTTCTTTTAAGAAAATATAAAGCAAGCAACTAAAATTAACAAGATTATAAAACGATATATGAAAGCAAAGGAGAATAAAATATCTTTTTCATCCATCAAAGAATGATTAATAATTATGAAATTTCATTGTGGAAGTATCTAAATGTGTTGTGCCAATTAGGAGCAAATATATTATTTACCCTTACTTTGTTCTATAAAGAACAAAGGTTAATTTGAAGTTTTGAAATCCTGTAGATGGGTTAGGAAGGAAAGATACTAGCTCTAACTCTAGAGTTCCCTCTTCTCCCTCCACATGGGGGATAACATCTCATAATAAAATTTAAAACATCAAACCAAATTAGGGGCTTTAGCCTATCATTCTAAAGTCCTTTAATTTTACCTCCCATTAAAAAGCATATCTCCCTATTTATTTGCACTCAATCATATGGAATACAATTCTTTCCCATACAATTTCATGTGATTCTCTCCAATTGTTGATTGAGACAATACCACATTGTTTCTTACATGTTATCATAAGAAATTTTAACATCTTAATTAGCCATATCCAAAAGTAAAGGAAGTGCAAGGTAGTGAATCATCACAAGTTCTTCTAACATTAAATTCCTATACTTCACACAACTTCCTTCCATAATTTAATTACTTCTTCATTTAAGAGGAAAAATATAAAGAAATCTACTCAGAACTCACGGAGAAAATACAAACACAATTTGATTTGAAAGTAGAAATCATAGTGAAAACACAACAAGTCTTGCTTAAAAACTAAATGTAAAAACAAAAATAAAGACCTATCTCAAAATCCTCTCCACAATACTCTTGAAATTCCTCTGAAACATTTGATTTTCACTTTATAACACCATAGAAGTTGGCTCCCAACTCTAAGGATTGACTCTCCTAAATACTAATACAATCTTTGATAAAGTAAAGTGGAAAAGTAAAGAAAGTATGGCAAGAAGAAGACTCTCTTTCTTCCTCTTTCTCTTCAACCACTTCAACCATTTCTCTAACTTCTCCTTCCAATAATTCTCTTCAAAAATCTTCTCCTTTTCTGATCTTAAGTCTTCATTTTAATAATTCTTCAAAAGGGGCTTTGGTTTCTCTTCAAATTATGTCCAGATTCAATGTATCTACCAAAGAATGCACCTCTTCATTCGAATTTGCCACCCATAAGAAGTTAAGAAAGTTTAAACCAAAAGTTTCTTCAAACACCCCTTGTGAATGGCACCAAATTTGAATGTATTCGTATTTTTTAACTGTGGCAGCTATGCACCAACCCTTGGCACTTAGCCGCTAGAGGCCAATTTTGCACACTTCATATTTTTTCTCCAAACTTTGATACTTTTTTGGTCCTTTCATAATAATCAGTCCTTTTAATCATACCTGCAAGAAAAATGAAGAAATATCTTCCATTAAAGTGCAATATCATCAAAAATAGGTATAAAAATACTATATATTTTAGGTGTGTCATAGGCCTCTTCCTTTTCTGATCACAACCACGAAGCGGCAGTAAGGCGGTAGTAATCCTATAGAGACTCTCATCCCCAGTGGTGTCTGACAACAGATGGAACTTACTCCCTCGAAGGAGAGGAGAGCTCTCCAACACACCTAGTTCCTCCGGCTGAGGTATCTCTATGACAGCAAGTAATCTTGTGGCCTAAGCTTTTGTGCCACTCTGAATCTTGCGGATATGATTCCTCATTTGGGCTTTAGTTAGCAGAGCTACTACTGAACTGGAACCAATCATAAATAATGATGACGATGTGAGAAATGATTTGGTAGAATCTTCTTCCTATAAAACTTTCTTTCCCTTGGTAAATGAGACGGCGAGTCCGGTAATAGCAAATATAGTGGCGGTAGGGGTAACAAATCTCTAAGACATAGGAGTAGTGGGTTTAGTAGAAGCAGCAGTAACTTTTTCTTTCTTGATGAACAGGAAATCTTGGTGGGATCTCATGTAAAACTCAGCTGAAGGCTTCTGGACATCTAGGGTAGGGGATTTACAATGACAAATGGGGCTTTAACCAGCAGCACTTCATACTTAATCATAGGCACTACAAGACGAGCCTCTCGACTAATGGGCGGGTTGTAAGAGAAAGTCAGAGTTGGGTTCGACCTCGTAACAGTCAATTCAACAAATATTCTGAGAGTTAGCAATGGCTTACACCTTGTAATCATTGTGTCAAAACTACGAATTAACTAAGCCTATTCTATGACCTGGGTACATTTTACTTATTTTATATTGTTTCATTTTCAACTACTTATTTCATTTTATTTTAATTTTCATTTTCTAAATTTTGGGGTGTATCTTTAAATTTGTTGTTTGTTGATGACTATGACGTCGAAGGATTTAATTTTAATTTTGAAAATTAATGAGAATTAAGAAATGTAAAGATTTTGTATAATTTGCGATTAGTAAATCGAACCCGAAAGACATGAAGCAGAAGGTAAAGTTCAGAACCCCATTAGAACCAACATCACAACGCAACTTGCTTCGGTGAAAATTGTTCACCAGCACATCTATTAAAGATTTCTGAATCAGTCTGTTTAGGGCGGTCAAATAGATGGTGCTGGAACTGATAGAGTTGACCGTGTTGACCGTGCTTGCCCAATAAAGACATGAACAAAGCATGCCAACATAAGAATAACAATTTGGACCATGAGAGACATGAACACCTTGTCAATTTATGAAGACATAAATCTTCTCATTATAATGGAGAGTAGAGCTATTTCACACCGGAGTCATCAAAATATGTCGGTCGTTAAATTAGTATTTGTCGGTCTCTGGAATGGATATCTCAACGCCAACTCTAAAACATTTAATTTAACTTAATGTATGTATATATTTTGGAAAGTAATATTTTCATTTTAAAGATACGAGCAAACTGATCCCATATATACAATAGTATAAATAAACGAGCACTGCATCACAAGTCATTTATCTACTCCAAAAAATATACACATTACTTGACAACGAGGCTCGATTGAATAAAATTTATGACAACTATTCTTGTCTACGAACTTATTATTTTGACCAACAAGTTCCCCCACCTAATATTAAAAACTAGATAGGGTTTATATTACATGGGTTCTTAAAACTCCCTATAAAGGCGAGTCCCTATTGTTAATTACCTCTAAAATGACTGAAGTCAACAAAGAGAACTCTCGATGATGATCAATGGTATTTTTCTTCATGAATTCAAATAATAAGGTTTTCAAAGTGTGTAGGAAATCTTAAATGGGAAAAGATCAACTTAGAACATTAGGAGATCTCACGGATTCTAAGGAAACCCTCAGTGACTACCCAAACTCTCTTATGGTTTGGTTTCAGTTTCAAAGAGAGATTATTTAATGTTTCAACCTGCTGATTCTTATTTTTTAGTCTTACATCTGCACAATATTGATTATGCAAATAGCTTGGAAGATAGGAGAATTTATATTGTATCGAACGATGACCTTGGAATCTTAAGACATTTTAGGGCTTATATACACATCAGGGTTGTGCAAAGGCGTAAAGATAAGTTGAGGATTTATTTTGCTCTAGGCAGACAACCATGAATCCTAAGGCTTGTTGTTTAATTCTAGGAACAGATTTGTTGTTGCAGGTTCATTTTGTTAGTGTAGACATGTTTGATCTCTCGAAGATGTTCTTATGTATGTCCTTGTTGTGTTTCCCACGGTTCATACTCCAAGTTTCTTGTTGTAGAAGTACTCAAGTTTGAAGTGTAAAGTTCAAGAGGTTCAAAGATGTTCAGATAGCTTCAAAGTGTGTATGTCCAGTTTTATTGTTATAATTGATGTTGTTGTTTTAAATGACTTATGAGGGAAGTTTAAGTTGATTAATCGATGCCATTTAGGATCCCACGATTTCCTCATTCTGGCACCACTATTTTCCTTAGATTCACTTAGTCTAAATTAATGGTTAAATTCATCCAAACTGAGGATATCTCGTTAGCAGCCGTAGGTTGCCTCCTCTCAGGAATTCCTGATCATCCAAAGAGGGTGTATTAAATTTAGTTCATTTTTTTTCATTTAAGATGCATTTAATTTTTGAAAAATTGTAATGTCTTGTTTTTGTTTTGGTACAGCATGCAGGGTTGTCAATTTTCGAGTTTTGTAGTTAAGTAGTTAAGAAAAAACGGTAAAGTAAAGGGAAAGGAAATTGCATCGCAAAATGTAAATGCGTGCATGTCATCTTCTCGCACTCCCGTTGAAATATTAGAACTTGTAGCATATATATATATATATATATATATATATATATATATATATATATATATATATATATATATATATATATATATTGAAAAAAGAAAACTATATTAAATAGAAGAGTTGATACATCTAACATGAGGGATCTTAATTAAATCCCCATGTAACGAAGAACTAAATAAAGGAAAGGAAGAAACGAACGAACTACGAAACTACATTAAAGGTATCGAAGCGATAGATGCAAGGCAATTTGCGAGTCGATTCCCTTCCCTGTAGATGTGAGACCAAATAATTTGCTTAGAAGCGAGCAATAGCATTGATCTTTTTTATCCATATATGAAGGAACCAAGGAAAAGCAGATTTATTTGTTAAAATCCGTAAAAGGAGCAAGGAATCAATTTCAAAATGCATAAAGTTTAAATTCGGTTTTCGACAATTTGCAGCCCCCAAAAATTGCAATGATTTCGACCTCGAGTGCGGAACAAGCCATGATAGGAGCAGCAAAGAACCATAGAAAATGTCCTCTAAAATCCTCGCAAAGTCCTCCAATTCCAGCAGAAGAAGATTTGTGACTACCATCAGTGTTGATTTTCAACCAAGGATGCATAGGTGCTTTCCATTGAACCAAAACAAATTTCCTTTTCTTCTGAAAATGTGAAGGAGCAATAAAATTCTGCAATTTATTAAAATAAGACCAGCAGTTCCTAATGATAGATTGAGAAGAGAAGGAGGTATTATGATGTATAATATCATTTCGAGCCAACCAAATGAACCAGAAAATAATCAAAGGGATATAGTAACAAGAAACATTTTTCCAATCCTGCCAACAAGCTTCTATAGAATTCCACTTAAAAAATTTATCATTCTGTGCTAATAAGGATAGAATCTCCTTCCAGATTTGCTGAATCCAATTACAACTAAGGAAGATATAATATAAGGATTCCTCATCAATAAGACAGAAATGACAAATAGAATGACCTCTAATACCCTTAAGCTTCAAAATATCATCTGTAGGGAGGAGTTTCTTAAATAAATTCTAGCAAAAGAAGGACATAGATGGAGTGATATATTTATTCCATAATTTAGCACCCCAATCATTCTTATGCCAGCTGAAACAAGAATGATAAACAAACTTAGATAAACTCTGATTAGAAGAATTCTTGGGTATTAATCTAACCTTCCCATCAATCTGAATAGGGATGGACAAAATCTTGTTAATAATATCAGGATTCAGATGTGGTTGAAGCAATTCAGAATTCCACTTAAGATCTTTCCAACAATCACCAACAAGTTTAATATTAGAAGGAGTATAATGATTTGCTAAAGATTCATCATACAACCATTTATCAAACCAAAAATTGATTTGACCATTACCAATATCCCAAGTAAATAATTCTTCAGCCTTCAGTCTAACTTTAAGAAGTTCCTTCCAGGTCCTAGAATCACCCATTTTGAAAATTGCATGAGTAGGATGAATATTATGACAATATTTACCATGCATGAATTTAGACCAAAGAGAATCTTTGGCTCTAAATTTAAGACACTGTTTACAATAGAAGGAAAAGCTTAGATGTTGAAAGCTTTTAAAACCAAGACCTCCATAATCAATAGGCTTACACAATTTATCCCAATTTGTCCAGTGCATTTGTTTATGATTACCTTCCCATAAGAACTTGTTGAACATAACAGAAATTAATTTTTGAGTACTCTTCTTCATTATGATCATTTGAAGTATGTAAAGAGGAAAGGATGTTAAAACACTCTTGAGAAGAATTATTCTTCCTCCATTAGATAAAAAAGTGTTAGACCAGCAGTTAATTTGGGAAGATATCTTAGCAACAATGTCATCATAATGACATAACTTCCTTCTTCCCTTGATCAAAAGAAATCCCAAATACAACAAGCGGAAATGAGCCTCTTTAAAACCAGTAAAATCGGCAATCCAGTTCTTAATAGATTTGCTGATTTTGGATCCAGTTAAGAACTGACATTTTGGTTTATTAAAAACCATACCAGAAATACTTTCAAACATAGACAAAGTTTTCATTAAGCTTTTAATGGATTGTTTGCTGCCATTAGAGAACACAATAACATCATCTGCATAAGCAAGATGAGAAATCAGTTGTGAAGATCTATGCTGAAATTGAGTATATGGATGAGATTATCGAGCATGATTTAACATCTTAGATAGATAATCAAAAGCAAGAATGAAAATATAAGGTGACAATGGATCACCCCGTTTAATGCCTCTACCGTAAGAGAAGAAACCATGGCACTCTCCATTAATCATAACACTATAATGGTTATTGGAAAGCCATCTGAAAATCAGATTACAGAAAGCTGCATTGAATACCCTTGCCACCAACACATCTACAATGAATTTCCAACTTATTGTATCAAAAGCCTTTGCTAAATCCAATTTAAAAATGATGTTAGAGCCTCTACAACTTCTATCAAGATCAGTTAAAAGTTCTTGAGCCAAGAGCACATTGTCACTAATACACCTTCCTTTAATAAAAGCAGTTTGGTTCTTTGAAATTAAATCATTCAGCAATGGTTGTAATCTGGCCACAAGAATCCTACTAATGATCTTAGAAAAAGTGGATGTTAAGTTTATAGGTCTAAAATCTTGCTAAGTAAATTTATTTCTATTCTTAGGAATCAGAATAATAGTGGAAGAAGCAAAATATTTAGACAATTGAATTCCATGGAAAAAACTTTTAACGGCAGCAGTAACATCAGACTTGATAAGATGCCAGAATTTTTTATAAAAATCTGGGGTGAACCCATCTGGTCCAGCTGCCTTATCACTGTCCATAGTATTAATGGCATTATAGATTTCGTGTTCATCAGGAACAGCAGCTAATTCATTAGACTGATTAATGAACCCAGTAGGAGACAACAATGAAGCAGAGAACATATTAAAATTGGTGGGCTGAACAGCAAACAAATCCCTGAAATAATTAACAGCATTTTCAGCAATATCTTTAGGATTTAACAAACATCTGTTGTCATGTGTCTTAATTTGAAGAATAGTATTGATGGCTCTTTTGTATTTAATGATAGCATGGAAAAATTTAGAATTCCTATCTCCATGATGAAACCAATTTGCTACAGCTTTCTGCTGTAGAAATAACTCCTCTTGATCTATGGCAGTTTTCAAATTAGCATAAGCATCAATTAAATCTTGTTCAGAAACTCTCCCAGCTTCAACATCTTTTTCAACGACGAAACAAAACCTTCGGCGAAATTACCTTCGATGGATATCACCAAACACATTCCGAGTTCCATGTTTTGAGCTCCTTAGCCAATCTTTTATGCAAGAACCACAATTTGATAATAGAATCTGGAAAGCCATTAATAGGAGCAGACCAATTTCTCTCAATCACTTTATTGAAATCAGAATGAGTGGACCATACATTAAGATATCTGAATGAAGAAGATTTGAAAACTGAAAAAGGAGAACAGCAAACAAGCAAGGGTGTATGGTCAGAACCCATTCTAGCCAAATGTTTAACTTTAGAAATAGGTAACATATTAATCCAAGATTTATTAACTAAAATTCTATCCAGTCTTTCATATAAAGAGCCTCTCTTCCAAGTATAAGGAGAACCATAAAAAACAATATCAATAAGCTTGGCAGAATGTATATCATGAGAAAATTTCAGCATCTCATTAAGATTAGGATTTCTGCCACCCTTCTTTTCACTAGGATGAGCAATACAATTAAAATCTCCACCAACCATCCAACCATCAGACATAGATAAGCTAATCTACTGGATATTATTCCAAAGCTCTATTCTGTCATTAGGATTAGAAGCAGCATACACAAAGGAAGCAAATCCCTGAAATTGATCTATCTGAAATTGAAAATGCAAAAGCTGGGAATGATCAAGAAGAATATTCACCAATAATTCTTTTCTATACAGAAGCCAGATCTTATTAGAACAATTAGAGAAGAAATGAAAATCAAGAAACTTTTTGGTGAATCTATCAAAATTAGTTTTCACCAAAGGTTCCAAAAGCACAATTACCCAGAACTTATGAATCCTATTTAAACTCAAAATTCTATTAAGGGAGCCAGGATTGGCCACTCCCCTAATATTCCAGCATATAAACTTAATCATGAGGGGTATGTCTTCCACTTCTAGTAAGCCTAGAAGAGGAAGATGGAATAATATTAGCTTCAGATAAAGACAATAAATCTGCAGTTTTCTTTTTCTTTTTTGATTTCTGGATTAACCAATCTTCCTTAAGATCAGTAGCAGCAGCATCAAGATTATCCAAAGAAGCTGTTAAACCATCCTGGTTAACATTTTGAAATATTGGATAATCAGTAGGCTTGGGGATAGTTGAAACTGAATTATACTGTGTAGAGTTTGATAAATCCATATCTCTTCCAGCAGGTCCAATAGCCATACCTTCCTTCACAGGAATAATAAGATCTGAAGAAATCTCAGAAATATTAATGGATGGAACAATAGAAACATTTGAAACAGTAGCAACATTCTGAATAATTACATCTGTAGCAGCACTAGAAATAGTAGAACCAGGAACTTCTTTCTGAATAATTATTGCTGAATCAACAGGATCCAGAACTTCCAAAGCAGACTTAATTGAAACAGGCACTTCTGCAGTATTAATAACCATTTGTTCAAGATTTACCAAAGGTGTGTCAGCATCATCAGGAAAAGTAACTGATATAGGATCAGATACAGGTGGAGCAAATTCAGGAACAGCAGCAAGAAACAGTCCAGAAATGTTATCATCAGAAGGGATAGGATCATTCCTCTCAACAGCTGCAGCAGGCATTCCAGAAGGTGAAACAGCAACTTTATTTGATGTAATATTAACTGCAGTAGAATTAACCACCTTAGTATTAACAGGCCTAAGATGAGGATGAATCCTGTAACAATTTTCTTTACAATGACCAAACATCTTACAATTAAGACAATAAGCAGGCCTTTGTTCTATAATTAATGGTTGCCAATAACCATTATGTGGAGAACCAAGCCAAATTTCCTCAATATCTGGGAGAGTAATTTCTCTTTCAACAAGAATCCTTGCTAAAGAAGGTCTAGACAGATTAAAAGTAGAAATATCTAATTTTAGAGGTTTCCCCAAGGCAGTGTGCCAATTGCATAGATCACTTGATGGTTGAAATATTGTAATTTCAAATTAGGAATTCTGTACCAAACAGGAATAATAGGAGCCTCTTGATTAGAATCAAAATCAGGAGACCATTTCAGAATTTTCATATATTTCCTATCCATCAACAAGAATTTTTTAGAAAATAAATTTGCATAATCTTCCTCTTTGGAAAGCTTTATCATTATATGTCTTCCATCAAACAGTCCAACCTTCCATGAACCGACCAATTTCAAATCTTCAAAGCATTTCCTAATTCTTTCCATCTTAGGATGCCCAAATTGAAACTTGCCCACAAGAGTAAATTTATGCACTTCAACCAAGGAAGCAAGTTCAGAATCAGTGAAGATTAAAGCAGGCTTACCTCCTTTCTTGCTTACTTGCTTAATAAAAGGACAATTACCCCTACCAGCAGCAGTCTCATGGTAACAATTAGGGAAAACAAGCTTAACTGGAAGGCAATATATTTCTTGTTAGATGGGAAATATTAGCCTCTTACATAAGGGAGACCCAAGTTATCTCCATGTATCAAAAGAGAGAGGGGAGGGGGTAGCATCTATCCTAATAGATTCATTACAACATCCCTGTGAGGCCAACCAGTGTGCAGGCGCATTGCCTTCCCTTGATATGAAGGCAAAATCCATCACCATGTTGTCCATGTAGTTGATCATTCTATTCATACATCTCTTAATATGCCAAGGAGCAAGCTCAGACTTATTGAGAAACTGGATGCAGCAACTTTAATCAGATTCCGCTAGAAACCAGTTCACATTACATATATTAGCAATCTTGATGGCCCAATAAATGGCAATCATCTCAGCTTCCAAAGCATCTAAGGCATGGACAGGTGACTGGAAGAACAGTAAACATTTCCCATCGCAATCTCTAAAGATCCCACCATTACCAGCATGTATTTAATGAAAACTTCCATTAGTGTTGACTTTAACCTAATAGGAGGGGGGGCTCCAGCCAAAGACTAATAAATTTCCTCTAGATGCCAGCTGTCCCACCCTGCAAAAGTCCCTGAAGTTATGAAACTTGATGAGTTTCTGAATATAAGTTAGGCATTGGGCAGCCACCTGTAGAGAGGAGGGAGGTCTTCCCTCATATTTTGCCCTATTCCTGCTCATCCAGATAAACCAAGCCACCAAGCAAGGTACCACCAGGAGATTTACCTTATCCCAATCCACCCAGCAGGTAGTCATTTGACACCAACTCAAATTTAGAGTGTCAAGAGAAAGCCTGTTGATGAGGTCTTTCCAAACATCCTGAGAGAAAGGGCACTTAAAAAAATATATGATTCACATATTCCTCTTCTTGGAAACACAGTTGGTAGCAAGAAGGTCCCTTTAAGCCTTTAAATTTGAGGATATCATCAGTGGGTATGAGGAGACGCCTTAGGGAACCTCAGAAAACAGCACTTTCCTGGGAAGGTAAGAACCACCCAAAAACCACCAAACAAAAAAGAAGAAGTGGCCAGAGAAGGAGCAAGGCCACCAGAAGTTCACCAAAAGCAAAAACCAAAGTAGACAAAACCAATGGAACAGTAACCACCTCAGGAATTTGAAATCCACAAAGCCCGAGAAGGCCAAAACACCAAAGTTCAGGCAAATAAACCAAGCACAAACAAAACCAAGGAGCAAAAACCAGGACGACCACCAGGAAAAAGCACCTACCAGCTCCGGCCAGGGTCACAGCCGCCATAACCGCCGAGAAAACCCTAGCGGACACTCTCTCTCACCTCGGCCGCCACCATCATACATTATGTATATATATATATATATATGTATATATATATATATGTATATATATATATATATATATATATATATATATATATATATATATATATATATATATATATATATATATATATATATATATATATATATATATATATATGTATGTATGTATGTATGTATATGTATGTATGTATATGTATATATGTATGTATGTATGTATGTATATGTATGTATGTATGTATGTATATGTATATATGTATGTATGTATATGTATATGTATATATGTATGTATGTATGTATGTATATATGTATGTATGTATATATGTATGTATATATATATATATATATATATATATATATATATATATATATACACACACATACATACATACATATATATATATATATATATATATACATATATATATACACATACACAATGTATTTGAGCAAGGGCTAAGCAATAGGTCGATAAGGTACAATTTCCGGAGGTCGAACAGTAGGAAGCTGGATAATCTTGATGAACTCATGGATGCCCAAGATAAGTATTTAAATGCTTTGACTATTGAAGAAGAATTTCTTTCACGGAAGGCTGCTATTAACAAACGATTGTATGGGGATAGAAACTCCAAGTACTTCCATGCGGTGATTAAATACGGGAGACAAATTAATGCCATAACCAAAATCAAAACTCAGGATGGAATGTGGTTAGAAGATCCTATCCTGATTAAGGAGAATGCTGTTCAGTACTTTCAGAGCCTCCTTGCTGCAACCCCTATAGAACCTGCTGTTTTTAGGGGGGATTTGTTTAATGACCAGCTGAATACTGTGCAAAATCTGCAGTTGCTTCATTTACCTGATGAAGCCGAGATTCTACATGCTTTGAAATCAATGGATGGGAACAAGTGCCGCGAGTCCGGATGGGTTTACTCCTGTTTTCTACCCGATTGCTCGGGAAATTGTTGGTAAAGATGTGGTGAAGGCTGTCCAAGCTTTTTTTAGTGGGTCTGACTTACCAAACTATTTTGCTGCCACAAGTATTGCTCTGATTGCTAAAGATGAGAAGAGAAGTACATGGAATGATTTTAGGCCAATAAGTATCACTAATACTCTCAACAAGATTATTAGTAAGATCATGGTGAGAAGACTACAACCATTTCTACATCTTTTAGTCAGTGAGAACCAATCTGCTTTCATCCAGAATAGAAATATAATGGATAATGTAATGCTTGCTCAAGAATTACTCCTGGAGATTGACAAGCCTTGCGAGAGGACACAATGTAATATTTAAGTTGGACCTAAGGAAGGCTTATGATTCTATTAGCTGGCACTTCATCCATATCATGCTACGGGCAAGAGGCTTTAGCCCGACTTTTTGTCGGTTTATTCGGAGATGGTTAAATAACACTTCCTTCACTATTCTACTCAATGGCTCTAATTATGGATTCTTTAAACCGAGCGGGGGCTCGAAGCGGGGGATCCCTTATCTCCAACAATCTTCATACTTGCTTTTGATTACTTTTCTCGATTTCTTAACCGAGGCTCACAGAAATTTTCCATATCTATGTTATCATCACAGACTCTAAACCTATCATAAGTCACCTTGCTTATGCCGATGATGTGATCCTCTTCACTAATGGTGGCAAACAATCTATAAAGAAGTCTTTGGATATTACGAAACATCTTCGACAAGTCTCGTGTCCGGAACTCAACAAACACAAATGTCAATTCATGGCTGGGAAATATTTCGGGAATCTAAATTGGATAAAGAATACTACTGGCTTTTCTACTTCGATAAGCCTTTAAAATATACGGGGGTTCGGTTAATCAAAGGCGAGGAAGAAACAAACTCATTATGATGAAGTGGTTCACAAGGTTACGACTCGGATTAACGGTTGGACCAACGAGCTTTCTTTCTAATGGTGGAAGGGTGACTCTTCTCAAGAGTATCCTCACCACCTTCCCTTTGTTTACTATGCGGATGGTCGGAATGAAGAAAAGCATACAAAGACCGTTGGAAACTACCTTTAACAAATTCTTGTGGGAGGGGCAGCACAAACAAGCACATTGGGCCACCCGGAATAAGCTTTGTAAACCCATTAAATCCGGTGGCTCGGGGTTTAAGAGCTTTCAACACATTAGAAAAATTTTCCTTTGTAAGCTGTGGATGAAATTCAGGAAACTAGATACCCTGTGGGCTCAGTTCTTATTAGCTAAATACTGTAGAACCAGCCATCCTGATGCTGTAAAGGTGAAAATTGGAGATTCTCAACAATGGAAAAGTCTACTGAAGATCAGGACTGAAGCTAATAATTTTTTCTGCTGGGAGATTAGAGATGGCTCTGCCAATTTCTGGCTTGACAACCGGCTTATGGATGATCGACCGTATCCCATCCCTAACATTTCTTTGAATTATAACTCTAGAGTTGTCGATTTACGGACTAATCATCAATGGGATGAAGACAAATTGAAGGAGGTTGTGGATATTCCATCTATTCAAAAGATCAAGGAGATCCCCATCAATAGAGTACAGGGAGAAATCTGATCAGCTAATTCTTAAGAAACCTCCCTCTCAATCTATTAACTCCTACATCTACCAGTCCATACATCATTGGCCTCAAAACAATTGGGGTTGTCACCTTTGGAATAAATATTTGACCCCCTCTATGTCATTCTTCAGCTGGAGATTATTTCATAGATTCTTGCCTACGGATGATATACCGAAATCGAAGGGCCTTAGATCGGTTTCCGGATGCCATCTTTCGTTGTGCTCGGGAGGAATCATATGACCACATATTTTTTCAATGTCCCGTGGTTAGGGAGGTATGGAATAGAGTGCTGGAACATTTTCAACTTTCACATCACTTCGAGAACCGGATATCCGTGGAGGACCTGTTGAGCCGATTAGGCTGGAGCCGAGGCTTTCATTGTATCCACCGATCATTTGGTGGTTTGTATGGATGGCAAGGAATAAAAATAAGTATGAGAACTCATTATGTTCTATAAACCAAATCATTGCTAATCGCTGCTCCTTCATACACGGGACTTATAATACGGATGAATTGAGGAACAAAACTAGGATCCAAATTAAATTATTTCACCTGGATCCCTCCCTCCACTTCTTGGGTCAAAGTTAATATAGATGGGAGTTATTCCCCCTATTCTTCCGGTTGTGGTGGTGTGTGTAGGAACCACCAAGGTAAACTACCGTGGGGATTTCAAACTTCTATTGTCTCCGATTCTCCTCTCCAATCCGAAATGACTCGTCGCCATTTGGGCTCTAAAGTCTCGCTAAGGTTCGTCGGGCATTCTCTTATCCGGATGGAATCGATTCACTTCAACTAGTCAATATAATGAATGGCATTACCGATGTTCCATGGATGCTTATATACCTTCACGGATCCTCGATGGACTTAACAAAGGAAGTAACAGTCTACTGGAGTCATCCGCATAGGGAGGGAAATCAACCAGACCAAGCTGGCTTGCAAAAACGGCTTCAAAAACTGCAACTTTCAAATGTTTCAATTTCTCTTCTGGGTACCTAAAACAACTACTTTTTGGTGATTTGCTTTCACTTCCTTTTATCAGATGTAACTAAACTTTTGTCCCATTAATACATTTTATATTTTGCTAAAAAAAAAAAAAAAAAAAACATACATACATATATATATATACATGCATACATACATATATATCCTTGCGAGTGTGGTAACTATCATTTAATGTTTCATTTATGAATTATGTGAGTGGAGGCCTTTAAGGGAAAATTAATTTGATAAGGAATTTAGCCAATTGAAATTCAGAGTTGGGCTAGTAGTATTTTTGAAGTATCTATGATTAGTTAGATTATCTTTTCTAAGCCTCATTAAACGAGCTTGGATCAAGCCTAGTTCACTACTAAGACTTTAAGATTTCATGGGTAGATTTGTAATTTTAAGAATATTAACATAAATGAGCTTGATCCTAATTAAATATTATGTTATAATCCAACCATTAGTAAGGAGTCTTTGACTAGTGAATTATGGTCTTCCAAAATCAAACCTCTCACTTTAGGATCACCCAATTTAATTAACTTCCAAATTACAATAATTAAGGGAAATTACAATTGTACCCCTATTGTGTAAGAGTGAGGAAATGGTTTCTACCTTTTAATCCCTAGTGTTTCAACCACGTAGAAAAGTTAATAATGATCCTACATTACCCATTTACCCCTTGATTTAGCCTAAATACTAATTAAAGCTTAAATTCCATAATTACCATTTTGCCTGTTAATGCCTTATCACTTAATTATTCTTTAAATTAAACCCAAATAACTATGAAATTTTTATTTTACCTCACACAAGGGTCAATTAAAACATCAGAGAGAAAAATGTGATTTTTTATTTTTATTTTATTTTTATAATTATTTTATTCTTAAATTATGTATTTCACTATTAACAAATTATCTGTCATTAGAAAAATTATTTGAGGTTCATCTGAGTTAGAGGACCACTTAGGCCATTTATCTTGATTTTTTGAATTTCATTTTAATTATTACATTTTTTATTTTAAGCATTAATTAAATAAAAAATATTAATTAATTGAAAAATAAGGTTTTATATTATTTTTTTAAATCTCACTGAATCTAGGGAACCCAGAGAAGAAAATTTCATATTGTTGTGATGTTTATTCTATTTATCGTAATTATTTTAGAGAAAAATTAAGAAAAATTCATTTTTAGCCTTTAAAAATTCATAAATTTTAGAAGATTGGAAAAATTAACTTAATTGACTCTAAGTGGTCAAAAAGCCAATTGTGACATTTTGGTATATTTTTATATTTTGGTGATTTTTACCATTTATAAATAATTTTTAATTATTTAAAATTTAAAATATGCGTTAAAAATAAAAAAATTTATTTTAAATTCCAATTTTTTTTTCATACATTCCTATGATCAAAAGGAACTCTCAAAACTACTTTTTATAACTTTCTTAGTTATAGTTTAATTATTATAATTATTTTAATTTCAAAAAATATCATTTTACTTAGAAAATTGAATTTAGTGATCAAATTAATACAAATGGGTTTCAATTTTTTATAGTGAGTTAATATGATTATTAATTATAGTGTGGGTTCAATTTTGTTATTTTTCTCTTTATATTTTAATTATTTAGTTTTTTAAGGTTTTTAATGAGATAATTACATATAGTGTCATTTTTAATTACTTAAATTCCATTTATATTTTTCCTAGGGTCCTTTGATCACAGTGAACCTAACAAATCAATTTTTTAATTTTTTTATTTATATTTTAATTATTAGAATTTTTAATTAAAACAGAGGTGATTTAACATAAACTTTAGTGCATTTATGTTAAGATGCTCTCTGACTTTGGAAAAGTCAGAGAACACTCCTAACAATAGAGAAAACATGCCCTCAAAGTTTCATGCCATGGTGGTTTATAATTTATAACTTATGATTTAAGGAAGTTTCTAGGTGTTTAATTAATTAAAATAAAATACATGGTGATTAATTTTAATTTTTGTTCCACATTATTCTCCTATGTTCAGTGAGCAACGGGGAATTTTTTTTTATTTTTATGATGTTTTTACACCAAATTATGAATTTTCTAAGTTAATTAAATTAAATAAATCATTTAAATCTTATTTTCCTACTTAACACAGTCAGCTCCAACCCGTCCTATGGCGGCTCTGAAAAACCACGTGGCGTCATTTAATTTGTCGCCGTCATTTGAGTCGGCTCTGTGCTTTATGTTCAGTTCATTTGTCTGGCCAGATCTCAGCCGTCCGCTCGATACACACTCGATCCAATGGCCCTCTGTCTTTGTCTCCAACTGGTGTAACCCGTAGAACTTCCACCTTCTAACCTTAAGATCTCTGTCTACACTCAACCAAATCACATAGGGGTTGTTCCTACACCTTCATCTAGTCAAGGCGAACACATCCATACGGATAATCAAGCATGAAATTAAAGTTTTCTTCACAAAGACACAAACCGAGCTTGTTTTGGGGGAAAATGTTTTATACCTTAG
The DNA here is from genome assembly GCA_022702705.1 of Papilionanthe hookeriana x Papilionanthe teres. NCBI lineage: Eukaryota > Viridiplantae > Streptophyta > Magnoliopsida > Asparagales > Orchidaceae > Papilionanthe > Papilionanthe hookeriana x Papilionanthe teres. The sequence continues at coordinate 26,268,362 of CM040426.1, forward strand.
TTCAAGAGGTGAGGCCTTAATTGGGTGCTTGCAGAAGTTTTATTGGAACCTGGCAAACTTGCTGGAAGTGTCACTTTGTTCTGGTGAAGGGTCTGTGTATGAACTCCTCCCATAGGTGGTGCTGCTTTGATCAAAGTCAGGTGTAGAGAGCTTGAGGGATGGGGCTTTCAGGGGAACTTCCTCGTTTGGTTTAGGAAAGGTGAGGAGTAAGACAATTTAGATTTTGGTGGAGTGTGGTGGGGTGTTGACCTCATTTTTTGTGAGGTTTGATCTCTCTCTCCTTAGTGCTTAGGATCTAGCCATAGTTTTTCCCATTGACTATCCTAGAGGACTAGAAATGGGACCCACCACTTAGAAATTCAAAACACTTCTTGACTCCCTTCAAACCCCACATGTTTGATTGTAAACCCCCAGACCACTTGGAGGGTTAAGACCAATATGTGGAGGTTTAAAGGATGAGTTTCCTATAGGGCTCTTTGGCCTTAGGAGTACCCTAGATGGTCTGGTCTGGTGAGGTCTAGCTTGCACACATCACACTCTCATACTCTTTTCAAATCTTAAAACCACTTTTACTCAATTTGACTCCCTGAATCATGTAGGTGACTCATATGGATGAACCTTGACCCCTAAGCCCCTGTCTAAGAGGGTTAGGAACAACATATTGAGTGCCTAAGTGAGTCCTCTCATGGCTCTTGTGAGCTTAATATGGCTTAACGGCTCAACCAAAATAGTTTCATTTCACTCACCCCTAATTATTCTTCTTTTTTTCCTAAATTTCAATTTTTGACACCCGGGGCCCTAAACCCACCAAACCAACTAAATGCCCTTGAAATTGCCTAAAATTTGCAAAATTGCCTAAATTACTCAAAATTCCTCAAAATCAATCCTACATATTCTCCACCACTCAAATTGATCATCCATGACCAAATATACCAAAATTTCCAAAAAAAATACCCCCCCAATAACCTCCAAATACCCAAAATACCCTTTTAGCCAAAAATTCAAAAATTCCAAAAATTCCCAGAAAATTTTAGAAAATCTCAAATATTCCCAATTTTGTTTTATTCAACTACGCCATAGGCGAATTTTGTCAATTTAGCCCACTTTTACTAAAATGAACCCAATGTCAAGCCAAATCAACCCAACTGATCTCAATTTTCATCCAATTTAGTTCTAAACTTCAATTTAATATCCCCAATATCAATTTGAATCAAATCCAAACCCAATTTTATCAACATATGAGTCCAATTTCAATTAGAAGCCTAAAAGCCCAATTTTGGCCCATGACCTAAACTTAGCCCAAACCAACCCAACTTAGCTCCAATTAGCCCCAAATCCTTTTTAAAACCTTCCTAACATCCCCACAAACAAAACACTAACTTAATTTGCCTCAAATTTAGACCTAAATGCTACCCAAACTAAAATTTCCCAAATTGGCCTAAACCAATCATAAACCCAAACAAGTCCAAATCCCAAAATTAAGACCCAACCAAAAATTGGAAACTCTTTGTTACACTCCATAAACCTTTTGCAACACTAACTTTACAGCAAACCCAACTTTAACCCAACTTTGTCCCAAGTTAGCCCAATTTGACCCACTTTGACCCTATTGTTAAAGAAGCCCAAATTAAACCCAATTCAACTCAAATCACCCCAAACTTGTTCCAAATCACTCATGGCACATTCCTAAATCGATTGCAACATTTATTTGACACAATCCTTTACCAAATTTGCACCCATCAATTTGTTTTGAAAACCTAAAAGCCCACTTTCCTAAAGCATTTTAAAAGCCCATCTTCACCAAATTTAAAAAAGCCCAAAAATCCATTCTAAAGTCTATATGACACTCTTCTTCATCATGCATTCAATTAAAACCATCCCTAAGTTCCAATTGATCATCAAATTATTCTAAATCAAGACAATGCCAATTTCCCCTAAATTCATCAAAAATACCAAAACCCATTTTTATGAAAATAAGCCAACCTTTTCCCAAGCCATGGGCAAGCCAAATGAAGCCATTCACAAGCCATATGAAGCCATGAGAGCTTTGACACCTCACCAAGCCATTAATGGCAAGAAGAGGGGGTTCTTTCTTAACCCTTCACTTAACCTTTTTAACTCCATTTATGCTACACTCTAAACCAAGCTTAGCCACCTCACCATGGATAGAGACCTCACCACCTTCTCTTGGCTGACCCAAATGATTCCTTTCAGCCCAAAATCAGGTCTTGGGGGGTGCACCTAGCCCAAAAGCATGATTTGACCAAACCAAACCCAAAATGAGCCTTACCCCATGCCACTTTAATCAAACCACTTTACACATGGCCAAAGCCAATTGAGTTCACCAAACCCCAGCCCTGACCTCGCTGGTCAAGATGGTGACCCATGCCTGGCCGGCCAGCTACTACAACCGCCGAAAAACACCATGGTCGAGAGCTCCATGTGAGCCAAACTTTTAAATTCTTCCTTGCTGAGTTGCCTCAACCCAATTGTACTCCACAGCTATTCTTCCCTTGCCCTGAGCAGCTGATCCCAAGCCCTAACTCCCCCTGGGAGGCCCTCCAGCCATGCCTATTTAAACACTACTACCTTTCGGCCAAAGAAGGTGTTGAACCAAACCTTACCAAAACTCTGCAGAAATCACTCCACACTCTTCTCCTAGCATAGAGCACTTGATCCCCACTGAAATCCAACCCTAATTTCCCTCTGTGAGCTCAATATCTGAGTTCAATTCAAGCCCAAAACCAGGACACTTCACCACAGTGAGTCAATCCCCAAATTGATTGACTCTACACCTTCACCAGACCAAGAGAAGAAATCCCCCAGCAAAAGCCCCCTCACCAGGCCAGCCATTCTCTCTATCGGCAAAGCTTTGAAATCGGGCTTGGTGGATATCGGGTCTAGACAATTGACCAGGGCTAGAGGCTTCATCCCTAGGCTCTTCCAACTCCAACAAACGTGCCGAGCACATTCAGTCGAGGCTTCACCTCCTGAACCAAGGTATGGAAACTCCTCCTTCCCGAGAGCTTCTTTCGATTCCCCATTTTCTTTGAGGCAATTTCAATGCATGATAGCCATATGGATGTGTTCGTCTTGTTCAGACGAGTTCATAGAGCATAAGAACGTGTAATTTGGTTAAGTATCGAGCGAGATATTAATCCTAGAAGGTGGACGGCTCTCGGGTTAGAACGCCCGGGGACGATGAACGGATACCGTCCATTCGCGCGAGTATCGAATGGATGGTCCAGATGGAGCCAGGCGAGAAAATGGAGCGAGACCGCGGGCCACGTGGCATCCCAGTCGGATGGCGGCGTCAAAATAGAGAGACGCGTGGCCTTTCGTAGCTACCGAGGTTGAGTCAGCGTCGCGCTGGATAAGTAGATAAATAGGGTATTTTGGAATTAATTAAATACCAGAAACTTTAAAAATCCATATCTTTGTGTAGAAAAATCACAAAAATAAAATAAAAATATCACCTTTCTCAGTGAATAGAGGAGAATAATATGTAAAAAGAATTAAGTTGTTTTGTTAAGTATTTTATTTTTAATTAATTATTTACTGATTTCAGTATTTTAATTCTCCATTCATGCATATAATTCACTATGTCATGAGACCATAGGGCTTTTGTATCCCCTGTCTTTAGGAACATTCCCTAAATTTTCCAAGGTCAGAGGCCATCTCTATGGTAAGTTATTGATTTTCCAATTTTATGTCTCTATTTTGAAATTTTAATTCCAATAATTTGCATGTTTCTTAGAAAATTCTAAGAAAATTAGGGGAGGTAGCTTATGACTAAAGGACCCTAGGAAAATTACGGTTTGATTAATTCCTTAAAAATAACCCTAATTAGTCAAAACACTCAAAATTGAATTTATTTTAATTAGAATTAACCACTCATCAAAATTCCTTAAAAATAATTCTCTACTGTCACGTAGGATGTAGAGAACCTAACATAAAATTTTCAAGTCAATTAGAAATAATTTAACCCATTAAATGAATTAATTAAGTGACATAGCTATTTTAAAAATTAAAAAATTCATAAAACCCAAAATATATTTCAAAATTTCACTAAATTGGTTTTGTGGGCTCTCTGATATTAGAGAAGTCTAAGAAAATTAAAATTGGAATTTTCTAAAAATTTTCATTTTTAATCATATTTTCAATACTTTAATAATTAAAAATAATAAAGATCACAAAAATATTAAAAATCATAAAATGTGATATTCTACTTCCTGATCATTCAGGAATCAACCAAATATTTTTCCTAAGTCTCTAGGTTAAGAAATTGAATTTTAAAGGCTTAAGACAATTTTTAATATTAAAAAATGAATTTTCCAACCTTTAAACCAAATTAATTCCATTAAATCAAAGAAAAATCAGAAAAATATAAAATTTATTTCTCTGGACTCCTTGAGGTCAGAGAGACTTAAGAAAAATATTAAATGCATTTTTAAACTTTTATTTTATTTTATAATTAATTAATACCCTAAAACTTAAAATAATTACAATAAATAAAATATAATTCAAAAAATCACCAAAATTGGTCCAAGTGGTCCTCCGGGCAATAGAGGCATCCCATAATTTTCCCAAGGACAGAAACCTTACCTTGGTCATGTTGTTGAATTTTCATTGAAACCCTCATTTTCTCACAAAAATAAATATATAAATTAAATTGAATTCAGAAAAACCACATTTTCTCCTCTATTGTCTTAATTGACATATGAGTGAAGTGACATAAAAATTTTAAGTACATTTGAGCTTAATTTGATGAGTTATGAAATAAATAAGCCTAAAGGGGCATAAAGGTAATTAAAGGATTTTAACCCTAATTAATATTTAGGTTTAATCAAAAGTGAAGGTAAAAATATTTGATCTTAATCTTCTCTTGGATGATTGAAACTTAGGGAATAAAGGGGTTGAAACCCATTAGTCACTTTGAAAATATCAAAATGGAACTTTAATTAATTAAATCATTTAAATTTTGGGAGAATAACTAAACCAAATCACTTTAAATCATCAATTCCAATTTTAAATTGTTAAAATTTTCAACGAATTAATTTGCCCCTAAAGGCTTTTATTATTTTAACTCTTAAACAAAGCATCAACTGAAATGTCACTTTACACATAGGATAATCAAACATCCTAGTTCACTGAGCAAGAAGCAAAACTTAACTAAATTCTTGGATGATTAATTCAACTGTACAATGAAATTCATTTGGACTCAAAATAATCTCAGAAGTATTGAAAAGTTGTTTTCGACTTGTCCTAAGCACTTCCTCAATATAATGGGATGTTTTAGAAGAACAATCGAACTTAATTGTTCTTTGGTGAAGAAAATCATCCATAAAAACAGGAACCTAGACGCCATAGGAATTGACTAGCAGTAGGATTAGGATTTTGGTAGACAAATAGAACCTTCCTTTAGCTTTACGTAGGTAATTTTTAAAAATATTTGAATGCTCTAACATGTGTTTTAAGTGCAGCTTGGAATGACGAGAAGACCCTCCAGGTACGCTTTTACTTTATTGCAATTTACTTACATGTACTGCACTTTACTTTTCTTGCATATTAAACAAGAATGTCACCCTGCATGAAAACTGAAACCTTTAGGATAGCCACAAAACTGAAAATCAAAACTAAATTAAAAGTCACAGCAAGATAAAATTCACCACCACAATATTTCAAAAGATAAAACAACTCAAAATTTCTTCACCAACAAAACAAAACTGCAATTATAACTAAAATTAAAACGTCTCGTTGGATGATCGGGAATCCCTCGGATGATGTAACCCACATGTTGCTAACGAGATTTCCCACGGTCTAACTGAGAGTGTGGAACTCATTCAGTTGAGTTTAGCATATTCATTTGGACTAAGTGAATCCGATGAAAATAACGGTGTTGGGATGACGGAAATGTGGGATCTTAATCGGTTCTGTTTCACCAACTTTAAGATTTGTTTTAATTAAAACATTAATACATTTGAACCTTAAGACTCTTCTAAACCAAAACACTTCTCTCATCTCCTGATTGCCACCTTCTAAAACCAAACCTCTGCAACAACAAGGAGCTTGGAGCATAGTGGGCAGCACGATCATCGTCGTCAGCAAAATTGGAATCAACATCAACAAAACCTTTCTTAGAATTAAATAACCATGCCATAGGATTTGGAGGTAGTTTGCTTAGTGCAACATAAATCCTCAGCTTTTTATTAGGCATTTGCATAATCATATTGTGTAACTTAAGCCCGAACCGGTCTTAGGATTCCGAGGTAGTCGTTCGGTACGACATAAGACCTCACGTCTTTGAGGTTATTTGTATGATTATGTCATATAAATATAAGTCCTAATTAATTAAAATTGGCAGGACTACAACATTAAATAAACTCTCAAATTAAAGCCAAATAATAGGATAGTTTGGGAAGTTGCCAAGATTCTTCTTGGATCCTCAACTTCTTCTACTTCTCTTACTTTGGACTCGTGAAATTAAATGTTCCAAACTTGAGCTAATCCCTTTTGAAATTCCAAAATTCAAGTACTTTGAAACCTTAAACTTTGAAATTCTTGAGAGCAAAACCACTGATTATTATCGAGAGTTTTGTTGAGTGTCTTCGGACATTTAAGATGTAATTAACTATAGGGGCTTGCCCTTATAGGGAACTTTAAGAACCTAGGTAATATAAACCTTGCTTAATTCCTTTATATTAAGCAAGGGAACTTGTCGGCTTATAAAATTGGTTCACAGAACAAACGGATGTCACAAATCTTTTGGTTTATTTAATCGAGCCTCCATCATCAAGCAGTGTGTCTATTTTTCAGGATAGATACACGGTTTGTGATGCGGTGCTTGTTTTTATAAACTATTTGGGATGTGAGATCGGTTTGATTTCATATCTTAAAATTTTCAAACTTAAAATTATTTTAAAAATCAAATGCTACTTTCCAAATTATATATATTTAAATTAAATTTAAAATCTAAAATTCACCGATAATTTCTGTAGGCGACCCCTTTTCAAAATACACAACCTAAAAATATGCCGACAACTTCTGGCGACTCCGCTGGGGACTAGTTGTTCTCTCTATTTTGATCATATGGTTTTGCTTTCATAAATTGGTAGTGAGTCCATACCCCTAGTGGACCAAATTACCATTCTTTCCGTTGGCATACCTTGCTCATTTCTGTCTTGAGTGAGTATAGTCAACTCCTTTTTTTTGGATTTTGAAGCCACTTTTTAGACATCCCTAAACGGAGAGGTTCCGAAATCCTTCTACCTCTTTGAGGTGGGGTGTACCCCCAATAGGTGTTAGCTTAGGAGCGGTCCCTCGGGTTGAGAGGTCTTACAAGACTTTCTCTTGCTTTCCAAGTCTGAATCGGCTCCTTTACATTTTCTATAATTTTAATCATTTTATTCCTAACAAACAAATCCTCTAATAAACAACCTTCTAATAAACGAACTCTTTTTAAAATAACAAAAACACCAAGATAAATGAAAATGTGTTCGGACTCTTTCTTTTTCGTTCTAAGTATTGTAACAAAAGGAAGCATAATTCGGGACTGACGTTCAGAATCTATCCTGCAGAAAATGTCTGCACCAAAGTTAATCTTCTCCTTCACCAACGGAATGGACTTCGCTGTTTATAAGGAGGAGCTACACGACAATGGAATCATCCATTTTGGACAAGGATTCGACAACACAGATATCAAATTCGCTGACGTCACCCTCTTCGTACTAATGGACAAAGTGCCAGAAACTGAGAAACCCATGACTGTGATCTCTACCCCTACCGGTCTAGTCATCTCTACACCTACCTCGGCTCCCACCAAATGGAAGGGAAAGGGAGTCCAAATTTATGATGAGCCTACTACCATTGAGGGTACAAATTTTGCTGCAATACCGTCTGTTTTCGAAATCGGGTCCAGTTCGAAGTTTACTCGGACTCAGAGAAGAAATAAGAGCACAAAGATCGCCAGGATCAAGAAGACAAAGACTGCTGAAGTTGCTTTTCTGGAAGAGATTCCTAAACTGCCCGAGTATTCACCCCTGTTGGAAGGAAGTAGGTTTCACCCTCTCTCTGCTGCATCGGACGAAGAAGATGCCCAAAGGATCGCCGCTGCATTACCACCCCGACCTGCATACTATAGTGACTGCAAGAGGAAGAGGGCCAACACTACGCCGCTTACCCGGCTACAAGCCGTAGTGGAGAAGCTAGCTAAGAAAGAAGGGTGCCCCGTATCAGAGATCTTAAGAAGGATGGGACGAGTGCCAGTCAAATCCTTCCTCGGACCGCGAGTAGAGCCTGTCACTGCCGTAGAGAAATCAAGGAAGAAAAATACGAGCTAGTGAGAGAAGTTCACCAGTTGTCGTATAGGGCCACCATAATAGGAAGGACACCACCTACCAGCGTACAGCCGACAGACCATCTGGTCCTAGGCCTTCTACTACAAGAAGGATGGTGTGGCAACCTATTATTGTTGAACCGATACCGACACAATGTTCTGGGAAGAAGAGTATCATCAGAGAACCTGAATCTGAAGAAAGCACCATTGCATTAAAAGAAACTCCTGAAAAAGAAGTTCAACAGTCATCACATGACAACCGCGGAACCGTTTGGAAGAGACCACTTGAGGATGCTATAGGGAAACTAAGAACGGACATCCAACGGTTAGCAAAAGAAAGAGGGGAAAAGTTGGAAGCTGAAGTAGATTCATTAGAGTTCTTGGATGAAGAATATGTTGAGATCAACATGGTCGATACCCGAGCATCGTCAACTCTGCAGGGTGCTCCATTAGCTTCAGAAAGGGACGAACCAGAAGTAATGAGATCACGTCTTCAGGAAAAAGATGATACGATTTCTTAGATGGCAAAGAGAATGGAAGAGATGGCTGCCGCCTTAGCCACTCTCCAGTTAGCTTCAACCTCAGAAAGAAACACCCCTAGAGATTATTCACATTATCGACGGAGGAAAGAAAATCACATCTGTCAACGGGGATGAACAACCAAAGAAAGATTCTGTGCAGAGCATGATTCCTGAAAAAGATATAAAGAACATGGTAGATTAGCAGGTACGAGAAGCTTTAGCTCAGTCTAAGAGTGGAACATCTATTCAAATGGGTAGACCTTACCCCGAAGAGTTTGATGCAGTCCAATACCTTAGGGCTTCGTAACACCTCTATTCAAGACTTTTGACGGTACGGAAAACCCCCGGCAATATGTTGTACATTTTCGTGCTAGTTGCTGTAATGTCGGTGGGAGTGATGCTTTACTCTTTCGACAGTTCGTCAGCAGCTTACCAGGGATTTCCTTCGACTGGTATGCATAATTGCCAAATGGCTCAGTTAAGACCTTTTCAGAGTTAGAAAATCACTTTGTTAAGCGGTTTGTCAGGGCTCAACACCACATCACTATCGGTGATCTAGTGGTGGAGCAACAGAAACTGAATGAAACTTTAGAAGATTACATACTTCGATAAAGGAACTTAAGCATGAAGTGTGAGCCGCAACTTTAGGAACAGCATGCAGTCGGTATCCTACTGAAGAGTATCCATGGCCTGATAGCACTTCTCCTCAAAGGATTCACAATTAAGACTTTCGAGAAGTTGCTTAGCAAGGTCAGGAACTTGCAGGAGGAGGCAAAACAGCTGAGTTTCGTTGAAAAGACTGATAAACAGAAGGCCATAAAAGCATTCAAAAAGATATCTGAGATCGTCGCGGCAGTGGAAACAGGTAAGCAGCCAGTGCAGATACAGCCGGAGCGACCACAGCCTAACTACCAACCACCGCAACGGACATATCAACAACTGATGGCGATGAGAATATATTTGGATCGGATGTCGTCGCCGTCAATTCCTGTATCATGTCAATGTCAAGGAGTCGCCACTCTCTTTCTCTATCCATTACCCTAATTCTTATTCTACTTAGACTTTTTGTCAGAAGTCTTTGGAGAATTTGAAGAAGGATTAATCATGATAGAGATTGAGAGAAAAAGAGATCAAAATGATAATCTCATAGAAAAAGTTTTCAGATTGTGTAATTACTGAAGTTTTTCATATAAGAAGATCATATGAAGATCTTGGATAACCAGAGAGGTCTTGTAGGAAAATACCTATCCTGAGTTCCTTAATCTCCTATAGGAGCAAGCTCCTATAGTTAATTACATCTCGAGCGATTAATACCGCCTAGGAAAACTCCCGATTAAGGTTAACATTTATCCTCGAAAAAGTGTGAGTGTTGTCGTGGCAGTGTGTTTCTGAAGAATTGATACTACCAGAAAGTTTTATTTATGTTGGGTGTATGTAGTTGCTTTGTTATGTTTTGTTTTGTTGTTTTGGTTTCATGTCATGTGATATGTCGAGATGTCGTAGTTTGTATGTCGTGTCATGTCATAATGTGATGTCGTAATGTCATGTCATTTTATGTCGTGTGATGTCGTAATGTCATGTCATTTTATGTCGAGATATATTGAGTTTGGTTTGAAATGTCAATTAATGTCTTTTAATGTCGGTGTTTATTAAATTTGGTTTGAAATGCCGATTAATGACAGTTTGTGTTTGGGAATGTTGATTAATGTCGAATAATTTCATTTGAAATGTCGAACTTATTGAGTTTCGTTTAGAATGTTGGATTTATGTCGGTTATGTCGATTTTTGTTTGAAATGTCAAATTTATGTCGATTATGTCGATTTTGGTTTAAAATGTCGATTTTATGTCAGTTATGTTTGAAATGTCGAATTTATGTCGATTATGTCGATTAATTATTTGGAATGTCAAAATTTATGTCGATTATGTTGATTAATTGTTTGTAATGTCAAATTTATGTCGATTATGTTTGTAATGTTGAATTTATGTCTTAACTTAAGTTTAAAATTAAATCTTGAGTTCATGTCTGTCTGAACTTAAGTTAAAAGGTTGAAAGTTAGATTCAATATTGATTAAATTAACTTGGGTTCATGTCTGGTTGAACCTAAGTTAAATTTAATGTTGATTGAATCTAATTAACTTGAGTTCATGTCTGTTTGAACTTAAGTTAAAAGGTTGAATGTTAGATTCAATATTGATTAATTTAACTTGGGTTCATGTCTGGTTGAACCTAAGTTAAATTTAATGTTGATTGAATCTAATTAACTTGAGTTCATGTCTGTTTGAACTTAAGTTAAAAGGTTGAAAGTTAGATTCAATATTGATTGAATTAACTTGGGTTCATGTCTGGTTGAACCTAAGTTAAATTCAATGTAGATTGAATTAACTTGAGTTCATGTCTGTCTGAACTTAAGTTAAAAGGTTGAAAGTTAGATTCAATATTGATTGAATTAACTTGGGTTCATGTCTGGTTGAACCTAAGTTAAATTCCATGTTGATTAAATTAACTTGAGTTCATGTCTGTCTGAACTTAAGTTAAAAGATTGAAAGTTAGATTCAATATTGATTAAATTAACTTGGGTTCATGCCTAGTTGAACCTCAGTTAAATTTAATGTTGATTGAATCTAATTAACTTGAGTTCATGTCTATTTGAACTTAAGTTAAAAGGTTGAAAGTTAGATTCAATGTTGATTGAATTAACTTGGGTTCATTTCTGGTTAAACCTAAGTTAGATTCGATGTTGATTGAATCCATTTAACTTGAGTTCATGTCTGTCTGAACTTAAGTTAAAAGGTTTGGTTTAGATTAACATGAGTTCATGTCCAGTTTAACTTAAGTCTAATGTGGGTTAGACTTAAGTAAGGGTTAGGTTAGACTTAGGTTTATGTCGGGTTGAACCTAAGGTTTATGTCTTGGATTAGGTCAAACTTAAGTTCATGTCCGGTTGAACCTAAGTATGATTTGATTTAAGTCTAATGTGGGTTAGACTTAAGTTAGTTTTATGTTAAACTTAGGTTGATGTCGGTCGAACCTAAGTATGATTTAACTTAAGTCTAATGTGGGTTAGACTTAAGTTAGGTTTGAGTTAGGTTTGAACCTAAGTGTAGTTTGACTTAAGTCTAATGTGGGTTAGACTTAAGTTAGGTTTGAGTTAGGTTCATGTCAGGATGAACCTAAGTTTGGTTTGACTTAAGTCTAATATGGGTTAGACTTAAGTTATGTTTTTGGGTTATGTTCATGTCAGGTTGAACCTAAGTATGGTTTGACTTAAATCTAATATGGTTTAGACTTAAGTTAGGTTTTGAGTTTAGGTTAAGTTAGGTTCAAGTCAGGTTAAATCTAGACTTATGGTCGACTTAAGTTCAATATGGGTTGAACTTAAGTTAAGGTTTGAGTTTAAGTTAGGTTCTAAATTTGGTTTGAATTAAGTCTAATATGGGTTAGACTTAATGTTAGGTTGAACCTAAGTATGGTTTGACTTAAGTCTAATATGGGTTAGACTTAAGTTAGGTTTTGAGTTTAGGTTAAGTTAGGTTCAAGTCAGGTTGAATCTAGACTTAAGGTCGACTTAAGTTCAATATGGGTTGAACTTAAGTTAAGGTTTGAGTTTAAGTTAGGTTCTAAATTTGGTTTGACTTAAGTCTAATATGGGTTAGACTTAATGTCAGGTTGAACCTAAGTATGGTTTGACTTAAGTCTAATATGGGTTAGACTTAAGTTAGGTTTTTGGGTTAGGTTCATGTCAGGTTGAACCTAAGTTTTTAATTTAAGTTAGGTTCAATGTGGGTTGAATCTAAAGTTTAGGTTAACTTGAGTTCAAGTTAGGTTGAACTCAAGTTAGGTTATGTTTAGGTTAGGTTCAATGTTTGTTGAACCTAAAGTTTAGGTTAACTTGAGTTCAAGTTAGGTTGAACTCAAGTTAGGTTATGTTTAAGTTAGGTTCAATGTGGGTTGAACCTAAGGTTTAGGTTAACTTGAGTTCAAGTTAGATTGGACTCAAGTTAGGTTAGGTTTAAATTAGGTTCAATGTGGGTTGAACCTAAAGTTTGGGTTACCTTGAGTTCAAGTTGGATTGAACTCGAGTTAGGTTATGTTTGAGTTTAAGTTAGGTTCAATGTTGATTGAACCTAAAGTTTAGGTTAACTTGAGTTTAAGTTGGATTGAACTCGAGTTAGGTTATGTTTGAGTTTAGTTAGGTTCAATGTAGATTGAACCTAAAGTTTAGGTTTACTTGAGTTCAAGTTGGATTGGACTCAAGTTAGGTTATGTTTGAGTTTAAGTTAGGTTCAATGTGGATTGAACCTAAAGTTTTAGGTTAACTTGAGTTCAAGTTGGATTGAACTCGAGTTAGGTTATGTTTGAGTTTAAGTTAGGTTCAATGTGGATTGAACCTAAAGTTTAGGTTTACTTGAGTTCAAGTTGGATTGGACTCAAGTTAGGTTATGTTTGAGTTTAAGTTAGGTTCAATGTGGATTGAACCTAAAGTTTAGGTTTACTTGAGTTCAAGTTGGATTGGACTCAAGTTAGGTTATTTTTAGCTAAGTTTGGTTTAACTTGAGTCTAATATGGGTTAGACTTAAGTTTGGTTTGATTTTGGCTTAGGTTCATGTCAGGTTGAACCTAAGTTTGGTTTGACTTAAGTCTTATGTAGGTTAGACTTAAGTTAGGTTTAGGTTTAATTTAGGTTCAATGTGGGTTGAACCTAAGTTTGGTTTGACTTAAGTCTAATGTAGATTAGGCTTAAGTTAGGTTTAGGTTTGATTTAGGTTCAATGTGGGTTGAACCTAAGTTTGGTTTGACTTAAGTCTAATATAGGTTAGACTTAAGTTAGGTTTAAGTTTGACTTAGGTTCATGTCAGGTTGAACCTAAGTTTGGTTTAACTTAAGTCTAATATGGGTTAGACTTAAGTTTGGTTTAAGTTTAATTTAGGTTCATGTCAGGTTGAACCTAAGTATGGTTTGACTTAAGTCTAATATAGGTTAGACTTAAGTTAGGTTTAGGTTTGATTTAGGTTCATGTCAGGTTGAACCTAAGGGTTTTGTTTAGGTTAGACTTAAGTTCAGTGTAGATTAGACTTAAGTTTGACCTAGATCGAACTAAGTTTGGTTTGACTTAAGTCTAAATGGGTTAAGCTTAAGTCAGGTTTGATTTTTTTTTTAAACCTTGGTTAATTAAGGCTTAATGGTCTTATTAAGTCTAAGGTTTAGACCTAATTAGGATTTGAATTTAGTTAAGCCTTAGTTAGTTAAGGCTTAATGGTTTAATTAGATCTAATGGTTAGATCTAATTAGGGTTTAAGTTTGATTAAACCTTAGTTAGTTAAGGTTTAATGGTTTAATTAGGTCTAATGGGTTAGACCTAATTAGGGTTTAAGTTTGATTAAACATTAGTTAGTTAAGGTCTAATGGTTTAATTAGATCTAAGGGTTAGACCTAATTAGGGTTTAGGTTTGATTAAACCTTAGTTAGTTAAGGTTTAATAGTTTAATTAGGTCTAAGGTTTAGACCTAATTAAGGTTTAAGTTTGATTAAACCTTATTTAGTTAAGGTCTAATGGTTTAATTAGGTCTAATGGGTTAGACCTAATTAGGGTTTAGGTTTTATAAAACCTTAGTTAGTTAAGGTTTAATGGTTTAATTAGATCTAAGGGTTAGACCTAATTAGGGTTTAGGTTTGATTAAACCTTAGTTAGTTAAGGTTTAATGGTTTAATTAGGTCTAAGGGTTAGACTTAATTAGGGTTTAAGTTTGATTAAACCTTAGTTAGTTAAGGTCTAATGGTTTAATTGAGTCTAATGGGTTAGACCTAATTAGGTTTAGGTTTGATTAAACCTTAGTTAGTTAAGGTTTAATGGTTTAATTGAGTCTAAGGGTTAGACTTAATTAGGGTTTAAGTTTGATTAAACCTTAGTTAGTTAAGGTTTAATGGGTTAATTAGTGTCTAATGGGTTAGTATCTAATTAGTGGTTTAAGTTTGATTAAACCTTAGTTAGTTAAGGTCTAATGGTTTAATTGAGTCTAAGGGTTAGACCTAATTAGTGGTTTAGGTTTGATTAAACCTTAGTTAGTTAAGGCTTAATGGTTTAATTAGGTCTAATGGTTAGACCTAATTAGTGGTTTAGGTTTGATTAAACCTTAGTTAGTTAAGGTTTAATGGTTTAATTAGATCTAGGGTTAGACTTAATTGGGTTTAGGTTTGATTAAACCTTAGTTAGTTAAGGTTTAATGGTTTAATTAGGTCTAAGGGTTAGACCTAATTGTGGTTTAGGTTTGATTAAACCTTAGTTAGTTAAGGTTTAATGGTTTAATTAGTTCAAGGGTTAGACTCTAATTAGGGTTTAAGTTTGATTAAACCTTATGTTTAAGGAGGTTAATTAAGTTTAGTATGTCTTTAAACCTAATTAGTGGAATTTAGTTTTGATTAATTAAGTTTAATATGTCTTTAAACCTAATTAAAGGGTGTTTGGTTTTGTGTTAATTAAGTTTAATATGTCCTTAAACTTAATTAAAAAGAGTTTAATTTTTATTAAATTTAATTTAGGTAAGGTCTAATGGGTTAATTAAGTTTAGTGTGTCCTTAAACTTATTTAAAAAGGTTTAATTTTTATTAAACCTAATTTAGGTAAGGTTTAATGGGTTAATTAAGTTTAGTGTGTCCTTAAACTTAATTAAAAAGGTTTGATTTTTATTAGACCTAATTTAGGTAAGGTTTAATGGGTTAATTAAGTTTAGTGTGTCCTTAAACTTAATTAAAAAAGTTTGATTTTTTTTATTAAATCTAATTTAGGTAAGGTTTAATGGGTTAATTAAGTTTAGCGTGTCCTTAAACTTAATTAAAGAAGTTTAATTTTTATTAAACCTAATTTAAGTAAGGTTTAATGGGTTTAAATGTCATTTTAAGCCTTAATTGAATCTAATCTTGTCATTTTAGACTCAAGTGAGGTTTTTTATTAGCCTATCATTAGCTAGAACCATTTTCAAACTTAGATTGTTGATGAAAATAGTTCAATTTTATAAAGGGTCATTTTAGGATCAAAATTATTTAATTAATAAATGATTTTAACCCTAAATTTTGAAATGTCATTCAAGATTGTTTCTATGACTTAGAAATATTTTTCCTAGGGTCATTGTCTGTTGCCCTATCATTCCTAGTCATTTGTATTTTTATTTTCTTAATTTTCAAATTTTTATAATTATTATTTGAAATAATTACAAAGAAACTTGAAAATTCAAGAAAAGCATCCTAGTGCATGTTTTCTCGTCCTTAGAAAAATTATGGAAGGTCCCTAAGAACATAAAGATAAATGCCTCAAAGTTTCATAATTTTTTGATTTGTAAAGAATTTTTAATAATTAAAATACTCCAGAGAGTATTTAATTAATTAAAAAATAAATACTGAGAATAAAATTATAATTTTGGTCTCATAATTTTCTCCTCTTCAAGAGCTTTCCAGAGGTATTTTTATTTTATTTTTATGACCTCTGGTTAAAAAGATATGAATTTTTGAAGTTTGAAGGGTTAAAAATGAATTTTTCTTTTTTTTTTAATTATGCGTTGCCAAAACTTCCCGCCGTCGACGCGTGTCCTCGAACGCGTCGAACGGGCGGGAAGATCTCGTGCAACGGGTCGGACAGAGGACACCGCGGGCGCAGATCAGTGCCGTCCATCCCAAAAGCGCGGGATCGGACGGCTGAGAAAATTCGGGATTTATTTCGAAAATTCCGAAACCCTTGAACTTCAAATGTTAATATCTCACTCATTTCTTGACAAAATTGAGTGATTTTTTTTTAAAATGCTCATCTGGATGAGAGGTATCTATCCTTACGGTGATGATACACTTTTGAACCAGTATGGCACATGATTTATCAAAAATAGAATTTATTTTGCAAAGATAAATTCCATACCTTGGCCACAAGCAAATCAAGCTAGATCAGACTTTATGGTTGCCTTCTAGGACCCCCAATAGAAGATAATTGCTGCAACAATTTGTTCCATAAGTAGGGCTTAGAGAGGAATTTGGGAAAAGTGCCTAATTTGGGCTATTTTTGAAAATTGGTCAAATTGGCTCAAATGGGCTGAAACTATGGCTTGAGATTGATCCTAAATGATTATGGAAGCTCTTAGGAAGAAGTTTTGTGTTGGGAGCAAGAGGGTTTGAGCGTACCTATAGACCTCCCTAAATATTTTCTCCTTCTTTGCTAGTTTCGGCCATGGGGTCTTTTTATAGCAAGGGGATGGTGTTGGCTTGGCTTAAGTCGTTCTAGGGGATTACTTACCTCCTCTATCGGCTTATCGGGTGATCAATTGGCTGAAGATAGGCTTTGATGCTTCTCCCTAAGTTTGCCATGATGAGTTTCATCTCTTTGGCTCTTATCCATCGGCTCTTGTGGGAGGTGCATGGTGAGTCGCCTTTAGTCTTCTTAGGAAGCTTACACCTCACTCTTTGGGCTTGGCAAATGGTAACACATAAGCCTAGCCTTCATCATTGCCTCTAACCATGGTGAGGGGGGGGGGGGGTTCATGTGTGGTTTTCCTACCATTGGGTGGCTTGGGAGGTGAGAAGTGTAGCCTCATGTTGGCCGACCACTTCATGGAGAGATGATGCTTAGGGTGAAGGAGGTGGTGACACCTCACCCCATGCATCATTATGGGTGTTAACCCATGGGTAAGTGATCTTAAGATGGGCTTAATTAAGTGTTAAATAAGCCTTTAAGATGGTTTAGCCTAATTAATTATGAAGAGGCTAAAAGTTATTTCATTTCTTCTTTAATTCCCATTTTAATTAATTATTTTATTAACTAAAATTGGTGGAAATTATTTTATTAATCAATTTATTAATTGAAAATAATTTCAAATTAATTAATTGATTATTTTTGTCATTTTTGTTATTTTATGATTTTAAATTAATTTTCATTTTAATTAATTATGTCATTTAATTAAAATTTTGAAAATTAAATCATTAATCATTTTAATTAATCAAAATAATTTTGAAATTAATTATTTGATTAATTTTGTTGTTTTATGTCATTTTATGATTTTAATTTAATTTTCATTTTAATTAATTATGTCATTTAATTAAAATTTTGAAAATTAACTCATTAATCATTTTAATTAATCAAAATAATTTTGAAATTAATTATTTGATTAATTTTATTATTTTTATTTTATTTTTATCTATTTTAATCAAAATAGATAGGGTCGACCAATTTCGACTTAGGTTGACCCAAGTCAGCCTAAATTGATCAAATTGATTTTAAGATGTCCAATTCTTGTGATTTTGTCATCGTGGTGTTTTAAATGTGTCAGTGGGTGAAAAGGTTGATTTATGGGTCAACGAGATCGGTCATCGGGTCCGGTCTCGACCAACTTGACCAAAGTTGACTTTTTGGGTTAAAAGGTTGACCTATGGGGTCAACAGGGTAGTTCATTAGGTATGGTTTGACCATTTTGACCAATGTTGACTTTTTAGGTCAAAAGGGTGACCTATGGGGTCAACAGGGTTGGTCATTGGGTCTGGTTTGACCATTTTGACCAAAGTTGACTTTTTAGGTCAAAAGGGTGACCTATGGGGTCAACAGGTCGGTCACCGGGTCCGGTTCGACCATTTTGACCAATGTTGACTTTTTAGGTCGTAAGGTTATTGACTCATTGTAAAATGAGGTCAACAAAAGGGCTCCCTAATATGTGTAGAATACTATATAAGTATTCGCACATATCGGCATCGACCGAAGTGGTCTAAGAGATGTCTCATAATGGTCGTGAAATGAGGGGATGTCATATCGTTCCCAGAGGATGTCAGATGTCTTTTATGTTGGTTCTAAGAAGAGATTTCCTTCTTGTATTTGAAAAGAGATTTACTGGGAGGGAAAATGGATGTCATATTTAATTTTCCAAAATGTCAATGTTGATATTTGGTTAGAGGAAAGTCACGACTTCCGTGTCAGGAAGGGACTTATATCCAATAACTGGAGAGAGAAAATAGATGTCATTTTCTATTTCCCAGAATGTCAGTGTTAAGACTTGGTTAAAGGAAATTCGTAATTTCTGCATCAGGAAAAGGACTTATATTCAACAACTAAAGAGAGAATATAGATGTCATTTTCTATTTTCCTCAAAATGTCGATGTCAATATTTGGTTAGAGGAAAGCCGTAATTTCCGTGTCAGGAAAGAACTTATATCCAATCACCGAAGAGAGAAAATAGATGTCATTTTCTATTTTCCTCAAAGTGTCGATGTCAAGATTTGGTTAGAGGAAAGTCGTAATTTCCGTATCAGGAAAGAACTTATATCCAATAACCGAAGAGAGAAAATATGTGTCATTTTCTATTTTCCTCAAAGTGTCGATGTCAAGATTTGGTTAGAGGAAAGCCGTGATTTCCACATTAGGAAAGGACTTATATCCAATAACCAAAGAGAGAAAATAGATGTCATTTTCTATTTTCCTCAAAGTGTCGATGTCAAGATTTGGTTAAAGGAAAGTCGTAATTTCCGTGTCAGGAAAGAACTTATATCCAATAACCGAAGAGAGAAAATAGATGTCATTTTCTATTTTCCTCAAAGTGTCAATGTCAAGATTTGGTTAGAGGAAAGTCGTAATTTCCGTGTCAGGAAAGAACTTATATCCAATAACCGAAGAGAGAAAATTGATGTCATTTTCTATTTTCCTCAAAATGTCAATGTAAATATTTGGTTAGAGGAAAGCCGTGATTTCCGTACCAGGAAAGGACTTATATCCAATATCCGAAGAGAGAAAATAGATGTCATTTTCTATTTTCCTCAAAATGTCGATGTCAAGATTAGGTTAGAGGAAAGTCGTAATTTCCGCATCAGGAAAGGACTTACATCCAATAACCGAAGAGAGAAAATAGATGTCATTTTCTATTTTCCTCAAAATGTCGATGTGAATATCTGGTTAGAGGAAAGCCGTAATTTCCTTATCATGAAAGGACTTACATCCAATAACCGAAAAGAGAAAATAGATGTCATTTTCTATTTTCCTCAAAATGTCAATGACAAGATTTGGTTAAAGGAAAGTCGTAATTTCTGCATCAGGAAAGAACTTATATCCAATAACCGAAGAGAGAGAATAGATGTCATTTTCTATTTTCCTCAAAATGTCGATGTCAAGATTTGGTTAGAGGAAAGTCGTAATTTCCGCATCAGGAAAGGACTTACATCCAATAACCGAAGAGAGAAAATATATGTCATTTTCTATTTTCCTCAAAAATGTCAATGTCAAGATTTGGTTAGAGGAAAGTCGTAATTCCCATATCAGGAAATGACTTATATCCAATAACCGAAGAGAGAAAATAGATGTCATTTTCTATTTTTCAAAAATGTCAATGTCCAGATTTGGTTAGAGGAAAGTCGTGATTTCCATATCAGGAAAGAACTTATATCCAATAACCGAAGAGAGAAAATAGATGTCATTTTCTATTTTCCTCAAAATGTCAATGTCAAGATTTGGTTAGAGGAAAGTCGATATTTCCGTATTAGGAAAGGACTTATATCCAATAACCGGATAGAGTGGCGAACTCATTAATATTTTTGGTGGGAATATCCGCTGGGGTTTTGACTCGTACAGTGTCGAAAGATATTAATCATCACAAGTTGTTTGTCATTTTTAATTCAAAATCCTTGTTTTAGCATTTTTGGAACTCGTCGATGTATTGTAGACAATTGAGGAAAGAGAACAAATGTCATATTCAATTTTCTCTAAAAAGTTTCAATGTCAAAACGTTGATTTTGGAATAGGAATGCGTTTCGAGATTTATATCCTATCCAAAGAAAGGTTGTTAAAGGAAAGCCAATGTCTGATGGTCTTACATCCAATAGCGAGAAAGAGAGTAGATGTCATCTTCCATATAAGGAGGTCTTACACTATCTCTTAGAAATGTCAATGTCAAAATGTCGATTTTGGAATAGGAATGCGTATGAGACTTATATCCTATCCAAAGAAAGATTGCTAAAGGAAAGCCAATTTCATGATGGTCTTATATCCAATAGCGAGAAAGAGAGTAGATGCCATCTTCCATATAAGGAGGTCTTACACTATTTCTTAGAAACTTCAATGTGGATATGTCGGTTTTGGAATATCAATGCATATAAGGCTTATATCCTATCCAAAGAAAGGTTGCTAAAGGAAAGTCGATATCCGTTGGTCTTACATCCAATAGCGAGAAGAGTTCATGTCATCTTCCATTTAAGGAGGTCTTACACTATCTCTTAGAAATGTCAATGTCAAAATGTCGATTTTGGAATAGGAATGCGTATGAGACTTATATCCTATCCAAAGAAAGATTGCTAAAGGAAAGCCAATGTCATGATGGTCTTATATCCAATAGCGAGAAAGAGAGTAGATGTCATCTTCCATATAAGGAGGTCTTACACTATCTCTTAGAAACGTCAATGTGGATATGTCGGTTTTGGAATAGGAATGCATATAAGACTTATATCCTATCCAAAGAAAGGTTGCTAAAGAAAAGCCGATATCTGTTGGTCTTACATCCAATAGTGAGAAGAGTACATGCCATCTTCCATTTAAGGAGGTCTTACACTATCTCTTAGAAATGTCAATGTCAATTTGTCGATTTTGGTTATTTGTTTCCCAGTTTACAAAACTAGTCATTCATTTTTGTTTATGTCGCATCTTTTTCAAATACTACCCATTGATTGGGTGTATTATGTTTTTCTTGGTAGTCGTCACTCGCAGGATTTCCCCGATCGTGTCTTCTTAACAAGCATATGGGCCCTCCCATGAGGATAGGTGTTTGAAGTCCTAAATCCAAATCCCTGATCTGAGTGTCCTAGGGTGAACCAATTTATCATGGGCCCATACAATGCTTGCTAGTCTTCCAAGCTTCCAACTTCTCCGAGCTGTAATTTCATATTTTTTGTTATTTCGCCTGCGGATGTTATTTATAGGTAAGATCATTGCACTTCAAGTGGAAGCACAACTTAGGCCCCGTTCTTTAGAGCAAATGATGTTGTTCATGTAGGTTCATAAAGCTTCCATTAATCACCAATTATATAAAGATCATTCAGATTGTCCTTCAAAAATCACTTTAACATTTCCAAATTGGGATTGGGGTTGGATCTTTGGAAAATTATGACTTCGTAGAATAATTTCCATTAATAGCCAATAACAAAGCCATTTACCTTAGTTCTTTCTTTCTGGGTCTAAGGAATTTTTCGAAAATGTGATCAAAATATCTTTTATCTTCTAAAGATATGTCTGAACCAATTAATAATCAACCAAAAGATGAGATCACTTAACTCTTTCCTGAATATAATATCGAAAGAATTTTCTTAAGACGTTTTTCAAGATTTATCAATTAGGGGAGAATTTGAACACCAATTTTTGATTTTATGTTCACCTCAAGCTTCTTCTCAAGGAATTACTATATCTGGTGGAGCATGTTAAAGATTTTGAATATTTGAATTGAGACACCAATTTTTGATTTTGTGCCCACCTCAAGCTTCTTCTCAGAAACATCTTTTTTTTTCTTTTTCTTTTTTTTTTCTGGTAGGGCACACTTAATGATTTTGAATGCCTGAACTCAAACACCAATTTTTTATTTGCTACTCACCTCAAGCTTCTTCTCGGAGAATTACTATATCTGGTAGAACATGTTTTAAGGGTTTTGAATGTCCAAACTCCCCTAATTAATAATTCTCAAATATTTCTCAAGACGAATTCTGAGATATTATAACTCATTCAGAAGTCGTGACCCAATCACATGGCAGAAGATTAAGAGACTCGTGACATCTTTAGTCAATTACTTGCATTTTGATCACAATATTTTATTTTTCATTTAGGACCCAGTCTGAAATTTTAAGATAAAGGGCCCAATTATTAGGGCATTAATTTCATTTTCCCCTTGAAATCATAATTTTCTTATCAAAATGTCGGAATTTTTGTCTTAGATTCTTCATTTCTGAGCTGTCTTTTTGTCAATAGGTGAATGAGAAGAATATTTCCAAAGATTTTAAATCTAAAGATTTCAAATTTCATTCTACCTCACAGATCAATTTTCATTTTTTCACAGAGGACATGTTAGTTGACTAGTCCTAGAACTAGACTCAATATAGATTAGATCTTCAGCCGATTTCTTTCTTTCTGCAAAGCTGTTCAAAGAGAAACCATTGATGGAATTCATCCAAAAGCGATCGTCTTCCCAAATTTTGATTTTTAGAGTCTTTGGTAGATTGACAAAACAGAACCTTGAGGGTAAGAAAAAGATCAACCAGAGGAGTGGTTCAGTGGCTGTGTAAAGCATAACCATGAAGAATAGGTTCATATGCCATAAAAAGCATAACCTAGGGGAGTGGTTCAGAGGTTGTAAAAAGCATAACCACGAAAAATAAGTTCAGAGGCCATAAGGGCATAACCTAAGGGAAGTGGTTCAGAGGCTATAAAAAGCATAACCACCAAGCCAGATAAACTGAACATGTTTGGTTGAGAAAGTATTTGCCTGAACTCATTCAAAACGGCAATATCGGTCTGTCTGACAACAAAATCAATGAACACTCCGTACCTGGGTGGGAAGGGAGGGAACACATGTTGTTTTTGTATGTCTTTTATGTCATTTTGGTCTGTCGATTATGGAAATGTAAGACTCTAGGATTTGTTTTTCGTGAACAAATCTTTGAATCGAAGAGGTATTAGTACTATTTTACTCGAGATTGAGTAAGATATAAAACTAAAGAAAGGATTATTTAGTCTTTCAAAAGACAAATTATCATAGTCATGAGGACAAATTGATTAACCAAAGATGGGGAAAGAGAATGTCCCCAGCGGAGTCGCCACTCTTTGATGGCAATGAGAATATATTTGGATCGGATGTAGTCGCCGTCAATTCCTGTATCATGTCAATGTCAAGGTGTCGCCACTCTCTTTCTCTATCCATTACCCTAATTCTTATTCTACTTAGACTTTTTGTCAGAAGTCTTTGGAGAATTTGAAGAAGGATTAATCATGATAGAGATTGAGAGAAAAATAGATCAAAATGATAATCTCATAGAAAAAGTTTTCAGATTGTGTAATTACTGAAGTTTTTCATGTAAGAAGATCATATGAAGATCTTGGATAACCAGAGAGGTCTTGTAGGTAAAATACCTATCCTGAGTTCCTTAATCTCTTATAGGAGCAAGCTCCTATAGTTAATTACATCTTGAGCAATTAATACTGCCTAGGAAAACTCCCGATTAAGGTTAACATTTATCATCGAAAAAGTGTGAGTGTTGTCGTGGCAGTGTGTTTTTGAAGAATTGATACTACCAGAAAGTATTATTTATGTTGGGTGTATGTCGTTGCTTTGTTATGTTTTGTTTTGTTGTTTTGGTTTCATGTCATGTGATATGTCGAGATGTCGTAGTTTGTATGTCGTGTCATGTCATAATGTGATGTCGTAATGTCATGTCATTTTATGTCGTGTGATGTCGTAATGTCATGTCATTTTATGTCAAGATATATTGAGTTTGGTTTGAAATGTCGATTAATGTCTTTTAATGTCGGTGTTTATTAAATTTGGTTTGAAATGCCGATTAATGTCAGTTTGTGTTTGGGAATGTTGATTAATGTCGAATAATTTCATTTGAAATGTCTAACTTATTGAGTTTCGTTTGGAATGTTGAATTTATGTCGCTTATGTCGATTTTTGTTTGAAATGTCAAATTTATGTCGATTATGTCGATTTTGGTTTAAAATGTCGATTTTATGTCAGTTATGTTTGAAATGTCGAATTTATGTCGATTATGTCGATTAATTGTTTATAATGTCAAATTTATGTCGATTATGTCGATTAATTGTTTGTAATGTCAAATTTATGTCGATTATGTCTGAAATGTCAAATTTATGTCTTGACTTAAGTTTAAACTTAAATCTTAAGTTCATGTCTGTCTGAACTTAAGTTAAAAGGTCGAAAGTTAGATTCAATATCGATTAAATTAACTTCGGTTCATGTCCGTCGAACCGAAGTTAAATTTAATGTTGATCAATCTAATTAACTCGAGTTCATGTCCGTTCAACTTAAGTTAAAAGGTCGAATGTTAGATTCAATATCGATTAATTTAACTCGGGTTCATGTCCGGTCGAACCTAAGTTAAATTTAATGTTGATTGAATCTAATTAACTCGAGTTCATGTCCGTTTCGAACTTAAGTTAAAAGGTTGAAAGTTAGATTCAATATTTATCGAATTAACTCGGGTTCATGTCCGGTCGAACCTAAGTTAAATTCAATGTAGATCGAATTAACTTCGAGTTCATGTCTGTCTCGAACTTAAGTTAAAAGGTCGAAAGTTAGATTCAATATTGATCGAATTAACTCGGGTTCATGTCCGGTCGAACCTAAGTTAAATTCAATGTTGATTGAATTAACTTGAGTTCATGTCTCGTTCGAACTTAAGTTAAAAGGTCGAAAGTTAGATTCAATATCGATTAAATTAACTCGGGTTCATGTCCGGTCGAACCTAAGTTAAATTTAATGTTGATCAATCTAATTAACTCGAGTTCATGTCTCGTTTGAACTTAAGTTAAAAGGTCGAAAGATAGATTCAATGTTGATCGAATTAACTCGGGTTCATGTCCGGTTAAACCTAAGTTAGATTCGATGTTGATCGAATCCATTTAACTCGAGTTCATATCCGCCCGAACTTAAGCTAAAAGGTTTGGTTTAGATTCACTTCGAGTTCATGTTCAGCTTCGACTTAAGTCTAATGTGGGTTAGACTTAAGTTATGGTTAGGTTAGACTTAGGTTTATGTCGGGTTGAACCTCGTGTTTATGTCTTGGTTTAGTGTCAAACTTAAGTTCATGTCCTAGTTGAACCTAAGTATGATTTGATTTAAGTCTAATGTGGTTAGACTTAAGTTAGTTTTATGTTAAACTTAGGTTCATGTAAGGTTGAACCTCAGTAGTGATTTAACTTAAGTCTAATGTGGGTTAGACTTAAGTTAGGTTCGAGTTAGGTTCGAACTCTAGTGAAGCTCGACTTAAGTGTAATGTGGGTTAGATTCTAAGTTAGTTCGAGTTAGGTTCATGTCGATGAACCTAAGTTTGGCTCGACTTAAGTCTAATATGGTTAGACTTAAGTTAAGTTTTCGGGTTAGGTTCATGTCGGTTGAACCTAAGTATGGTTCTGACTTAAATCTAATATGGATTAGACTTTGCCAGGTTTTGAGTTTAGGTTAAGTTAGGTTCAAGTAAGGTCAATCTAGATTTAAGGTCGACTTAAGTTCAATTGATGAATTTAAGTTAAAGTTCGAGTTTAAGTTAGGTTCTAAATTTGGTTTGACTTAAGTCTAATATGGTTAGACTTAATGTTAGGTCGAACCTAAGTATGATTCGACTTAAGTCTAATACGGGTTAGATTTAAGTTAGGTTTTCGAGTTTAGGTTAAGTTAGGTTCAAGTCGTTGAATCGAGACTCTATAGTCGACTTAAGTTCAATATGGGTCGAACTTAAGTTAAGGTTCGAGTTTAAGTTAGGTTCTAAATTTGGTTCGACTTAAGTCTAATATGGGTTAGACATAATGTCGTCGAACCTAAGTATGGTCTCGACTTAAGTCTAATACGTGTTGGATTTAGTTAGGTTTTTGGTTAGGTTCATGTCGTCGAACCTAAGTTTTTAATTTAAGTTAGGTTCAATGTGGGTCGAATCTAAAGTTTAGGTTAACTTGAGTTCAAGTTAGGTCGAACTCAAGTTAGGTTATGTTTAGGTTAGGTTCAATGTTTGTTGAACCTAAAGTTTAGGTTAACTTGAGTTCAAGTTAGTTTGAACTCAAGTTAGGTTATGTTTAGGTTTGGTTCAATGTGGGTTGAACCTAAGGTTTAGGTTAACTTGAGTTCAAGTTAGATTGGTCTCAAGTTAGGTTAGGTTTAAATTAGGTTCAATGTGGTCGAACCTAAAGTTCAGTTAACTCGAGTTCAAGTTGGATCGAACTCGAGTTAGAGTTATGTTTGAATTTAAGTTAGGTTCAATGTGGATCGAACCTAAAGTTTAGGTTAACTCGAGTTCAAGTTGGATTGAACTCGAGTTAGGTTATGTTTGAAGTTTGAGTTAGGTTCAATGTAGATCGAACCTAAAGTTTAGGTTTACTTCGAGTTCAAGTTGGATTGACTCTGCTAGGTTATGTTTGAGTTTGCTAGGTTCAACGTGATCGAACCTAAAGTTTTAGTTATCTCGAGTTCAAGTCGGATCGAACTCGAGTTAGGTTATGTCTCGAGTTTAGCTAGGTTCAATGTGGATCGAACCTAAAGTTTAGGTTTACTTCGAGTTCAAGTCGGATCGGACTCAAGTTAGGTTACGTTTGAGTTTAAGTTAGGTTCAACGTGGATTGAACCTAAAGTTTAGGTTTACTTGAGTTCAAGTCGGATTGACTCAAGTTAGGTTATTTTTAGGTAAGTTTGGTTTAACTCGAGTCTAGTATGGTTAGACTTAAGTTTGGTTTGATTTCGACTTAGGTTCATGTCGTCGAACCATAGTTTGTTTCGACTTAAGTCTAATGTAGGTTAGACTTAAGTTAGGTTTAGGTTTAATTTAGGTTCAATGTGGGTCGAACCTAAGTTTGGTCTGACTTTAAGTCTAATGTAGGTTAGACTTAAGTTAGATTTAAGTTCGATTTAGGTTCAATGTGGGTCGAACTCTAAGTTTGGCTTGACTTAAGTCTAATGTAGATTAGGCTTAAGTTAGGTTTAGGTTCGATTTATGTTCAATGTGGGTCGAACCTAAGTTTGGTTCGACTTAAGTCTAATATAGGTCGACTTTTAGTTAGGTTTAAGTTCGACTTAGGTTCATGTCAGTCGAACCTAAGTTTGGTTTAACTTAAGTCTAATACGGTTAGATTTAAGTTTGGTTTAAGTTTAATTTAGGTTCATGTCAGTCGAACCTAAGTATGGCTTCGACTTAAGTCTAATATAAAGTTAACTTAAGTTAGGTTTAGGTTTAATTTAGGTTCATGTCAGTTGAACCTAAGGGTTTTGCTTAGGTTAGACTTAAGTTCAAGGTAGATTAGACTTAAGTTCGACTCTAGATCGAACTAAGTTCGGTTCGACTTAAGTCTAAATGGGTTAGCTTAAGTCAGTTTGATTTTTTTTTTAAACCTCGGTTAATTAAGGCTTAAAGATCTTATTAAGTCTAAGGTTTAGACCTAATTAGGATTTGAATTTAGTTAAGCCTTAGTTAGTTAAGGCTTAATAGTTTAATTAGATATAATTGTTAGATCTAATTAGGGTTTAAGTTTGATTAAACCTTAGTTAGTTAAGGTTTAATTGGTTTAATTGAGTCTCAATTGTTGACCTAATTAGTAGTTTAAGTTCGATTAAACCTTAGTTAGTTAAGGTTCTAGTGGTTTAATTAGATCTAAGGGTTGACATCTAATTAGTGGTTTAGTGCTCGATTAAACATTAGTTAGTTAAGGTTTAATGGTTTAATTGAGTCTAAGGGTTAGACCTAATTAGTGGTTTAAGTTCGATTAAACCTTAGTTAGTTAAGGTCTAATGGTTCAATTCAGTCTAATGGTTAGACCTAATTAGTGGTTTAGAGTTTTATTAAACCTTAGTTAGTTAAGGTTTAATGGTTTAATTAGATCTAAGGGTTAGACCTAATTAGTGGTTTAGGTTCGATTAAACCTTAGTTAGTTAAGGTTTAATGGTTTAATTAGTTCAGGGTTAGACCTAATTAGGGTTTAAGCTCGATTAAACCTTAGTTAGTTAAGGTCTAATCGGTTTAATTGAGTCTAATCGGTTGCATCTAATTAGTGGTTTAGGTTTTATTAAACCTTAGTTAGTTAAGGTTTAATGGTTTAATTAGATATAAGCGGTTAGACCTAATTAGTGGTTTAGGTTTGATTAAACCTTAGTTGAGCTAAGGTCTAATGGTTTAATTGCAGTCCAAGGGTTAGACCTAATTAGGGTTTAAGTTTGATTAAACCTTACTTAGTTAAGGTCTAATGGATTAATTAGGTCTAATGGGTTAGACCTAATTAGGGTTTAAGTTTGATTAAACCCTAGTTAGTTAAGGTCTAATGGTTTAATTAGGACTAAGGGTTAGAACTAATTAGGGTTTACGTTTGATTAAACCTTAGTTAGTTAAGGCTTAATGGTTTAATTGAGTTCAGGGTTAGACCTAATTAGTGGTTTAGGTTCGATTAAACCTTAGTTAGTTAAGGTTTAATGGTTTAATTAGGTCTAAGGGTTAGACCTATTTAGTGGTTTAAGTTTGATTAAACCTTAGTTAGTTAAGGTTTAATGGTTTAATTGAGTCTAAGGGTTAGACATAATTAGTGGTTTAGTTCGATTAAACCTTAGTTAGTTAAGGTTTAATGGTTTAATTAGTGTCTAAGGGTTAGACCTAATTAGGGTTTAAGTTTGATTAAACCTTAGTTAGTTAAGGTTTAATGGTTTAATTCAGGTCTAAGGGTTAGACTCAATTAGTGGTTTAGGTTCGATTAAACCTTACTTAGTTAAGGTTTAATGGTTTAATTAGGTCTAAGGGTTAGACCTAATTGTAGGTTTAAGTTTGATTAAACCTTATGTTTAAGGAGGTTAATTAAGTTTAGTATGTCTTTAAACCTAATTAAGGGAATTTAGTTTTGATTAATTAAGTTTAATATGTCTTTAAACCTAATTAAAGGGTGTTTGGTTTTGTGTTAATTAAGTTTAATATGTCCTTAAACTTAATTAAAAAGAGTTTAATTTTTATTAAACCTAATTTAGGTAAGGTCTAATGGGTTAATTAAGTTTAGTGTGTCCTTAAACTTAATTAAAAAGGTTTGATTTTTATTAAACCTAATTTAGGTAAGGTTTAATGGGTTAATTAAGTTTAGTGTGTCCTTAAACTTAATTAAAAAGGTTTAATTTTTATTAAACCTAATTTAGGTAAGGTTTAATGGGTTAATTAAGTTTAGTGTGTCCTTAAACTTAATTAAAAAGGTTTGATTTTTTTTATTAAACCTAATTTAGGTAAGGTTTAATGGGTTAATTAAGTTTAGTGTGTCATTAAACTTAATTAAAGAAGTTTAATTTTTATTAAACCTAATTTAAGTAAGGTTTAATGGTTTTAAATGTCATTTTAAGCCTTAATTGAATCTAATCTTGTCATTTTAGACTCAAGTGAGGTTTATTATTAGCTCTATCATAGTGCTAGAACCATTTTCAAACTTAGATTGTTGATGAAAATAGTTCAATTTTATAAAGGGTCATTTTAGGATCAAAATTATTTAATTAATAAATGATTTTAACCCTAAATTTCCAAATGTCATTCAAGATTGTTTCTATGACTTAGAAATATTTTTCCTAGGGTCATTGTCTCTGTTGCCCTATCATTCCTAGTCATTTGTATTTTTATTTTCTTAATTTTCAAATTTTTATAATTATTTTTTGAGATAATTACAAAGAAACTTGAAAATTCAAGAAAAGTATCCTAGGCGTGTTTTCTGTCCTTAAAAAAATTATGGAAGGTCCCTATGAACATAAAGATAAATGCCTCAAAGTTTCATAATTTTTTTATTTGTAAATAATTTTTAATAATTAAAATACTCCAGAGAGTATTTAATTAATTAAATTAAAAACTAAATTTGAATTTAATGAAGACTGTGTTAATGCTTTCAATATTTTAAAAGAAAAATTAATAACATCACCTATAATTATTGCTAACTAATCAAGTTCTTATCTTGGGCTCTAGTTGCTATCAGCTTTGGTCAATAACCATTTTGACCAAAGTTGACTTTTTAGGTCAAAAGGGTGACCTACGGGGTCAGCAGGGTTGGTCACTGGGTCTGGTTTGACCATTTTGACCAATGTTGACCTTTTAGGTCGTAAGGTTATTGACTCATTGTAAAATGAGGTCAACAACAACCTCAACAGAACTACCAACAGCCTCGACCAAGCTATTAGCCGCCTCAGCATTATGAGCAACCACCTCGTCCATCGCGTACCCTGAAAGAACTTCTAAATAGGGAATATCCATTCAAGACTGAAGCAGTAGCAAAGATGTTCTGCAGTTTAATGAAGAAACCAGATTTTCAGCTACTAGAGCCCAAGAGGCTAGAAGAAGTCATCAAGAAAGATCATCTGAACTACTGTCCCTGCCACTGGATGCTCGGACACAAAATAGAAGATTGCATCACTTTCAAGAGTTGGCTTGACGACAATCTCCGGAAAGGGAACATAACGATCCCGAAGGAATACATGAAGGAGGCCCAAAAAGGAGATTCCATCAATGTTATCTCAACGGATCTTATTGTTCCGATAGACCCATACACGACTAATGATGGATGGAGTACCGTCTGGACAAAGTCTTCGAAGAAAATTTTGGATCACATCCAGACCGTTTCGGTGCGTGCTTCAACTCAAAGTTTGAAGCCTGTCGAGCCGGCACTATCGCTTAAGATTGAAGAACTGCTTCAGAAGGAGGATAAGATCGTGGAAGAAAAGAAGACTGAGGCTCCGAAGGGTAGACTTGGGGCTGCTTATCCTAGGATGGTTGTTTCCGATTCGGGGGAGAAAACCCTCGGACCTCTAACTCTATATGATTATTTGCTCACCCCGACGGGATCTTATAATGATAATAGTTATGGCGTTGGCTACGTTTTGACTGTTTCTAACGATTACGTAACTAGCAACAACCGACCTAATCTGGATCTCGATTTCAATACAAATAACGATTCTCAAATCATACAAAACCTCGACGACCACGACGGAGGAGAAGACGTTCAAAAGGATGGCTACGAGAGCTCAACAAGCAACGAGTCCATTTGTGAAGTCTGAGGAACTCCAATCACAATAGAATTAGAGCTATCAGATTCCGAAGCAACTGTAAAAGAGCCAGTCATTCCAATTCAAGGGGAAACCCAGGTAGGTTTAGCACCAGATGCAGAAGAAATAACTAAAGTCATTCTAAGAAGCGGAAAAGTTCTACCCTCAAGAATAGGTCCAAAAGATAAAGGAAAGCAGGGGGTTGCTCAGGAAGAGCCAACCCCAGCGGAAGAATTGCCCATTCGGGAAGAGACTGAAGAGCCTCGTAATAAAGTGGACTATAACGTGCTAGCCCATCTTACGAAGCTACCAGCCAAACTGAGCATCTACGACGCTCTGATCCTGTCAAAGGAGAAGAGGGAAACTCTGATCAAGGCTTTACTTGATCCAGAAATTTGGTTAGCTCAAATGGTCGGTAATTCCTTAGATAAGGTTTGCTCGTTAAAAGAACAGCGAGGTGTTACCTTCACGGACAATGATCTGCTACTTGGAACAGCTGATCACAACCGACCGTTATACATTTATGTCACTATTGGAAAGTTTACGCTCTCCAGAGTGTTGGTTGATCCGGGAGCATCAATCAACATAATGAATCTTTGGACGCTAGCATACTTGGAAATTGATGCTCGCGAACTCGAAGCAGACAAGATGTTATTAAGAGGCTTCAATCAGAAAGGCGAAAGAGCTCTTGGATCGATAACACTAATAATGAAGACCAGTGATTTAGCAAAGACAACCGCAAAATTCCACATAATTGATTCTGAGACATCATTCAATGCTCTACTGGGTCGGCCGTAGATCCATGAGAACCAGATGGTACCGTCGTCTCTGCACCAGTGCATAAAATATTATGAAGGAGGAGAACAGTGTATCAAACGTGACCTGCAACCGTTCTCCGTACACGAAATCGGAATTCACGAAGATGCAGCCTACTACGTGCCTCCAAAGAAAATGATCTTCTCCAGAGATACCATACCAAATGAAGCAAAAGAAGTTCAAGATGATGAAGAACCTGAAATTCTAGTTCAACAGTTACTCACCGCTCCCTTACAACGAGATGGTGAAGGTTTCTCTAGAACTCGCACCCGAGGTCAAGGCCGGGGACGAGGTCATGGAAGAAATGGTGGAACAGTTGGGCAGAAGAAATCGGTCATCAATGTTGATTGGGAGAACAGTTCCGAAGAAGAAGAAATTAAGAAAGAAGCAGCGACAATAAGTCAGAAGAAACCCCAATTCAAGATCTCTCTCGAAGAAAAAAAGATTGAAGAATACAAATCAATGTACGAGAAGATTAACAACTATGTGCATACTATGACCATGACCCCAATCCATTCTAATAAGGTCGAGGGTATGGTGGTCAAGAAAGTGCATGGTGGCGGTAATAAGCCAATCAAATTCTACCGTGGTGCTTCTTCTTCCAAAACTGAAAATGATGTACAATTCGAAGATATTACTTCATCTGAGTTAATGGAATTGCCTTTTGAGTGGTACTCTCCCTGTGTTCAAAATTTAATTCAACGTGGTGTCTTACCTAGACAATGGACAAAAGGTCAATCACAGCGCTTTGAAAAATTATGGAATAATGTCAGTCGACCGCCCAATTCAAAACACGGTCTCAGATTCGACACAGTAGGATCAG
The DNA here is from genome assembly GCA_022702705.1 of Papilionanthe hookeriana x Papilionanthe teres. Lineage (NCBI taxonomy): Eukaryota > Viridiplantae > Streptophyta > Magnoliopsida > Asparagales > Orchidaceae > Papilionanthe > Papilionanthe hookeriana x Papilionanthe teres. The sequence goes on from CM040426.1 coordinate 26,301,610, forward strand.
TTGATGATACGGGATTTTGCTTGGTTGTCACTTGCAAGCCTAATGAAGACTGCCTGGAAGCTTCAGATGATCTTGAAGATCTGCCAATTGGAGAGGCTCTGCCAGAATTCGAAGAAGAAATTAAATCTACAATAGACGAGTTAATGGAAGTTAACTTAGGGACTAGCAAAGTGCCTAGGCCGACCTTTGTTAGCTCCTTACTCAATAAAGAAGACTCTGAAAACATGATCAAGCTACTGATGGAATTTAAAGACTGTTTTCCTTGGAGTTATGATGAAATGCTAGGATTAGCTCCAGAAGTTGCAGTTCATAAACTAGGAGTGGATCACACTGCCGTTTTAGTCAGACAAGCTCCCAGAAGAATGCGTCTAGAGATTGAACAACAAGTTATAGCTGAAGTTAAGAACTAATAGACGCTAAATTTGTCCGTGAAGAGCAATGTCTGACTTGGTTAGCCAATGTGGTACCAGTCAGAAAGAAGAATAGACAGATTAGAATCTACGTGGATTTCAGAGATTTGAATAAAGCATGCCCAAAGGATGAATTTCCACTACTAATTCCAGAATTGATGATCGACATCGCTTCGACACATGAGATCTTCTCTTTCATGGATGGATCGTCAGGATACAACCAAATAAAGATGGCACCGGAAGATGAAAAGCTCACAGCCTTCAGAACGCCAATCGGAATATACTGCTACACAGTAATGCCTTTCGGATTGAAGAATGCAGGAGCAACTTACCAAAGAGCAATGACGAGGATTTTTGATGATCTCATTCACAACCAAGTCGAGTGCTACGTGGATGATGTGGTCATCAAGAGCAAACTGAAGGAAGATCACTTGTATGATTTAAGAATCGTTTTCGAGCGATTAATGCAATTCAACCTTAAGATGAATCCCTTGAAATGCGCCTTCGGCGTTACCTCTGGGAAATTCTTAGGATTTGTTGTCCGACATCGTGGAATTGAAATCGAACCAGAAAAGATTAAAGCTATCTTAGAAATGCCGCCCCCAAAACTTTGAAACAATTACGATCCTTTCAAGGGAAGTTGGCATATTTTCGACGCTTTATTTCGAATTTGTCAGGTAGGTGTCAGCCCTTCTAGGCATTGGTTAAAAAGGACACCAAATTTTTTTGGGAAGAGAAATGCCAGCGGGCCTTCGAGGACATTAAGCAGTATTTAATGACACCTCCTATCTTAGCAGCCCCAGTCTCGGGTAGACCGTTAATACTTTATACCGCGACTTTAGACGACTCCCTTGGAGACCTGTTAGCCCAGGTCAATGACGAAGGAAAAGAAAATGCTCTTTACTACTTAAGTCGTCATATAATTTTGACGGAAGTAAAGTATCCTCCAATTGAAAAGCATTGACTGGCCCTGATCTTCGCCCCTCAAAAGCTCAGGCATTACATGCTTTCTCATAAGGTCAACCTTATTTCAAAGTTTAATTCATTGCAATATTTGATGACCCGACCAACGCTTTCCGGTAGACTTGCCAGGTGGTCGATGATATTACTGCAATTCGATATAACTTTCGTGCCTCTTCGTGCCGTAAAGGGACAAGTCCTAGCGGACTTCCTTGTAGTACACCCTTTACCGGTAGAATCGCTTCTCAACGATGACTTACCTGACGAGCAGATAATGAGCTAGAAGACTCCGATGATCAACGTTGGGAACTATACTTTGATGGAGCTTCTTCAGCATAGAAAGATAAAGAATTGTAGACGATAGTGCCCGGTAAAGCAGGAATCAGACTAATCTTTATAACACCGGAGCGGGGGATGTTAAGGTATTCCTACCACTTAACAGAACCGTGCACAAACAATGAAGCAGAATATGAAGCCCTTATATCTGGACTAGAGATAACCATTCAGATGGGAATAACAGATATCAACATCTACGGAGATTCACAGTTGATCATTCAACAAGTCGCGGGACAATACAGAATTCTAAAGCTAAGACTCGAGCAGTCTTTCAATATGCCATGAAATTATTGGAGCAGATTCTGAATGTAACGATCTACAAGATTCCCAGGAGAGAAAATGCTCTTGCATATGCGTTAGCCCACCTTGGAAAGGAATTTACCTGGTTACAGGATGAGTCAGTTGAAATGACAATTAAAGGACGACAGGTCCTCTCACAGCTTGACATGGATGCAATATACAAGTCAAAAAAAGAGGAAGAAATAGTTGTAGCAGTAACGGAAAATACAGAAGATTGGTGGCAGCCATTAATAAACTACCTGCAAATAGGAAGCCTACAAGACGATAAGTCAGTAGCCCATCAGATTAAGAAAAGAACTCTGTCATACGCATTAATAAACAATACGTTATATAGAAGTTCTTTCGACCAGATGTGGCTAAGGTGCCTGAGTGGGTCCGAGGCCCGTGAAATTGTTAAATAAGTGCACTCAGAAATTTATGGCGCTCATCAATTGGGTCCGAAGATGAAAATGAAGATTAAAAGACTAGGGTACTACTGGCCCTCGATGATGACCGATTGCATGAAAGTTGCCAAATGTTGTCACCAATGCCAAGTGCATGGAGTGGTTTTACATCAACCTCCAAATGTGCAACATCCGACAATCGCATCGTGGCCATTTGAGTGTTGGGGCACGGATATTGTGGGTCCGATAGAACCGCCTTCTTCAAGAAGACATCGCTTCATTCTTGCAGTGACAAATTACTTTTCCAAATGGCAGAAGCTATACCACTCAGAGAAGTGAAAGCACACCATGTGCTACAGTTCTTCTAGAATCAAGTCGTCTACCGTTTCGGGGTACCGCACAGAATTAGCTCAGATAACAAGTCAGCTTTCAGAAGTACGAAGATCAACAATTTTGTCAGAAGACACGGGATCGACTGGCGCTATTCAACGATCTACTACCCAAGAGCAAACGGCTTGGCCGAGGCTTTTAATAAAACTCTCGTCCAAATCCTAAAGAAAACTTTGGATGACAACAAAAGAAATTGGCACGAGAAGTTGTTAGAAGCCTTATGGGCCTATAGAATGACTTTCAGAACTCCTACTCAGTCTACACCTTACACTCTAGTGTACGGGTCCGAAGCCGTTTTACCCTTGGAGGTGCAGCTTCCGTCACTCAGAATTGCAATTGCAAACAAATTCACTACAGAAGAGAATGCCAAATTAAGACTAGAAGAATTGGAAAGCTTAGAAGGAAGACGACTTTTAGCGCAGCAGATTTTGGAACTGTATCAAGCCAAGATGATCCAGGCCCACGATAAACTAGTTCGCCCAAGGACATTCAAAGTCGGTGACTTGGTTCTAGTTCTCAAGAGGCCTATTCTTGCACACCGCAAGATAAGAGGTAAATTTGAACCGACTTGGGAAGGGTCATTCGTGGTTGAGACAGTCTACTCAGGAGGTTCCTATCAGCTTGTAAAATGTCATGGAGAATGACCTATGCTTCCAATCAATGGACGATATTTGAAGAAGTATTACACAACCTAATGTTTCAAATGATGAACTTTAAAAAAATAAAGTCTCATTCCTAGAAGTACGGGTGCAGTAATCACTTATAACTGGGTCCGAACCCAAAATATAAAAATGGATGATAAAAAAAAATCATTTACAAAAAATGTGTTAAAAAGAAAATATGTGAAATCATAATAATGAAATTTTGATCCCTCCTTTTAAATCATCTCACTTCTGATCTTTCCTCATCTTTTCCTGCTCTTATTAAAATTTGAAAGAAAAAAATAAAAATTTTTCATTGATAAATGTTTTTTACTTATTGATCTTGTTCTTCGTACAACCCCTGATCCTTTCCTTATTTTTGGCAGGGAAATGTTGAACGGGTGGTTGGTTCTGAACTTTAAGAATGGCGTAAGTCAGCACTCGATGAAAAGAGGATGAAGGATGGGGCCGTGATTGAGATTGATTCTGATTTCACACCGGCCGGGCTACAGTATGAAGAAACTGATTGGACCCCGATTGACCAGGAAGAGTACCATAGCCAGACAGTGATGAAAGTGAGTGGCCCAAGTCAACAGTCCACCAGCAAGAAAAGAAAGCAAACGCCGCTGATGCAACGGGGGAAGACAAGAAAGTTAAGTCTGTGGTTGCTACAGCAGAGGGCAGGCTTGTCAGGCACCATGCCCACAGAAATTCAAGAAGTAAGGAGAGCTACTCTCACTCCTACTCAGCGAAAAAACAAGAATCGCCGCATACGCAAGATGCTGACCAAGCTGGAAGCAGATCAACAAGAAGAGACAGTTGCTGCCATCAGTGAAAGTACGTCGAAGAAATGGTTCGTCAGGAACCAGAAAAGAGGAAATCAACTCCAAAAATAGCAGAAAGGATGAAAGAAATTCCAAGAAGAGCAAAAACAGAATCTGTGCCACGACGTCAGACAGATGCATCAATTTTGAAGAGTCGTGTTGCGAAAGCAACCCCGGAGGATGTCCTGACAGAGACTATCCCCGAAGAGCCGAGACATGCAGGAGAGCGTGCTGGGTTTGAACCATACATCCCACAGTACATTACCAGACCTCGCCAGTTGCAAATAATTCCGGAATCCGAGCTGGAAAGGATGCAAAATGTTGAAAAGAAGACTTTTGAATATTTTGAAAGAATTCGAGGCAAGAGGATCAACATCTTAGAGGGCCTCGAGTTGCATACAGATGTATCCTCAGACTACGAGCAACAAAAAATTGTGGACTGCATCGTTGAACTTCAGAAAATGGGTCGAGCCGGTCGTTTAAGAGAGAAGACCTACTCGGAACCTTGAAAATGGATGAGAGGAAAATGAAGAGTTACAATCCAGTGCGGGTGTTGCTACAACTTTGCTCAAGACAGAAAGGGAAATCCACCAGGGATACTCCGTCGTAGAAAGGTGGATCCAATGCCAAGAATTATCAAGAGAATGGTAAGAAGGATGGTGGCATGGAGGGTATTGCCTGCAGACTGCATACCCAAAAGCTGCATCATTAACATATACAGGGAGGGCGACAGCATACAACCACACATAGATCATCATGACTTCGTCAGACCTTTCTACACAGTGTCTTTCATCAACCAATGTAACATCATGTTAGGATCTGACCTCCGGATAGCAGGCCCTGGAGAATTCCAAGGGCCGGTGGAAATACCACTACCGGTAGGTTCCATCCTAGTGTTAAAAGGGAATGGAGCTGACATAACAAAACATTGTATTCCATGAGTGCCTGTTGAGCGGATCTCCGTCACTTTCAGAAGGATGGAAGACAGAAAAATGCCTTCCACTTTCAGCCAGATCCAGAGTTAGAGAGCCTTCGGCCCTATGAGCTGTGAGCTACATGGAAATAGCACACCTCCGAAGTACATCCAAACGGCATTTCCTGCCAAGGATGATTTGGAAGGTGATGTTTTTATTCATGTGTCTCACTATTCAGACATGGATTTTGACAGAAGTTTTTTAAAAAAACTTGCAAGAATCTTGCACAATCCATTTTGAATTTATATGGATTGTATGAGATACTGAATTCTTAAGGAAAATATCATCATGTTTTGGATCAAGATGTATGATGTATTTTCGACAAGATCGGAATGAAAGTGACCATGTCATGTTTTGCCTTCACCTCTTTTTGTGCAAATTGACTAGAAAACGCCATTAAGTTAAATGAACTTCGAACAAAGAACGAAGGAAAAATAAAAATAAATGAGAACTCTCTTAAAAATCCGAATGTCAAAACGAATTCCAAATAAACATGAACTCTAAATTGAAAATCAAGTTAAAATCAAATCACAACAAACAACGAGAACAAATTCCCGAATTTGAATTTCCCAGCCTCAGGCTATTCTCAAACATTTTCAACTCTTCGCGATCTCTTTCCTCTTTTGAGAAGGTCGACTGAGTCTACTGACACAGAACCACGAAATTTTCGATTTGGTTATGATGGCATGAATTCATATCCTTCGCCAAACAATCAAAATTCAATCAACTCTCCTCGGATGTGAAATACTTTCATGTCTCATTCCAATCTTCCACTAAACTAAAATTTCCACAAAATCTTCAAAACCAAATCAAATACAAACTTTTGGGATCAGTACCTAAATTCTGATTCCCATCTCTTTCGAGATCGGTACAAAATTCCGCTTCTCTCCTTTCGAGGTCGGTACCAAATTCGACTCTCTTTCGAGATCGATACTAAATTTCAATTCTCTCTTTTGAGACTGGTACCAAATTCTAGTTCTCTCCTTTCGAGGTCGGTACCAAATTCTGACTCTCTTTTCGAGATTGATACCAAATTTCAATTCTCTCTTTCGAGACTAGTACCAAATTTCAGTTCTCACTTTCCGAGGTCGGTACCAAATTCCGACTCTCTTTTCGAGATTGATACTAAATTTCAATTCTCTCTTTCGAGACTGGTACCAAATTCCAGTTCTCTCCTTTCGAGGTCGGTACCAAATTCTGACTCTCTTTTCGAGATTGATACTAAATTTCAATTCTCTCTTTCGAAACTGGTACCAAATTCCAATTCTCTCTTTCCGAGGTCGGTACCAAATTCTGACTCTCTTTTCGAGATTGATACTAAATTTCAATTCTCTCTTTCAAAACTGGTAACAAATTCCAGTTCTCTCCTTTCGAGGTCGGTACCAAATTCCAATTCTCTTTCCGAGTTTGATACTAAATTTCAATTCTCTCTTTCGAGACTGGTACCAAATTTCAGTTCTCTCTTTTCGAGGTCTTTACCAAACTCCGACTCTCTTTTCGAGATTGATACTAAATTTCAATTCTCTCTTTCGAGACTGGTACCAAATTCCAGTTCTCTCCTTTCGAGGCGGTACCAAATTCCGACTCTCTTTTTGAGATTGATACTAAATTTCAATTCTCTCTTTCGAGACTGGTACCAAATTCCAGTTCTCTCTTTCCGAGGTCGATACCAAATTTTGACTCTCTTTTTGAGATTGATACAAAATTTCAATTCTATCTTTCGAGACTGATACCAAATTCCAGTTCTCTCCTTTCGAGGTTGGTACCAAATTCTGACTCTCTTTTCGAGATTGATACTAAATTTCAATTCTCTCTTTCGAGACTGGTACCAAATTCCAGTTCTCTTCTTTCGATCGGTACCAAATTCCGGCTCTCTTTCTGAGATTGATACCAAATTTCAATTCTCTCTATCGAGACTGGTACCAAATTCCAGTTCTCTCCTTTCGAGGTCGGTACCAAATTCTGACTCTCTTTTTGAGATTGATACCAAATTTGAATTCTCTCTTTCGAGACTGGTACCAAATTCCAATTCTCTCCTTTCGATGTCGGTACCAAATTCTGACTCTCTTTCCGAGATTGAGACTAAATTTCAATCCTCTCTATCGAGACTGGTACTAAATTCCAATTCTCTCCTTTCGAGGTCGGTACCAAATTCCGACCCTCTTTCCGAAATTGATACTAAATTTCAATTCTCTCTTTCGAGACTGGTACTAAATTCCAGTTCTCCCTTTTCGAGATCAGTAACTAAATTCTGATTCTCATCATTTTCGAGATCAATACCAAAATTCTGATTCTCATCCTAAATTCTGATATTCTCCTCGGGGCTGGTACCTGAATTCCAGTTCTCTTTGCAATCTCGAGGTTGGAACCTAGGTTCCAATTCTTATTTCAAATCCGAAATCTCTGCGAAATTCACCTTGAAATCTAAATCTTAAATTAAATTTAAGACAAAATTATGATTAAGTCAAATTGCAACCGAAATTAAAACTTAAATCGAACATTCAAATTTAAAATTGAAACTTGAAATGAAGATGAAACGAAATCTAAATCCAATCTATCTCTCTCCAGATCTTGTGATTTGGAATTCACCTCCTTCCTCCCCAGCGAGAGTTCTGGAAACTTCATTCTTGAAGATTTACCTGGTACTCCCCAGCGGAAGTTCTCTACGCTTTGTTCTAAGTTTGTCACTTAGACATTTGTGTTGGTTTTGTTGATCTCTTCGGTCAATGCCAATACACGCAGTGTGCTTGGTTAGCACACCACACCTATTGGGGGTCCATTTGTTGACCTCATTTTTGGTGAGGTCTGATCTCTCTCTCCTTAGTGCTTAGGATCTAGCCATAGGATTTCCCTTTAACTATCCTAGAGGATTAGAAATGGGACCCACCACTTAGAAATTCAAAACACATCTTGACTCCCTTTAAACCCCACATGTTTGATTGTAAACCCCCAGACCACTTGCAGGGTTAAGACCAATATGTGGAGGTTTAAAGGATGAGTTTCCTATGTGGCTCTTCGGCCTTGGGAGTACCCTAGATGGTCTGGTCTGGTGAGGTCTAGCTTGCACACACCACACTCTCATACTCTTTTCAAATCTTAAAACCACTTTTACTCAATTTGACTCCCTGACTCATGTAGGTGACTCATATGGATGGACCTTGACCTCTAAGCCCCTGGCTAAGAGGGTTAGGAACAACATATTGAGTGCCTAAGTGAGTCCTCTCATGGCTCTTGTAAGCTTAATATGGCTTCATGGCTCAACCAAAATAGTTTCATTTCACTCACACCTAATAATTCTTCTTTTTTTCCAAATTTTAATTTTTGACCCCACGGGCCCTAAACCCACCAAACCTACCAAATGCCCTTGAAATTGCCCAAAATTTGCAAAATTACCTAAATTACCCAAAATTCCTCAAAATCAATCCTAAATATTCTCCACCAATCAAATTGATCATCCATGGCCAAATATACCAAATTTTCCAAAAAATACCCCCCAATAACCTCCAAATACCCAAAATACCCTTTTAGCCCAAAAATTCAAAAATTCCAAAAATTCCCAGAAAATTCCAAATATTCCCAATTTCATTTTTTTCAACTACACCATAGGCCAATTTTGTTAATTTAGCCCACTTTTACTAAAATTCCCAATTTGACCCTTTTTTAACCTAAAATGAACCCAATGTCAAGCCAAATCAACCCAATTAATCCCAATTTTGATCCAATTCAGTTCTAAACTTCAATTTAATATTATAAATATCAATTTGAACCAAATCTAAACCCAATTTTATCAACATATGAGTCCAATTTTAATTTGAAGCCTAAAAGCCCAATTTTGGCCCATGACCTAAACTTAGCCTAAACCAACCCAACTCAACTCCAATTAGCCCCGAATCTTTTCTAAAACCTTCCTAACATCCCCACAAACAAAACAATAACTTAATTTTCCCTAAATTTAGATCTAAATGCTACCCAAGCCTAACCCAAACTAAAATTAGCCAAATTGGCCTAAACCAATCATAAACCCAAACAAGTCCAAATCTCAAAATTAATACCCAACCAAAATTTGGAAACTCTTTGTTAAACCCCATAAACCTTTTGCAACATTAATTTATATCAAACCCAACATTAACCCAACCTTGGCCCAAGTTAGCCCAATTTGACCCACTTTGACCCTATTGTTAAAGAAGCCCAAATTAAACCCAATTCAACTCAAATCACCCCAAACTTGTTCCAAATCACTCATGGCACATTCCTAAATCGATTGCAACATTTATTTGCCACTACAGCCGCCGAAAAATGATGTGGCTGAGAGCTTCATGTGAGCCAAACTTTCAAATTCTTCCTTGCTAAGTTGCCTCAATCCAATTAGACTCCATAGCTGTTCTTCCCTTGCCCTGAGCAACTGATCCCAAGCCCTAACTCCCCCTGGGAGGCCCTCCAGCCATGGCTATTTAAACACCACCACCTCTCGACCAAAGAAGGTGCTGAACCAAACCTTACCAAAACTCTTCCAAAATCACTCCACACTCTTCTCCTAGAATAGAGCACTTGATCCCCATTGAAATCCAGCCCTAATTTCCCCTCCGTAAGCTCAATTTCTGAGTTTAATTTCAAGCCCAAAACTAGGACACTTCACCACAGTGAGTCAATCCCCAAATTGATTGACTCTACACCTTCATCAGACCAAGAGAAGAAGTCCCCCAACAAAAGCCCCCTCACCAGGCCAGCCATTCTCTCTATCGGGCAAGCTTTGAAATCGGGCTTGGTGGATACCGGGTCTAGACAATTCACCAGGGCTAGAGGCTTCATCTCTAGGCTCCTCCAGCTCTAACGAACGTGCCGAGCACAATCAGTCGAGGCTTCACCTCCTGAACCAAGGTATGGAAACTCCTCCTTCCCGAGAGCTTCTTTCGTTTCTCCATTTTGTTTGAGTTAATTTCAATGCATGATAGCCGTATGGATGTGTTCGTCTTGTTCAAACGAGTTCATAGAGCATAGGAACGTATAATTTGGTTAAGTATCGAGCGAAATATTAAACCTAGAAGGTGGACGGCTCTCGAGTTAGAACGCCTGGGGACGATGAACAAATACCGTCCATTCGCGCGTGTATCAAATGGACAGTCCAGATCGAGCTGGACGAGAAGATGGAGGGGGATCGCGGGCCACGTGGCATCCCAGTCAGATGGCGGTGTCAAATGGCAGAGCGATGCGTGGCCATTCGGAGCTACCGAGGTTGAGTCAGTGTCGCGCTGGATAAGTAGATAATATTTTATAATTAATTAAATACCATAAACTTTAAAAATTCATATCTTTGTGTAGAAAAATCACAAAAATAAAATAAAAAGATGCTCTTACTCAGTGAACAGAGGAGAATAATGTGGAAAAAGAATTAATTTGTTTTGTTATGTATTTTATTTTTAATTAATTATTTACAGATTTCAGTATTTTAATTCTCCATTCATGCATATAATTCACTATGGCATGAGACCAGAGGACTTTTGTAGCCTCTGTCTTTGGGAACATTCCCTGAATTTTCCAAGGCCAGAGGCCATCTCTATGGTAAGTTATTTATTTTCCAATTTTATGTCTCTATTTTGGAATTTTAATTCCAATAATTTACGTGTTTCTTATAAAATTCTAAGAAAATTAAGGGAGGTAGCTTATAATCAGAGGACCCTAGGAAAATTATGGTTTGATTTAATTCCTTAAAAATAACCCTAATTAGTCCAAACACTCAAAATTGAATTTTAATTAATTAGAATTAACCACTCATCAAAATTACTTGAAAAAAATTTTACACTGTCACTTAGGATGTAGAGAACCTCACATAAAAATTTCAAGTCAATTGGAAATAATTTAACCCATTAAATGAATTAATTAAGTGAGATAGCTATTTTGAAAATTAAAAAATTCATAAAACCCAAAATATATTTCAAATTTTCACGAATTGGTTTCGTGGGCTCTCTGGTGTTAGAGAAGTCTAAGAAAATTAAAATTGTAATTTTCTAAAAATTTTCATTTTTAATCATATTTTCAATATTTTAATAATTAAAAAATAATAAAAAATCACAAATATATTAAAAATCATAAAAATGTCATATTTTGCTTCCTAATCATTCAGAATAAACCAAATATTTCTCCTAAGTTTCTAGGTTAAGATATTGAATTTTAAAGGCTTAAGACAATTTTTAATATTAAAAAATGAATTCTCTTTTTACCAAATTAATTCCAATAAATCAAAGTAAAATCAGAAAAACATAAAATTTATTCTCTGGAATCCTTGAGGTCTTAGAGACTTAAAATATATATATAATCCATTTTTAAACTTTTATTTTATTTTATAATTAATTAATACCCTAAAATTTAAATAATTACAAAAAATAAAATATAATTCAAAAAATCACCAAAATTGGTCCAAGTGGTCCTCTGGTTAATAGGGATATCCCATAATTTTCCCAATGATAGAAACCTTACCTTGGTCATGTTGTTGAATTTTCATTAAAACCCTCATTTTCTCACAAAAATAAATATATAAATTAAATTGAATTCAGAAAAACCACATTTTCACCTCTAGTGTCTTAATTGACATATGAGTGAAGTGACATAAAAATTTTAAGTATATTTGAGCTTAATTTGATGAGTTATGAAATGAATAAGCCTAAAGGGGCATAAAAGTAATTAAAGGATTTTAACCCTAATTAATATTTAGATTTAATCAAAAGTGAAGGCGAAAATATTTGATCTTTAATCTTCTCTTGGATGATTGAAACTTAAGGAATAAAGGGGTAGAAACCCATTAGTCACTTTGAAAATATCAAAATGGAACTTTAATTAATTAAATCATTTTAATTTTGGGAGAATAATTAAAATTTTGGATTTTTAGGGATGTGACTTAAGAAGATACCAATTCTTTATATTAAAACCCCTAAATGAATCACTTTAATAATATTTAACTCTTAATTAAACTTAAGATGATAATTAAATAATTAAAAGGAAAATAACCCTTAATTAAATTAAATTAAATTGAGAACAATAAAATTAATTTGAAATCACTTAAGAACAAACTTAAAACAAATTTAAAACCTTAAGTAATTTCTAAACAATTCATAATTAAAATGTAAAAATCAAAATAATTAAAATCAACCTAAAGTATTATAATTAATCCAAATCAAGCCATTAAAATTCAATAAAAATAAATAACTTAAACACCTCTTTCAACCTAAGCAAATTTAAAATGGTAAAATTAATCTGAAATATAAAATCATTTAAAATATAAAGATTTAATTGAATTAAAACAACTTGAACACTATTCCAAACTTAAAATTATTAATTAAAATTTTTTAACTAAACCAAATCACTTTAAATCATCAACTCCAATTTTAAATTGTTAAAATCTTCAACAAATTAATTTGCCCCTAAAGGATTTTATTATTATAACTCTTAAACAAAGCATCAAGTGAAATGTCACTTTACTCATAGGATAATCAAATATCCTAGTTCACTGAGCAAGAAGCAAAACTTGACTAAATTCTTGGATGATTAATTCACCTGTACAATGAAATTCATTTGGACTCAAAATAATCTTAGAAGTATTGAAAGATGTTTAGGACTTGTCCTAAGCACTTCCTCAATATAATGAGATTTTTTAGAAGAACAATCGAACTAAATTGTTCTTTAGTGAAGAAAATCATCCATAAAACACAGGAACCTAGATGTCATAGGAATTAACTAGCAGTAGGATTAGGATTTTGGTAGACAACCAGAACCTTCCCTTAGCTTTACCTAGGTACTTGTTGCAAATATTTAAATGCTCTCACATGTGTTTTAAGTGCAGCTTGGAATGACGAGAAGACCCTCCAGGTACGCTTTTACTTTATTACAATTTAATTACCTGTATTGCACTTTACTTTTCTTGCATGTTAAGCAAGAATGTCACCCTGCATGAAAACTGAAACCTTTAGGATAGTCAGAAAAATGAAAACCAAAACTAAATTAAAAGTCACAACAAGATAAAATTCACCGCCACAATATTTCAAAAGATAAAACAACTCAAAATTTAATCACCAACAAAACAAAAATGCAATTATAAATAAAATTAAAACGTCTCATTGGATGATCGGGAATCCCTCGGATGATGTAACCCACGTGTTGCTAACGAGAATTCCCACGGTCTAAATGAGAGTGTGGAACTCATTCAGTTGAGTTTAGCAAATTCATTTGGACTAAGTGAATCCGATGAAAATAACGGTGCCAGGATGATGGAATCGTGGGATCTTAATCGATTCTGTTTAACCAACTTTAAGATTTGTTTTAATTAAAACATTAAGACATTTGAACCTTAAGACTCTTCTAAACCAAAACACTTCTCTCATCTCCTGATTTCCACCTTCTAAAACCAAACCTCTGCAACAACAAGGAGCTTGGAGCATAGTGGGCAGCACGGCCATCGTCGTCAGCAAAACTGGAATCTACATTAGCAAAACCTTTCTTACAATTAAATAACCAGGCCATAGGATTTCGAGGTAGTTTTCTTAGTGCAACATAAATCCTCAGCTTTTTGTTAGGCCTTTGCATATTCATATTGTGTAACTTAAGCCCTAACTGGTCTTAGGATTCCGAGGTAGTCGTTCAGTACAACATAAGCCCTCACATCTTTGAGGCTATTTGTATGATTATGTCATATAAATATAAGTCCTAATTAATTAAAATTAGTAGGATTACAACATTAAATAAACTCTCAAAACAATAGGATAGTTTGGGAAGTTCCAAGATTCTTCTTGGATCCTCAACTTCTCCTACTTCTCTTACTTTGGACTCGTGAAATTAACTGTTCCAAACTTGAGCTAATCCCTTTTGAAATTCCAAAATTCAAGTCCTTTGAAACCTTAAACTTTGAAATTCTTGAGAGCAAAACCACTGATTATTATCGAGAGTTTTTTTTAGTGTCTTCGGACATTTAAGAAGTAATTAACTATAGGGGCTTTCCCTTATAGGGAACTTTAAGAACACAGGTAATATAAACCTTGCTTAATTCCTTTATATTAAGCAGGGAAACTTGTCGGCTTATAAAATTGGTTCATAGACCAAACGAATGTCACAAATCTTTTAGTTTATTTAATCGAGCCCCCATCATCAAGCAGTGTGTCTATTCTTCGGGATAGATACACGGTTTGTGATGCGGTGCTCGTTTATATAAACTATTTGGGATGTGAAATCGGTTTGATTTCATATCTTAAAATTTTCAAACTTAAAATTATTTTCAAAATCAAATGCTACTTTCCAAATTATATATATTTAAATTAAATGTAAAATCTAAAGTTCGCCGACAATTTCTGTAGGCGACCCCTTTTCAAAACACAAAACCTAAAAATATGCCGACATGGGGTGACAGAAATGTCCTAGTTTTAGGTGATTTTTGGATGAAGAAATTAGCCTCAGGTAAAGGATGTGAATCACTGGGAACAGTGAGGTTGAACTTAGGAGGTCTTAAAGAAGCTCTGAAAGCAATTTGGTAGAGTCTTCCCAAGGTATTGGATCATCTCCCCAATTGGCCAGGGGAGGTGGTGTTTAAACAGGCACAGCCATGGTGCCACCTGGGCTGGCCAGTGAGTGTAATCAGTTGGTGAGGTGGAGGGCTGAACGATGCAATTCTCCAATGGTAGCTGGACACATTTGATGGGTGTAATTGGGTTCAAATGGTGAGGATGACTCTCTCAGGTTGGGGTTTTCCAGCGACTAGGTCGGCCATCAAAGCCAGGGCTAGTGGCTAGATGGTTCATGTAAGCAAGGGGAGTTCAATGGTAATGGTTTAGGTGGCTTGATGGCTGGTGGCGACGATCTTTCTTAGATTAGCTAAATATGGGAAGAGATCCCCCAAATCAAAGGACCCTTAGTCCATGTCGGCATATTTTTAGGTTAGTGTGTTGTATTTTGAAAAGGGGTCGCCTACAGAAATTGTCGGCGAATTTTAGATTTTAAATTTAATTTAAATATATATATATAATTTAGAAAGTAGCATTTGATTTTGAAAATAATTTTAAATTTGAAAATTTTAAGATATGAAATCAAACTGATCTCACATCCCAAATAGTTTATATAAATGAGCGCCACATCACAAGCAGTGTATCTATCTCGAAGAATAGACACACTACTTGATGATGGGGCTCGATTAAATAAACTAGAAGATTTGTGTCATCCGTTTGG
Source organism: Papilionanthe hookeriana x Papilionanthe teres (assembly GCA_022702705.1). Lineage (NCBI taxonomy): Eukaryota > Viridiplantae > Streptophyta > Magnoliopsida > Asparagales > Orchidaceae > Papilionanthe > Papilionanthe hookeriana x Papilionanthe teres. The sequence continues at coordinate 26,317,031 of CM040426.1, forward strand.
TCTGCGAACCAATTTTATAAGCCGACAAGTTCCCCTGCTTAATACAAAGAAATTAAGCAGGGTTTATATTACTTGGGTTCTTAAAATTCCCTATAAGGGCAAGCCCCTATAGTTAATTACATCTTAAGCGACGGGAATCACCTAAGAAAACTCTCGATAATAATCAGTAGTTCTGCTCTTAAGAATTTCAAAGTTTAAGTTTTCAAGGGATTGAATTTTGGAATTTCAATAGGAATGGATCAAATTTGGAACATTTTATTTTGGGAATTCAAAGGAAGAAAGGTAGGAGAAATCACAGATTCGAAGCGAACTTCGGTAATTTCCCGACTATCCTATTGTTTGGCTTGAATTTAGGAAAGCCCTAATGTTTATTTAACGTTTTGATCTTGCCAATTTTAATTAATTAGGACTTATATTCGTATGACGCAGTCATGCAAACAGATCTCGAAGATGTGAGGGTTTATGTCGTACCGAACGATCACCTCGGAGTCCTAAGACCGGTTAGGGCTTAATTTACATGACATGATCATGCAAATGCCTAACGAAGAGTTGAGGTTTTATGTTGCACTAGCCAAACTACATCCTATGGCTTGGTTATTTAATTCTAAGAAAGTTTTGCTGAAGTAGACTCAGGTTTTGCTGATGACGATGGCCGTGCTGCCCACCATGCCCCGAGCTCCTTGTTGTTGCAGAGGTTTAGTTTTAGAAGTCATAAATCAGGAGATGAGAGAAGTGTTCTGGTTTAGAGAAGGTCTAAATTTCCAAGTGTTTTTATGTTTTAATTAAAACAAATCTTAAAGTTATTAGAACGACACCGGTTAAGATCCCACGGTTCCATCCTTCCGGCATCGTTATTTTTATCGGATTCACTTAGTCCAGATGAATTTGCTAAACTCAACTAAATGAGTTCCACACTTTCATTTAGACCATGGGAAATCCCGTTAGCAACACGTAGGTTACATCATCCGAGGTATTCCCGATCATCTAACAAGACGTTTTTATTTAGTTGTAGTTGTAGTTTGGTTGTTCTGTTTGTGATTAAATTTTGAGTTGTTTTATATTTTGAAATGTTGTGACGGTGAATTTTATCTTGTAATGACTTTTAATTTAGTTTTGGTTTCAGTTTTAGGGACTATCCTAGAGGTGTGGGTTTTCATGCAACAGTTGTTTATCATGCAAGAAAAGTAAAGTGCATTTGCAATAAAGTAAATTGCAAGGAGGTAAATTACAATAAAACAAAAGCATACCTGGAGGGTCTTCCCGTCATCCCAAGCTGCACTTAAACACAATTTAGAATATTTAAGCATTTAAAGCAAGTTCCTAGGTAAAGCTAAGGGAAGGGTTATGGTTTTCTACCAAGGTCCTACTCCTATAGCTAGTCATCTCCTATGACGTCTAGGTTCTTGTGTTTTGGTTCGAGGACGATTTTCTTCATCAAAGAACAATTAAGTTCAATTGTTCTTATAAATATCCTATCATATCGAGGAAGTGCTTAAGACGAATCTTAAACATCTTTTCAATACCTCTAGGATTGTTTTAAGTCCAAGAGAATTTAATTATACAAATGAATTAATCATCCAGGAGTTCAAGTTTTGTTATCTTGCTCAGTGAATTAGGACATTTGAATATCCTATGAGTGAAGTAATACTTCACTTAACACTCCGTTTAGGAGTTATGACAACAAAAGCTTTTGAGGGCAAATCGATGTTCAAGTGATTTGTGATTTTAATTTAATTTCAGTTAATGGGTTTAAGTTTGGAATAGTGTTCAAGTTGTTTTAGATTTATTTTGAATTCTTTATGTCTTTGGTGATGTTATATTTAATTCAATTTAATTTAATTTAATTTTAGTTTAATTAAATTTGGTTTAGTTTTACTTTCAATTTAATTTTATTTAATTTAATTTAATTTTAATTTTATTTTAACTTGATTTTATTTTATTTATTTATTTTTATTTAATTTAATATGTTTTAATTTAATTTAATTTAATTTAATTTAATGTGATTTAATTTAATTTAAATTTTAATTAATTTAATTTAATTTAATTTAAATTTTAATTTAATTAAATTTTAATTTAATTTTATTTTAATTTTATTTTTTTATGCTTTAAGGATGATTTAATTTTAATTGTTAAAATATTAATTTAATTGAAATCTTAGAAGGATTTAATTTAAATGTTTTAACTTTAATTTAATTTAATGATTAAGTCTTTTAGCATTTTAAATTTTGAATTTGGATTATCATTTTAATTAGGAATTAAATATTACTAAGGTGATTAATTTAGGGATTCTTGAATTAAAGAATAAATTTCTTCCTAATAATATCCCTTATTTTAATAATTCCAATTTTTTTTATTATTCTTCCAAATTTAATTAATTATTTAACTAAGGTTTATTTTAATTATTTTCAAATTGTTTGGTAGGTTTCTACCCTTTAATTGCCTAAGTTTCAAACATCCAAAATCAACTTAGTTTCAAATATTTTACCCACCCTTTTAATTAAACCTAAAATTTTTAATTATAGGCTAAAATTTTAATTACCATTTTGCCCTTTAAACTTACTAATTCCATAACTCACTAAATTGAGCTTAAATAAATTTGAAATTTTTATGTGACTTCACTCATATATCAATCAAGACATTAGAGGAAAAATGTGATTTTTCTGTATTTAATTTATTTATGTAATTATTTTTGGTGGAAAATAAGGATTTTCAAGGAAAATTAAATAACATGACCAAGGGAAAATTTCTATCCTTAAGAAAATTATGGGATATTACTAATGACCAGAGGACCACTTGGACAAATTTTGGTGATTTTTTGAATTATATTCTTTTTATTATAATTATTTTGAGTTTTGGAGTATTAATTAATTTAAAAATAAAATAAAGGTTGAAAAATGAATTTTATATTTTTCAAAAATCTCTCTGATATCAAGGAAATCAGAGAACCAATTTTTATAATTTTCTGATTTTTCTTTGGTTTATTAGAATTATTTTAGTGGAAATGCTATAAAATGTATTTTTTTTAAATTTTAAAATTACATTAGGGCTTTAAAATTTAATATCTCATCATAGAAACTTAAGAAAAATATGGGATTTGTTCCTAAGTGATTAAAATTCAAAATGTAACATTTTGGTGAATTTTATTATTTTTGTGATTTTTATTATTTTTTAATTATTAAAAATATTAAAATAATGCAAAAAAATTAATTTTTTTAGAAAATTACAATTTTAATTTTTTTAAATTCCCCTGATATCAGAGAGGCTCCAAAACCAATTTGGTGGATTTTTGAAAAGTATTTTGAAAGTTATGAATTTTTAAGTTTAATTTTGGCTAAATGACTTAATCAACCCATTTGATAGGGCTATCCAAGTCCAATTGACCTCAAAATTTTATAGTGGGTTCCTCTGATCCTAAAGGTCAGTGGAGAATTGCTTTCAAGTCAATTTGATGTATGATTAGCTCTAATTAATTAAAGCTCCATTTTGGGTGTTTAAGCCAATTAAGGTTATTACAAGTGAATTAACTCAAAAACTATTTTCCCTAGGGTCTTCTGGTCATAAGAAACATCACCAAATTTTCCTAAAATTTATTTCACAACATGCTAATTATTGGAATTAAAATACTTAGAATTGTGACCTAGAATTGAAAAATCAATAACTCTTCATAGGGATGGCCTTCGACTTTGGAAAATTCAAGGAATGTCCCCAAATTCGGAGGCTTCAAAAGCCCTATGGTCTCATGCCATGGTGAATTGTATACATGCATGGAGAATTGAAATAGTGCAGAGAATAAATAAATAATTAAAAATAAAATACTTAATGAAATTACATGATTTCTTTTCCACATTATTCTCCTCTGTTCACTGAGCAAGAAGGTATTTTTATTTTAGTTTTAGGATTTTCCTACACAAAGTTATGAATTTTCAAAGTTCTGGTAATTAAATAAATAGAAAATAGCCCCTAATTTCCTACTTATCCACGCGGCGCCACGCCATCCTCGGCAGCTCCGAAAGGCCACGCGTCGTCTCCTGATTCGGCGCTGCCATCCGACTCAGCGCTCCAAGGGCTCCGCGGTTCATGCACCATCGCGCTGTCCGGCTCGATCCAGACCGTCCGCTCGATACACGCTCGATCCGACGGCTCCCAGTCATCGTCTACGACTGGTGTGCACCCGTGACCGTCAACCTTCTAACCCTAATTTCTCACTCGATTCTCAACGAATTTTTGTGTTCTTATGCTCTATGGATTGGTCTCGAGGAGACGAACACATCCATACGGTAAACATGTATTGAAATTGACCCAAACTAAATAGAGAATCTCTGTAAGCTCGGGAAGAAGAGTGAGTCCATACCTTTGCTCGCAGAAGTGAAGCTTCGATCCGAGAGTCGTGTCACCTTCGATTGGGTCCAAGCAAGCTCCGGATGAAGTCCCTCGGCTCAGTGAATTGTCCAGGTATGATTTCGACCACAGCCGATTACAAAGCTTGGAGTCTGGAACAGATGGGTGGCCTGGAGAGGGGGCTTTCACTAGTGAACTTCTTCTCTTGGTCTTGTGCAGGTGTAGGACCAATCAATTTGGGGATTAGCTCACTGTGGAGAAGTTTCCTCGTTTTGGGCTTGGATTTCAACTCGAAATCGAGCTCGCGAGAGGAAATGGCAGGGGATTTCAGTGGGGATCAAGTTCTCTATGTGTGGGGAGTAGTCTGGAACAATTTTGGCAGAGTTTCCTCAAGGTTTGTTTCAGCACCTCTTCATGGCCGAGAGGGGTGAGGTTTAAATAGAAGAGGCTGGAGGGCTTCCCAAGGGGGGTTTAGGGCTTGGGATCAGCTGCTCTATGCAAGAGAAGAACAGCCATGGTGGCCACTGGACTTGGGGCAGCTCATCAAGGGGGAATTTCAATGTTGGCTCACATGGGAGCTTTCGGCCATGGTGTTTTTTGACGGCCTGGTGGCTGGCCAGCCAGGCATGAGTCACCATCTTGACCAGGGAGGTCGTGGCTTAAGCAATGGTGAAGTCAATCGGGTTTGGACATGTGTAAAGGAGTTGGATCAAAATGGCATGGGGGCATGGCTATTTTGGCTCTAAATGGGTCAACCCATCCTTTTGGGCTAGGTGCACCACCCAAGGCTTGGTTTAGGCCGAAGAGAAAGTGATTTGGATCGGCTTGATTAGTGGGGTCAAGTCACAATCCAAGTACAATTAGGATTAAACATGGTTTAGGGGAGACATGGAAATGGTTAATCACCTTAAGGAAATGTGGAAAGGATCTCCTCCTTTTGCCCAATGTGGTAAGGTCACAAGTGAACAACTCACATGGCATGCATGTGGCTTAAGAATGGCTTCATGGCTTGCCTATGGCTTAGGATAAAGCTTGGTCAATTTCATGGGAGTAGAATTTAGGAATTTTGGTATTTTGGTGGAGAATTTTCATGAAGCTTAATTTGGAATGGTTTAATGATGATTTTGAAACTTAGGGGTGATTTTAAATTGAATGTGTGATGAGGGAGAGTGTCATGTAGGCTTTAGATTGATTTGGGCTTTTAAAATTTGGTAAAAGGTGGGCTTTTAGGAAGGCATAAGGGAGTGGGCTTTGGCCTTTATGGATGGGAATTCTTTAGTAAAAGTTTGGGCCAAATAATTATTGGGTTTGTTTTAGGGATGTGTCATGAGTAATTTGAAATAAATTTTAGGTGGTTTGGGCTTGAATTGGGTTGGATTTGGGTTCATTTGGTACATGGGCCAATGTAGGTCAAATTGGGCTAATTTGGGCCAATGTTGGGCTAGGGTTGAAATTGATGTAAAATTAATGTTGGGAAATATTTATGGGAGTGTTTCAAAGAGGTTTCAACTTTGTTTGGGGTTGGATTTTGGGGTTTGGGTCTATTTGGGTTAAGTTTGGGTTTAGGTCAAAATTGGGCTTTTTGGTTTTGGTTTGAATTTGAGTGGGGTTTGGGTTCAAATTTTAGGCAAATTATGTTAGTGTTTTGTTTTTGGGGATGTTAGGGATGGTTTAGAAAAGGTTTGGGGTCAATTGGAGTTGAATTGGTTTGGCTTGGGCTAAGTTTGGGTCATGGGTCCAAATTAGGCTTTAAGGTCAAAAGTGAAATTGGATTCAAATGCCAATCAAATTGGGCTTGGATTTTGTCTAGATTCGTGTTGGGGATGTTGAATTTATGTTTAGAATTGAATTGGACCAGAATTTGGGTCAATTGGGTAGGTTTGGTTTGACATTGGGTTCATTTTAGGTTAAAATAGGTCAAATTGGGGATTTTGACAAAAGTGGGGTAGATTGACAAAATTGACCCATGGTGTAATAGAAAAAAATGAAATTGGGAATATTTGGGATTTTCTGGAATTTTCTAGAAATTTTCTGAATTTTTGGATTTTTTGGGTCAAGAGGGGCATTTTGGTAATTTGGAGGGTATTGGGGGTATTTTTTGGAATTTTGGGTATTTTGGGTAAAAATGGTCAATTTGAGTGGTGGGAGAATGTTTAGGATTGATTTTGAGGAATTTGGGTGATTTTGGAGAATTTTGGAAATTTTGGGTAATTTCAAGGGTTTTGGGTAGGCTAGGCGGGTCTGGGGTCCCGGGGGTCAAAAATTCAAAATTTGGAAATGTGAAGATTGGGTAAATGTAAGTGGAATGAAATCATTTTGGTTGAGCCATGAAGCCATATCAAGCCTATATGAGCCATGAAGGGACTCATTTGAGGCATTTACTATGTTGTTCCTAACCCTCTTAGCCAAGGGCTTAGGGGTTAAGGACCATCCATGTGAATCACTTTCATGACTCAGGAGGTCAAGTTGGGTGTGGGTGTGGTTTTAGGAGGTGTGTGAAAGTGTAGTGTATAAGTGTAGTGTGTGTGTAAGTCAACCCTCACCAGACCAGGCCACCCAGGGCAGTCCTAAGGCCAAAGAGTCCTATAGGAACTCATCCTTTAAACTTCCACATTTGATTTCAACCCTCTAGGTGATTAGGGGTCTACAATCAAGTTTGTGGAGTTTGCAGGGAGTTAAGAAGTGGTTTGAATTTCTAAGTGGTGGGTCTCGATTCTAATCCTCTAGGATAGTCAAAGGAAAAGCCTAAGGCTAGATCCTAAGTACTAAAAAGAAGAAGAGAAGACCTCATCAAAAATGAGGTCAACAAATGGACCCCCAATAGGTGCGGTGAGCTGACGGAGCACACCGCGCGTATTGGCGTTGACCGAAAAGATCAACAAAACCAACACAAAAGTCCTAGTGACAAACTTAGGACGAAATGAAAGAATTTCCGCTGGGGAGTGTCAAGTATATCTCTGAGACTGGGGATTCCTGAACTCTCGCTGGGGAAAGGAAAAGGAGGTGAATCCCAAATCACATGATCTGGGGGAATTCAATTTAGATTTCATTTTGTTTCAGTTTAAGTTTTGATGTGTAAGTTCAGATTTTGAGTTTGAGTTTCAATTTAGATTGAAGTTTTGTTAAAATTAATTTAAAGGGATTTGAACTTGAAATGAAAATTGGAATTTTGTGGTTTTAGATGTAACATCTTCATCCTCAAAAAATTTGAATTGATTGGATTGAACCATTACAATGAGGAAAGAACTCGGAGCAAGTGCGGTATTGGATGTAAAATCCTTAACCTCAACAGCTTGATTTGGTGTGCTTCATTGCAATAGGGAGAGAACCCAAAGCAATGCGGTATTGGATGTAAAATCCTTAACCTTAAAAGTTTGATTTTGATGTATTTCATTGCGATACGGAAAGAACCTAAAGCAATGTAGTATCGGATGTAAAATCCTCAACACTAAAAATTTGATTTTGATGTATTTCATTGCGATAGGGAAAGAACCTAAAGCAATGCGATATCGGATGTAAAATCCTCAACCCCAAGAATTTGATTTTGATGTATTTCATTGCGATAGGGAAAGAACCTAAAGCAATGCAAGTATTCGGATGTAAAATCCTCAACCCCAAGAATTTGATTTTGATGTATTTCATTGTGATAGGGAAAGAACCTAAAGCAATGCAAGTATCGGATGTAAAATCCTCAACCCCAAGAATTTGATTTTGATGTATTTCATTGCAATAGGAAAGAACCTAAAGCAATGCGAGTATCGGATGTAAAATCCTCAACCCCAAGAATTTGATTTTGATGTATTTCATTGCGATAGGGAAAGAACCTAAAGCAATGCAGTATCGGATGTAAAATCCTCAACCCCAAGAATTTGATTTTGATGTATTTCATTGCGATAGGGAAAGAACCTAAAGCAATGCAATATCGGATGTAAAATCCTCAACCCCAAGAATTTGATTTTGATGTATTTCATTGCGATAGGGAAAGAACCTAAAGCGATGCAGTATCGGATGTAAAATCCTCAACCCCAAGAATTTGATTTTGATGTATTTCATTGCGATAGGGAAAGAACCTAAAGCAATGCAGTATCGGATGTAAAATCCTCAACCTCAAGAATTTTATTTCGATGTATTTCATTGCGATAGGGAAAGAACCTAAAGCAATGCAGTATCGCATGTAAAATCCTCAACCCCAAGAATTTGATTTTGAATGGTAATTGATTTTGCAAAGATTTGTAGTGTTGATTTGAAAAGTGTGGAGTTTTGGTGTTTCGAGAATTTCATGAAAGTTGTAAAAGATTTTTGTGGAAAGAAACAAATTAGGAGGGAATATGTAGATGTTACATATCCCATTCAAAAGAGTTGATCGAAAGTTGTTGGTTTGGATTGGATACAATTCCTCACCATCAGATCCGTATCGAAAACCTCGTGACTCCGTGTCAATGGAATCGACCGCTTCCATCCCAGACAAGGGATAGAGTAGAACGGATTGGATTTCAGATTTGGAAGGTTGAGTTTGAATTTGATTGAGATTTGATTTGAGATCTGGAAGGTTGAATTTGAATTTGATTGAGATTTGATTTAAAATTTGTGTTTATTTTGTTTGTCCTTTAACGATTCAAATTTGCTTTATCGTTCATTTAATGTTCATGTGAATTTGGCGTTCATCATTTTTTTTTTAGATTTTTAAGGAAAGTTTTCTTTTATTCTTTTTGTTTCTTTTCTGTTCTTCGTTCGAAGTTCATTTAACTTTAATGGCGTTTCCCAGTCAACTTGCACAAAAAAGGTGAAGACCAAAAATGTGACATGGTCACTTTCATTCCAATCATGTTGAAGATACATCATACAACTCGATCTGGAATACATCTCATACAATCCATGTAGACTCAAAACGGACTATGTATGATCTTTGTCGATCCATCCAAAAAGGCATCTGTCAAAAATCCATGTCTGAATAGTGAGGTACATGGTCAATAACATCACCTTCCAAGCCATCCTTGGCAAGGATGTCGTATGGATGTACGTTGGAGGTGTGATATTTTCCATGTAACTCACGACTCGTAAGGCCGGAGGCTCTCTAGCTCTAGGTCCGGTCGGAATTGGTAAGGTGCTTTCCGTCATCCATCCTTCGAAAGTAATCGAGATTCGCTTCATTGGTACTCCCGATATGCAATGTTTAGCGACATCCGCTCCGTTGCCCTTTAGTATCATGACGAAACCTACCGGTAATGGTATCCTTATCGGCCCTCGGAACTCACACGGGCTCGCTATCCGGAGGTCGGATCCGAACAAGATATTACACTCGTTCGTAAAAGAAACCGTGCGAGAGGTCTGACAAAGTCGTGGTGATCTATGTGCGGGGTATGCAGTCACCCTTCTTGTAAATGTTAATGATGCAACTGTTGGGTATGCAATCTGCTGGCAGTACCCTCCATGTTATCATTCTCTTTACCATCCTTTTGATGACTAATGGCATTGGATCTACCTTGCCATGACGGAGTATCCCCGGTGGGTTTCCTTCTCGTCTTCTCGCGAAGTTGTAGCGACATCCACATTGTATTGTAATTCTCCCTTTCCCTGGCATCCATCTCCGGGGTTCCGAGTAAGTGTTTTCTCCTAGGCGGCCTGCTCGACCCATCCTTTTCAAATCCCAGATGCAGTCCACGATTTGTTGTTGTTCGTATTCTGAGAACACGTCTGTATGTAGCTCGAGGCCTTCTAGTATATTGATCCTCCTGCCTCTAATTCTCTCGAAGTATTCAAAAGTTTGCTTCTCGACATTCCGCATTCTTTCTAGCTCGTATTCGAAATAATCCGCAAATGGCGAGGCCCAGTGACGTACTCGTGGGATATATGGCTCAATCCCTTCGCGTTCTCACCGCATACCTCGGCTCCTCGGGGATGGTCTCCATCGGGACATCCTCCGGGGTTGCTCCGCAACAAGGTCATGCATTGCCGGTGGCTTTATCCGGTGGCGTGGTAGCCTTCCTTCTTCGATCTTCTTGAGATTTCCCCGGTCTCTTCTGTTATCCTCGGAGCTGGCCTCCTTTTTTAAGGTTCCTGGCGAACCGGTATCCTTGAAGTATATGCACTGGTAGTAGCGACTGCCTCGTCGCGCTGGTCCGTTGCTAGTTTAGTTAACATCTTGCGGATACGGCGATTTTTATTTCTTCGCTGAGTTGCTGTGAGAGTAGCTCTTCGTATTTCCTGAATCTCTGTGGGCGCGGCGCTGACAAGCCTGCCCTCTACTGTAGCGACTACAGACTTGATTCTCTTGTCCTCCTCAGTGTTTGTTCTCCTTTTCTTCTTCGTTGGGTTGGTGGCTTGGGCCACCCACTTTCATTATCGTCGGACCGAGCGGTTCCTCTCGGTCAATCGGGACCCGAGTCACCTTCCTCGTATTGCGAGCCTGCCGGTGCGAAGTCCGAGTCAATCTCTATTATAGCTCCATCTTTCACCCTCTTTTCGTCGAGTGCAAGGCTTACGCCATTTCTAAAGTTCAGGACCAACCGCCCGTTCGACATTTCCCTGCGAAAAGATAAGGAAAAGGATCAGGGGCTGTAGTTAGAACAAGAACATTAAGAAAATGTTTATTAGAGACAGAGTTTTCTTTTTTTTTCTTTTTTTTTTCTCTTTTGTATTTTTTAAATTCAACAGGAATGAAGTGGGAAAAGATCAGGAAAAAGATTTTGATTTGGAAGAGAGAACTAGGAAAACTTTATTATCACGATTTTATTTATTTTAGCACATTTTTTTATTATTTTTGGGTTCGGACCCAGTCATAAGTAATTACTTTACCCGTGCTTCTAGGGATGAAAAATTCATTCCTTCGAAACATCAGGTAGCGTAATACTTCTTTAAGTATCGTCCGTTGATCGGAAGCATATGTCGTTCTCCTTGGCAATTCACTAGCTGGTAGGAGCCTCCTGAGTAGACTGCCTCAACCACAAACGGCCCTTCCCAAGTGGGTTCAAATTTTCCTCCTATCTTACGGTGTGTAAGGATAGGTCTCTTGAGAACGAGAACTAAGTCACCAACTTTGAAGGTTCTTGGGTGGACCCGGTCCGTCATGGGCTCGAACCATCTTAGCTTGGTGTAGTTCTAAATTCTGTCAGCGCCGCAAGTCTTTTCCCTTCCGAGGCTTTCCAATTCCTCTAGTCGTAATTTGGCATTCTCTTCCGTCGTGATTTTGTTTGCAACTCGCAATTCGAGTGAAGGAAGTCTGGACCTCTAAGGGTAACATCGCCTCGGACCCATACACTAGAGCGTAAGGTGTAGCTTGGGTAGGAGTTCTGAAGGTTGTCCGATAGGCCCATAAGGCTTCTAATAACTTCTCGTGCCAATTTCTCTTATTATCGTCCAAAGTTTTCTTTAAAATTTGAACGAGAGTTTTATTAAAAGCCTCGCTCAGGCCGTTTGCTCTTGGGTAGTAAATTGTTGAATACCGCCAGTCGATTCCGTGTCTCCTGACAAAATTGTTAATTTGCGTGCTTCTGAATGCTGACCCATTATCTGAGATGATCCTACGTGGCACTCCGAAACGGTAGACAACTTGGTTCTTGAAAAACTGTAGCACGTGGTGTGCTTTCACTTCTCTGAGTGGAACTGCCTCTGCCCACTTGGAAAAGTAATCTGTAGCCGCAAGAATGAAGCGATGTCCTTTTAAAGATGGTGGTTCTATTGGACCCACTATATCTGTGCCCCAACATTCAAATGGCCACGACGCAATTGTCGGATGTAGCACATTTGGAGGTTGGTGTAGAACCACTCCGTGCACTTGGCATTGGTGACACCTCTTGGCGATTTTCATGCAGTCGGTCATCATCGAGGGCCAGTAGTACCCTAGACTTTTAATTTTTATTTTCATCTTCGGACCCGACTGGTGAGCGCCACAGAGTCCTGAATGCACCTCTTTAACAATTTCACGGGCCTCGGACCCACTTAGGCACCTTAGCCACATTTGATCGAAAGACCTTCTATATAACGTGTTATTTATTAATGCGTAGGACAGAGTTCTTTTCTTGATCCGATGAGCTAACGACCTATCGTCTCAGTAGTTTTCCTGTTTGCGGGTAATCTATTAATGGTCGTCGCCGATCTTACGTGTTTTCACGTCACTGCTTGCAATTGATTCTTCTTCTTTTTCGATTTGTGTATTGTGTCTATGTCGAGTCGTGATAGGACACGACGTCCAGTGAACCGACACTTCCATCGATTCATCTTGCAAGCGAGGCAAATTCTTTTGCGAGGCGAGCTAACGCATCTCGTTAAAGCATTTTCTTTTCAGGAATTTTGTAGATCGTCACATTCGGAATTTGTTCCAACGAGTTTGATGGCATACTTGGAAGTATTGCTCGAGTCTTGGCTTTAAAATTATGTATTGTCCGGCGATCTGTTGAATGATTAACTGCGAATCCCCGTAGATGTTGATGTTTGTTATCCCCATTTGAATAGTTAATTCCAGTCCTGTTACGAGAGCTTCATATTCTGCTTCGTTGTTTTTACACGGCTCTGTTAAGTGGTATGAGTATCTTAACATCCACCGCTCCGGTGTTAAAAAGATTAGTCCAATTCCTGCCTTACCGGGCACTATCACTTGCGATTCTTCATCTTTGTGTGCTGAAGATGCTCCGTCGAAATATAATTCCCAACGTTGATCATCAGGGTCTTCTAAGCTCATTATTTGTTCATCCGGCAAGTCGTCATTGAGAGGAGATTCGCCGGCGAGAGGGTGTCTTGCGAGGAAGTCTGCTAGGATTTGTCCCTTTACGGCACGAAGAGGCACGAAAGTTATATCGAATTGCAATAATATCATTGACCACACTGCAAGTACGCCGAAAGCGTTGGACGGGTCATCAAGTATTGCAATGGATTAAATTTCGAGATCGGGTTGACTTTATGAGAAAGCATGTAGTGCACGAGCTTTTGAGCGGCGAAGATCGAGGCGAAACGAGTGCTTTTCGATTGTGGGATACTTTATTTCCGTTGGAAGTAAACGACGGCTTAGGTAGTAAAGAGCATTTTCTTTACCCTCATCATTGACACAGGCTAACGGGGCTCCGAGAGAGTCTTCTAAAGCCGCGGTATAAAGTATCAACGGTCTACACTGAGGCCAGGGCTGCTAAGACGAGGAGGTGTCATTAAATATTGTTTAATGTCCTCGAAGGCCCTCCGGCATTTCTCTTCCCGAATAAATTTGGCGTCCTTTTTAACTAATGCCGAGAAAGGCCGACACCTACTCGACAAGTTCGAGATAAAGCGTCGAAGATATGCCAACTTCCCTTGAAAAGATCGTAGTTGTTTTAAGGTTACGGGAGGTGGCATTTCTAAGATAGCTTTAATCTTTTCCGGGTCGATTTCAATTCCACGATGTCGGACAACGAATCCTAAGAATTTCCGGAGGTGACGCCGAAGGCGCATTTTAAGGGATTCATCTTAAGGTTAAATTATCTTAATCGTTCGAAAACAATTCTCAAATCATACGGTGGTTTTCCTTTACTTTGATTTTGATGACCACATCATCCACGTAGCATTCGACTTGATTGTGGATGAGATCATCAAAAATTCTTGTCATCGCTCTACGGTAGGTTGCTCCTGCGTTCTTCGATCCGAATGGCATTACTTGTGTAGCAATGTACTCCGATCGGCGTTCCGAATGTTGTAAGTTTTTCATCTTCCGGAGCCATTTTTATATGGTTGTATCACGAAGATCCATCCATGAATGAGAATATTTCATGTGTTGAAGCAATGTCGATCATTAATTCAGGATCGGTAGAGGAATTCATCTTTTGGACATGCCTTGTTTAAATCTCCGAAATCCACACAAATTCTGATCTGACCATTCTTCTTCCTGACTGGTACCACATTGGCTAACCAAGTCGGGTATTGTTCTTCACGGACAAATTTGGCGTCAATTAGCTTTTTAAATTCAGCTATGACTTGTTGTTCGATTTCCAGACGCATTCTTCTGGAACCTTGTCCGATCGGAATGTAGTAGGATCCACTCCTAGCTTATGGATCTGCGACCTCTGGAGCTAATCTCGGCATCTCATCGTAGCTCCAAGCAAAACAGATCTTTAAATTCCATTAATAATTTGATTATTTCTTCGGAGTCTTCTTTATTGTGTAAGGAGCTAACAAAGGTAGGTCTAGGCTCTTCGTTAGTACCTAAGTTAACTTACGTTAACTCATCTATTGTAGATTTGATCTCTTCTTCGAACTACGGTGGAGCATTTCCAATTTGTAAATCTTCAAGTTCTTCCGTAGCTTCCATGCGGTTTTCATTAGACTCGCAAGTGACAACCAAGCAAAATTCGGTATCGTCAGCTGATCCTATCGTGCGAATCCGAGACCATGCCTTGGATTGGGTGGACGACCGGAGTTATTCCATAAATTTTCAAAATGTTGTGATTGACCTTTTGTCCATTGTCGAGGTAAGAAACCACGTCTGAATTAAATTTTGAACACGGGGAGAGTACCACTCAAAAGGCAATTCCATTAATTCGATGAAGTAGCATCTTCAAATTGTACATTATTTTCAGTTTTGGAGGAAGGAGCACCACGGTAGAATTTGATGGGCTTTGCACCGCCGCTACGTACCTCTTTGACCACCATACCCTCGATCTTATTAGAATGGATCGGGGTTAGGGTCATAGTATGTACATAGTGGTTAATCTTCTCGTACATCAATTTATATTCCTCGTTCTTTTCATCTTCGAGAGAGATCCTGAATTGCGGCATCTTTCGACTTATTGTCGCTGCTTCTTGCTTGATTTCTTTTTCTTCTTCAGAACTGTCTTCCCGATCGAACATTGATGGCTAGTTTCCTCCGTCCAACTCGTCCTAACGTCTCTGCCACGACCTCGTCCCCGGCCTCGACCTCGGATGCGAGTTGTGGAGAAACCTTCACCATCTCGCGTAAGGGAGTGGTGAGTGACTGTTGGACTAGAACTTCAGGTTCTTCGTCGTCCCGAACTTCCTTTGCTTCATTCTTTATGGTATCTCTGGAGAAGATTGTTTTCTTCGGGGGTGTGTAATAAGCTGCATCTTCATGGATTCCAATTTCATGTACGGAGAATGGTTGTAAGTCACCTTTGATACACTGTTCCCCTCCATCGTAGTATTTGATGCACCGATGTAGGGATGATGGTACCATCCGGTTTTCATGTATCCATGGTCGGCCCAGTAGAGCGTTGAATGACGTTTCTGAATCGATTATGTGAAATTTTGCGGTTTTCTTTGCTAAGTCACCGGTCTTCATTAGCAGTGTTATTGATCCGAGGGCTCTTTCTCCTTTCTGGTTGAATCCTCTTAATAACATTTTGTCCGCTTCGAGCTCGCGAGCATCAATTTCCAAGTATGCTAGCGTTCGAAGATTCATTATATTGATTGATGCTTCGGATCTACCAATACTCCGGAGAGTGTAAACTTCCCAATTGTAATCGAAATGTACAACGGTCGGTTGTGGTCTGCTGTCCCAAGTAGTAGGTCGTTGTCCGTGAAGGTAACACCTCGTTGTTCCTTTAACGAGCAAACCTCATCTAAGGAATCTCCAGTCATTTGAGCTAAGCAAATTTCTAGATCAAGCAAGGCCTTGATCAGAGCTTCTCTCATCTCCTTTGATAAGATGAGAGCGTCGTAGATGCTCAGTTTGGCTGGTAGTTTCGTAAGATGGGCAAACACGTTGTAGTCCACTTTATTTTCATGTGTCTCGGTTTCTTCCCGAATGGGTATTTCTTCCGTCGGGGTTGGTTCTTCTCGAACAACCACCTGCTTTCCTTTGTCCTTTGGACCCATTCTCGGAGGTAAAACTCTTCCACTTCTTAAGTTGACTTCTGTGATTTCTTCTGAATCTAGTGTTGGGTTTGCTGGTGTCTCCTTCTGAATCGGAATGACAGGTTCTACTGGATTAGCTTCGGAGTCTGAAGGCTCTAACTCTATTGTGACTGGAGCTCCTCAAAACTCGCAAATAGATTCGTTGCTTGTTGAACTCTCGTAGCCTCCTTGGTGGATGTCTTCTTTGTCATTATGATCGTCGAGATTGTGTATGATTTGAGAATTGTTATTTGTATCGGAATCGACGTTCGGATTAGGTTGGTTGTCGCAAGTTACGTAATCGTTAGAAACAGTCAAAACGTAGCCAACTCCATAACCCTTATCATTATAAGATCCCACCGGAGTGAGCAAATAATCATACAGAGTTAGAGGTTCGAGGGACTTCTCCCCCGAATCGGAAACAACCATCCTAGGATAAGCAGCCCCTAGTCTAGCCTTAGGAGCCTCGGTCTTCTCTTCTTCATCAATTTTCTTCTTTTCTTCAATCGTCTCTTGTTGAGGTGGTTCTTCTATCGCAAGTGATAGTGCCGACTTGACGGTGTTCGAACACTCGAATCGAGGCTCGCACCGAAGCGGTTTGGATGCGATCCAAAATCTTCTTCAAAGACTTTGTCCAAGCGGTAGTCCATCCATCATCAGTTGCATAGGGATCTATCGGAACAATGAGATCCTTCGAGATAAAATTGACGGAACCTCCTTTCTGGGGTTCCTTCATGTATTCCTTCGGGATCGTTATGTTCCCTTTTCGGAGATTGTCGTTGAGCCAACTTTTGAAGGTAATGCAATCTTCTATCTTGTGCCCAAGCATCCGGTGGTAGGGGCAAAAGTTGGGATCACCTTTCTTGTCGACTTCTTCTGGTCTCTTAGGCTCTGGCAGTTGGAAATCCGGAGTCTTCATCGATCGACGGAACATTTTCGGCACTGCCTCATTCTTGAACGGATATTCCCTGCTCAGAAGCTCCCTTAATGTACGTTGTGGACGAGGCGGTTGTTCATACTGTTGAGATGACTGATAGCTGGGTCGGGGTTGCTGGTGATTCTGTTGAATTTGCTGCGGCCGTTCTGACGGTATTTGTATTGGCTGCTTGCCTTTATCGACTGCTGCGACGATCCCGGACTTCTTTTCAAAAGTTTTCACGGGCTTCTGTTTGTCTGTTTTGTCGATGAAACTTAATTGCTTCGCCTCCTCTTGCAAGCTTCCGGCCTTGCTTAACAACTTCTCGAAAGTCTTAATAGTAAATCCCTTGAGGAGAAGTGCTATCGGGCCATGAATGCTCTTAAGTAAAATGCCGATTGCATGCTGTTCTTGTAGTTGTGGCTCACACTTCATACTTAGATTCCTCCATCGAAGTATGTAGTCCACCAAAGTTTCGTTCGGCTTCTGCTTCTCTACCACTAAATCACCTATAGTGATGTGATGCTGAGCTCCGACAAATCGCTTGATGAAGAGGTTCTCTAATTCTGAAAATGTCTTCACCGAACCATTTGGTAATTCCGCATACCAATCAAAGGCGATCCCTGATAGGCTGCTGACAAATTGTCGGAAGAGTAAAGCATCACTTCCGCCGGCATTGCAACAACTGGCACGAAAATGTGCAACATGCTGCCGAGGATTTCCGGTTCCATCAAAGGTCTTGAACGGAGGTGGTACGAACCCTTTCGGATATTGGACGTCGTCGAATTCTTCGGGGTAAGGCCTACCCGTCCGAATGGATGTCCCGCTCTTTGATTGTGCCAAGGCTTCTCGCACTCGTCGTTCCACCATGCTCTTGATATCCTTTTCCAGAATCATGCTTTGTATTGCATCCTTTTTTAACTGATCATCCCCGTTGACGGATGTAATCTCCTTTCCTCCGTCTAGAATGTGAATAACTTCTGGGGGTGTTTCTCTTTGGGGTTGAACCTGACTCTGGAGAGTAGCTAAGGCTGCAGCCATCTCTTCTATCCTCTTTGCCATTTGGGAGATCGTATCATATTTCTCTTGAAGCTGCATCCTCATCACTTCCGGCTCCTCTTTTTCTGCAGCTGCGAGAGCACCTTGTGAAGCTGACGAAGCTCGTGTTTCAACCATGTTAATTTCTGCATATTCATCATCCATGAATTCTGACGAGTCGACTTCATCTCCGAATTTTTCTTCTCTTTCTCTTGCTAATCGCCGAATATCGGCTCTTAGCTTTTCCATAGCATCTTCTAATGGTCTTTTACGTACATCCTTGCAGCTTTTCATGCGATAACCGTCGGGTTTCCTTCTCATGAGTCCCCTTCATTGCGGTAGCGCTTTCTTCGGACTCAAGTCTCCCGACGAGACTTTCCTTCTCGGGTTGTTGTTTTAATCTTAATTGTCCGAGTAGTGGGACGCCATACCATCCTTGTAGCGACAGAAGGTCTAGGATCTGGATGGTCCGTCGACCAAATGCTGGAAGGTGGTATCCTCCCTAATTTGTAGTCCTGAAACAACGACGGAGTGGACTAGCTTTCATTCTCTTATTCAGCTTTTCGCAGCGATAGCGAGGTTCTACTCGCGGCCCAAGATGGGATTTGGCCGACACCCGCCCTATCCTTTTTAAAATCTCCGATACGAGGCATTTTTCTTTCTTTGCTAACTTCTCTATCGTAGTCTGCAATCGAGCAAATGGCGTAATTCTAGCCCTTTTCTTACGGTGCTCGTTGTAATATGCGGGATGAGGCAATGCGAAGCAATCTTGCGGACATTTTCCTCGTCCCTCGCGGCGGAGAGGGGATGGAACCTACTTCCTCCCAATAGTGGTATGTATTCAGCAACGGTGTATACTCGGGCGAGTTCGGGGTTTCCTCCAGGAAAGCAACTTCAGCAGCTACGGCTTCTCTAGCAATCCTTCTACTTCTGTTCCTCCTCTGAGTCCGTGTCAGTGGTGGAATTCTCGAGCTGGACCCGATCTCGAAAACGGAAGGTCTTACAGGAAGATCTGTACCCTCCACAGGTTCATCACAGTTCTGAATTTCCTTCCCCTTTAGTCTGACAGAAGTCGGGGTAGGTACAGAGACAACTAGACCGGTGAGAGTAGCAACAACAGTCCTTCTGCGAACAATAGTATTCCTCTCAGTTGGAATCTTTTGCAGAGGAGGGAATTCATGAGTTGACTTGAGGTTAAACTCAATCAACGGCTTCTCGACTTCCGGTACTTTGCTTGTGAGTGAAAAGAGAGTGACGTCGGGGATTTTGATGTCGGTGTCCCCGAATCCTTGTCCGAATCGAATGATTCCATTATTAGCGAGTTCGTCCTTGAACACAGCCAGGTCCAGTCTGTTGACGAAGGAGAAGATCAGTTTTGGGGCTTCCATTTCTGCAGGGCAGATTCCAAGTGTTAGTCCCCGAATCGTGCTTCTTCTTGTCGTAAAACTTATGACGAAAAAGAAAGAGTCCGAACACATTTCCGTTTGCCTTAACGTATTTGTGGTATTAAAATAAAATTTATTTAGATAATTGTTTTTCGAAAAGATTTGTCCGTTAGGACGGAGAATTTATTAAAAGAAGGAGAGTTGTAGGAAGGGTAAAAGGAATTGATTAGGAACTGGAAAAGGAAGAGAAAGTCTTGTAGAAACTTCTCGACCCGCAAGACCGCTCCTAAACTAATACCTATTGGGGGTCACCTCACCTCGTAAATGAGGTAAAAGGATCTCGGAACCTCTGCGTTTAGGGGTATCTAAACAAGTGGCTCCTAAATCCGAGAGAATGTTGGCTATACTTGTTCAAGGTAGAAATGAACATAGTATTCCAACGAGAAGAAGGGTAGTTTGATCCACTAGGGACATGGATACACTACCGATTTTTGAAAGCGTAACTATTCGATTAAAAATGGAGAGAGGAATTCTCCCGACGGAGTCGCCGTAAGTTGTCGGCATATTTTTAGGTTAGTGTGTTGTATTTTGAAAAGGGTCGCCTACGTAAATTGTCGGCGAATTTTAGATTTTAAATTTAATTTAAATATATATATATATATATATATATATATATATATATATATATATTTGCTTTTAGAAAGTAGCATTTGATTTTGAAAATAATTTTAAATTTGAAAATTTTAAGATATGAAATCAAACTGATCTCACATCCCAAATAGCTTATATAAATGAGCGCCACATCACAAGCTGTGTATCTATCCCGAAGAATAGACACACTACTTGATGATGGGGCTCGATTAAATAAACTAGAAGATTTGTGACATCCGTTTGGTCTGCGAACCAATTTTATAAGCCGACAAGTTCCCCTGCTTAATACAAAGAAATTAAGCAGGGTTTATATTACCTGGGTTCTTAAATTTCCCTATAAAGGCAAGCCCCTATAGTTAATTACATCTTAAGCGACGGAATCACCTAAGAAAACTCTCGATAATAATCGTAGTTCTGCTCTCAAGAATTTCAAAGTTTAAGTTTTCAAGGGATTGAATTGTGGAATTTTAATAGGGAATGGATCAAATTTGGAACATTTTATTTTGGGAATTCAAAGGAAGAAAGGTAGGAGAAATCACAGATTCGAAGCGAGCTTCGGTAATTTCCTGACTATCCTATTGTTTGGCTTGAATTTAGGAAAGCCCTAATGTTTATTTAACGTTTTGATCTTGCCAATTTTAATTAATTAGGACTTATATTCGTATGACGCAGTCATGCAAACAGCCTCGAAGATGTGAGGGTTTATGTCGTACCGAACGATCACCTCGGAGTCCTAAGACCGGTTAGGGCTTAATTTACATGACATGATCATGCAAATGCCTAACGAAGAGTTGAGGATTTATGTTGCACTAGGCAAACTACATCCTATGGCTTGGTTATTTAATTCTAAGAAAGTTTTGTCGAAGTAGACTCGTGTTTTGCTAATGACGATGGCCGTGCTGCCCACCATGCCCTGAGCTCCTTGTTGTTGCAGAGGTTTAGTTTTAGAAGTCATAAATCAGGAGATGAGAGAAGTGTTCTGGTTTAGAGAAGGTCTTAATTTCCAAGTGTTTTTTATGTTTTAATTAAAGCAAATCTTAAAGTTATTAGAACGACACCGGTTAAGATCCCACGGTTCCATCCTTCCGGCATCATTATTTTTATCGAATTCACTTAGTCCAGATGAATTTGCTAAACTCAACTAAATGAGTTCCACACTTTCATTTAGACCATGGGAAATCCCGTTAGCAACACGTAGGTTACATCATCCGAGGTATTCCCGATCATCCAACAAGACGTTTTTATTTAGTTGTAGTTGTAGTTTTGTTGTTCTGTTTGTGATTAAATTTTGAGTTGTTTTATATTTTGAAATGTTGTGACGGTGAATTTTATCTTGTAATGACTTTTAATTTAGTTTTGGTTTCAGTTTTAGGGACTATCCTAGAGGTGTGGGTTTTCATGCGACAGTTGTTTATCATGCAAGAAAAGTAAAGTGCATTTGCAATAAAGTAAATTGCAAGGAGGTAAATTGCAATAAAACAAAAGCGTACCCGGAGGGTCTTCCCGTCATCCCAAGCCGCACTTAAACACAATTTAGAATATTTAAGCATTTAAAGCAAGTTCCTAGGTAAAGCTAAGGGAAGGGTTATGGTTTTCTACCAAGGTCCTACTCCTATAGCTTAGTCATCTCCTATGACGTCTAGGTTCTTGTGTTTTGGTTTGAGGACGATTTTCTTCATCAAAGAACAATTAAGTTCAATTGTTCTTATAAATATCCTATTATATCGAGGAAGTGCTTAAGACGAATCTTAAACATCTTTTCAATACCTCTAGGATTGTTTTAAGTCCAAGAGAATTTAATTATACAAATGAATTAATCATCCAGGAGTTCAAGTTTTGTTATCTTGCTCGAGTGAATTAGGACATTTGAATATCCTATGAGTGAAGTAATACTTCACTTAACACTCCGTTTAGGAGTTATGACAACAAAAGCTTTCGAGGGCAAATCGATGTTCAAGTGATTTGTGATTTTAATTTAATTTCAGTTAATGGGTTTAAGTTTGGAATAGTGTTCAAGTTGTTTTAGATTTATTTTGAATTCTTTATGTCTTTGGTGATGTTATATTTAATTCAATTTAATTTAATTTAATTTTAGTTTAATTAAATTTGGTTTAGTTTTACTTTCAATTTTATTTAATTTTATTTTAATTTTATTTTAACTTGATTTTATTTTATTTATTTTTTTATTTAATTTAATATGTTTTAATTTAATTTAATTTAATTTAATTTAATGTGATTTAATTTAATTTAATTTAATTTAATTTAAATTTTAATTTAATTTAATTTAATTTAATTTAAATTTTAATTTAATTAAATTTTAATTTAATTTTAATTTAATTTTATTTTTTTATGCTTTAAGGATGATTTATTTTTAATTGTTAAAATATTAATTTAATTGAAATCTTAGAAGGATTTAATTTAAATGTTTTAACTTTAATTTAATTTAATGATTAAGTCTTTTAGCATTTTAAATTTTGATTTTGGATTATCATTTTAATTAGGAATTAAATATTACTGAGGTGATTAATTTAGGGATTCTTGAATTAAAGAATAAATTTCTTCCTAATAATATCCCTATTTTAATAATTCCAATTTTTTTTATTATTCTTCCAAATTTAATTAATTATTTAACTAAGGTTTATTTTAATTATTTTCAAATTGTTTGGTAGGTTTCTACCCTTTAATTGCCTATGTTTCAAACATCCAAAATCAACTTAGTATCAAATATTTTACCCACCCTTTTAATTAAACCTAAAATTTTTAATTATATGCTAAAATTTTAATTACCATTTTGCCCTTTAAACTTACTAATTCCATAACTCACTAAATTGAGCTTAAATAAATTTGAAATTTTATGTGACTTCACTCATATATCAATCAAGACATTAGAGGAGAAAATGTGATTTTTCTGTATTCAATTTATTTATGTAATTATTTTTGGTGGAAAATAAGGATTTTCAAGGAAAATTCAAAAACATGACCAAGGGAAAATTTCTATCCTTAAGAAAATTATGGGACATTACTAATGACCAAAGGACCACTTGGACCAATTTTGGTGATTTTTTGAATTATATTCTTTTTATTATAATTATTTTGAGTTTTGGAGTATTAATTAATTTAAAAATAAAATAAATATTAAAAAATGAATTTTATATTTTTCAAAAATCTCTCTGATATCAAGGAAATCAGAGAACCAATATTTACAATTTTCTGATTTTTCTTTGATTTATTAGAATTATTTTAGTGGAAATGCTAGAAAATGCATTTTTTTTTTAATTTTAAAATTACCTTAAGGCTTTAAAATTTAATATCTCATCATAGAGACTTAAGAAAAATATGGGGTTTGTTCCTAAGTGATTAAAATTCAAAATGTGACATTTTGATGAATTTTATTATTTTTGTGATTTTTATTATTTTTTAATTATTAAAAATATTAAAATAATGCAAAAAATCAACTTTTTTAGAAAATTGTAATTTTAATTTTCTTAAATTCCCCTGATATCAGAGAGGCTCCACAACCAGTTTGGTGGATTTTTGAAAAGTATTTTGAAAGTTATGAATGTTTAAGTTTAATTTTGGCTAAATGGCTTAATCAACCCATTTGATAGGGCTAACCAAGTCCAATTGACTTCAAACTTTTATGGTGGGTTCCTCTGATCCTAAAAGTCAGTGGAGAATTGATTTCAAGTCAATTTGATGTATGATTAGCTCTAATTAATTAAAGCTCCATTTTGGGTGTTTAAGCCAATTAAGGTTATTACAAGTGAATTAACTCAAAAACTATTTTCCCTAGGGTCTTCTAGTCATAAGAAACATCACCAAATTTTCCTAGAATTTATTTCATAACATGCTAATTATTGGAATTAAAATACTCAGAATAGTGACCTAGAATTGAAAAATCAATAACTCTTCATAGGGATGACCTCTAACTTTGGAAAATTCAGGGAATGTCGCTAAATTCAGAGGCTTCAAAAGCCCTATGGTCTCATGCCATGGTGAATTGTATACATGCATGGAGAATTGAAATAGTGCAGAGAATAAATAAATAATTAAAAATAAAATACTTAATGAAATTACATGATTTCTTTTCCACATTATTTTCCTCTGTTCACTGAGCAAGAGGGTATTTTTATTTTATTTTTAGGATTTTCCTACACAAAGTTATGAATTTTCAAAGTTCTGGTAATTAAATAAATAGAAAATAGCCCTAATTTCCTACTTATCCACGTGGCGCCACGCCATCCTCGGCAGCTCCGAAAGGCCACGCGTCGTCTCCTGATTCGGCACCGCCATCCGACTCAGTGCTCCAGGGGCCCGCGGTTCATGCACCATCGCGCTGTCCGGCTCGATCCAGACCGTCCGCTCGATACACGCTCGATCCGACGGCTCCCAGTCATCGTCTACGACTGGTGTGCACCCGTGACCGTCAACCTTCTAACCCTAATTTCTCACTCGATTCTCAACGGATTTTTGTGTTCTTATGCTCTATGGATTGGTCTCGAGGAGACGAACACATCCATATGGTAAACATGTATTGAAATTGACCCAAACTAAATAGAGAATCTCTGTAAGCTCGGGAAGAAGAGTGAGTCCATACCTTTGCTCGCAGAAGTGAAGCTTCGATCCGAGAGTTGTGTCACCTTCGATTGGGTCCAAGCAAGCTCCGGATGAAGTCCTCGGCTCAGTGAATTGTCCGAGTATGATTCCGACCACGCTCGATTACAAAGCTTAGAGTCCGGAACGGATGGGTGGCTCCGGAGAGAGGGCTTTCACCGGTAAACTTCTTCTCTTGGTCTTGTGCGGGTGTAGGACCAATC
This sequence comes from Papilionanthe hookeriana x Papilionanthe teres, assembly GCA_022702705.1. Classification (NCBI taxonomy): domain Eukaryota; kingdom Viridiplantae; phylum Streptophyta; class Magnoliopsida; order Asparagales; family Orchidaceae; genus Papilionanthe; species Papilionanthe hookeriana x Papilionanthe teres. Next base: position 26,341,987 of record CM040426.1, read on the forward strand.
AATTTGGGGATTGGCTCACTCGTGGAGAAGTGTCCTGGTTTTGAGCTTGGATTTCAACTCCGAAATCGAGCTCGCAGAGAGGAAATGGCGGGAGGATTTCGAGTGTGGATCAAGTTCTCTATGTGTGGGGAGTAGTCCGGAACAATTTTGGCGAGTTTCCTCAAGGTTTGTTTCGACACCTCTTCATGGCCGAGAGGGGTGAAGTTTAAATAGGAGAGGCTCGGAGTGCTTCCCGGGGGGTTTAGTGGCTTGGGATCGACCTGCTCTATGCAAGAGAAGAACAGCCATGGTGGCCACCGGACTCGGGGCAACTCGACGAAGGGGGAATTTCAATGTTGGCTCACATGGGAGCTTTCGGCCATGGTGTTTTTCGGCGGCCTGGTGGCTGGCCGGCCAGGCATGAGTCACCATCTTGACCAGGGAGGTCAGGGCTTGGCAATGGTGAAGTCAAATGGGTTTGGACATGTGTAAAGGAGTTGGATCAAAATGGCATGGGGGCATGGCTATTTTGGCTCTAAATGGGTCAACCCATCCTTTTGGGCTAGGTGCACCACCCAAGGCTTGGTTTAGGCTGAAGAGAAAGTGATTTGGATCGGCTTGATTAGTGGGGTCAAGTCACAATCCAAGTACAATTAGGATTAAACATGGTTTAGGGGAGACATGGAAATGGTTAATCACCTTAAGGGAATGTGGAAAGGATCTCCTCCTTTTGCCCAATGTGGTAAGGTCACATGTGAACAACTCACATGGCTTGCATGTGGCTTAAGAATGGCTTCATGGCTTGCTTATGGCTTAGGATAAAGGTTGGTCAATTTCATGGGAGTAGAATTTAGGAATTTTGGTATTTTGGTGAAGAATTTTCATGAAGCTTAATTTGGAATGGTTTAATGATGATTTTGAAACTTAGGGGTGATTTTAAATTGAATGTGTGATGAGGGAGAGTGTCATGTAGGCTTCAGATTGATTTGGGCTTTTAAAATTTGGTAAAAGGTGGGCTTTTAGGAAGGCTTAAGGGAGTGGGCTTTGGCCTTTATGGATGGGAATTCTTTTGTAAAAGGTTGGGCCAAATAATTATTGGGTTTGTTTTAGGGATGTTTCATGAGTAATTTGAAATAAATTTGAGGTGGTTTGGGCTTGAATTGGGTTGGATTTGGGTTCATTTGGTACATGGGCCAATGTAGGTCAAATTGGGCTAATTTGGGCCAATGTTGGGCTAGGGTTGAAATTGATGTAAAATTAATGTTGGGAAATGTTTATGGGAGTGTTTCAAAGAGGTTTCAACTTTGGTTGGGGTTGGATTTTGGGGTTTGGGTCTATTTGGTTTAAGTTTGGGTTTAGGTCAAAATTAGGCTTTTTGGTTTTGGGTTGAATTTGAGTGGGGTTTGGGTTCAAATTTTGGGCAAATTATGTTATTATTTTGTTTGTAGGGATGTTAGGGAAGGTTTAGAAAAGGTTTGGGGTCAATTGGAGTTGAATTGGTTTGGCTTGGGCTAAGTTTGGGTCATGGGTCCAAATTGGGCTTTAAGGTCAAAAGTAAAATTGGATTCAAATGCCAATCAAATTGGGCTTGGATTTGGTCTAGATTGGTGTTGGGGATGTTGAATTGAAGTTTAGAATTGAATTGGACCAGAATTTGGGTCAATTGGGTAGGTTTGGTTTGACATTGGGTTCATTTTGGGTTAAAATGGGTCAAATTGGGGATTTTGACAAAAGTGGGGTAGATTGACAAAATTGGCCCATGGTGTAATTGAACAAAATTAAATTGGGAATATTTGGGATTTTCTGGAATTTTCTGGAAATTTTCTGAATTTTTGGATTTTTTGGGTCAAGAGGGGCATTTTGGTAATTTGGAGGGTATTGGGGGTATTTTTTGGAATTTTGGATATTTTGGGTAAAAATGGTCAATTTGAGTGGTGGGAGAATGTTTAAGATTGAGTTTGAGGAATTTGGGTGATTTTGGAGAATTTTGGAAAATTTGGATAATTTCAAGGGTTTTGGGTAGGCTAGGCGGGTCTGGGGTCCCGGGGGTCAAAAATTGAAAATTTGGAAAATTGAAGATTGGGTAAATGTAAGTGGAATGAAATCATTTTGATTGAGCCATGAAGCCATATCAAGCCTATATGAGTCATGAAGGGACTCATTTGAGGCATTTACTATGTTGTTCCTAACCCTCTTAGCCAAGGGCTTAGGGGTTAAGGACCATCCATGTGAATCACCTTCATGAGTCAGGAGGTCAAGTTGGGTATGGGTGTGGTTTTAGGAGGTGTGTGAAAGTGTAGTGTATAAGTGTAGTGTGTGTGTAAGTCAACCCTCACCGCACTAGTGCCACCCAAGGCGATCCTAAGGCCAAAGAGTCCTATAGGAACTCATCCTTTAAACTTCCACATTTGATTTCAACCCTCTAGGTGATTAGGGGTCTACAATCAAGTTTGTGGAGTTTGCAGGGATTTAAGAAGTGGTTTGAATTTCTAAGTGGTGGGTCCCAATTCTAATCCTCTAGGATAGTCAAAGGAAAAGCCTAAGGCTAGATCCTAAGTACTAAAAAGAAGAAGAGAAGACCTCATCAAAAATGAGGTCAACAGTCTATGGCACAACTAGGTTAGGCTAGGTAGATCTAGACTGGTTTCTAGGGCTCAAATGTTGGCTTTGGTGACATAGATTGGTCAATTTGAATGGGCTTGGTCAAATTTGGGGTTTGGGTTCAAAATTGGACTTTTTATTTGTATTTGGTTCTAGGTTGGTTTTGGGTTAAGATTTAGGTCAAATGATTGATCAAATTGGCTTGGATAATTGTCATGAGGAATTTTGAAAAGGAATTTGGTGATTTTGAATTTATTGGGCGTTTCAATTTAGTGGAATTTGGCTCATGGTCAACTTTGGGGCATTTGGGCTAAACTTAGGTTTGCATTGGGCTAGTTGGATTTGGCTCAATTGATGGTTCAACTTGGTCCAAGAGATTGTGATGAAGAGTTTTGGATATCAATTGGGTGGAAATTGTGGAGTTATGAAGCTCAAATTTGATAACATTTGGGTTTTTAGGGCAAAATTAGGGATTTTGACTTAGGTGGGATTTTGGTGATGTTTGAGTTTATTTTAGGACAATTTGAGGGCTCAAATTGATCCAAGGGAATGTTTTGAAGAGTTTAGAATTCAAAATTGGGGAAATTGGTTTGGTTATGGTGTTCAATTTGAAGGAATTTAAAAATATGGTCAAATTGGGGATCTTGGGAATGGGATTGGAATCGAGCTTGAGATTGGGTTCAATTGGACTTGAATTTGGTTTTGATTGAGATTAGACATGATGAAATTTGAATTGGAATTGAAATGGGGGAGTTTTGGAATCAAATTGGTGGAAATTTGGGGTAATTTGGAGATTTTTGAGCCTTTAGCTGCAATTTGGGAATTTTAAAAGAGTCAATTTGGTGAAATTGGGCTCATTGGAGTGGTTTAAATTGAATTTGGGGGATATTTAGAATGATTTTGGAGATTTTGGAAAATTTTAAAATTGTTTAGGTATGAAGGGAATTTTGGTAATTTTTGGTATTTTTGGAATTTTGAGGTGTTTTAGGCAATTTGAGTGATTTGAAATAATTTTTGAAGATTATTTGAGAATTTGGGCCATTTTGAGAATTTTGGGAAAATTTTGGGTTCAGGGGTAATTTGGTAATTTAGGATTGTTTGGGTCAAAAAGGGTCAAAATTTGGAATTTGGCAAAATTGGAATTAATTGAGAATGTTGATCATGGAATTACCCCTATTGAGCCATGAGACGAAGGGATGTCCCATTTTGGATCCTCCATATATTGGTCCTAGCCAAACCCTAGCCTAGGGCTAACGGCTTGGGGGACCACCCACATGAGGTGATTGTTTTAGGGTTTAGGTTGTGAGAGAGAGTATGGGTGTGCAAGACTAACCAAAGCCACGTCACCTGGGGTTAACCCTAAGGCCAAGCAATCCTATGGGAATCCCATCTTGAGCTCCCTCACATTTGGCCCCACTAAGTGCTAGAGGTTATCATCAAACATGTGGAACTCCAAGAAGAGTAACGAAGTGTTTGGAATTTCTAATGGGTTTGGGCTCCATCACTAGTCCTCTAGGATAGTCAACAGGAAAGTCCTATGGCTAGATCCTAGGCTTCTAAGATAAAAACTAGACCTCACTTAAAATGATGTCAACAACCATAATGGATTTAAGCCTATTTTGTATTTGAATGCACATGGTGAATAAAAACCAAATGTTTAGTAAGACCATGTTTTTGTCTCATCATGATATGCCCCAACAATTGAACACAATTCCAAAAACTATGAAGATGCTCGTATAACTAATTTCTTTTGAAAGTGTTCTTGATGATGATTAGAAACTAAATATTGAAGTACAATAATTCTATGATTTTTTTAATATTACACAAAAATCTTAGTGGGAAGGCTGCACTATACAAATAAAGTTATAGGTGGTGTTGAAAATATTTAGCATCAAATCTGAGTTTAACATACCTAGAGAGTGCTTCAATCAAGTAGCTGCGTTACTAGATGAGATGAACACTAAAAAGAATTTTGTTCTAGTTGACATGCATATAAAAAAATCATTAGTATCAGAGTTTGGGTTACTATTTAAAAATATTCATTGTTATGTCAATTGTTGCATGTTATATTACAAGGCTGATGCAGTGGAAAAAAATGCATATTTTGTGATGTTCATAAATTTAAAAAGAAGCAAAAAAATATAAAAAATAGAAAAACTTTTCATACAAGGGTCTCTTCTACTTACCCGCTCAAACCCTAGTTCTAAAGACAATTAGCGTTTATGTGTACACATTACATGATATTGTATTATAACTGTTGATACTAATTTGATGAGTCATCTACCATATGATGAAGCTTAGAGACACATTGATTGTATTTATCCTAACTTTGTAGTTGAACCATGCAACATTAGGATTGGCTTATGTGCATATGGGTTCATACTATATACTCACATCAGAAAATCATATTCATATTTGAAAGTGATTATTACAAACTATAATATACCTTTAAATATACATGAACAAGTTGTTCTAATTTCTAACTTTGATCATACCAGGTCTACATAGCCTAAAGGATAAAATTACTTCTATTTATGACCTCTGATAAATGAGCATCAGATATTATGGGAACGTGAATGTTCACTTATGATATCATTATGAAATAGAATTTACAAGTGAAAGATGCTCTTATATGGATGATTTGTTATTTCCTAGTTTGTGGGATGCTATCTTGTTAGTGCACTGTAGGGAAATTAGTTTGTCCTTACTGCATGGATCTATCTAAGTCATTAACTTAAGCATGGAAGACAAAATTTATAGTTTGATTGTCATCAGAGGTTTCTAGCTCATTATCACTCATTCAGAAGGAAAAGAGATGCATTTTTCAACAATAAAGTTAAGAATATCAACTCCTTCCCCGAGGATAACTTTAGTTGATTTATGGTAGATGATTAATGAAATATCAAAGATCTCTGAGGGACCAGAACTAACTTCAAATCTTCTTTCTGATTTTGGTGCTACATATAATTAGACAAAAGTGAAGTATTTTGTGAGATCTTTCATGCTAGAGGACTAATTTGATTAGACATAATCTCAATGCTATGCATATTTAGAAGAATCTTTTTTACTATAGTTTTAATGTTGTTATGGTTATTAAGGGTAAATAAAATGATAATACCAAAGTAAGATTAGAATTGAAGGAGTATTGCAATAGGAGAGGGTTAGAACTTCAAGTGACATATGTTAATAACTGAGTAAAGCCTAAAACTACATATTATCTCCCATTGGATCAATGAAGAATGGTATTTGAATGGATGAATTCTCTAAAGTTTCCTTGTGGTTGAGATACTGTGTTGAATTGGGGAAACAGAAGATATATAGCATGAAAAGTTACAATTGAAATTTTTTTTCATTGCTTACTATCAACTGTATTTAGTGCTTTGCCAAATCTGATACTTAATCCACTAATCAAAAGTAGAGCATTCTGTAAGGACTTGTCCGCAGCCCTAAAAGTTAATTCATTAAATAATATTAAATTGAGTATTCCCATAATATTATACAAGATTGAGTAGATATTTCCTTCTGTTCTCTTTAACTTAATGGACCATCCGCTCATACATTTATATTATGAGACTATACTTAGAGACCTGATGCAGTACAGTTGAATGTATTTTTTTAGGAGGTATGTCTTCTTGATGAATATAGATACCTTAAATTTTATTTTAGATTAATCTAATGCCATATTTATTTGAAAATATTTCCTTCTTGTAAAATTTTTAAAAATAAATTTAAAAATTGTTAATAATAAATCACATTCGTAGGCTGGACATGTGAGGCATACTTGCTACATGAGATAATTAATTTATGTTACAATTATTTCAATTAAAGATAGCAAATACATAAACTATTGTGATATGTCTTCACATTCTAAATTATCTATATTTTAGCTATCAAGATAATTACCAAGGAATCATGGTACAAGCTACGTCAGCTTTTTAAAAGAGCTTTGTATATATATTCTACTAAAATGAAATGAAGTGCAACCATTTATAAAGGAAGAATAAAAATAACAAAATTTCCCTGTTGTCATACATAATTTTATACTAATTAAAATAAAAAAAAATAAAAATGATGTGAGTAGGCTATTTACCAAAAGTTTAAAACATATGGGATGACTTTGTAATAAGCAAGAAGATTGAAAAAGAATTTACGACTTAGTTCAAATTATACATACATTGAAATAACTATTCAATTCATTAGTATGTAATATAGATTTCAGGTTCAAAGTAAAAATAACTATACTTTCAAAATTCTTATAGTTGCATAATATAAGAAATGTAATTATGGATCACAGCTTATCATATCTTGCATGAGGACCAAATTGCAGAGTTACTATATGACAAATATTTGAAGCGAACAGTTATAGATTTTACAAGAGTTCATGATATGAAGGGAAGCAGCCATATAATTGTTGTGTTTGTGTTAGAGGAAACAAACACTCGGATAGTGTGATCAGCTGTTATGACATATCTAAAGAAGTAACATAGTTGCAATATCCTGATTTTGCTGTATGCAATGTATATATATTCAGCTGTAAGTAGTTTGATCATGTTCCTAATGGAGGAACATGAACTGTAAACTGACATGATATTAACACTATCAAAATGAATAGAAAATATGTGAAAGTTGATCTTATTATTCTAGCACGTCGGACAAATAAGGTTTATTACTTTTAATACTCTAGTAGAGCAAGAGATAAACTCAATTGCTATGTTGTTATGAAGAATAAACCAAGAAAACCTACTGAGATGCAATATATTACTGAAATCATCCACCAAGAGCAATGTATGTCAGATTTTTGTATTCAACTTGACTCAACATTAGAAATGTTTACCTTGGAAGATACCATGTTTTAGTTATGAAGATAAGTCTCAAAATATGGATGATAATGATGATGACATTGAAGAATAAATTTTCATCGATTAAATCTTCTAATGAAACTGACTAACATCGGTATGTATATTTAGATGATTAGTTTCATTTGTTATATTCAATTTTACAGTTTTTACATGTAGTTACGACAAGTTTCCTATTTTAATTTTGCACCTTTTTGCTTTTATTTACTGCTTATATTATACTTCTCTTATTTTACTTTTGTTATTTTTACGCTTAATTACACCTGTTTCATGTTTTGATACTACACCAACCTATTTTTATATGTACTTTTTATATTATACTTCTCTTACTTTTGTTTATTTTTTTATTTTTTTAACATCTTTTTTGCTATTACAGATGGTTTCAAGTTGTTTTGGAGGTTAGCAACCTCAGTAACCTCCTCCTTAAGGCACTATAGAGCGTACTTACAAGAGGACGAAGAAGTTATTTGCTTGCTCTGACTAACATAGCACAAGTTTTGTGTTGATTAGTAACACCATTCTCATATTCTATCCCAGCTTTGATCAGCCTTCCTGCTCTTTTCCGACCAACAGGCCCTCCTACATTAACTCTCACTCAGGAACAAACTCCCACGCCAGCACCAGCTGTCACTCAGCTACCTCCCTCCTTTAATGAGCTGGGCCCTCTACAACAACCCTTCGAAGGGTGGACACCACAAGACAAGTATACATTATGTTGGAGGGAGACTCATAATTTAAATTTACTATTAGAATAAGTTCAATGTTCATTTTAATATTTTGTTTTGCTAAAATTTTCATTGAAGATTCGATACCCAAGTTTGCCTATGGTATGCATGTTTACTTCACTTTTGTTGAGGTCTAGTCTTTCTTCTTTAGGAACCTAGGATCTAGCCATAAGACTTTCCTGTTAACTATCCTAGAGGAATAGTGATGGAGCCCTACCCCATTACAAATTCCAAACACTTCTTTACTTTTCTTGGAGTTCCATATGTTTGGTTCTAACCTTTAACACTTAGTAGAATGGGGGCCGAACATGACGGAACTCAAGGAGGGTGCTCATTGGATTGCTTGGCCTTAGGGTTAGCCGTGGGTGGTGTGGCTTTGGTCATTCTTGCACACAAATAGAACCCCACACTTTCACTCACAACCCAAAACTTTAAACCAAACACCCTTAGCCTCGTTCCCCGCTGTTTCGGAAACTCTAGTGGGTGTTCCCCCAAATCCTTAGCCCTAGGGTATGGTTTGGATAGGACCAACACATGGAGAATCCAAAAAGATATTTTCCTTAGTCTCATGGCTCAAAAAGGGTAATTCTATGATCAACATTCTCAATTTATCCCAATTTCGCCAAATTCCCAACTTTGGCCTTTTAGCCCTAAACTTTCCCAAAATTAACAAAATGCATTTGAAACCCTAATTTTCCTAAAATTGTTTAAATTCTCAATTTTTCTTCAAAAATCATTTCAACCATTCCAAACCACTCAAAATTGACCAAAATACCAAAAAGTCTCAAAATACTGCCCTAAAATTGTCAAAATTACCAAAATGCCTATCATCACAAAAAAATTCCCAAAATGTCCACAATCACTCCAAGTGTTTTTAAAATAAATTTGAACCATCCTTTGACCCTAATTGCACCCAAATTGACCAATCTTTATCAAAATCCCTAAATTGCCCCTAGAGGCCTAAAAACCTTAAATTACCCCAATTTCCACCAAATTGATTCCAATTTTTTTCACAATTTCAATTTTAAATCAAAATTCATCACGTCTATTCCCAATTGAAGTCAGATTGAAGCCCAATTGAACTAATTTATACACCCTAATTTCAAATTGATAGAAAACCTCTAATTTGACCCTAAGCCAAAATTCCATCAAATTGAACTCCTTAACCCATTCAATTTCACCAATTCACTTCTTATAACCTTCATAACACTCCTCTAGATCATTTTGAACCCTCAATTAGTCTAGACCTAACATCAAGCCTAACCCAAATAAAAACTCCAAATTTTATTCCAAAATCCAAAACCTTTTGAATTAAACTTCAAATCCTCTCTTATCTCTACCCAATTGACTTCCAAATGCTTCATGAAAATATTCCAAATCAAATTGGCCAATAAATTAAGACAACTCTAAACTCTAACCAAGCTTAAATCCAAGTGCAAGCCTAAATCCAAGTCTAAGCCAAATCCAAGAATTTGAACCCAAACCCTAAACCCACTTGAAGTCACTTGGTCTAAACCAGCTTGGCCAGCTACCTCTATCATTTGGACTCTAAGACCCAACCTAAATCCTCCTAGCCCACCCTAGGTGAGCCATGGACTAAGGATCCCTTAATTTAAGGGATCTCCTCCCATATTTGGCCAAGAGAGTTAATCATTTCCATCAGTCATCAAACCTCCCAACTAATCACATTTGAACCTTTCTCTGGCTCCCCTGGCCCAGCTAGCCACCATCCCTGCCATGGTTGGCCGGCATAGTCGCTGGAAAACCCAAAACCGAGAGAGTCATCCCCATAACTATAACCCAATTACACCCATCCAAGCTGGCTCAACCTAATTGTTCATCTGCACCGTTCAACCCTCCAACTAAGCATCATCTTGTACCCACTAACCAGCCCAATCAACCACTCCTTCTCCCTCTATTTAAACACCACCGCCTCATGAAATAGTATAGAAAAGAGCCAATTCCTTTGGGAGACTCTGCCAAAAATCTTCCAGAGCTTCTCTAAACCTTCCTAAGCTTAAGCACACCATTCTCCAGCCATCTCCCTCACTGCCAGAGGCCAATTTCTCCACCCAAAACATGACTTTGTTCGGTCACTCCATGGATTTCCATAAACCTTCAAACTGATTGCTCCTTGACCTTTCCCAGACCAGAAGAAGAAGATCCACACTAAAATCTCCATTTCCATAGCCCTCTGTACCAGCTTTCTACATTAGCCGCACCACCCTTAGGAGGAACTCCTACATAGACCCATTCCCTACTCAAATTAGCACTTCAAGGAGGTTCGCCAGATCCCAATGAAGCTTCAGAACCTTCTCAATCGATGTCTCACCTCTTGGGCTCAGGTATAGACCTCTCCCCCTCGAACCATGCTCAGTTTGAGTCTTTGTAAAGAAAAGTTTAGTTTCTTGCTTGATTAGAAAAATTCAATAAGAAATTCATATCTATTTTTGATGAAATTGCACTTTAAAGAAAGGTATTTTCTTTATTTTACTGCAGGAGGGAAGATTTATAAGTGATGGAAGCAAAAAAGCATGAAATGGAGCAAATTTGGATCAAAAAGGAAGAAATTCATGCAAATTGAACTAAGTCGCCGACGGCGAGATCGAGGCCGCCGACGGCGAGATCATGAGGAGAATTTCTGAAGGAATTATAACTACCTCACTGACAGCGAGCCCGAGCTCACCGACAGCGAGATAGCGCGGTTTGAAGACCTTCTAGAAGCCCCGCTGACGGCGAGGTCGTTTCCCGCCGACGGCGAGACAGTTCAAAATGCAAATACTTTGAACCTGGACACTTTTTGAAGAGGTGTTTAAGCACCCCTTGGACCTTTGCCTACCTCTATAAATAGAGGCCGAATTCTAGTGTCTAGGTGTGTCTATTTAGAGAGTCTGAGTGTCTTTTTTTGGTGTCTTAAGTGTGTCTATTGTTTGTCATTAGTGAGTTTCTTTAGTTTATTTGAGTGTTATTTAGTTAGAAGTTTGCTGTACTAGAAGGAAAAGTCAAAGGAACTTCAAGGAGTCTGCTTGGGGAGGAAATTAAGATAAGTATCTTTGTTTATTATTGTTGTTAACTTTAAATGAAATCCATGCTTTGTTTTATTCCCATGCATTCTGAGTAGTTTTCTTAGTCTTTCTCCTTGTTTATGAAAATTATGCGGATTGATGAAATTAAATAGAAGTACCTAATATATTAAAATAAATTGTGATAATTTTTACTTAAAACTTAATTTACTTTCAATCTGACCAATTGAGTTGTTAAAATATGTTGAATTATCAACTATAGTAAAAATTACATCCAATATTCAGGGAAGTCAAAAACCTTGGAAGGAGGGTGCAAATAAATAGGGAAATATTAATTATCGGACGTAGAATTGGACATTTTAGTGTGACGGACTAAAATATTCAATTTGGTCCTATTGTTTGAGAGCTGAAGTGTAGATATTAGCCCTCGGGTAAGGGGAACGTGGGAGCTGCGAAGTGGCGGCCGGTATCCTCCCGGCCTGAGTCGCGATTCGATAATCAAACATAGGATTAGTCAATGTTCTTTGCACTGGACCAAAGGGTAAAGAATAGGAATGCACCTATTTGTCACAATACAATTTAAGAATTCTATTTAAATTCATCATTCACTTAATTTTCTAAAAACAAGGAGAATGATACTTTTTCTGAATTATTTAAATCAACTTAATTTCAAGCATTAGTTTACTTTAGTTTGTTTTAGTTATACTATATTAGTAAGTAATTCCTTTAAATTTAGCTGATACAAATCTGTTAAAAACTTCCCTGTGGGATCGATAACCAGGACTCCACTAGAGCCCTGTATTACTTGATACGATACGTATACTTGCGTAGAATCCACATTATACATTCCATCATTAAATCATATATATATATTTAAAGCGGGATCAAGTTTTTGGCACTGTTACTATTAAACTTAAATTGCAAACATATTAAAGTGGGTCAATTAGCCATATAGTTGTGTTCATTTGGACTAGATGAAGGTGTAGGAACAAACCCCATGTGATTTGGTTAAGTATCGAGCGAGATATTAGGGCAAGAATGTGTGTGGCTCATGGCATACACCAGTTGAAGATGATGATCAGGGAGTGTCTGATCTCACGAGTATCGGAGTATCTGATGAACGACGTTGATGTAGTTGGATGAAGGAACAAAGTGTTAAAGCAGAGCCACTAGCAACTGACGTGGAAGGAGGCGTCAAATAGGAGCGTGTCGCATGTTCTATTTGGAGACTCTAAGGATGCGCTGGCAGCCGCATGGATAAGTAAGAAAATAAATTTTTTTTTCATTTTTTTTAAATACTAAAACTTTAAAAATTCATAACTTGGTGTAAAATGCCATAAAAATAAAATAAAAAAATACAATGTTGCTGAGTGAACAGAAGAAAAAATTGTGGACTATAAAAAAATTATTTATCATGTATTTCATTTTAATTAGTTAAATACTCCAGAAATTTTTTATTAATATTTAATTAAATATTAATCATCTTGGCTTGGAATTTGGAGGGCTTGTTTTGACTGTGGATAGAGATGTTCTCTGATTTTTCCAAAGTCAGGGAACATCTCTAACCCTAGAAAACCTAATTTTTAAGTCTAGTTCCTATTTTTATTTAAAATATTTATATTAATTAATTTAAAAATTTTAAAAATATGAGATTCATTTTTGTAGGTTCCCTATGGTCAGTGGACTCTAGGAAAATTTTAAAATGAGTTTGAATAATTATGTACATTACTTTAGCTATTTAAGCCATTACAATTTATAAAAATTTCAATAAATAAACTATAATCCAAAAATTGTAAAAAAAAGTTGTTCCACACTGTAAATAATGACCATTTTAACCCTCTATAAAAATTTGAAGCTTATTTGAAATTTATTTCAAAGTAAAGTATATTTTTTTAAGTAAAATAGGATTTTTGTATTAAAATAATTATAATAAATAAAATATAATTAGGAAAATTATGAAAAGTGGTTCTAAGTCTTCCTTGTGCTTAGGGGAACTTAAGAAAATTAAAATTGATATTAAAATAAATATTTCATTTTTGAGCTACTTTTTAAATTAAAAATAATTAAAAATTACAAAAATATAAAAATGTGTGAAAATGTTCCTAATGATTTCATAATCACTTGAAACCCTTTAGAATATTTTTCCTAATTTTTCTAATTTAGTTATGTATTTCGTAAAATGTCAAAATGTATTTTTCTTATTTTTCTTCACTAAAATAATTATAATAATTAAAATAAAAATCATAAAAATAAAAAGTTTGTTTCCGAGTTCTCCGGACTTTGAGATATATAATAAAAATTTAAAAGTAAATTCTGAAATTAATTTATATTTTCCATTTAATTAACCACTAAAGTAAATAAATAATTATAATAATTAAATTATAATTTAAAAAATCATAAGGTTTGATCCTAGTGATTCTCTAACCTAGGTAGACCTCTAATAATTTTCCTATAAAATGGAACTTTACTTTGAGTAATTAAATGAATTAATGTTAAAAATCCTTATTTTTGAGTAAAATAATTATTTAAAATTAAATAAAAATTAGAAAATCATTTTTCTTCTCTGATATTTTAATTAACCCATGTGTAGGGTAACTATGAAATTTTAAAATCATTTCAGTTGTATTTAATGAATTACGAGGTGGAGAGCCCCAGGAGTAAAATGATAATTTCGAGATTTTAATACCCTCATAAAATTTTAGGTTAAACTAAAGGGTAAATGGGTAATTTTATTTATAACAAATTCTTTTGGATGTTTGAAACATAATGGGTTGAGGGGTAGAAACAAATTTATCCTCCTTTTCACATAAGGGTAAAAATGTAAATTTCTATATTATTGTGGTTTGGAAGTCAACTTAATTGGATGACACGAAGATAGTGGGATTATGCTAGGAAGAAACTAACTTACTTATTAGAAGCCACTAATTGGTGATTGGATGATAAGTATGATCTTTTAATGAAGATTAAATCTCATTTAATTAAACATTTTTATTATTGCAAATCTACCTCGAAGATTGTATTTAAGGGCTTAGTAGTGAGCTAGGCTTGATATTTAAACTTGTCCAATGATGGTTAGAAAAGGGAAAATTGATTAATTAATGAATACCTTTAAACATTACTAGTCTAATCTTAAGCTTGGGTACAACATCTTTAATGACTTGAGCTTGACCTTAAGGGATTCCACCCACATACTACGCAAGTAAAACATCACGTGAATAATTAATTATCCTGCTCATGGGCTAATTAAAACATCAAGTTCATTAAGCACAGGTTAAAACAGTGCCACTAAACTTTAATTACAGATGAATGATTTATCAACATAATAAGTTTAGAAGAACTCGAAATGATACAAAGGATTTTAAAAGTTGTTCAGGGTTGTTCCCCGAGAACACTTATGATCTTTTGGGTGTTTTGGAGGAGAATTAAACCTATTATGCTTTCATGAAGAAAATCATCCTTGAAATATATAGGGACCCACCAAGTTATACCTCAGGACACATTAAGTCATCTAAATCAATAGAAATACCCTAAACTACTTATCCTACATTTATAACCCAATACTCAAGGACATAAGTCTTCAATATGGTTTTTAGTCCTTGTGAGCAACTGGGGACATTAGTTTTTTCCACATGTCATCAGACTGGTATAATTCTGAGGCCTAGGTGGCTACAATGACGATAATGTTGATGTGTGCTAAAACAAGGGATGCGATACGATGTGAAAATTTTAGAATGGTATCTTCTAACTCAAGGACATTCAATAAGGGAGAGGAAAGGACCAATGATACTATTCACCGAATCTTGGTGAGATTTTCACCCTCGACACTCTTAGTTTATTAGCAGTTCCAACTTGATTAGAGTGACTAATCTATGGACTACACTACTTTACAAAATTAAAACAAATCTCTTTTGTCTGTTAAAACAAACTCTACATGAATACTTTCAAAAAAAATTAAAGAATTTTGATGAAAAATTATAAAAGTCGATGGTTAGTCATTTGATTGAGGTTAGGACTGCCCTCTCTCGATTGTCGAGTTGCTAGTACTTACTCAAGGGCAGCAATCACATAGTCTAACTCTGTGCCCCCACCTTTATTGACATCTTAGACCTAGTCTTAATTTCCATATGTGACTACATGTCTTTCTTATTTGTATTTCTTGCAACGTACTTGTCGACAATGGAAAACTCGTCGCTTCTGATCGTCACCAATTCCTGGGCGTCGTGTCAAATATCAAGGAGTCGTCAGTCTATTTATATGGTCCTATTCTTTAATCCCCTTTTGAAAAGTGTGAAAAAAAGGAACAAAGTAGACAATCATAGAATAATGTAATGTAATATCTTTATAGGGAGAACTCTAGAATGTTCTTATCCTACTAGGAAAAATCATAAGTTTGTTAACCAGAGATTTTTAGGTACTTAACCTATTCTAGGTTCTTTTTATTTCTCCTATAGAATCAAGCTTCTATAGTTAATTACATCCTAGACAATTCTAGTTTTGTCTAAGAAAACTCTTGATTAATGTTAAAAACTCATTTTTCTAAATATATTTTAGGAAAATAAACATATGAATGTTTTATTCCTAATGTTTATCTCATTATGTCATGAGATATTATGTTATGAGGTATCTTCTATAGATATTTTATTATTTTGTTTATGCTTTTTATTTAGTCATGTCCAATTTTGTTATTTCTTTTTCTTTAAGTTTGTTGACTATCCTAACAATTCCAGTTTTGTTTTATTGACGGCTATCCTAATGCTCCAGTTTTGTTTTGTTTTTATTGTCATGTCATTTTTATTGTCTGTTTAGGTTTCGTGGCTAACCTAAAGTTCCAATTTTGTCATTTTTTGTTTTTTTTTCTTTTTATTGTCGATTTTAATGTCATCGATCGTCCTGCAAAACAGAGTTAGCATATCCTATAACATACAAAGGAAATCTAAACGAAACTTGTTTTCATCCTGAAAGGAAAATATCGTCAGAAATAATGTTATAAAAATATTTAGACTACCTGGTAAAAATATCTGTTGTTTCATAGTTGTCGGATATCAATTTTGGTTTAAATGTTAATTTAATATTGAAAATTGAATTTTTGGTTTCAATTTATATGGATTTGGGTTTGATAAGAATTTCTTTTAACTTCAGTTGTCAAGTGAACTTAATAAGTCTAGTGAAATTTTAGACAAAATGTCATTTAATTCTAAGGTTTTGGAATTGAATAAGATTTTTAGACTTGATATCATTTGAGCCTAAAAGTTTAGATTTTAAATTTTTAGATTCAATTTTCACTTAAATCTAAATAAGATTTTTTTTTTAACTGGATGACATTTAGATTCTAAAGGTTTTGAGTTGAGTCTAATAGAAATTAGAGTTTGAAAATTTAGATTCAGTTTTATTTAAATCTAGAATTTCTGAATTTTATGTTGATTTAAGTTTTATTTGTCGGTTTTAAATTTAATTTTGTCGATTTAAGTTTAATTTGTTAATTTATGTCGAGTCGGGTTAATTTACTTCAAATTATGTCAAGTTTGGTTAGATAAATAAATTTATGTTAAATTATGTTATTTTATGTTGATTTTTAGATTTCAATCTGAACTGAACTTAGGTTTTATGTTTAGATATGTCGAGTTAAGTTGAATTTAAAATTTATGTTGAACTAATTTTGATTTGAATTTATGTTAAGTTAATCTAAATTTAGATTTAATACAGTTTGAATCTTAAGTTGGGTTTCGGTTAAATTAGGTTCAAGTTGAACCTAAGCTTAAGGTTGACTCAAGTTCATATGAGTTGAACTCAAGTTAGATTTAAGTTTGGGTTTGGTTCAAGTTAGGTTGAACCTAGACTTAAGATTGACTCAAGTTCAATATGAGTTGAACTCAAAATATGTTTAAGTTAACTTGGGTTTATGTCTTGTTGAACCTAAGTTTAGTTTTGACTTAAGTCCGATGTGATTTTTACTTAGGTTTTAAGTTTGAGTTAAGTTAGGTTCCAGTTAAGTTGAACCTAGACTTAAGATTGACTTAAATTTAATATGGGTTGAACTTAAGTTTGGTTTAACTTGTGTTCAAGTTTGGTTGAACCTAAGTTATAAGTTTTGTTTGATAGGGGTTTGTGGTTAATTGAACCTAATTAGGATTAGGTCTAATTGGTTCAAGGTTAATCAAACCTAATTTGGGTAAGGTTTAATTGATTAATTATACTTAATTAGAGTTATGTCTGATGGGTTTTAAGATTAATTAAACCTAATTTGGGTAAGGTTTAATTGATTAATTAGACTTAATTAGGGTTAAGTCTAATTGGTTTTAAGGTTCATTAAACCTAATTTAGGTCAAGTTTAATTTATTAATTAGACTTAATTAGGGTTAAGTCTAATTGGTTTTAAGGTTAATTAAACCCAATTTGGGTAAAGTTTAATTGATTAATTAGACTTAATTAAGGTTAAGTCTAATTGGTTTTAAGGTTAATTAAACCCAATTTGGGTAAGGTTTAATTGATTAATTAGACTTAATTAGAGCTAAGTCTAATTATTTTTAAGGTTAATTAAACCCAATTTGGGTAAGGTTTAATTGATTAATTAGACTTAATTAGGGTTAATCCTAATTGGTTTAAGGTTAATTAAACCTAATTTGGGTAAGATTTAATTGAATAATTAGACTTAATTAGGGTTAAGTCTAATTGGTTTAAGCTTAATTAAACCAAATTTGGATAAAGTTTAATTTATTAATTAGACTTAATTAAGGTTAAGTCTAATTGGTATTTAGGTTTGATTAAGTATTTTTAATTAAGACTTAATGAATTAATTAGGTCTAATGGGTTAGACCTAATTAGGGTTTAGGATGATTAAGTCTAATTTAATTAAGACTTAATTAAGGATTAATTTATATTAAACGTAATTTAATTAAGGTTTAATGTTTTGATTAAGCTTAAGCCTAATTAAAGTTTGATTTATATTAAATCTAATGTCTTTAAGGTTTAATGATAGTTAATTAAGCCTAATGC
Organism: Papilionanthe hookeriana x Papilionanthe teres; assembly: GCA_022702705.1. NCBI lineage: Eukaryota > Viridiplantae > Streptophyta > Magnoliopsida > Asparagales > Orchidaceae > Papilionanthe > Papilionanthe hookeriana x Papilionanthe teres. Next base: position 26,360,164 of record CM040426.1, read on the forward strand.
TATTTTAGACTTAATTAAAGTTTGATTTATATTAAACCTAATGTCTTTAAGGTTTAATGATGACTAATTAAGCCCAGTAGTTTTTTAGACCTAATTAAAGTTTATTTATTATTATTAAACCTAATGTCTTTAAGGTTTAATGATGACTATTTACGCCTAATAGTGTTTTAGACCTAATTAAAGTTTGTTTATTATTATTAAACCTAATGTCTTTAAGGTTTAATGATGACTAATTAAGCCTAATAGTGTTTTAGACCTAATTAAAATTTCTTTATTATTATTAAAACTAATGTCTTTAAGGTTTAATGATGACTAAATAAGCCTAATAATGTTTTAGACCTAATTAAAGTTTGTTTATTAATATTAAACCTAATGTCTTTAAGGTTTAATTATGATCAATTAAGTCTAATGATGTTTTAGACTTAATTAAAGTTTATTTTGTTTTAATCCCAATATGATTAGGGTTTAAATTATTAACTAAGTCTAAAGTGATTAGACTTACTTAGGGTTTGATTTTATCATAAGCCTAATGTAATAAAGGCTAAAGGATAATTAATTGGGTTTAATATTTGGCTAAACCTAATTATGTTTTAACTTTGTTTTGCCCTAATTTAATTAAAGATTAATAGGGTTAATTTTTAAATTAATCCTAATTATATTTTCATTTGAGTTCATTTGATATTTGAACTTAAATTTGACCTAACTCATGGTGGATGAGTTAAATGAAGTGGATATTTAAGTTTAAAGTTATTTTAGGATTTTAAATTTTGAAATTTTTAATCCTAACAAAAGAAATGTTATTTTTAATTTTTGAAATGTTATAATATGTTATTTTAGGGTTTAAATATGTTTCTCTAAATTACTGGCCAATTTCCAATTTAATCTTTCCATTTTCTGATTTTTAGAATTATTATTAAAAATAAATACTAAATCTCATGAAAATTAATAAATGTTATCCTAGAAAATTTTTCTATCTTTGGAAAAATTAGAGATAGTTTATAAGGTGCTAGGAATTATTCCCTCAAATTTTCATATTTTTCTAACTTATAAATAATTTTTAATAATTAGAATACTCCAGAGAGTATTTAATTAATTAAAAATTAAATACAAATCAAAAATTAAAAATTCCAATTCCATATTGTTTTGCTTATTGTCGTGAATCCAAAGGTATTTTTATTTTATTTTTGTGTGTCCTTGGACGGGTCGAAACGCAGTTGATCCGCTGTGGGGAACTGAACAGCGGAGCGGCTATCGTTCAATCTGAACCATCCATTTTTTAAGTAGAAGATCGGACTGCTCTCCATCATCGTCCTCCTTCCGTCTCAACCCGAACACCTTTCGTGTTCTTGGCTTAACATCTGCCAATCTTGATGAAACTTCGTAAAATTTGTTTCAGAAGCTTCATCATGTTTTGAATTACTTTGTTTCACAATGTGTCAAACCCGAATGAAATTAGGGTTGAATAATCCATACCTTGGCCACAGTGGGTCTAGCTCTAAATTGATTAGTCTGGAAGCATCGTGTAGCCTAGAGAGGACTTTCTCGCAATCCAATTTCAGCTTTAATCAAGTCTTTACATGTCTTTGATCAAAGGGAGGCTCGACTTAAGGGAGTTGATCAAAAACTGGCTTAAAGGCTATGGGGATAGCAATTTTTGATTGTGCTTATCCTCACACAGTCCCTAGATGGGTTTAGGATGGTTAATTTGAAGGTTTGAAAAGTTTGGTTTCAAACATCCATTTTGTTTTGGTTTTGGGCTTCTTAGGCTGACTCAATTGAGCTAAATCAATGGTTTTGGTGGCTTGATTTCATGTGGGATCTATTGCTTAGGTCCTAAACTGAGTTTTTGATGTTGAGAGTTAAGGGAATATGGCAGTGTATAAGGTTTTCTATTTTTCTCCTCTCCTCTTCTATGTGTTCATGTCTAGCTCTATTTATAGCCATGGGGATGGCTAGGGTTGAGCTTGGCTTGGCTATGAGTCATCTAGGGAAGTTCTTAACTCCCTCATAAATTATTTGGATACAGTGGTGGCTGTCAATTAAATGGATTTTGGGATTTAAAAATGATTAACCCATGTAGGGTTTGCTCATGGTTACACTTAGGTTAAAATTGAATTCTTCCTATTTGATCCTTTGGGAGGTGAATATGGCATGTTAACTTACCATGGTATAACCTTCCCTACATGTTTTAATAATTTTTTTAATAGTGTTAAGGAGAGAAAGCGACCTTAGCCCCTTACTCATTTCATGCATAAATGGATTATCATGGTATTTAACCATGGTAAGAACTTTATCCTAGGCTATGTTTCCTTTTTATTGGATGATCAAGGAGGTGGCTAAGATAACCTTTGCCATGGCTAGCCACATCACCTTGGAGAAGAAGATGATTCATGCTTGAAATGGTAAGATTTTGCCACTTCATTTTTCATGTCATCATGTCTTTTCACCATAGTTAGAAATATTATATTATAAATTATTAATGGGTCAATTCATTTTTGATGGGTCGTATGGATTGTGTCGAACCTATATGAGGTCATCCATGATGTCATTAATGAGCTTAAAATTTTGAAAACCATTTATTATTTCATAAATGGTGTCATGGGTCAAAATTTCTTTTCATGGCTTTTTGAATATAATTCCATTCTTAATTAATTATGTCATTAATTAAAATGTTGGAAATTATATTATTGGTCAAATAATCAAAATAATTTTGAAATTTATGTGATTAATTTATATTATTTTTGTTCAAAATTAGGCATGGTCTTATTTTATGGCTTTTAATTATATTTCCCCTTTTTAATTAACTATGCCATTAATTAAAAATAATAGAAATTATATTTTTGGTTAATAAATTAATCAAAAATAATTTTGGAATTAATTATTTGATTAATTTTATCATTTTTGTTCAAAATTAAGTACTTTGACCAAATTTGATACATGTTGCCTAGAATTGACCATTTTTAGGGTTTAAGTCATTCAAAGACCAATGTAGTGACTCTTAGTTTAAATTTTAGTCATTTTGATTAATATCATGTTGATCATGCCAAAGTTTGTATTTGAAAGGGGCATGGGTTAGCCATTGTGATCAATTTTAACCCTTTTAGGTCAAGAATTGACCAAAGGGGTTAATGTAGTTGTCTTTATATTATGTGTGGATTGTTTTGACTAAATATTTCATTACTAAATCAAAAAGGTTGACTAATGAAGTCAATATAATGTTTTTGGGTCATGGTTTGATCATTTTTTACTTTTTGATCAAAGGTGACCAATGGGGTGAATGTGATGGTCTTTAGGTATTAGGTTGATGATTTTGGTTAATTTTGACTTTTTGGGTCAAAAGTTGACTACTTGGGTCAATGGAGTGGTCATTGGGTCAAGGATTGACCATTTTGACTAAAGTTGACTTTTTGGTCAAAAATTGACATGTTGGGTGAATAATTGATTAAATCAAGATTTGTCATTACTGATTTAATCATTTTGGCTCAAAGAAGGATTTATAGGGTTTTACCCTAGTCATTAGGTTTAATGACTATCAGTGAGATTTAGTAAATTACTATCGATATAATTTCTATCTTAAACTGACTTTGAAATGATCCTCACAAAAGTGAAGTCAACAGTACTTTTCTACTTTTCCATACTAGGCTTTTCTTTTTTACTTCCTGCAATTTATTTAAATTTCTTGCAATTATATTATATTTTATGGACTGACCATGTAACGGTAGCAGAAGCCTAGAAACGCTTTTATAGTTTATTTACAGTATTTTACTTTATTGTACTTTACTTTTCAATACATTTTGTTTACTTGGAATTTACTTTGCACGTAAAAATTAAAAAAAACAAAACTAAAAAAAAAATAAAACCAAAACCCAAAACAAAACCGAAACCAAAACAAAATTGTGAGATGAAATCATAACAACAACAAAAACAAAACTTGACATACACACTGCAAAACTATGAACCCTAAAACTTCAAATTGCGGAACTACCACAACTACAACAAGAAGCTTAGAGCAAACATCATAAGCAGCACAACGAATGCACGTAGTAGAACATCTTTAAGAGAGCAAACCAGTCTACAACAACAAGTTCCAAGCCATAGGACTTTTTGGTAGTCTACCTAATGCGACAAGAATCCTCGACTTATCTGAAGGCTTTTGCACACTGTGAAATATAAGCTCTAACTCGTCCTCGGATTCTGAGATCGTCATTTGGTATGATGTAATTCCTCACATCTTCTAGACTATTTGTATGGTCGACATCATACAAATGTATGCCCTACTTAATAAAATTGGCAGGATGAAACATGAAATAATCTCTCTTCGAATCTAAAGCCAAGTAATAGTATAGTTTGAGAAATCATCGAGGTTCTCCTCAAGATCCGTGACATCCCCTACCTTTTCTTTCTTTGGTTTCCATAATAACTGTTCTAACTTGATCCTTTCACATTTGAATTTCATATGTCTGATCTTAAAAACCCTAAAATTTGAAATTCATAAAGATATTACCTCTGATCTAAATCGAGAGTTTTCTTAGGTGACTTCAGTTGTCTAAGATGTAGTTAACTGTAGGGGTTTTCCCTTATAGAAAACATGAAGGACCCGGCATAATATAAACTCGATCTAATCTTTTATATTAAATTGGGGATCTTGTCGGTCAACATAAAAGTTTTCTCAGATTAAAACTGATGTCATAGTTTCTATTGTTTATTTAATCGAGTCTCATTATCAAGCATTGTGTCTATTCTTCAGGGTAGATGCATGACTTATGATGTAGTGCTCATTTATTTAAACTATCAAATATATGAGATCGGTTCGGTTCGGTCTCGTATTTTCAAAATTAAAATATTAATTTCCAAAATTATATATATATATATATATATATATATATATATATATATATATATATATATATATATATATATATATGTGTGTGTGTGTGTGTGTGTTAAATTAAATCTATTTTAAAGCGAGCAATGAGATCCGACGACCAATAATGCATCACTGAGATCATCAAAAGTAGATACAATATTGTTTATAACTCTTGGAAGAAGATCCTGATTACAATTATGGGCATGTGGATTCAAGAGTTTGAGTTAAGATCATTTCATTTAAATTAGAATACAAATTTTAAATTATATTGATTTTGTAATCAACATTACAACATTTTAAATTTGTAGTGATCCTTGTACTAGTCGTCGAAGCGTCACTAGTAGTTCCATCATATTTTTATATTTGTGGCAAGCATTGGTTGGGTGAAATATTCACCATAGTTTGTAGGAAAGGGGAGTGGCATATATGGGTTGAGGAGGAGGTCTAGGCTCAGTTGACCAGAGCATGGGCCTCATTTGATTATCACGGGAAGAGGCAAACGAACCAACAAGGAAGATATCGAGGTGGCCAAGGACGTCACACTCCACATTAAAGGCTTGATTCCTCACACGAAGCACTACCGTAGGCTAGTAAGATTTTTAAATACTAAAAAAATTAATGGCCAATATAATTTTGTGGTGCTTACCATTTTTTCATGTACACAAGCACAGGAGCTTGGTCTGCCAGCCATCACTACAAAGCTGTATGTCCTAATGCAATGGTACCTGAGGACACATTATTGGGTCTCCAACATCTCTTGACGCGTCAATAGAAGTAAAAGAAAAAAATTATTTTATATATTCTTTATACTATTAATGTTAAAAATCAAAATTAATCGTTAGTCTTATTATATGGAGGAGTATAAGCAGATTCAAAAGAGGTGAAAGAAGTTGGAATGCAAGACCTCGACAGCCTCTAGCAGTATTGGTAGCTAATCTAGTATTGAATGGTCTGATTTTTTAGATATGGATGCAAGTGAAAGAAATGAAGAAAGGGGGGCCTACAGCTTTAGCACGAAAAGCATAGCATTTGAGGTCAAACACTTCCATTCTCCTTTGTTGGCTCGAGGTCGTAACGATTGAAGTATGAGGAACTTGCTTGTCGGGTCACTGCTATGAATGAAGAGATCTGTTAGATGTGTGATCAAATGTGTGAAGGCAAGTAAAGTTTTGAGGAGACTAGAAGAACTGATAGAGAATATAGTTGATTGACGTGGGTAGGGGCCTATGAATTTTGTAGATGAGGATGAGAAAAGAGAAGGGTGGGGAGGTTTAGGATGATTATTACCTTGACGATGTTCCCCATCATAGAGATTTTTTTATGTGAACACATTCTGCGTTTAGATGTAAACTTTCTCGCTTTTAGATTAATATTCGTTGAATTATGTTTGTTTTCATTGTTTGGACTTGTTAATAACATATATTATGAGCTTTGATGATACTTGTTTGTTATATAGATTTATTGTGTGCACATTGTAAAAACCTAATTATTCTTTTATAGTTTCTAAAAATTTATTAAAGGTTTGCGCCGGACTTGTTTCAGAAATTCTCACGCTAAAAACAATGATTTTTTCGACGTTGTTAGAAATATACATTCTGAAGCTAACTAACATTTCCGACATACCGCGATAATGCAAATATCAACACTAATTTTTGTTCGTCGCATTTCAACGTAATTATGATGTTAAAAGTTGTGTTGAAGTGGACTACATTGAAGTTGGTTAATAGCAACACTAACAAATGCTAAGGCGAAGTCCTGATGTTTGTGTGGGATATGTTCCACACTAATTATATTATTGATCCCAATTATTTCGTCAACCTCATTTCAGACACAAATTCGATGCAAACCAAATTTAACGGCTATAATCTCTATATTAGCATTAGATTTATCTGATGATAATTTGTCTAAACACTATAGTGTGAGCTTCATTTTTTTTTTTCTTTGTTCTATGGACAATTTTTATTTTATTCTTGTTGTACTGTTTGTTCTCTTAAAACGTTCCATAATTTTTTTTTATTATAATTATGTACATTAATTTTGCGCTTACAAACATTTCCCACGGCAGTGATCCGCCTTATAAGAAGTTCAAACCCTCCTTGCTTGCTGGACTGCTCTCGGTCTTGTCTTTCTAGTGAAGTCCCTTCCATGACGTTCGTTGAGGTGATTACGGATGTGATTCTTGGTCACCAAGGCTTGCAGGCCATTGGCAGCGATACCAGCACGCACATGCACAAAAGGTACTCTGTTTACCCTCCAGCCCTTCCTAACCAACCAAAACACGCAAATTAATAAATAAAAAAATAATTCTGATAAAAATTTAATTCAATCTCTCAACAGGCTCGAACGAAAGGTCGCCCTAATCACCGGCGGTGCGGGAGGCATCGGCGAAGCCACTGTCCGCCTGTTCATACTACACGGCGCCAAAGTAGTGATCGCTGACATCAACGACACCGCTGGACAATCCCTCGCCAACTCACTCTTCCCCTCCGCCACCTTCGTACACTGCGACGTCACGCTCGAGTACGACATCGAGTCCGCCGTCAACCATACTCTCGCTAGCCATGGCCGCCTCGACATTCTCTGCAACATCGCTGGCGTACTCGGCCGGCAGTCCGGAACTCGTAAAAGAATCACCGAGCTCGACGCGGAGGAGTTCGACCGCGTCATGCGAGTCAACGTGCGCGGTGCAGCTCTCGGAATGAAGCACGCTGCCCGGGTCATGGGGCCACGCCGGTCAGGATGCATCATTTCGATGGCGAGCGTTGCAGGGGTGACGGGGGGGCTCGGGCCCCATGCGTACACTGCGTCGAAGCACGCGGTGGTGGGGCTCAGCAAGAACGCGGCGTGCGAGCTAGGGGCGAGCGGGGTAAGGGTGAACTGCGTCTCACCGTTCGGGGTGGCGACGCCTATGCTGGTGAACGCGTGGAGGGAGGAAGGGGAAGAGGGGAAGGGCGTGGCGGGGAAGGAGGAGGTGGAGAAGATGGAAGAGTTTGTGAATGGGTTGGCGAACCTGAAGGGCACGACGCTGAAGGCTTGGGATGTCGCAGAAGCAGTGCTCTATCTTGCCAGCGATGAGTCCAAGTATGTGAGCGGGCATAACCTTGTCGTTGATGGCGGCGTCACCACCTCCACAAACCTCATTGGTTTGTAAGACGGAGCTTAGTGCATGGAGTTTTGAGTACTGTTTTGTGTAAATAATCTGTCCGAAATCACGAGTGAAAACTTGTGTGTAAGGAAAAAATATTTGTTGCGGCTGAACATCCGGATGATAGCCCGGAAACAGCCACAGTAAATATTTTTTTGGTTTGCTTTAATATGTTGTTTGAGATTTACGAATTTAGTCAAGTCTTGCGTGTTGAAGGCATAACCTTGTCGTTGATGAAGGCATGTGCTCTCTGATTAAATTTGGTCGTGTTCTTTGATCAGTCAATCAATGTGCTTGTACCTTCAAAGTCACAATTAGAAAGTATAAACTGTCTGTTGATTTTTAGATTTTTGTCTTCTTTTAGTAACTGGAGGGCTGATGGCAATATTTAAAAAAATATATTAAAAAGAAAAATTATTACATCCCGGCTGAGATACGTGATTCCAATGTAATTACGCCGCGTTATCCCGATCGGGCAACTCACTGTGAAACCGCGGAATAACACGTCTGTATTATTCTATATTATTCAGGTGTTATTGTAAAATAATAACATAGAATAACATAGAATAACACGGAAGAATATTCTCTCGGTTTATTCCATGATGTTCTGAACTCACATTGGTGTTATATTAACACAATTATACCTGAATAAGACAGAATAACATCGAATAACACTGTAGGAATATTCTCCAGTGTTATTTTGTGGTTTAGCAGTGGGTTGCACGACCGTGCAACACGAAAAATTATTGCGTCCGGACAGTGTACCTAAAGTTGCGTCCGGACTCCAATTACATGACGACATGTGTTCGTGTCGGCCTCATCCCTCAAAACACAAAAATACAACCGCGGGTTGTATTGGTATCCGAATACTACTATATCATACAACCGACAAATTTAATCACGCAGCTCGGCCAGACCGATTTTTTCGATAGAAATAAAGCTGTGGTTGTATTCGAATATTCTACGGTTGTATTGGAATATTCCTCGGTTTTATTGTGGTAGTATTCCGTGATACTAATCTGATCATGGAATATTCGAATACAACCACGATTGTATTCGAATATTCCGCGGTTGTATTGGAATGTTCCCGGTTGTATTATGGTAGTATTCCGTGTCTAATACTGATCACGGAATATTCGAATACAACCACGGTTGTATTCGAATATTTCACCGCTTTAGTGGAATATTTCCGGTTGTATTATGGTAGTATTCCGAAATATTCCAATACAACCCGCGGTTGTATTTTTGTGTTTTGAGGGATGGGGCCAACACGAACACGTGTCGTCATATAATTGGAGTCCGGACGCAACTTTGCGTACGCTGTCCGGACGCAATAATTTTTTTTACATTAACACAATTATACCTGAATAAGACAGAATAACATCGAATAAAACTGTAGGAATATTCTCCCGTGTTATTTTGCGGTTTAGCGGTGGGTTGCACGACCGTGCAACACGGACAAGATAATCTTCCTATTAAAAATGCATAAATTATATTTAAAACAAAATATGAAAGAAAAGAGAATAAAGAAACAAAATATGAACGTATTTGATCCACATAAAAAATAAAATCATTACTAACGCAATCCTATAACTCTACGAAATGAATGAAAGAACCAGAATTTAATGTGGAAGCAAGATCTAAAATTGCATCATAAAAAGATCACATGATACCGATCTAGAAGCGACAAATGAAAAAATTGTCATTAAGTGGCTTATGAACGATTTAGGCCTCTATAGGACCAGTTAAGATCGCGGGAAATCTCTTAGATAGTTTCTCACGAAGGATTAGCATCAGTTCTACAAGGAATATTTGTAACATGACTCTCCACCACTCTGTTCCATTGATTTAAACAACTATTATAATACAGGACCAAGAAAATTATATTCGTTAAAATTATATAATTTTATTTAAAGTTGCTGCCAGCTCTTAGATTTTTTTTCATTAGCTTAAAAATCAACATCACAGTCTAGGGAGAAAATATTATCCAAGGAAAGATAAAAACAAAAACCCATGGCCAATCTATTAGACCCCACAATAGCGCTGACATCTAATCTAAGCAAATTGCAAGCCCGACCAATTAAAGAATACAGACAGGGTTTTTCATTTACTCGTGTATAACCTGAGATCATCTTTTTAAGATCTAGAGTTTTGTCAATTGCATTCCTCTCCACACATTTCAACTACCATCGACATCGATGACAACCTCCTATCTTCAAAGGATATCAATCTTCAAGTTATCATGGTTGGTTATAGTTCAATTGTGTGATTTCTTTAGAAAACTCTCAAGTAATATTTCATGTGAAGCTGAAAGCAGATGCTTTTAAGTGACATTATGTTGGAATACTCCATGTAATACTACATTTGTTGAGTTGTTTATTGATTTTTTATTGTATTTTCACAATGTACAAACCAAATTGTGAATGACATATAATTTTGTTGTACTTCTGAAATTATAATTTTATGATATTTTAAGTGAGTTTAGTTAAAGAAATTGCTCATTATAAGCTTTATTTTGGCACTGCACTGGAAATGTACTCCTTGATTTCCAAAGAAAATACATATGCATCCTTTTAAGTTGATGAAATAAGATTTTTATCGTGTTTTAGGTTATATCTATTTAGTAACTTCTTAATTTTTGGTAAAATTGATGCATTAAATTATCAATTTACTTTTTAAATCCTAAAGTAAATCCTTGTCTAATCATCTAATAATGTGAAATAAGACATGTAAGATGTTTTGTGTTATCTTCTTTACCAAATGTGATGATTTTAGGTAAAACTGGGTGGTAAACTTAGAGTGTACTATCTTATTTCTGAACAATCTAATGAAGTTAAATTAAATTTGTTGGGATTTTTTTTTTGTTAGGATGGTGACGTGTTCATCACAGATCTTAGAAAATTTCTATTTAAATTATCAGATGCAATATTTATAGAATAATATACTACCCTGAGAGGTAAAAAGATTACCTTTAAAAAAATCAAATCCTTCAAATAAAAAAAATCATTAAGATTTATGATGTATGTAATTCTCCAATGAAGTTGAATTAAGCTTGTAGGGGATTTTTTTTATAAGATGTTGATATCACAGATCTTGAAATATTTCTATTTAAATGATCAGATAGTATAGTTAAAATATAAATATACTATCCCAAGAGGTAGAAATATTACCTTGAAATAATTTTAATCTTTCAAATGGAAAAAATATTTAAAATTTATGGTTTGTATTAACCAAAATTTTTTCCTCTACATTATAGATATAAGATAGGATTTATTTTCTCATGGACTTGTTATCCCTAAAAGGGCAAACTCTCGTAGTTAATTATATCTTACGAGTTGTGAACTCTCAAGAAATCTCTTGACTAAAATATTGGCTTATATTATGCATAGTATAAAGGTTGGTGTTTTCAAAAAAGAAAGATTCGATATTTATAGAGATTTTCAAATAAAATAGTCTGAGGATTTGAAAAAATTTTCTTGGAATTCAAAGTTGGACATACATTCCAACAATGATGTGTCGTGGAAAGGTCCAAAAGAGGAATTAACCAATTTTAGGAAGGTGTACCTTGAGGGTGAGATTGAATAATTATTCAAAGAGTTATATTTTAATTTTAAAGGCCATATTTGAAAGGTTTGAATAAAAAAAAGGTTGACATATAATGATATGTTTGATTCGATTCAGGTATGACTTGGATTGTTGAATTGATTTCAAAAGGTTTGATTCAAGTTGAAGATGTTTAATGTGAGTCAATTTGATTTGGGAGATTATATTTATAATGAAGTTTAATTTGAAGGTTGATTAAATGTTACAGGTTTGAATATTATTAGTTTGAATGTCATTTAAAGTTTTATTGAAGTTTAATTTGAAGTTTAATTGAAGCTTGAAAAGATTTGAAGTTTTATTTGATGGTTGGTTTGATGTATGAAAAGTTTTGCACGTAAGTTTGAAGTTTAGTTTGAAAGTTGATTTAAATTTTGAAGATATTTGATGTTTGGTTTGAAGGTTAGTTTGAAATTTAAAAGGATTTGAAGATTTGATTTGAACAATTTGATTTAATAATTTTATTTTAAGGAGTTGATTTAGTTTATTTGATTTAAAGCCTTTATTTGAAGATTTTACATTTGAGCTAAAAATTTTAGTTGAGAAGTCTTACTTTTAGGGGCTTGATCCACTTGAAACAATCAAATTCCATGTATTAAGTTCTAGACTAATGGGATAGCATTGACTGGAAAGGTTTCTAGATGGAAGTTGAGATCCTAACCCTAAGAAAAATCTAGACTCCATAGGGAGGCTAAGATGGTGGACAAACCCAACTTTTGGGTATGATGTACCCGATAAAGATGTTCATGGCTTTCCATCATTATGGGTTAATCGGTTTCCTCAACTATTAACTAACTAAATGCCAAAATATCTCTATTTTTTACCATACTGATAATGAATGTAGATTTAATTAACTATTATGTGGTTTGTAGTTCTTTTGTTAATAACGATGGGCATGAGGGGTTACATGATCTTTTTTTTTTTTTTTTTTTAGTCATTAGCACTAACTAGGGATGCCTATTAGTCTAACCCAGGCTTCTGTTGACCTCACTTTTGATGAGGTCTCTTCTTTTCTCACTCCTTAGTACTTAGGATCTAGTCATAGGCTTTTCCTTTGACGAATCTTAGAGGACTAGAAATGGAACCCACCACTTAGAAATTCAAACACCTCTTAACTCCCTGCAAACCCCACAAGCTTGTTTGTAGACCCCTAATCACCTAGAGGGTTGAGATCAAATGTGGAGGTTTAAAGGATGAGTTCCCTATAGGACTTTTTGGCCTTAGGAATACCCTGGATAGCCTGGTCTGATGAGGGTCGACTTGCACATACACTACACTATCACACACATTCCAAGTCCTAAAACCACACTCTCACCCAATTTGACTTCCTGACTCATGTAAGTAATTCATATGGATGGTCCTTAACCCCTAAGCCCCTGGCTAAGAGGGTTAGGAACAACATAGTGAATGCCCAAATGAGTCCTCTCATGACTCATATGAGCTTAATATGGCTTCATGGCTCATATGAGCTTAATATGGCTTCATGGCTCAACCAAAGTGATTCCATTTCACTCAAATTTGATCAATCTTCATTTTCCCAAAATTTCAATTTTTGACCCCCGGGGTCCCGGACCCACCAAACTTACCAAATGCCCTTGGAGCTACCCAAAATTTGCAAAATTACCTAAGTTACCCAAAATTCCTCAAAATTAGTCCTAAACATTTCCCCCCACTCAAATTGATCATCCATAGCCAAAAATACCAAAAATTCCAAAAGTACCCCCAAATACCCTCCAAATACCCAAAATGCCCTTTTACCCCAAGAAATCCAAAAATTCAGAAAATTTCTAAAAAATTCCAGAAAATCCCAAATATTCCTAATTTCATTTTGTTCAACTACACCATGGGCCAATTTTGCCAATTTACCCCACTTTACGAAAACCCCCAATTTGACCCATTTTAAACCCAAGTGAACCCAATGTCAAACCAAACCACCTCAATTGACCTCAATTTTGGTCCAATTCAATTCTAAACTTCCATTCAACATCCCCAATATCAATTTAGACTAAATCTAATTCCAATTTGATTGACATTTGAGCCCAATTTTAATTTGAAGCCTAAGGCCCAATTTTGGCCCATGACATAAACCTAACTCAAACCTAACCCAATTCAACCCCAATTGGCCCCAAATCTTTTCTAAAACCTTCCTAACACCCCCATAAACAAAACACTAACTTGATTTGCCCAAAATTTGAACCTAAACTCCACCCAAACCTAACCCAAAACCAAAATCCCTTAAATTGACCTAAGCCCAAACCTAACCAAATGGGCCCAAATCCCAAAATTAGAGCCCAACCAAAGTTGAAAACTCTTTGTGACACTCCCATGAACATTTCTCAACATTAATTTTAAATCAAATCAAACTTTAGCCCAACCTTAACCCAATTTAGCCCAATTTGGCCCACTTTGGCCCATTTAACTAAAAAGCCCAAATTCAACCCTATTCTACTCCAAATCCCACCAAATTGAGTCCAAACCATTCATGAAACATCCCTAAACCAATTGCAACATTTATTTGACATGGTCCTTCACAAAATTTTCATCCAAAAGCCCATCCTAAAATCCAAAAGCCCATTTCCCTAAACCATCTTGAAAGCCCATCCAAAGTGAAATCCAAAAGCCCAAACCCATTCCAAAGCCCACATGACAATTCCTTCTCATCATCCCTTTAATTGAAATCAAATCCTAAGTCCCAAATCAATCATCAAATCAACCTAAATCAAGCACCATCTAAATTTTTCACTAAATTGCCAAAATCTCCAAATTCCTTTTTCATATAAATGAATCCACTTTTCCTAAGCCAAGGATGAGCCAAATGGAGCCACATGCAAGCCATGGACAAGCCACATGAAGCCATGGGGGGTTTGACTTGTTACCAAGCCATTAATGGCAAGAAGAGGGAGTCCTTTCCTAAGCCTTCCTTAAGCCATTTTAACCTCTTTAATGCAACACCATAACCCAAAATTAACTTAAACTATTTTGATGGGGACTTCACCACTCTATGGCAGCTGACCCAACTGATCCCCTTGGCCCAAAATCATACCATGGGGAGGTGAAGCAAGCCCAAATAGATGGGTTGACACATGTGAACCCAAAATCACTCTTCTCCCTTTACCACTTAAATCCAACCCTTTACACTTGGCATTGGATAATTGCTTGCACAAATCTCCAAGCATCGGTCCTCCCGACCTTGAGGGTGACTCGACCACGGCCGGCCGACCACCACGACCGCCGGAAACCACCAAGCCGAGAGCACCAATGTGAGCCAATTTTTTGAAATTCTCCTTGCTGAGTTGTCCCAGCCCAATTGAACACCATGGTTGTTCTTCCCATGCCCTAAGCAGCTGATCCAAGCCTTCAAACCCCCCCGGGAAGCCCTCTAGCCATGCCTATTTAAACACCACCACCTCTCGGCCATATAAGGAGATGAACCAGACCTTAACGAAACTCTGCCAAAATTGCTCCAGGACCTTCTTCTAACCTGCAAGCGGTTGATCCCGGTGTTCCTTTGCCACTAATCCCTGATTGACGGAGCTCGATTTCGAGTTGAAAATCCACCAAAAAATAGGACACTTCACCACGGTGAGCCGATCTCCAAATTGATTGGTCCTACACCTTCACCAGACTAAGAGGAGAAGTTCCCCAGCAAAAGCCCCCTCACCAGGCTAGCCATTGCTTCTAGCCTCCAAGCTTTGTGATCGGGCTTGGTCACTTTCATACCTAGACAATTCCCCAGAGCCA
The DNA here is from genome assembly GCA_022702705.1 of Papilionanthe hookeriana x Papilionanthe teres. Lineage (NCBI taxonomy): Eukaryota > Viridiplantae > Streptophyta > Magnoliopsida > Asparagales > Orchidaceae > Papilionanthe > Papilionanthe hookeriana x Papilionanthe teres. The sequence continues at coordinate 26,375,517 of CM040426.1, forward strand.
GAGACTTCATCTGGAGCTTGCCTGGACCCAATCGAAGCTGACACAACTCTCAGATCGAAGCATCACTTCTCTGAGCAAAGGTATGAACTCACTCTTCCTCCCGAGCTTCGAGTGATTCTCCATTTCGTTTAAGTTAATTTCATAGCCTAGAAACCGTATAGATGTGTTCGACTCTTCAAGATGAATCCATAGAGCATAAGAACACGAAAATCCATTGAGAATCGAGTGAGATTTTAGGGTTTTAGTGTGGACTGTCACGAGTGCACACCAGTTGTAGACGATGATCGGGAGCCGTTGGATCGCGCGTGTATCGAGCGGACGGGTCAGATTGCGCCGGACCAGGGAATGATACGTGAACCGCGGGCCCCCGGAGCGCTGAGTCGGATGGCGGCGTCGAATGGGAATGCGCCGCGCGGACTTTCAGAGCTACCGATGTTGCGCTGGCGCCGCGTGGATAAGTAGATAGATAGGGTTTTTTTGAATTATTTAAATGCCCAGAACTTCAAAAATTCATATCTTTGCATATAAAAATCACAAAAATAAAATAAAAATACCCTCTTGCTCAGTGAACAGAGGAGAATAATGTGGAAAAGAAATCAAGTTAATTGGATGAGTCTTTTATTTTTAATAATTTATTTACCATTTTTAGTATTTTGATTCTTCATTTGCATAGACAATTCACCATGGCATGAGACCATAGGGCTTTTGAAGCCTCTGATCTTGGGAACATTCCCTGAATTTTTCAAGATCAGAGGCCATCTCTGTGAAAAGTTATAGAATTTTCAAGTTCATGTCACTGTTTTAGGTATTTTAATTCTAATAATTAGCATGTTGTGAAATACATTCTAGGAAAATTTGATGATGTTCCTTAGGACCAGAGAACCCTATGAAAAATATATTTTGAGTTAATTCATACATAATAACCTTAATTGGCCTAAACCCCTAAAATTGAATTTGAATTAATTAGGGTTAACCACACATCAAATTGACTTGAAAACAATTCTCCACTGATCTTTAAGATCATAGAGACCTCACATAAAAATTTGAAGTCAATTGGAAATGTTTAACCCCACTAAATGGATTAATTAAGCCACATAATCAAAATTAAACTTTAAAAATTCATAACTCCAAAAATACATTTCAAAAATTCACCAAATTGATTTTGGGACTTCTCCGATATCAAGGGATTCTAAGAAAAATAAAATTGGAATTTTTTGAAAATTTTCCTTTTTAAGTATATTTTAATATTTTTAATAATTAAAAAATAATAAAAATCATAAAAATGTCATATTTGGTCCCCTAATCACTTAGGAACCAACCAAATATTTTTCCTAAGTCTCTAGGTTAAGATATTTAATTTCAAAGCCTTAAAACAATTTTTAAATTAAAAAATGTATTTTCTAGCCTTCCCCACTAAATTAATTCTAATAAATCAAAGAAAAATCATAAAAATATAAAATTTATTTTTCTAAATTTCTTGATATCAGAGAGATTTTTTAAAAATATAAAATCCATTTTTCAACTTTTATTTTATTTTAAAATTAATTAATACTCTAAAACTCAAAATAATTATAATAAATAAAATATAATTCAAAAAATCACCAAAGTTGGTCCAAGTGGTCCTCTAGTTATTAGGAACATTCCATAATTTTCTTAATGACAGAAACTTTACCTTGATCATGTTGTTGAATTTTCTTTGAAAAACCCTATTTTCTACTAAAAATAATTATATCAATAAATTAAATTCAGAAAAATCACATTTTCTCCTCTAATGTCTTAATTGACATGTGAGTGAGGTGACATAAAAATTTAAAATTCATTTGAGCTCAATTTAGTGAGTTATGAAATTAATAAGCCTAAAAGGGCATAAAGGTAATTAAAGGATTTAACCCCCTTTATTAAAATTTTATGTTTAATTAAAAATGGAGGGTAAAATATTTGATTTTGCATTTCTTGGATGATTGAAACTTTGGGAAATTAAGGGGTAGGAACCCATTAAACACTTTGAAAATATCAAAAATGAAACTTTAATTAATTAAATAATTTAAATTTTGGAAAGAATATATTTAAATTTGGATCATTAAAAAAGGGATATTATTAATAGGATGTTTATTCTTTAATTTAAAAATCTCTAAATGAGTCACTTTAACAATATTTAATTCTTAATTAAAAAATTAAAATAATAATCTAAGTTAATAATTAAAACTAAAATTAAAATCAAATTAAATTAAAATCAAATTAAAATTAAAGTTAAACTAAAACTAACAATTAAAATTAAAATTAAAATCAAAATTTAAATCAAATTAAATCCAATTAAATTAAAATTAAATTAAAATTAAAATTAAATTAAAATTAAAATTAAATTAATAAAAATTAAATTGAATTAAAAACTAAAATTAAAATTAAATTAAATTTAAAATCAAATTAAAATTAAATAAAATTAAATTAAATTAAATTAAATTAAAATCAAATTGAATTAAATTAAATTAAAATCATTTAACAACAAACCTAAATGAAATCATTAAGAGTTAAATCTAAAATAATTTGAACACTATTCCAAACTTAAAATTATTAATTAAAACATCATAATTAAATTAAAACACTTTAAACCATTAACTCAAACTTTCAATTAATTTGATTAAAATTAGCAATAAACTAACTTGCCCTTAAAGGCTTTAATTGTTATAACTCTATATAGAGTATTAAGTGAGATGTCACTTCATTCATCAGGTAATCAAGTACCTAAGTTCACTGAGCAAGAGACAAAGTTTAACTAAACTCCTGGATGATTAATTCACCTGTGCAACTAAATTTACTTGGACTTAAAACAATCCCAGAAGTATTGAAAAGATGTTTAGGACTCGTCCTAAACACTTCCTCAATATGACGGGATTTTTTGGAAGAACAACTGAATTTAATTGTTCTTTGATGAAGAAAATCATTCTTAAACCAAACCAAGAACCTAGACGTCATAGGAAATGACTAGTTATAGGGTTAGGATTCTGGTAGATAACTGACCCGACCCGCAATTACACAGTAAATTAACTTCCAAAAGATGGCCAAAAACTTGACCCGATTTATAAATAGCGGCTAGTGTGCAAAGTCTTAAATGATATAAAAATTAGAAAATATTTTACACACTAGGGATACTACGCAACTATACGTATCGTTTCAAGTAATATAGAGTTTTCTTTAAAAACCCCAGTATCGATCCCACGAGGAAGTGAAGTAAGAAGTCTTTAGTCAAATTCTAGTCTACTACTAATAGTCCTTAGTTTGTAATGTCGATTAAAATTTTGTTTTATCTAAAAACTACTCCTAAATGCAAGTGTTAAATTTAATAGTAATTATAACTAAGTGCAAATAATAATTCTAAAGATAACCCTTTTTGGATAAATTGGTTTGGAGAATTTTGAGATTTTAAAAACTACTATTCTTATGTAATGAAATAGATAATGTATAGGAATGAGATGCATTAAATATTGTATGTGCCAAATAGGAGCAATCCTATTCTTTACCCTTTAGTCCGAGGCATAAAGAACATTGACTAATCCTATGCTTGGTTACCGAATCCGCGGCTAAGGTCGGGAGGATACCGTACTGCTACTTCGGAGCTCCCACGTTCCCCTCGCCTGAGGGCTAACAATCTACACTTCAGCACCCAAACGATAGGACCAAATTGAGGATTTTAGCCTGTCAATCTAAAATCTCCAATTCTACGCCCAATAATTATATTTCCCTATTTATTTGCATTCAACTTCCATGAACTTCACCATCCATGGAATTTGAATGTGGTTTCAATTTGTTGAGAATTACACCGCCCTTTCGGGTCGATGCAATTACAACGAATTTTAACACTACAATGGGCCCTTATTGCAATGTAAATGAAGTGCAAGTAAAAACCATCACATTTATAATTAAATTCACTTCTATCATGCATAACAAAATCCTAAACATGATTTCTACTCATTACAAAAGAAAAGTAAAAGGAAAACAATGGCATAATCTTCTTATGCCACTATTTCCAAAGAAGAAGAAAGAGTAAGAGAGATGCGTCACAAAGCACGAAGAAAACATAAAAGAAATTTCATTTAACAAAAGCAAATCCACTAAATAAATGTTTACAAAATTATAAGATAATGAAGAACAATACGTAGCTTTTTCCCCATGAAAGAAAGACGAAGATCTCTCCCATAAAGTCTCCCGGTGATCCATGCAATGCTAGCGAAATCCCTTATAAATTCTCTCAAAATCTCCTCTCCAATCTCTCCAAAAGGGTAGAAATCTACATTTCTACTCTTAATCTAAGAATCCTAAACATTCCTCTAAGTTTTTCTCTCCTTTCCTCTATTGTTTCTCTCTAAAATTCCTTTAATATCTCCTTTTTCTAACATATATTCGCCATTTTTAAAGAGTTTGGACGAATTCCCAAGAGTTTCCTTACGCACCCCTTCGAAAAAGCATCCAAATACGTCGAATATTGGCCCAAAACAGCCAAAAGTCGGTTCGTGGTCGTCCGGGCCGCTGTCGACAAGTTCGAGCTCGCTGTCGGCGAGCGTTTCGGCCATTTTTCGGTGGTCTCGGGAAAATCTCGCCGTCGGTGAGATCGATCTCGCCGTCGGCGAGCAGGCTGCTGCGCGGCTCCACCGTTTCGCTCCGTTTGGCTCGGTTTCAACTCCGTTTCGCCCCATTTCAGTTGCGTTGCGTTCGTAACAGATAGCCCTACAAAATAAGCATAAAAACAACATTTCTTTAAAGTGTAATCTCATTCAAAAATATGCAAGAAGTGTAAAAGAGATTAAGCATCAAAAGACTTATCGAAAGGTGTCAGGGCATAATTTCATTTCTTGCTCGTTTTTGCTCCAAATTGCACCGTTTTTGCTTTCTTTTGCTCCAATCACCATTTCTTATACCTAAAACCAAAAAACATACAAAATACCTTCCTTTAAAGTATAATATCATCAAAAATAAGTAAAATTATATAGCAAAAAGCGTATATATTTTAGGCGTGTCAAAATCCCCCAAACTTAACTGTTACTTGGCCTCAAGTAACACTTTTACTACATAAAAATATAACTCAAGGAAATATACTTTTTACCTGTAATACACTAAAATTTTTCATTCAAAGGAATATATTGGTTAAACTTTTAGAAAGAAATTCAGTAACTTAGGTTAACACTACAAGAATAAGAATATTCAGCAATCAAGTCTAAGGGTTCTAGCCTTCTATTTATTTCAAGATAAACCATAATTTGTCACATTAAGAATGCCTTGAAAGATTATGTGAAAAAGAAGTTCATGCAAACTTCTTTAGAATGTAGGCTAATACTTGAAATATAAATTCAGAAATGAAATCAAGTTCTCCCTTTAGGGTGACTCAAGTGAAGCCAATTTTTGATTAGGCATCTCCTCAAGCTTCTCCTCATAAATATTTTTCTTTTCTTTTTCTTTTTCTTTTTTTTTTCTTTTCTTTTTCTCTTTTTTTTTAATGAGGATTACTATATCTGGAGAGCCTGTAATGATTTTGAACTTCACTCTCCTCTTTCTAAAGTTCAAACTTAAAACATATCCTTACTTTATAATTATGTATGAGCTTTATTATTCATCATAAAGTCACAATCTCTTCTTAACACATAATACTTTAAGTCTCTTAACATTTCAAAAATACAGTTTTCTTTACTTTAAATAGTTAACTATAATCAAATTCTTTCATACCAAATATCTTACCCTTATAAAATTAACTTTTATTACTAAAAAATTTCATCCAATCCTTCCATAATATTCAATTAAAATAAAAAGTTTTAGTTATCTCAAGCGAGTTTCAACTGCCTGAAGTTATGCTAATAATTTTTTAAAATATAACAATTGAGAACAAATAAAAGTTAATATTTTTCTTCCCCCCAAACTTTAATTTTAAAATATTTTGCAACTAATTCCATAAAATATAGCAGGAAGAAAAAGTAAAGGTTGAATATACTTACTACTACAACATTCTATCAAATTCATATCATGCATAATCAGGATAGAAAGACTGTAGGAGAAAGTAAATCTAGCCTAAAACATGCTTGTAATAAAATTACACTAAAAGGAAGTATTTTCACTTTAAAATTTTATTTTTCTTCCTACCCCAAACTTAAATTTTAACATATATAGCATTCAGTATAGAAAATATAAGCAGGAAGAAAACAATTTAGTAATTCTATCTACCACAAATGTCTATTAAAATCATTTGCAAGTATTCATTAGGACAGAATAATATGCAGCAGAAAGTAAATCTAAACTAATCATGCCAGAATGAAATTAACTAAACCAAAGTCTAACTAGCATAGCATGTATCAGCAAGGGAATATAAAAATGTTCTTCAAGACCTAAATAAAGTTGTAACACAAACATAAACACAAACACACAATTCAAATACAAACACAAATGATAAATGAGGTCAATTTTTCCTTTAACTCATCACATCTCACTAATTTACTTCCAATTTCTAACGGAATCACTACACTAGTAAATTAGGTACTTTAAAATAATTTTATAGATTATAATCCCAAAGATAACATTACCCCTGATAAATTGGTTTCCGGACACCAATCTCAGGCATCACCTAATCTTTATAATTAAGCACCTCTAATAGTTATAAAGATAGTGTGAGATCATCCTAATGTTATTCATCAAATAGGTTCGCGACTCCTACGTAATGAAAATAAAGTTGTAGAAAGGAAGTAACAAATTAAGATGGAACTATCATTGTTCGAAATTCATGATTTCTCTTGTAAAACTCAAGTCTGAGTGAGACCCAAGTCACAGTGGACTCGTCAATCCAACTACTACAAAAGAACATATAAGTCTAACCATAATAAGAAGTTAAGGAATCACCTCCCTCATGACACACAAAGATCAAATCAAACTGCTAATAATCCAAACATCTACCAATCATCAATCAAACTGATCAATCCACTATAAAGCAAATACAATAGATCACTAACAATCATGACTCTCAAGCACACTAAATCAAAGCACACAGATAACTATGGGTTGTCTCCCATAAAGCGCTTGGTTTAACGTCATTAGCCCGACAAATGATTCCACCTGGATCAAAATTCCATTTAAGTAATCCTCGATCAATCGCCCAATCTTTTTCAGATCCAGGAATTCCTATAAAATCCTCGAATTTTAATTTTTCATTTAGTTCTTCAATTTCAGTTGGATTTATATCATTGTTCCTCATATTTCCTTCTAGATCCAATATTCTTCTATTGATTTTCTGAAATTGCATATTAATATCATCCTTGAAATTAATAAGAAATGGATCTTTATAAGATACTTCAATATCTTCCAAATTTTGGATCAGATTCTCTTTAAATAATTTAGATTCAAGATCAAATTCTTCTATGTCACTCTTACGATTCAAGTTATCTTCCAATTCTTCCCCTTTATAATTATTAAATGATGGAGGATCTATCTTAGTTGAGAAAATAGGTTTTTTTAATTCCTTAGGAATTTCTTCCAGTGGTCTTTCAATATTCTTATCCTCTTTTCTCAACTCAAAGTTCTTTAGAAATATATCCTCAAATTCTCTTCCAAGTCTTAGTTCAATAATTTTATCTTGTTCATCATTCAATTCAGGTTTTTCTTGTGATTGAGTCGCATCTAAAGATATTAAGACTGGTTGTGTAGATGAATTCCCTGAATAGATAGGCTTTAAAATTGTATGGGGTACATCCATCTTAAGTTCATGAGATTTCTCAACAGATGGAATTAAAAGTTTACTATTTTTGGTAGCGTCCATCATTTCACACCTCTCCTGAACATACATACAGTCTTCTTTACATAACATTTTTGACTCATCATGAAAGTCTATTTCAATCTCATTTGTTAACTTACTCTCAAAACTTTCTTGGAAATGTTCTTTACTTAGATAATCAATTTTATCCATCCAAAAACAATCATCATCTTTTCTCTCGACTGGAAATTTCATACTCTTTAATACATCAAAAGTGACTTCATGGTCATTAATATTCATAGTCAACTCTCCTTTTTGCACATCTATCATAGCTTGTCCAGTAACAAGGAAAGGTCTCCCTAAAATAATTGAAATTTCTTTATCTTCCTTCATATCTAATATAATAAAGTCCAAAGGAAAGATAAATTTATCCAATTTAACAAGCACATCTTCTATAACTCCTTTTGGATAAATGATAGATCGATCGGCTAACATAAGGGTTACAGTAGTGGGAGAAATATCGATTGAACCTACCCTTTTAAATATAGATAGAGGTATCAAATTAATGCTTACTCCTAAATCACATAAAGCTTTTCCACATAATCTTTTTCCAATTGCACAAGGAATTGTAAAGCTACAAGGATTTTTAAGTTTTCGAGGAAAATTTTTCTGAAGTATAGCGCTTCACTCCTCACTTAGTGCAACTGTCTCGTAATTCCCAAATTTTCTTTTCCTGTTTAATATATCCTTTATAAACTTTGCATAACTTGGCATATGTTTCAAAGCTTCTGTGAAAGGAATATTTATCGTTAACTTCTTAAGTACTTTCATGAACTCTGAAAATTTTTTATTCAATTCATGCTGTCTAAGTCTTTGAGGAAATGGAGGTGGTGGTTTTTCCAAATTGATTTTAGTTGGAGATATTAATTTTTCTAGATCCTTAGAAACATGTTCTTCAGGCCTTTTAGTTTCCTTTGTTTCTCTCAAAACATCTTTTTCTTTTCTAACCACGTCCTCTATCTCTCTTCCATTTTTTAATTGGACAGCTTCTATTTGTTCATTAGTGTTCTCTTTAGGGTTGATCTCATTGTTGCTAAGAAGTGTTCCTTGTTGTCTATTGCTAAGTGAATTAGCAATTTGTCCCAGTTGATTCTCTATGTTTCTAATCGCAGCATTTTGACTTTGCTACTGGTTTCCCATTTGCAATACCACTTCTTCCACAGACATCTTCTTACCCTCAAATTGTTGATCATTGTTAGAGTCTGGTGGATATGAAAGTCTATAGTTTATGTTCCCATAATTATTCCAACTTCCATTAGGATTTGCATGATTATTTTCCCATTGTTGGTTTCCACCATCAGTAGTATGATTCCAGTTAAATTTAGGATGGTTCTCCCAATCTGGGTTGTAAAAGTTAGAGTACGGGTCATTTATGGTATTTAAAGTCTCATATGATAATTTAGAATCAATTATAGGCCCTAATGATCTTTCCTCACTTACAGGAGTAAATTGAGGTTGTTTCATTCCGAATTGGTCCAACTTCCTTGATATTGCAGCAATCTGAGATGCAAGAATTGAAATCGTATCCGTGTCATGAATACTAGCTACATTTTTATGATTTACCCTTGCAGAGGGCCATTGAAATTCATTTGTAGCTATTTCTTCAATTAATGCATACGCTTCATCAAATGATTTTGACATTAATGATCCACCAGCGGCAGCATCAATTATAGACCTAAGGGATTCTACTAACCCATTAAAAAAAGTTTGAATGATTAACCAATTGGGCAGAGCATGGTGTGGACACTTTTTTAGGAGTTCCTTAAATCTTTCCCAAGCTTCGTATATTGATTCCCCTTCATATTGACAAAATGAGATAATATCATTTCTAAGTTTAGTAGTCCTTGAAGGTGGAAAATACTTAGCTAGGAATTTTTGAGTTAACTCCTCCCAATTTTTAATAAAACCAGTTGCTAAAGAATATAACCACATTTTAGCCTTATCCCTTAGTGAGAAAGGAAAAAGCCTTAGTCTAACAGCATCGTCTGACATACCGTTATAACGAAATGTAGCACAAAGTTCTAGAAAATTTGATAAATGTAAATACGGATCCTCCAAAGGAGTTCCCCCAAACTGATTGTTCTGCACCAGTTGGATAATCTCAGGATTTATTTCAAATGAGTCAGCTTCTACGACAGGGTATTGTATACTTAAGTGAATTTCATCTGTCATAGGATTTATGCAATCCCTCAATAATTTATGATGATTTTCCAATTTATTATCTTGAAAGTTTTCCATTTCCACTTCTAGTTTTTTGAGTCCTTTACGAATTTTTATTTTTTTATTTTCTTCAAACTCGGGATCATAAGGCACAAGTCCTACAGATCCTTTGTTTCGCATACGTAACACAACAAATAATATATTAACAATTAAACAAATAAACGACGAAATATATTCAACACAACAAAACATTTTCACGAACAACTTATTTTTCACACAAACAATTTTTTCACAACACTTTTTCATATAAAAACACTTTCACACAAAAATAGTTTTTACGACACTACAGTTTTCCAAGTCTAAGCCTAATTATTTCAACTAAAATTATCCTAAAGTTCTTACCGAAGCTTCCCCGGCAACGGCGCCAAAAATTTGACCCGACCCGCAATTACACAGTAAATTAACTTCCAAAAGATGGCCAAAAACTTGACCCGATTATAAATAGCGGCTAGTGTGCAAAGTCTTAAATGATATAAAAATTAGAAAATATTTTACACACTAGGGGTACTACGCACGTATACGTATCGTTTCAAGTAATATAGAGTTTTCTTTAAAAACCCCAGTATCGATCCCACGAGGAAGTGAAGTAAGATGTCTTTAGTCAAATTCTAGTCTACTACTAATAGTCCTTAGTTTGGAATGTCGATTAAAATTTGTTTTATCTAAAAACTACTCCTAAATGCAAGTGTTAAATGTAATAGTAATTATAACTAAGTGCAAATAATAATTCTAAAGATAACCCTTTTTGGATAAATTGGTTTGGAGAATTTTGAGATTTTAAAAACTACTATTCTTATGTAATGAAATAGATAATGTATAGGAATGAGATGCATTAAATATTGTATGTGCCAAATAGGAGCAATCCTATTCTTTACCCTTTGGTCCAGGCATAAAGAACATTGACTAATCCTATGAGCAATCCTATTCTTTACCCTTTGGTCCAGGCATAAAGAACATTGACTAATCCTATGCTTGGTTACTGAATCTGCGGCTAGGCTGGGAGGATACCGGCTGCCACTTCGGAGCTCCCACGTTCCCCTCGCCTGAGGGCTAACAATCTATACTTCAGCACCCAAACAATAGGACCGAATTGAGGATTTTAGCCTGTCACTCTAAAATCCCCAATTCTACGCCCAATAATTATATTTCCCTATTTATTTGCATTCAACTTCCATGAACTTCACCATCCATGGAATTTGAATGTGGTTTCACTTTGTTGAGAATTACACTGCCCTTTCGGGTCGATGCAATTACAACGAATTTTAACACTACAATGAGCCCTTATTGCAATGTAAATGAAGTGCAAGTAAAAACCATCACATTTATAATTAAATTCACTTCTATCATGCATCACGAAATCCTAAACATGATTTCTACTCATTACAAAAGAAAAGTAAAAGGAAAACAATGGCATAATCTTCTTATGCCACTATTTCCAAAGAAGAAGAAAGAGTAAGAGAGATGCGTCACAAAGCACGAAGAAAACATAAAGGAAATTTCATTTAACAAAAGCAAATCCACTAAATAAACGTTTACAAAATTATAAGATAATGAAGAACAATACTTAGCTTTTTCCCCTTGAAAGAAAGACGAAGATTTCTCCCATAAAGTCTCCCGGTGATCCATGCAATGCTAGCGAAATCCCTTACAAATTCTCTCAAAATCTCCTCTCCAATCTCTCCAAAAGGGTAGAAATCTACATTTCTACTCTTAATCTAAGAATCCTAAACATTCCTCTAAGTTTTTCTCTCCTTTCCTCTATTGTTTCTCTCTAAAATTCCTTTAATATCTCCTTTTTCTAACATATATTCGCCATTTTTAAAGAGTTTGGACGAATTCCCAAGAGTTTCCTTACGCACCCCTTCGAATAAGCGTCCAAATACGTCGAATATTGGCCCAAAACTGCCAAAAGTCGGTTTGTGGTCGTCCGGGCCGCTGTCGGCGAGTTCGAGCTCGCTGTCGGCGAGCTTTTCGGCCATTTTTCGGTGGTCTCGGGAAAATCTCGCCGTCGGCGAGCAGGCTGCTGCGCGGCTCCACCGTTTCGCTCCGTTTCGCTCCGTTTCAACTCCGTTTCGCCCCATTTCAGTTGCGTTGCGTTCGTAACAGATAGCCCTACAAAATAAACATAAAAACCACCTTTCTTTAAAGTGTAATCTCATTCAAAAATATGCAAGAAGTGTAAAAGAGATTAAGCATCAAAAGACTTATCGAAAGGTGTCAGGGCATAATTTCATTTCTGGCTCGTTTTTGCTCCAAATTGCACCGTTTTTGCTTTCTTTTGCTCCAATCACCATTTCTTATACCTAAAACCAAAAATATACAAAATACCTTCCTTTAAAGTGTAATATCATAAAAAATAAGTAAAATTATATAGCAAAAAGCGTATATATTTTAGGCGTGTCAATAACCAAAACCCTTTCCCTTAGTTTTACCTAGGTATTCCTTGCAAAAATATGTTTAAATGCCTTAACATGTGTTTTAAGTGCAACTTGGGATGACGGAAAGACCCTCCGAGTACGCTTTTATTTAATTGCAATTTACTTTATTGCAATTTACTTACATGCACTGTACTTTACTTTTCTTGCATGATAAATAAAACTGTTGCATGAAAACCACAACCTTTAGGATAGTCCCTAAACTGAAACTAAAACTAAATTAAAAGTCATTGCAAGATAAAATTCACCGCCATAACATTCCAAAATATAAAACAACTCAAAATTTAATCACAAACCGAACAACAAAACTACAATTATAACTAAATTAAAATGTCTCATTGAATGATCGGGAATACCTCGGATGGTGTAACCCACGTGTTGCTAACGGGATTTCTCACGGTCTAAATGAAAGTGTGGAACTCATTCAGTTGAGTTTAGCAAATTCATCTGGACTAAGTGAATTCATTGAAAATAACGGTGCCGGGATGACAGAACCGTGGGATCTTAATCCGTTCTGTTTAACCAACATTAAGATTTGTTTAATTAAAATATTAAAAAATACTTGGATTTTGAGATTTTCTCTAAACTAAAACACTTCTCTCTTCTCTGATTTATGACTTCTAAAACTAAACCTCTGCAACAATAAGGAGCTTGGAGCATAGTGGGCAGCACGACCATCTTCGTCAGCAAAACTTGTGTCTACTTCAGGAAAACATTTCTTAGAATTAAACAACCAAAGCCATAGGATTTCGAGGTAGTTTGCTTAGTGAAACATAAATCCTCAACTTTTTGTTAGGCATTTGTATAATCATATTATGCAAATTAAGCCCTAACCGGTCTTAGGATTCCGAGGTAGTTGTTTGGTACGACATAAACCCTCACATCTTCGAGGCTATTTGTATGATCATGTCATACAAATATAAGTCCTAAATAATTAAAATTGGCAGGATTGAAACATTAAATAAACTCCTCAAATCTAAGCCAAACAATAGGATAGTTTGGGAAGTTGCCAAAATTCTTCTTGGATCTTCAGCTTCTCCTACTTCTCTTCCTTTGGATTCTTGAAATAACTGTTCCAAATTTGATCCATTCCCTATTGAAATTCCAAAATTCAATCATCTGAAAACCTTAAACTTTGAAATTCTTGAAAGCAAAACCACTGATCATTATCGAGAGTTTTCTTAAGTGTCTTCAGACATTTAAGATGTAATTAACTATAGGGGCTTGCCTTATATGGAACTTTAAGAACCCAAGTAATATAAACCCTGCTTAATTCATTTATATTAAGCAGGGGAACTTGTCGGCTTATAAAATTGTTTCGCAGACCAAACGGATGTCACAAATCTTCTAGTTTATTTAACCGAGCCCCATCATCAAGCAGTTTGTCTATTCTTCGGGATAGATACACGGTTTGTGGTGTGGTGCTTGTTTATATAAACTATTTAGGATGTGAGATCGGATTGAATTCATATCTTAAAATCTTCAAATTTAAAGATTATTTTCAAAAATCAAATACTACTTTTTAAATTATTTATTTAAATTAAATTAAAAATTCGTCAATAACTTCTGTTGGCGACCCCTTTTTTTAAAATACAACACACAACCTAAAAATATGCCGACAGCTTCTAAACTTGAATATTCTAGGGGTATGTGTTATCTTAAATTTCATTTATTAGTTCACTACCCTAGAATTCATAATTGATCTAATTAATTATGATTTTCATTTTAAGTTAGTGTAAATTTTTTTTTTGTATTTTTTATTTTAATTTTGATTTATTTCAGTCTCATAGATTTGGTCAACATGAAAATCAGGGCATTCAAAGGTTGACATTTTGTATTTAGTTTACTAGTCGAAGATGTTCTCCATTCAGTTTTATCCCTAGGTTTGTTTTTTTGGTATTAGTTTGAAGTTTTTCATTGAAGTATATGATTTGATATAAGAGTTTACAAATATGAGATTGTGAGCTTAAAATTTCAGATAGTGAAGAGTACACAAATACGAAGAAAGTACATAGCTATTTTACATGGAGAAAACTAAATATAGATAGAGAAAACACAAAGAAATTCTACATAATGAAAGCTACACATGAATGGTGTAATAAACATAGAGGATTTACATGGTGAAAAGTACATATTGAAAAAATTATACATGGATGAAGAGTACAAAGTGAACTTCGATATAATGAAAATTACACCTAAAACCTAGTATTTTACATGAAAGAACAAGCAAGGAAAACTAAACATGAGAAATAACTTTATTTTATATATAAGAAATATATTTACATAAAAAAAAATTAGATGTGCAAAATAAATGAAATTCTCATATACAAAGTTCTCATGAGATGAACATTACATAAGAAAGCTATATGAAAATTTTGCATCAAGAAAAAATGAGAATGTAGTAGTGTTAAGGTTCAGCCATTAGAACAAGATGAAGATGAAAAAGAAACAAAAGGATGGTGGTTTGTTCGACCAAGAGTAGAAGGAAAAGACGATAATGTGGTGGTGAGAAAAAGAGAAGAATAAGAGAATAAGGTAGTGATGAGAAGAAGAGAAGAAGAAGAAGACATAAATGTGAAGTGAAGAAGACAAATATAATGACAAATCAAGAAGAAGAATTGAGGTAAAGAAGAATAAGAAGAAGAGAAGTTAAGTGAAAAAGAAATGAAGTGAAGAAGAAGATTAAGTGAATAAGTTAAGGGAATAAAAAAAAGTTGATGTGAAGAAAAAGAAGAAGAAGAGGAGGAGGAGGAGGAGGAAAAAGTGAAGAAGAAAGAATGTCAATGAAGAAGACCGAACCAAAAATAATCAGAGTAGGAGACTGCATGAAGGAGAGGAGTGGAAAACTCTCTATGGGCTTTTCATGTATGCCCTCCTCAAATAAGGAGGTTAGACTTCTTTTAATATCCAAGGAATAAAAGGAAAAGGTTGGAAGTGATTAAAGCATTGAAATTGAGTAGGAGGAGGAAGAGAAGGCGTAGCTACACGACCTTGGTGGTGTGGCATAGCTACACTACCTTGGTGGCGTAATTATGTTTCTCTCTTGAGTTGAGTGACATTTTACACCATCTTCTGGTGTGGTTTTATCAGTTATGGTGCATAGGTGCCGCTCAAGGAGGTTCCAAGCTCTTGGGTGACGTACTGACACCACTTCTAGTGCATCAATTATTTTCATTTGTTAAGCTTTTTGAAGTTGTCAGCTTATCTTATCATCTTCATATAATTCTCTTTCTAGATAAATCTCTCTTTAAAGAGGAAATTATAAGAAAAACGTATAAGAATAATGTGGAGAACTTTCATTAGGTAACATTCTCGTGATAGGCCAAGAGCATACATCCAAAATGAGATTGGATTAAAAATGCCTTTGAAGCATATCTGTGAAGAGAACCCTATAAAAGTAACCCACAACTAGAGAGCTAAGTTTCGATCCTTGTTCTGGGTCAAGAGCAGCTCACAAAGGAATGTGTCTCGTTAGTTAAACACTTCTTGAGGGAAGCCTAAGAATACTCTCGGTATGAATAATCTTTGTTACATAACTTTTATATGATTATTTAAGAGATAAACATATTTTAATCATCTAAAGTGGGAAAATTTTGGTGCCTTCGATGCCAACATCAGACCATTAGGCAGAGGGTGAATCACCATAATCACTATCGTAACGAAACATAGGCACGTGGAGCCCATGAGATGATATCAATGATTGTTTCAAGAGGATGATAGGACTCAAAAGAGGTCTCAATAGGAAGTGGGAATAATTCATTAGCAGGTAGAGGAAGCCAGGTCAGCATATTATGGCTCCTTCATCTTAAGTTAAGTAGGCTCTAAGTTTACCTAGTCGTGAAGGTAATCGAATCAACCTAACCAGAGATCTCTTGTTAGCAATCCATGAATTGCGTCGTTCAAGAGAATCCCAGTAGTTATAAGGACAGAGGAAAGAGACATCTAATTTTTCATCACTATCTAAGGAGGTAATAGAAAAAGGTGGGACTTGTACTCATAAATTGATAATGAGGATGCCACTAAAAAGGAGAAGAGGAGTGGTATCCAACTACATAGCTAGAACCGACCCAAAAAGGACATATGCCCTTGTTGGGTCGAGAGAGCCTGACTTGGGGGTTTCTGCACACAAGCACAAACTCCGCGCGGCGGACACTTAGCGTAATTTTAATTCTTTTAGTAACAAGTATATAATATATTCTTTTAATCACAGAGTTACCCTTTAACGCAAGTATACGTATCGCTCAAGCAATACAGGGCTCTAGTGGAGTCCTGGATATCGATCCCACAGGGAATATTTTAGAGGCTACAGTCTAGGATTATAGAAATCAATTCAGAATCACAACTAAATCGAAATTGCCTATCTGTCACTAATATGCAATCGACAATATTATTAAGGTTTTAATTAAACTAGTTCTACTAACAGATAACTAAGTCTACTAAAGTAAAGTTCAAATAGTAAGCAAGAATCATTCTCCTTTGTTAAGATATTTAAGTGAATAGATAATTAGAATTAGTTTTAAACGGTGTTGTGGCAAATAGGAGCATACCTATTCTTTACCCTTTGGTCCAGGCATAAAGAACATTGACTAATCCTATGCTTGGTTACTGAATCTGCGGCTAGGCTGGGAGGATACCGGCTCTCACTTCGGAGCTCCCATGTTCCCCTCGCCTGAAAGCTAACATCTACACTTCAGCACCCAAACGATAGGACCAAATTGATGATTTTAGCATGTCACTCTAAAATCTCCAATTCTATGCCCAATGAATATTATTTCCCTATTTATTTGCACCCTCCTTCCAAGGACTTTGACCTCCCTGAATCTCGGATGTAATCTTTACTATAGTTGTCAAACTCAACAGATTTTAACTACTCCATTGGACAGATTGAAAGTAAATTAAGAATTAAGTAAAAGATTATCATAGATTCTTTAAACTTTATGGCACACTAATTTAATTTATCATTCACAAAAATACCAAAACAAGGAGAAAGACAGAACAACTACTCAGAATTCATGGAGAGGATGCAATAAAACTTGGATTTCATATATAAAAGTAAAGTTCTACAAACTAAAGTAAATAAACACAACTTATCTTAAATTCCTCCCCAAGCAAACTCATTGAAGTTCCTCTAAATCTCTTCCTTTCTTTACAGTACGTGGAATTCTCCTTCGAAACGGCAATACAGAAGAGATCTCTCACTTCCTTTTCACTTTTACACTCCATCGAAGAATTCCTCTCAATATCTCTCTTTGAACTCATTATTTAACACTCACTAATAACTACAATGGACACTAGTGGACTCTCTAATTTACACTAAGTAACTATTAGAAGACTTTAATATAACTTTTTACAGACTCTTAGTGACTTTTAGAGGACTCCAAAAGGACATTTTTTTGGCCTAAAATGGTTCTTTTTAAAGTTGTTGAAGAGTCTCCAAGGGTTTTCCAAGCATCCCTTTGAAAATCGTCCACATTCGACGTATTTTGTGAAAGAACCGTCGATCCTGCCGTCAGCGGCCTCGAGCTCCGCAGTCGACGGCCTTCTAGAAACACTTTCTTGAACTGACTTCGCTGTCGACGGCCTCGACCTCCACCGTCGGTGGCCTCCCTTAAAATATATTATGAACTCTCGAAAAAATCACGCTGTCGGCGTCCTAGGTGAAATATTCATAATTTAGTCATTTTTGCTCCAAATTTGCTCCTTTTGCATATTTTCACTCCATTGTCCTTAAATTTTCATACATGCAGAAAAACACCAAAAATACTCTTTCTTAAAGTGTAATATCATCAAAATCAGTATAAAATAAGCATGAAATTCTTAACATTTTTTCCTTGGGTCAGAGCCTCTAACACCCTAGTTGTTCGAGAGAATCTCCTTTGTAGAATTTTATGCTCGGCTTGGTCGATTGAAGGAGCATTGAATGATGAAGTTATTTTTGCAATTGATTTAATTGTGGAGGCCTTGCTAGGGATGATTTTGATTATTTCCATGTTATGATGTCCGTTTTAAACTGGCTCGAGCTCCATGCAGAAAAGTAAGTCATATTTTAAATTGTTGAAAGATTTAAATTTTAAATTTTAAATTTTATTTTGAATAGTTTATAATTAAGATTTTTGAAATGAGACATTTTTGTCCTTAATGAGCTTAGGTTGCATTTTTTATTAGATTTCTAGATAAAGCAGCAATCCATGAAAGTGAAAAGGCAAGCACAATGCAGAAAATAAAATACGCCAAACAAAATATAAGAGGTCATTGTCATTAGGTCAGCGACATATCTCATAAAATTAGGAAAAGTGGTCAGGCTCCACATATATAAGACTGGTCATAATTCTATGCTAGAATGAAAATTTGAAATTAAGGTGTGGGACACAAGCCTCTACTTTTGTTCCTCGTCACGTGGTTTGGTGAGTCATGCGCCTTGGAACCAATGCCCTAACTCTATTTACAATACAAACTCAAATGCATGATAAAATAAAAATAAAGTACTCAACCTGCAGAAAAGTTAGCACGAATATCATGCAATACGTATGAGCCATGCATGGTGGGAGGAGCATTTAGCAGCACCTATAGAAAATGATAGCTTTCAAGTCATTACTTGCTCCTCTCATTTTCTATATGTATGTGTTTATTCATGGCTCTTTACAAGAAGACCGCCCTTAATTTACTATTGTGCATGTCAAACTCAGTAAACCACAAAAGCATCATATAAAAAGATGCCCGACTAGGGCAACCGATCTAGTAAATAACTATAACTAGACATCAAAAATACTACCTAGCATCATAGCTCCCACATATCACCAAATCTAATGAAAGTTTCCTAAACAACATCTAAGGGCATAAATAGGGGTACAAGCTACTTGTATGGATTTAACAGAGTTGTCAATACCCACCCCACCCTGAAGATTTAAGGGTTATAATATATGTCAACTAAAAGGAATTTTTAAAAATTTAACCCACACATGGCCTAGATTGTTAATTTCATAATTTTGAAAATATAGCAGGTATTTAAATGTGAACCCGCACATGCAAGGTCAAACATGTTAGATCTCTGGAACCTTAGCACAACTATACTTGTGTTGATCTTGATTCAATAACTCGCATTGGTCACCGAGATTTACCAAGCAAGAAATGCTCTGTAAAGCATCACAATCAACTTATCAATCACTCACTTAACGAGTATAATCTATTTTCAAGACACACAAGGTGATGCTTATGCAATCATGCAACTTGATACAATCAATTAGGTACACATTGTGCACTTAATGGGTTCATGGGCTTTAAAGCATAACCTGAATTAAGCATACAATTTGGATATCTTATGACATTTAATGAAGATGCCACAAGAGATGCGTAGCATTCTCACCATTTAGGAGGTTCACACACCAATGGGCAAGCATTGATAGCCACCACTCATCCATTATTTACAAGCATTGAGTCACACACATATGGTGGCATATGTGTGCAGTAATACTGCTGGTGTTGGTATGCAAAAAGACACCGCATGCAAACATATGCCAAAGGAAAATTTAATTTTAATGTAAAAATATTTAACATATCACACATTTAAAAAATCACTTTTATGCACACAAGCATGAATTCAAAAAATTTAAAATGACCACATAAGTAAAGTGCAAGTGCAGGCAGTGCACCATGGAATTGATTGGTTGATCAGACCTTCTTGGTCTATCAAACCAAAGTGTGGTCTTGTGATCTGCATTGGTTGCTGATTAAACCAAAGTGATTAGTTTTACTGATCGGGCCTTCGTAGCTGATCAAGCCAAATTGATTGGTTTTACCGATTGGGCCTTTGTGACAGATCAAATCCACTTGATTGTGTATATCGATCAGGCTTTCATTGTTGATCAAACCAAAATGTTGGTTTACTGATCAGGACTTCATAATAGATTAAACCAAAGTGGGTGGTTGATTAGAACTTCGTGGCTGATCGAACCAAACTGTAATATTGTGATCGGCCTTGGTGGCTGATAGAACCAAAGTGTGGTTGATCAGAGCTATGTGGCTGATCAAACCAAAATGTTGTTTTTTGATGGACCTTGGTGTCCAATTAAAACAAAGTGTTGGTTGATCAAAACTTCATGGTTGATTGAACCAAAGT
Source organism: Papilionanthe hookeriana x Papilionanthe teres (assembly GCA_022702705.1). Taxonomy (NCBI): domain Eukaryota; kingdom Viridiplantae; phylum Streptophyta; class Magnoliopsida; order Asparagales; family Orchidaceae; genus Papilionanthe; species Papilionanthe hookeriana x Papilionanthe teres. The sequence continues at coordinate 26,396,071 of CM040426.1, forward strand.
TGGTGGCTGATCAGACCTTCGTGGTTGATTGAACCAAGGTATGGATGGCTGATCGGGCCTTTACGGATGATCAAACTAAGGTACAGTCTTGTGATCGGCCTTGGTAGTCAATCAAACCAAAGCTGGTAGTTGATCTTTCCTTGATGGCCTATCAAACTAAAGTGGTTGATTGATCGAGCCTTAGTGGTTGATCGAATGGAAGTGTGGATGTGATCGGTCTTAGTGGCTGATAGAACTAAAGTGGGTTGTCGGGCCTTCATGGTCTATTGAACCAAAGTATAATTTTGTGATGAACCTTAAAGAATATTTGAACCAAATTTTGGTTTTATGATCGGCCTAGGTGGTCGATCAAACCGAAGTGTTTAGTTTTATCGATTGAGCCTTCGTGACTGATCGAACTAAAGTGTGATTTTGTGATCAAGCCTTCATAGCCGATTGAACCAATGCGTGTGGTTGATCATACCTTCATGGCCAACCAAACTGAAATGCTGATTTGTGATCGAACTTGGTGGATGATCAAACTAAAGTCTTTGGTTGATAGGACTTTTATGGTCAATCAAACTAAAGCATGGTTTTGTGATCAGCCTTATTGGGTGATCGAACCAGATTGATTGGTTTTGTAATCGACCTTGGTGATTGATCGAACCAAAGTATGTGCATATGCAAAGTGTCATGTAATACATGTAGATAATGCAAAAAATACATGCAAGAGACATATCTGTTGACCTCACTTTTGGTTGAGGTCTAATCTCTCTTTAGAATAGCCTAGGGGTGTCGGCGAATTTTAATTTTTAACTTAAATATATATATAATTTAGAAAGTAGCATTTGATTTTGAAAATAAATTTAAGTTTGAAAATTTTAAGATATGAAATCAAACCGATCTCACATCCCGAATAGTTTATATAAACGAGCACCGCATCACAAACCGTGTATCTATCCCAAAGAATAGACACACTGCTTGATGATGGGGCTCGATTAAATAAACTAGAAGATTTGTGACATCTGTTTGGTTTGCGAACCGACTTTATAAGCCGACAAGTTCCCTCGCTTAATATAAAGAAATTAAACGAGGTTTATATTACCTGGATTCTTAAAGTTCCCTATAAGGGCAAGCCCCTATAGTTAATTACATCTTAAATGCCTGAAGACACTTAAGAAAACTCTCGATAATGATCAGTGGTTTTGCTCTCAAGAACTTCAAAGTTTAAGGTTTTCAAAGGTTTGGATTTTGGAAATTTCAAAAGGGATTAGCTAAAATTTGGAACAGTTTATTTTAAGAGTCCAATGGAAGAGAGGTAGGAGAAGCTGAGGATCCAAGAAGAATCTTAGCAACTTCCCAAACTATCCTGTTGTTTGGCTTCAATTTGAGAGTTTATTTAATGTTGTAATCCTGACAATTTTAGTTAATTATGACTTATGCTTGTATGATATGATTACACAAATAGCTTCGAAGATGTGAGGTTTTATGTCGTACCAAACAACTACCTCGGAGTCCTAAGACCGGTTAGGGCTTAATTTGCATAACACAACTATGCAAATCCTTACAAAAAGTTGAGGATTTATGTTGCACTAGGCAAACTACCTCGAAATTCTATGGCTTGGTTATTTAATTCTAGGAAAGGTTTAGCTGATGTAGACACAAGTTTTGCTGATGAAGATGGCCGTGCTGCCCACTATGCTCCAAGCTCCTTGTTGTTGCAGAAGGTTTAATTTTGGAAAGTGAAAATCAGAAGATGAGAGACGTGTTTTGGTTTAGAAAAATTTTTAAGGTTCAGGTGTTTTAACATTTTGTTAGGGGAATCTTAAAGTTGATTATAACAACACCGGTTAAGATCCTACAGTTCCATCATTCTGGCACCGTTATTTTCATCGGATTCACTTAGTCCAAATGAATTTACTAAACTCAACTGAATGTGTTCCACACTTTCATTTAGACCGTGGGAAATCCCGTTAGCAACATGTAGGTTACATCATCTGAAGTATTCCCGATCATCCAACGAGACGTTTTAATTTAATTGCAATTGTAGTTTTGTTGTTCTGTTTATAATTAAAATTTGAGTAGTTTTATGTTTTGCATGTTGTGGCGGTGAATTTTATCTTGTTGTGACTTTTAATTTAGTTTTGGGTTTCAGTTTTGTATCTATCCTAAAGGTTTCAGTCTTCATGTAGGGTGTCAATCTTGTTTAACATGCAAGAAAAGTAAAGTTCAGTGCAGGTAAGTAAATAAATTGCAATAAAATAAAAGCGTACCTGGAGGATCTTCTCGTCATTTCCAAACTGTACTTAAAACACATGTTAAGACATTTATATATTTGCAACATGTACCTAGGTAAAGCTAAGGAAAGGTTCTGGTTGTCTACCAAAATCCTAATCCAATTACTAGTCAATCCCTATGACGTCTAGGTTCTTTCGTTTTTTTGGATGATTTTCTTCACCAAAGAACAGATAAGTTCGATTATTCTTCTTAAAACATCTCATTGCATTGAGAAAGTGCTTAGAACGGGTCCTAAACATCTTTTTCAATACTTCTGAGATTATTTCGAGTCTGAATGAATTTTGTTGTAGAGGTGAATCAATCATCCAGAAATTTTAGTTAAGTTTTAACTCTTGCTCAGTGAATTAGGATGTTTGAATGTCCTATGAGTGAAGTGACATTCCACTTGATGCTCCATTTAAGAGTTATGATAACGAAAGCCTTTAAGGGCAAATTAATTTATTAAAGATTTTAATGATTTAAAATTGGAATTGATGATTTAAAGTGGTTTAATTTAGTTATGAAATTTTAATAATTTTAAGTTTGGAATAGAGTTCAAGTTGTTTTAATTTAATTAAATCTTTACATTTTAAATGATCTCAATGTATTACATTAATTTGGGTTGAAAGAGGTGTTTAGATTATTCAATTTAGATTTTAATGATTTAATTTTAATTTAATTGAAATATTTTAGGTTAATTTTTAATTGGTTTGATTTTTAATTATGAATTATTTTTTAGGTTGATTTTGATGTTTCAAGTTTATTTTAGATTTGCTTTCAAGTGATCTTTGAGATTAATTTTTAATGTTTTAAATTTATTTCAATTTGATTATCAAGTTATTCAATGTTTTAAGTTTTAATTTAATAAGGGTTACTCTTTTTCTTTTAATTATTTAATTTATTAATTTCAATTATCACTTTAAATTTAATTAAAAACTAAATATTATTAAAGTGATTCATTTAGGGATTTTAACTTAAGTGATTATAGTCTCCCTAAATTATATCCCCATTTTAATAATTTAAATTTCAATTAATCTTCCAAAATTTAAATTATTTAATTAATTAAGGTTTCATTTTTTTGGATTACTAGAAGTGATTAATGCATTCCTACCCTTTTATTTCCCAAAGTTTCAATCATTTAAGAGAAAATTAAGATCAAATATTTTACCCTCCATTTTGATTAAACCTAAAGTTTTAATTAGGGGTTAAAATTCTTAATTACTATTATGCCCTTTTAAGCCTAATTATTTCATAACTCATCAAATTGAGCTCAAATGAGCTTGAAATTTTTATGTCACTTCACTCACATGTCAATTAAGACATTAAAGGAGAAAATGTGATTTTTCTATTTTTAATTTAATTTATATAATTATTTTAATGAAAAATAGGGATTTTCAATGGAAATTCAACAACATGACTAAGGTAAGGTTTCTGTCCTTAAGAAAAATATGGGGTGTTCCTATCGGCCAGAGGACCACTTGGACCAATTTTGGTGATTTTTCAAATTATATTTTATTTATTATGATTATTTTGAGTTTTGGAGTATTAATTAATTATAAAATAAAATTAAATTTCAAATATGGATTTTATATTTTTCTTAAATCTCTCTATCCTCAAGAAACTCAGAGAAATAAATTTTATAATTTTATGATTTTTTTTTATTTATTAGAATTAATTTAGTGAAAAGATTAAAAAAATACATTTTTAATATTAAAAATTGTTTTAAGGCTTTAAAATTAAATATCTTAACCTAGAGACTTAGGAAAAATATTTGGTTTGTTCCTAAGTGATTAGGAGTCAAAATATGACATTTTTATGATTTTTATTATTTATTAATTAAAATAAGGTAGAAAATGAAAATATTTGAAAAATTCCAATTTTAATCTTCTTAGACTCTTCTGATATCAGAGAAGTCCCAAAACTGATTTGGTGAATTTTTGAAATGTATTTTTAGAGTTATGAATTTTTAAAGTTTAATTTTGGTCATGTGACTTAATTAGTACATTTAGTGGGGCTAATCACCTCCAATTGATCTCAAATTTTTATGTGAGGTCCCTCTGATCCTAACGACCAGTGGAGAATTGTTTTCAAGTTATTTTGATGTATGGTTAACCCAAATCAAATAAAATTCAGTTTTGAGTATTTAGGCCAATTAGGGTTATTCTTAATGAATTAACTCAAAATACATTTTTCCTAGGGTCCTCTGGTTCTAAGATACCTCCCCAAATTTTCCTAGAATTTTTTGAATAACATGTAATTATGGGAATTAAAATTCCAAAACAGAGACATAAAATTGAAAAATACATAACTTGCCATAGAGATGGCCCCTGACCTTGGAAAATTCAGGGAATGTTCCCAAAAACAGAGGCTAAAAAAGCCCTTTGTCTCATGCCATGGTAAATTGTATGCATGTATGGAGAATTAAAATACTGAAAACAGTAAATAATTAATTAAAAATAAAATATTCATCAAAACAACATAATTCTTTTTTTAAATTATTCTCTTCTATTCACTGAGCAAGAGAGTATTTTTATTTTATTTTTGTGATTTTTCTACACAAACTTATGGATTTTCTAAGTTTTGGGTATTCAATTAATTCACAAAATAGGGATTTTTCTACTTATCCACGCGGTGCCGCGTCAACCTTAGCAACTCCGAAGCCCTACGTGTCGCGCTCCCATTCGACGCTGCCACCTGAGTCAGCAGCCACGCGTCCCACGGTCCCGCTCCGTCTTCTGGTCAGACGCGATCTGCACCATCCATTTGATACACGCTTGATCCAACGGCGGCTGGTCATCGTCTCCGACTGGTCCCGAGAGCCGTCCACACTCAAAGCCTGAGATCTCTCTCATTTATTAACATATTTTTGTGTTCTTATTCTCTATGGATTTTTCTTGAGGAGACGAACACATCCATACGGTTTACATGCTATGAAATTGATTCAAATGAAATGGAGAATTCACAGAAGCTCGGGAGGGAGAAGTGATCCATACCTTGGCTCTGAGAAGTGAAGCTTCAATCAGAGAGTTGTGGCACCTTTGATTGCACCCAAGGAAGCTCCAGATGAAGTTTCTGGCTCTGAGGAATTGCCTAGGTACAAAAATGACCAAGGCCGATTTTAAACCTTGGACTCTGGAAGCAATCGCTGGCCTGGTGAGGGGGCTTTTGCTGGGGAACTTCTTCTCTACCTCTGGTGAAGGTGTGGGAGAAGTTAATTTGGATTTGATGGAGTCTCAAGGGATGTCCTGTTCTGGCCTGAGAATTATGCTCCAAAATTGAGCTCAATCAGTGGAAAATAAGGCAGGAGGATAGTGGGGATGAGTTGCTCTAGGCTAGGGGAAGCTCTGTGAGGAGTTTGGTGAAGTTCTGTGAAGGTTGATTTTAGCCAACCTTTTAGCCGAGAGGAATGGCTGGTTTAAATAGACATGGTTAGGGGCTTCCCAGGCGCAATTGAGGGCTGGGATTTGCTGCTTAGGGGAGTAGAGGAAGAGCTATGGTGGCCAATTAGGATGGGGCAGCTCAGCAGGTGAAATTTGATTTTTTGAATCCATTTAGACCTCTCGGCCATGGTTTTTTCCAGTGGCCTAGTGGCTGGCCGGCCAGGGTCAAGTCACTGTTCTGATCAGGGAGGTCAGTGCTTGAGACTTGTGAGCTCAATTGTCCAATGCCATGTGTAAAGGGGCTGAATTGAAGTGGAATGGAGAAAGGCTTATTTTGGGTCCTATTTGGTCAACCCATAGTTTTAGGCTTGGTGCACCACCCAAGTCCTAGTTTTGGGCTGAAAAGAGTCCTTTGGGTCAGCCAAGATAAGGTGGTGAGGTCTTTATCAAAATTGTTTAAGTTAATTTTTGGTTAGGGTGTAGCATAAATAAGGTTAAAAAGGCTTAATGAAGGCTTAGGAAAGGTTCCCCTCTTCTTGCCATACATGAATAGGTGAGGTGTCTAAACTCTCATGGATTCATATTGCTTGTAAATGGCTCCCATTTGGCTCACATTTGGCTTGGAAAAGGTTGGCTTGTTTCATGAAAAAGGTTTTTAGTCATTTTTGATGAATTTTTGGGAGATTGTCATGTGCCTTGATTTAGAATGATTTGATGATCAATTAGAACTTTAGGGATGATATTAAATTGAATGCATGATGAGGGAGAGTGTTATATGGGCTTTGGATGAATTTTTGGGCTTTTGAATTTGGTGGAAGTGGGCTTTTAAGTTTTAAAATGGATTAGTGGATGGAAATTTTGTGAATGGCCATGCCAAATAAGTGTTGGGTTTAGTTTAGGGATGTGTCTTGAGTGATTTGGAATATATGTGAAATAATTTGGAGTTGAATTGGGTTTAATTTGGGCCTCCTTTGTGATAGGGTCAAAGTGGGGCAAATTGGGCTAACTTGGGCTAATATTGGATATGATGTAAAATTGATGTTGAAAAAGGTTTATTGGAGTGTTACAAAGATTTTTTAATTTTGGATGGGCTTTGTTTTTGGGATTTGGGCCTATTTGGGTTTATGGTAAGTTTAGGCCAATTTAGGGAATTTTTTATTTGGGTTAGGTTTGAGTGAAGTTTGGGTTCAAATTTTGGGCAAATCAAGTTAGTGTTTTGTTTGTGGGGATGTTAGGGAGGTTTTAGAAAAGATTTGGGGCTAATTGGGATTGAGTTGGGTTGGTTTGGGCTAAGTTTAAGATATGGGCCAAAATTGGGCTTTAAGTTTCAAATTAAAATTGGATCCACATGTTGGTAAGATTGGGTTTGGATTTGGTCTAAATTGATATTGGAGATATTAAATTGAAGTTTAGAACTGAATTGGATCAAAATTGAGGTCAATTGGAGTGATTTGGTTTGACATTGGGCTCACTTAGGTTAAAAATTGGTCAAATTGAGGATTTTGGGAAAAGTGGGCTAAATTGACAAAATTGACTTATGGTGTAGTTGAACAAAATGAAATTGGGAATATTTGGGATTTTTTGAAATTTTCTGGGAATTTTTTGGAATTTTTTGGATTTTTGGGCTAAATGGGTATTTTGGGTATTTAGAGGGTATCAGGGGGTATTTTTGGAAATTTTGGTATATTTAGCTAAGGATGATCAATTTGAATGGTGAGGAAATGTTTAGGATTGGTTTTTGAGGAATTTTGGGAACTTAGGTAACTTTGCAAATTTTGGGCAATTTCAAGGGTATTTGGTAGGTTTGGTGTGTTTAGGGCCCCGGGAGTCAAAAATTGAAATTTTGGAAAAATGAAGATTGATTAGGTGTGGGTGAAATGGGACCATTTTGGTTGAGCCATGAAGCCATATTAAGCCCATAAGAGCCATGAGAGGACTCATTTAAGGCATTCACTATGTTGTTCCTAACCCTCTTAGCCAAAGGCCAAGGGTTTAAGGTCCATCCATACGAATTACCTACATGTGTCAGAGAGTCAAATTAGGTATGAGAGGTTTTAGGACTTGGAATGTGTGTGAAAATGTAGTGTATGTTCAAGTCAACGCTCACCAGACCAGACCACCCAGGGTAGTCCTAAAGCCATAGAGTTCTATAGGGAACTCATCCTTTAAACCTCCACATTTTGATCTTAACCCTCCAAGTAGTTTGGGGGTTTACAATCGAACATGTGGGCTCAAGGAGTTAAGAGGTGGTTTGAGTTTCTAAGTGGTGGGTCCCATTTCTAGTCCTTTAGGAAGTCAAAGAGAAAACCTATGGCTAGATCCTAAGTGCTTAGGAGAGAAGAAAAGACCTCATCAAAAATGAGGTCAACAAATGGACCCCCCATAGGTGTGGTTTGCTGACGGAGCACACCGCACGTATTGGCGTTGACCGAAGAGATCAACAAAACCAACACATACATCTAAGTGAGACACTTAAAACAGAGTATAGAAAATTTTCGCTGGGGAGTGTCAGGTAAATCTCCAAGACTGAAGATCCCTGAACTCCCGCTGAGGATAAAGGAGGCGAATTTTAGTTCACAAGATCTAGAGAGATTGGACTTAGAATTCATTTCATTTTCTGTTTCAAGTTTTAATGTGTGAGTTTGGACTTTAGTTTGAGTTTCAATTTTGGTCGAAATTTGATTTAAGATTAATTTCAAGGTAGATTTCGTGGAAATTTTGGATTTGAAGTGAGCATTGGAACCTAGGTTCCAACCTCAGAATTTGAAAGAGAACTAGAATTTAGGCTCTATTCTCGAAGAAGAGAGTTGGAATTTAGGCTCCAACCTCGGACATAAGATCAAAATTTAGGTACTGATTGAAAGGGACGAGGACTGGAATTTAAGTACCAGCCTCAGAGAGAGAATCGAAATTTAGGTACCGACCTCGCAAAGGATGAGAATCAGAATTTGGGTACTGATCTCGAAAGAGTGAGAATTGAAATTTAAGTATCAAACCTGGAAGAGAATCGAAATTTAGGTATGGATCTCGAAGGAGAGTTGGAATTTGGTACCGACCTCGAAAGGAGAGAACTGGAATTTGGTACAAGTCACAGAAGTTTAGAATTGAAATTTGGTATCAATTCGGAAGAGAGTCGGAATTTGGTACCGACCTCGAAAGGAGAGAACTCGGAATTTGGTACCGGCCTCGAAGTTTAGAATTGAAATTTGGTATCAATTCGAAGAGAGTCGGAATTTGGTACCTACCTCGACAGAGAGAACCGGAATTTGGTACCAGCCTCGGAAGTTTAGAATTGAAATTTGGTATCAATTCGGAAGAGAGTCGGAATTTGGTACCGACCTCGAAAGAGAGAACTGGAATTTGGTACCAGTCTCGGAAGTTTAGAATTGAATATTGGTATCAATTCAGAAAAGAGTCGGAATTTGGTACTGACCTCGAAAGAGAGAACTGGAATTTGGTACCAGTCTCGAAAGTTTAGAATTGAAATTTGGTATCAATCTCGAAAAGAGAGTCAAAATTTGGTACCGACCTCGAAAGGAGATAACTAGAATTTGGTACCAGTCTCGAAAGAGAATTGAAATTTGGTATCAATTTGGAAGTTTGTATTTGACTTGGTTTTGAAGATTCTGTGGAGATTTTAGTTTAGCGGAAGATTGGAATGAGACATGAAAGTGTTTCACATCACACGAGAATTGATCAAAGTTTGATTATTTGGCGAAGGATATGAATCCATGCGATCAGGACCAAATCGAAAATTTTTGTGGTTCTGTGTCAGTAGATTCAGTCGACCTTCTTAAAAGAGGGAAGAAATCGTGGAGAGTCAAAAAGAGATTTGAGAACAACCGAAGGCTGGGGATTCCAGATTCAATAATTTGTTTTAGTTGCTTGTTGTGATTTGATTTTAGCTTGATTTTCAATTTAGGGTTCACATTTATTTGGAGTTCGTTTTGACATTCAGATTTTTAAGAGAGTTCTTATTTGTTTTTTTTTTCCTTCGTTCTTCGTTCGAAGTTCATTTAACTTAATGGTGTTTCCCAGTCAATTGGCACAAAAAGAGGTGAAGGCAAAACATGACATGGTCATTTTCATTCCCATCTTGTCGAAAATACATCATACATCTTGATCCAAAACATGATGATATTTTCTTTGAAGATTCAGTATCTCATACAATCCACATAAATCCAAAACGGATTGTGTAAGATTCTTGCAAGTTTCTTCCAAAAGCAATTTGTCGAAATCCATGTCTGAATAGTGAGGCACATGGATAATAACATCACCTTCCAGGCCACCCTTGGCAGGAAATGTCGTTCGATGTGCATTGGAGGTGTGCTATTTTCCATGTAACTCACAGCTCGTAGGGCCAGAGACTCTCTAACTCTGGATCTGGCCAGAAGTGGAAAGGCATTTTTCTATCGTCCATCCTTTTGAAAGTGACGAAGATCCGCTCCACAGGCACTCCTGAGATGCAATGTTTTGCTATGTCCGCTCCATTTCCCTTCAACACCAAGACGGAACCTACCGGTAGTGGTATCTCCACCGGCCTCGAATTCTCCGGGCCTCGCTATCCGGAGGTCAGATCTGAACATGATGTTACACTGGTTGACGAAAGACACTGTGCAAAAGGGTCTGACGAAGTCGTGATGATCTATGTGTGGAGGTATACAGTCGCCTTCTCTGTATATTTTAATAATGCAGCTGTTGGGTATGCAATCTGCAGGCAACACCCTCCATGTCATGATCCTCTTTACCATTCTCTTAATAATTCTTGGCATCGGATCCACCTCACTACGACGGAGTATCCCTGGTGGATTTCCTTTTCTGTCTACCGTGAAGTTGTAGCAACACCCGCATTGGATCGTAACCCTTCCTTTTCCTGGCATCCATCTTCGGGGTTCTGAATAGGTCTTTTCCCTCAGGCGGCCAGCTCGACCCATCTTCTGAAGTTCAACAATGCAGTCTACAATTTACTGTTGCTCATAATATGAGAACACATATGTATGCAGCTCGAGGCCTTCCAAGATATTAATCCTCTTGCCTCGAATTCTCTCAAAATATTCAAAGGTCTTCTTCTCAACTTTCTGCAATTTCTCCAGCTCGTCCTCTGGGATTTTCTGATGTCCTCGGGGTCTGGTAACATATTGTGGGATGTATGGTTCAACCCCAGCACGCTCTCCTGCATGTCTCGGCTCCTCGGGGATAGTCTCTGTCGGGACATCCTCTGGGGTTGCTTTTGCAACAAGACTCTTCAGAACTGGTGCATCTGTCTGGCGTCGTAGCACCGATTTTGTCTCTGACCTTCTCGGTATTTCTTTCATCTTTTCCGTTGTTCTTGATGTTGATTTCCTCTTTTCTGGTTCCTGATGAACCGGTTTCCTTGGGGTATTTGCATTGACGGTAGCAACTGTCTCTTCATGCCGTCTGCTGCTAGCTTGGTTAGCATCTTGCGAATGCGACAGTTCTTGTTTCTTCATTGGGTAGGAGTGAGAGTAGCTCTCCTCACCTCCTGAACTCCTGTGGGCACGGCGCTGACAAGTCTGCCCTCTGTTTTAGCAACCATGGACTTAACCTTCTTGTCCTCTCCCGTTGCATGAGCGGCATTTGCTTTTCTTTTCTTGTTGGTGAACTGTTGACTTGGGCCACCCAATTTCATTACTGTCTCGCTGTGGAATTCCTCCAGGTCAACCGAAGTCCAATCAGTTTCTTCATATTGTAGCCCAGCTGGTGTGAAATAAGAGTCGATCTCAATCACAACCCCATCCTTCATCTTCTCTTCATCGAGTGCTAGACTCACACCATTTTTAAAGTTCAGAACCAACCACCCGTTCGACATTTCCCTGCGAAAACAAGGAAAGGATCAGGGGTTGTACTAAGAACAAGAACAATAAGAAAATTTATTAATGAAAATTTTTATTTACTTCTTTTAAATTTTAAAGAGAGTAGGAAGAGATGAGGAAAGATCAGGAATGAATTGATTTAAAAGAAAGGGATCAAAATTTCATTATTATGATTTCACATGTTTTCCTTTAACACATTTTTTGTTAATGATTTTCATCATCCTTTTTTTTATATTTTGGGTTCGGACCTAGTTACAAATGATTACTTCACCCGTGCTTCTAGGAATGAGACTTCATTTTTTTAAAGTTCATCCTTCGAAACATCAGGTTGCGTAATACTTCTTCAAATATCGTCCATTAATTGGAAGCATAGGTCGTTCTCCACGGCAATTCAACAGTTGGTAGGAACATCCTGAGTAAACTGTCTCGACCACGAATGGCCCCTCCCATGTCGGTTCAAACTTACCTCTTATCTTGCAGTGTGCAAGAATAGGTCTCCTCTTGAGAACTAGAACCAAGTCACCGACTTTGAATGTCCTTGGACGGACTAGCTTATCATGGGCCTGAATCATCTTGGATTGATACAGTTCCAAATTATGTTGCGCTAAAAGTCTTTTCCCTTCCAAGCTTTCTAGTTCTTCTAGCCGTAATTTGGCATTTTCTTCTGTAGTGATCTTTTCCGCAACTGCAATTCTGAGTGAGGGAAGCTGAACTTCCAAGGGTAAAACGGCCTCAGACCCGTATACTAAAGCGTAAGCCGTAGACTGAGTAGGAGTTCTGAAAGTCGTCCTGTAGGCCCATAAGGCTTCGAACAACTTCTCGTGCCAATTTCTTTTGTTTTCGTCCAAAGTTTTCTTTAAAATTTGAACAAGGGTTTTATTAAAAGCCTCGGCCAAGCCGTTTGCTCTTGGGTAATAGATAGTTGAATATCGCCAGTCGATTCCGTGCCTCCTGACAAAATTGTTGATCTTCGTGCTTTTGAATGCGATCCCATTATCCGATATAATTCTGCGCGGTACCCCGAAACGGTAGACGACCTGATTCTTGAAAAACTACAACACATGGTGCGCTTTTACTTCTCTGAGCGGTACTGCTTCTGCCCATTTGGAAAATTAATCTGTAGCTGCAAGGATAAAACGATGTCCTCTTGAAGAAGGCGGTTCTATCAGACCCACTATATCTGTGCCCCAACACTCAAACGGCCACGACGCGGTTGTCGGATGTAGCACATTTGGAGGTTGATGTAGAACCACTCCATGCACTTGGCACTGGTGACAACTCTTGGCAATGTTCATGCAGTCGGTCATCATCAGAGGCCAGTAGTACCCTAGCCTTTTGATCTTGATTTTCATCTTCGAACCCGACTGATGAGCGCCACACAGTCCCGAGTGTATCTCTTTGACAATTTCACGAGCCTCAGACTCGCTCAGGCACCTTAGCCACATCTGGTCAAAAGACCTTCTGTATAACGTATTGTTTATTAATGCGTAAGACAGAGTTCTTTTCTGATTCGATGAGGCTAAAGACTTATTGTCCAGTAGGTTTCATGTTTGCAGGTAGTCTATTAATAGCTGCCGCCAATCTTCTGCATTTTCCGTTACTGCTGCAACTGATTCTTCTACTTCTTTTTCTGATTTGTGTATTGTATCCATGTCGTGCTGTGAGAGGTCCTGCCATCCCTGAACTGACACTTCAACTGACTCATCCTGTAAGCAGGCAAATTCTTTTGCAAGATGGGCTAACGCAACTGCAAGAGTATTTTCTCTCCTGGGAATCTTATAGATCGTTACATTCGGAATTTGCTCCAACAGTTGCATGGCATACTGAAAGTACTGCTCGAGTCTTGGTTTTAGAATTTTGTACTGTCCGACGACTTGCTGAATGATCAACTGAGAATCACCGTAAATGTTTATATCTGTTATCCTCATTTGAATGGTTAATTCCTATCCGGTTATGAGGGCTTCGTATTCAGCTTCATTGTTTGTACACAGTTCCGTTAAATGGTAAGAATACCTTAACATCCCCCGCTCCGGTGTTATAAATATTAATCTGATTCCTGCCTTACCGGGCACTATCATTTGCAATTCTTTGTCTTTTTGTGCTGAGGACGCTCCATCGAAGTACAATTCCCAATGTTGATCATCGGGGTCTTCTAAGCTCATTATTTGCTCATCGGGCAAGTGTCGACATATTTTTAGGTTGTAAGTTTAATTTTAAAAAGGGGTCGCCTACAAAAGTTGTCGGTGAATTTTAGGTTTTAATTTATATATATATATATATATATATATATATATATATATATATATATATATATATATATATATATATAATTTAGAAAGTAGCATTTGATTTTGAAAATAATTTTGAATTTGAAAATTTTAAGTTATGAAATCAAACCGATCTCACATCCCAAATAGTTTATATAAACGAGCACCACACTACAAACCGCGTATCTATCCCGACGAATAGACATACCGCTCGATGATGGGGCTCGATTAAATAAACTAGAAGATTTGTGACATCCGTTTAGTCTGCGAACCAATTTTATAAGCCGACAAGTTCCCCTGCTTAATATAAAGGAATTAAACAGCGTTTATATTACCTGGGTTCTTAAAGTTCCCTATAAGGCAAGCCCCTATAGTTAATTACATCTTAAATGACGGGAATCATTTAAGAAAACTCTCGATAATGATCAGTAGTTTTGCTCTCAAGAATTTCAAAGTTTAAGGTATTGGACTTTGGAAATTCCAAAAGGGATTAGCTCAAATTTGGAACATTTTATTTTAAGAGTCCAATGGAAGAGAGGTAGGAGAAGTTGAGGATCTAAGAAGAATCTTGGCAACTTCCCAAACTATCCTATTGTTTGGCTTCAATTTGGGACAATTATTTAATGTTTCAATCCTGCCAATTTTAATTAATTAGGACTTATATTTGTATGACATAATCATACAAATAGCCTCGAAGATGTGAGGGTTTATGTCGTACCAAACGACTACCTCGGAATCTCTAAGACCGGTTAGGGCTTAATTTGCATAACACAACTATGCAAATGCCTAACAAAAAGTTGAGGATTTATGTTGCACTAGGAAAACTACCTCGAAATCCTATGGCTTGGTTATTTAATTCTAAGAAAGGTTTAGCTGATGTAGACACAAGTTTTGCTGACGACGATGGTCGTGCTGCCCACTATGCTCCAAGCTTCTTGTCGTTGCAGAGGTTTAGTTTTAGAAAATGAAAATCAGGAGATGAGGGAAGTGTTTTGGTTTAGAAAAGTCTTAAGGTTCAAATGCCTTTAATGTTTTATTAGGGGAATCTTAAAGTTGATTATAACAACACCGGTTAAGATCCCACGGTTCCATGATTCTGGCACTGTTATCTTTATGGGATTCACTTAGTCCAGATGAATTTGCTAAACTCAATTGAGTGAGTTCCACACTTTCATTTAGACCGTGGGAAATCCTGTTAACAACACGTAGGTTACATCATCCGATGTATTCCCGGTCATCCAATGAGATGTTTTAAGTTAATTGCAATTGTAGTTTTATTGTTCTGTTTGTGATTAAATTTTGAGTTGTTTTATATTTTGAAATGTTGTGGCAGTGAATTTAATCTTGTTGTGACTTTTAATTTAGTTTTGGGTTTCAGTTTTGTGGCTATCCTAAAGGTGTTAGTTTTCATGCAACAATCTTGTTTAACATGCAAGAAAAGTAAAGTGCAAGCAGGTAAGTAACTTGCAATAAAATAAAAGCGTACCTGGAGGGTCTTCCTGTCATTCTAAGCTGCACTTAAAACACTTGTTAAGGCATTTAAATATTTATGACAAGTATCTAGGTAAAGCAAAGGGAAAGGTTTTGGTTGTCTACCAAATTCCTAATCCTATTGCTAGTCATCTCCTATGACGTCTAGGTTCTTTTATTTTGTTTAAGCATGATTTTCTTCATCAAAGAACAATCAAATTCAATTGTTCTTCTAAAACATCCCATCGTATTGAGGAAGTGTTTAGGACGGGTCCTAAACATCTTTTCAATATTTTTGGGATTATTTTGAGTCCAAATGAGTTTCTTTGTTTAAGTGAATCAATCATCCAAGAATTTAATTGAGTTTTGTTTCTTGCTCAGTGAATTAGGATGTTTGATTATCCTATAAGTAAAGTGACATTTCACTTTATGCTTTACTTAAGAGTTATAATAATGAAAACCTTTAAGGGCAAATTAATTTGTTAAAGGTTTTAATGATTTAAAATTAGAATTGGTGATTTAAAATGATTTAATTTAGTTATAAAATTTTAATAAATTTAAGTTTGAAATAGTGTTCAAATTGTTTTAATTTAAGTGTTTTAAACCATTTGAATTAAAAGAGGAATTTAAATTATTTTATTTAGATTTTAATGATTTAATTTTAATTTAATGATTCAATTTTAATTTAATGATTTAATTTTAATTTAATTGCAATATTCTGGATTAATTTTTAATTGGTTTGATTATTATTATTATTTTTAATTAAGAATTTATTTCTATGAAATTAATTTTTTAATGTTTCAAATTTACTTTAAATTTGCTTTCAAGTGATTTTTTTTGAAATTAATAATAATTTTTTTATTTTAAATTTATTTCAATTTAATTATCAAGTTATTTAATGTTTTAAGTTTTTATTTAATTAAGGGTTATCTTTTCTTTATTGTTAATTTATTAATTTCAATTATCATCTTAAGTTTAATTAAAAGTTAAATATAATTAAAGTGATTCATTTGGGTATTTTAGTTTAAGTTATTATAGTCTCACTAAATTATATCCCCATTTTAATGATCCAAATTTTAATTTACTCTTCCAAAATTTAAATTGTTCAATTAATTAAGGTTTACTTTAAATATTTTCAAGGTGATTAATGGGTTTCTACCCCTTAATTCCCTAAGTTTCAATCTTCTAATGAAAATTTAAGATCAGATATTTTACCTTCCCTTTGATTAAACCTAAATGTTAATTACGGTTAAATCTTTTAATTCCCTTTATGCCCCTTTAACTTATTTATTTCATAACTCGCAAAGTTGAGCTCAAATGAACTTGAAATTTTTATGTCACTTTACTCATATGTCAATTAAGACATTAGAGAGAATATGTGATTTTTCTGAATTTAATTTAATTTATATAATTATTTTAATAAAAAAATAGGATTTTCAATGGAAATTCAACAACATGACCAAGGAAAGGTTTCTGTCCTTAAGAAAATTATGGAATGTTCATAATGACTAGAGGACCACTTGGACTAATTACGGTAATTTTTTGAATTATATTTTATTTATTATAATTATTTTGAGGTTTGGAGTGTTAATTAATTATAAAATAAAATAAAGGTTGAAAAATGGATTTTATATTTTTTTTAAATCTCTTTGACCACAAGGAGTTTAGATAAACAAATATTATAATTTTTTGATTTTTCTTTGATTTATTAGAATTAATTTAGTGAAAAGGTTGGAAAATTTATTTTTTAATTCAAAAATTGTTTTAAGCATTTAAAATTCAATATCCTTACTTTGAGACTTGGGAAAAATATTTGGTTTGTTCCTAAGTGATTAGGAGTCAAAATATGACATTTTTATGATTTTTAATATTTTTATGATTTTTATTATTTTTTAATTATTTAAAATATTAAAATATGATGAAAATGAAGATTTTTAGAAAATTCCAATAATTTTCATAGACTCTTCTAATATCAGAGAGGCCCCAAAAACAATTTGGTGAATTTTTAAAGTGTATTTTTGGAGTTATGAATTTTTAAAGTTTAATTTTACTCATGTGACTTAATTAATCCATTTAGTTGGGTTAAATATTTCTAATTGATTCTAAATTTTTATATGAGGTCCCTCTAATCCTAAAGATCAGTGGAAATTTTTTTTCAATTTTTTTGATGTGTGATTAACCCTAATTAATTAAAGTTCAGTTTTGAGTAATTAGGCCAATTAGGGTTATTCTTAATGAATTAACTCAAGATATAATTATCCTAGGGTCCTCTGGTCCTAAGAAACTTTTCCAAATTTTCCTACAATTTTTTAAGCAATATGCTAATTAATGGAATTAAAATATCAAAAATAGTGACATAAACTTGAAAAATACATAACTTTCTATAGAGATGGCCTCTGACCTTGAAAAATTTAGAGAATGTTCCCAAAATTAGAGGCTTCAAAAGCCCTATGGTCTCATGCCATGGTGAATTGTCTATGCAAATGGAGAATCAAAATACTAAAATGAGTAAATAATTAATTAAAAATAAAATACTCATCAAAATAACTTGATTTCCTTTCCACATTATTCTCCTCTGTTCACTGAGCAAGAGGGTATTATTATTTTATTTTTGTAATTTTTCTACACAAGGATATGGATGTTCTAAGTCCTGGTTATTTAAATAAATCAGAAAATCCATATTTTCCTACTTATCCACGCGGCGCTGACTCATCCTCGGCAGCTCCGAAAGCCTACACGTGACGCCGCCATCTGACTCAGCGCTCCGGGGGCCTGCGGTTCATGTAACGTCCTTCGATCTGGCGCAATCTGGACCGTCCACTTGATACACGCTCGATCGGACAGCGCCTGGTCATCGTCTACGACTGGTGTGCACCCGTGACCGTCCACACTAAAACCCTAAGAACTCTCTCATTTCTCAACAGATTTTCGTGTTCTTATGCTCTATGGATTTCTCTTGAAGATACGAACACATCCATATGGTTTACATGCTATGAAATTAAGTAAATCAAAATGGAGAATCACTGGAAGCTTGGGAGAAAGGAGAGGTCTATACCTCGGCTCGAGAAGTGAAGCTTCAATCGAGAGTTGTGGCACCTTCGATTGCACCCAAGGAGGCTCCAGATGAAGTCTCTGACTCTAGGGAAATGCCTAGGTACAACTTCCACCAAGCCCGATTTCAAAGCTTGGCTGAGAGAGAGAATGGCTGACCTGGTGAGGGGGCTTCCACTGGGGAACTCCTTCTCTTGGTCTTGTACAGGTGTGGGTGAGTTTAAATTGGTTTTAGTGGAGGTTTCAGAGTTGTCCTGGTTTTTGGGTGGATTTTTGACTGAGAAATGGAGCTCTGTTAATGGGGATTAGGGCAAAGGTACACTGGGGATCAATTGCTCTAGGTTAGGAGAAGGTCCTGGAGCAATTTTGGCAGAGTTTTGTTTAAGACTGGTTTCATCACCTTGTTTGGCCGAGAAGGTGGTGGGTTTAAATAGACATGGCTGGAGGGCTCCTCAGGGGGTGTTAGGGCTTGGAATCCGCTGCTCTATGCAAGGAAAGAACAACCATGAAGTCCAATTGAGTTGGGACAGCTCAGCTAGTGAGTTTGAATTTTTTGATTCAAATGGGTGCTCTCGAACAATGGTGTTTTCCAGCGACTGTGGTGGCTGGCCGGACAGGCATGGATCTTCTTCAGGGTCAGGGAGTTCAGGGCTTGAATTTGGTGCAAGCAATGGAGGTTGGACAAGTGTCTAAGGTTTGATTTAAATGGAAAGAGGGGAGACTAATTTTGGGCTCATTTTAGTCCAAGGCATGGTTTAGGCTAGGTGCACCACCCCAAGGCTGGTTCGGCTGAAGAGAAAGTCACTTGGGTCAGCTTGATTAGTGGGGTCAAGTCATAATCCAAGTACAATTAAGTTTAAGAATAGGTTAAGGGAAGCATGGGAATGTTTAATCAACTTTAAGAGAATCATTAAAGAGCTCCCTCTCTTGCCATAAATGGCTTGATGACAAGGCCAAGCTATCATGGCTTCATATGGCTTGTGAATAACTCCATTGTGGCTTCATTTGGCTTTGGAAAAGTCAAGTCATTTGCATGAAGAAGGATATTGGCATTTTTGATGATTTTAAGGGAGATTGGCATGAGGCTTAATTTATAAAAATTTGATGATTAATTTGGAACTTAGGGAGTGATTTAAATCTAGGGGTGATGAGGGGAAACTTCATGTGGGCTTTGGAGTGGGTTTTGTGCTTTAAGGATTTGGTGGAAGTGGGCTTCTAAATGCTTTAAGGGAGTGGGCTTTTAGATTTTGAAATGAACTTTTGGTTGAAATTTTGGTAAGGGGTTGGGCCAAATAAATGTTGGGTTTAGTTTAAGGATGTGTCATGAATATTTTAGAAAAGATTTCGTATCATTTAGAATGGAATTGGATTTAATTTGAGCTTTTTTGGTAAAGGGGCCAAAGTGGGTCAACTTGGGCCAACTTGGGCTAAGGTTGGGCTACTGTTAGATTTTATGTAAAATTAATGTTGAGAAATGTTTATTGGAGTGTCACAAAGAGTTTTCAACTTTGGTTGGGCTTTGATTTTGGGATTTGGGCCCATTTGGGTTAGGTTTGGGTTTAGGCCAAAAATGGGGATTTTGGTTTTGGGTTAGGTTTGGGTGGAGTTTAGGTTCAAATTTGGGGCAAATCTTGTTAGTTTTTTGTTTTTGGGTATATTAGGAAGGTTTTAGAAAAGCTTTGGGGCCAATTGGAGTTGAATTGGGTTGGTTTGGGCTAGGTTTAGGTCATGAGCCAAAATTGGGCTTTAGGCTTTAAATTGAAATTGAATCCAAATGACAATCAAATTGGGCTTGGATTTAATCTAAATTGATATTGGGGATATTTAATTGAAGTTTAGAATTGAATTGGATCAAAATTGAGGTTAATTGGGTTGGTTTGGTTTGACATTGGGTCCACTTGGGTTAAGAATGGGTCAAGTTGGGGGTTTTGGTAAAAGTGGGTTAAATTGACAAAATTGGCCTATTGTGTAGTTGAACAAAATGAAATTGGGAATATTTGGGATTTTTTGGAATTTTCTGGGAATTTGTGGAATTTATGGATTTTTTGGTTAAGAATGGCATTTTGGGTATCTGGAGGGTATTGGGGGGGTCTTTTTGGAATTTTTGGTATATTTGGCTATGGCTGATCAATTTTAATGATGGGAAATATTTAGGATTGGTTTTGAGGAATTTTGGGTAATTTAGGTAATTTTTACAAATTTTGGGTAGCTAACAAAGACATTTGGTAGGTTTAGTGGGTGTAGGGCCCCGGGGGTAAAAAATTGAAATTTTGGGTAGCTAACAAAGGATTGATCAAGTTTGAGTAGAATGGAATCACTTTGGTTGAGCCTTAAAGCCATATCAAGCCCATAAGAGCCATGAGATGACTCATTTAAGGCATTCACTATGTTGTTCCTAACCCTCTTAACCAAGGGCCTAGGGGTTAAGGTCCATCCATATGAATTACCTACATGGGTCAGGAACTCAAGCTAGGTATGAATGGTTTTAGGATTTGGAATGTGTGTGAAAGTACAATGTGTGTAGGTCAACCCTCACCGCACTGTGCCACCTGTGGTAGTCCTAAGGCCAAAGAGTCCTATAGGGAACTCATCCTTTAAACCTCCACATTTGATCTTAACCCTCAAGTGACTTAGGGGTTTACAATCAAACTTATGGGGTTTGTAGGGAGTTAAGAGGTGTTTAAATTTCTAAGTGGTGGGTTTCATTTCTAGTCCTCTAAGATAGTCAAAGGGAAAGCCTAAGGCTAGATCCTAAGTACTAAGGAGAGAGAAGAGAAAAGACCTCATAAAAAATGATGTCAACAACAAGTCGTCGTTGAGAGGCAATTTGCCGGTAAATGGTGTGCTGCGAGGAAGTATGTTATGACTTGTCCCTTTACGGCATGAAGAGGAACGAAAGTTATATCGAATTGCAATAGTATCATTGACCACCTGACAACTTTGTCGGAAAGC
Source organism: Papilionanthe hookeriana x Papilionanthe teres (assembly GCA_022702705.1). Lineage (NCBI taxonomy): Eukaryota > Viridiplantae > Streptophyta > Magnoliopsida > Asparagales > Orchidaceae > Papilionanthe > Papilionanthe hookeriana x Papilionanthe teres. Next base: position 26,417,281 of record CM040426.1, read on the forward strand.
TTCTGACGGGTCATCAAATATTGCAACGGATTAAACTTCGAAATAAGATTGACCTTATGAGAGAGCAAGTAATGCCTGAGCTTTTGAGCGGCGAAGATCAGGGCCAAACAGTGCTTCTCAATAGGAGGATACTTTACTTCTGTCGAAATTAGACGACGTCTTAGGTAGTAGAGCCCATTTTCTTTTCCCTCATCATTGACCTTAGCTAGCAGGGCTCTGAGAGAGTCGTCTAAAGCCGCGGTATAAAGTATCAACGGTCGTCCCGAGACTGGGGCTGCTAAGACAGGAGGTGTCATTAGGTTTTGTTTGATGTCATCGAAGGCAGGTTGATATTTGGAGTCCCAAGTAAACTTGGCATCCTTCTTAACCAAAGCAGAAAAAAGCTGACAACTTCCTGACAAATTCGAGATAAAGCATCGAAGATATGTCAATTTCCCTTGAAAGGAACGTAGTTGTTTCAAGGTTTTGGGAGGCGGCATTTCTAAGATAGCTTTAATCTTCTACGGATCGATTTCAATTCCACGATGTCAGATAACAAATCCTAAAAATTTTCCAGAGGTGACGCCAAAGGCGCATTTCAGGGGATTCATCTTAAGGTTAAATTGTCTTAATCGCTCGAAAACAATTCTCAAATCATACAAGTGATCTTCTTTCAGTTTGCTTTTGATGACCACATCATGCACGTAGCACTCGACTTGGTTGTGAATGAGATCATCAAAAATCCTCGTCATTGCTCTTTGGTATGTTGCTCCCACGTTCTTCAATCCAAACGGCATCACTGTGTAGCAGTACACTCCAATTGGCGTTCTGAATGCTATGAGCTTTTCATCTTCCGGTGCCATCTTTATCTGGTTGTATCCTGATGATCCATCCATCAAAAAAAAGATTTCATGTGTTGAAGCGATGTCGATCATTAGTTCTGGAATTGGTTGTGGGAATTCATCCTTTGGACATGCTTTATTCAAATATCTGAAATCCACGCAGATTCTGATCTGACCATTCTTCTTTCTGACTGGTACCACATTGGCTAACCAAGTCGGGTTTTGCTCTTCACAGACAAATTTAGCATCTATTAGCTTCTTAACTTCAGCTATTATTTGTTGTTCAATCTCTAGACGCATTCTTCTCGGAGCTTGTCTAAGTGGAACAGCAGTGTGATCCACTCCTAGCCTGTGAACTACAACCTCTGGAGCTAATCCTGGCATTTTGTCATAACTCCGAGTAAAACAGTTCTTGAATTCCATTAGTAGCTTGATTATGTTTTCGGAGTCTTCTTTATTAAGTAAGGAGCTAACAAAGGTCGGCCTAGGCTCTTTGCTAGTACTTAAGTTAAATTCCATTAACTCGTCTATTGTAGATTTAATTTCTTCTTTGAATTCTGGTGGAGAATCTCTGATTAGCAGATCTTCGAAATCTTCTGAAGTTTCCAAGCAGTCTTCATTAGGCTCGCAAGTGACAACCAAGCAAAATCCTGTATCGTCAACTGATCCTACTGTGCCGAATCTGAGACCGTATTTTGAATTGGGAGGCCGGCTGGCATTGTTCCATAATTTTTCGAAGTGTTGTGATTGACCTTTTGTCCATCGTCGAGGTAAGACACCACGTTGAATTAAATTTTGAACACAGGGAGAGTACCACTCAAAAGGCAGTTCCATTAATTTGGAAGAAGTAACATCTTCAAATTGTACATCATATTCAATTCTGGAAGAAGAAGCACCACGGTAGAATTTGATCGGTTTAGTACCGCCGCCATGTACTTCCTTGACCACCATATCCTCGACCTTATTAGGGTGGATCGGGGTTAGGGTTATAGTATGTACATGATGGTTAATCTTCTCGTACATTAATTCATATTCTTCGTTCTTTTCGTCTTCAAGAGAGATCTTGAACTGTGGTTTCTTATGACTTATTGTCACTGCTTCTTTCTTGGTTTCTTCTTCTTCGAAACTATTCTCCCAATCAACGTTGATGACCTGTTTCTTTTGTCCAACTGTTCCAACATCTCTTCCACGACCCCGTCCCCGGCCTCGACCTCGGGTGCGAGTTCTGGAGAAACCTTCACCATCTCACCGTAAGGGAGTGGTGAGTAACTATTGGACAAGAACTTCAGGCTCTTCATCGTGTTGAACTTCTTTGGCTTCATTTGGTATGGTGTTTCTGGAGAATACTATTTTCTTCGGAGGCGCGTAGTAGGCTGCATCTTCATGAATTCCAATCTCGTGTACGGAGAATGGTTGCAAGTCACCCTTGATACACTGTTCCCCTCCTTCGTAATACTTGATGCACTGATGCAAAGACAACGGTACCATCCAATTTTCATGGATCCATGGCTGACCCAGTAGAGCGTTGAACTATGTCTCAGAATCAATTATATTGAATTTTGTGGTTGTCTTTGCTAAGTCACCGGTTTTCATTAACAGTGTTATCGATCCGAGAGCTCTCTCTCCTTTCTGATTGAAGCCTCTTAATAACATCTTATCTGCTTCGAGCTCGTGAGCATCAATTTCCAAATATGCTAGCATCCAAAGATTCATTATGTTGATTGATGCTCCCGGATCAACCAACACTCTTGAGAGCGTAAACTTTCCAATAGTGAGTGAAATGTACAACGGTCGGTTGTGATCAGCTGTTCCTAGTAGTAGATCATTGTCCGTAAAGGTACCACCTCGCTATTCTTTTAACGAGCAAACCTCGTCGAAGGAATTACCGACCATTTGAGCTAAACAAATCTCTCGGATCAAGTAAAGCCTCGATCGAGCCTCCTCATCTCCTTCGACAGGATCGAGCGTCGTATATGCTCGCTTGTCCGGTAGCTTCCTAAGATGGTCTAGCACGTTATAATCAACTTTATTACCAAGTTCCTCGGTTTCTTCCCCGAATGGGCAATTCCTCCGCCTGGGTCGACTCCTCCCGAGCAACCGCCCGCTTTCCTTTATCCTTTCGGACCCATTCTCGGAGGTAGGACTTTTCTGCTTCTTAAGTTGACTTCAGTTACTTGTTCTGAATTTGGTGTTGGATCTGTCGGCGTCTCCTCTTGAATTGGAACGACTGGCTCTTCTGGAGTTGCTTCGGAATCTGATAACTCCAATTCTATCGTGATTGCAGCTCCTTGAAATTCACAAATAAACTCGTTGCTTGTTGAGCTTTTGTAGCCTCCTTTGTGAACATCTTCTTCATCGTGGTCATCGAGGTTGTGTATGATTTGAGAATCATTATTCGTATTGGAATCGAGATCCAGATTAGGTCGGTTGTTGCTAGTTATGTAATCGTTAGAAACAGTCAAAACGTAGCCAGCGCCATAACTCTTATCATTATAAGATCCCGCCGGGGCGAGCAAATAATCATACAGAGTCAAATGTTCGAGGGATTTCTCCCCCGAAGTGGAAACAACCAACCTAGGATAAGCAGCCCCTAGTCTACCCTTCGGAGCCTCGGTCTTCTTCTCTTTCACGATCTTCTCCTCTTTCTGGGGCGGTTCTTCAATCGCAAGCGATAGTGTCGGCTCGGCAGGTTTCAAACTCTAAGTTGAAGCGTGCACCAAAGCGGTCTGGATGTGATCCAAAATTTTTTTCGAAGACTTTGTCCAGACAGTACTCCATCCATCATTGGTGGTGTATGGGTCTATCAGAACAATAGGATCCGTTGAAATAACATTGACGGAACCTCCTTTTTGGGGTTCCTTCATGTATTCCTTTGGGATCGTTATGTTCTCTTTCCGGAGATTGTCATCAAGCGAACTCTTGAAAGTGATGTAATGCTCTATCTTGTGTCCGATCATCCGATGGTTGGGGCAGTAGTTTGGATGATCTTTCTTATTGACTTCTTCTAGCCTCTTGGGCTCTGGTAGCTGAAATTCTAGTGTCTTCATTAAACTGCGGAACATTTTTGCTACTGCTTCAGTCTTAAATGGATATTTCCTATTTAGAAGTTCTTTCAAGGTACGCGATGAATGAGGCGATTGTTCATAATGCTGAGGCGACTGATAGCTTAGTCGAGGCTGTTGATAGCCCTGCTGAGGTTGCTGATAAATTTGTTGTGGTTGTTGGTAAGTCTGTTGCGGTGGTTGATAACTAGGCTATGGCCATTCTGGCTGTATCTGCACTGGCTGCTTACCCTTATCCACTGCCGCGAGGATTCCAAATTTCTTTTTGAATGTTTTCACGGGCTTCTGCTTATCGGTCTTGTCCACGAAACTTAGCTACTTAGCCTCCTCTTGCAAGCTCCCGGCCTTTCTAAGCAACTTCTCGAAAGTCTTGATTGTAAAACCTTTAAGGAGAAGTGCTATCAGGCCGTGGATACTCTTAAGCAGGATACCGACTGCATGTTGTTCCTGAAGCTGTGGTTCACACTTCATGCTTAAATTCCTCCATCGAAGTATGTAATCCACCAAAGTTTCGTTCAGTTTTTGTTGCTCCACCACTAGATCACCGATAGTGATCTGGTGCTGAGCCCCGGCAAACCGCTTAATGAAGAGATTTTCTAGTTCTGAAAAGGTCTTAACTGAACCATTCGACAATTCGGCGTACCAGTCAAAGGCGATCCCCGACAAACTGCTGACGAACTGACGGAAGAGTAAAGCGTCACTCCCACCGGCATTGCAACAACAAGCACGAAAATGTGCGACAAGCTGCCGGGGGTTTCCCGTTCTATCAAAAGTCTTGAACAGAGGTGGTACGAAGCCTTTCGAGTATTAGACTGCATCAAATTCTTTGGGGTAAGGTCTACCCGTCTGAATAGATGTTCTACTCTTAGATTGTGCTAAGGCTTCTCGCACCTGTTATTCTACCATGTTCTTAATATCCTTTTCCGGAATCCCGCTTGCGGCAGATCCTTCTTCGCCTGTTCGTCTCCGTTGACGGATGTGATCTCTTTTCCTTCATCTGCCATATGGATGAACTCTGGGGGTGTCTCTTTCTGAGGCTGTACCTCACTCTGGAGAGTAGCTAAAGTGGCAGCCATCCTTTTTGCCATCTGGGAAATTGTATCATCCTTCTCTTGAAGACGTGCTCTCATCACTTCCGGTTCATCTCTTTCTACAGCTGTCGGAGCACCTTGCGAAGCCGATGATGCTCGTGTCTCAACCATATTGATCTCAGCATATTCTTCATCCATGAACTCTAATGAATCTGCTTCATATTCCAACTTTTCTCCTCTTTCTTTTGCCAACCGTCGGATATCTGTCCTTAACTTTCATATAGCATCCTCTAGGGGTCTCTTCCAGATGGTCTCGCAGTTTTCATGTGATGGTTGTTGAACTTCTTCCTCAGGGGTTTCTTTCAGTGCAATAGCACTTTCTTCTGATTCAGGCTCTCTAACGAGGCTTTTCTTCTCAGGATGTTGTGTTGGTCTCGGCTCAGTAATATTAGGTCGCCACACCATCCTTCTTGCAGCAGAAGGCCTAGGACCGGATGGTCTGTCGGCTATATGCTGATAGGTGGTGTCCTCCCTAATATGATGACCCGATACAACAACAGGTGAACTAGCTCTCATCTTCTTCCTTGGCTTCTTTATGGCAGTGACAGGCTCTACTCGTGGTCCGAGGCAGGATTTAACTGGCACTCGTCCCATTCTCCTCAGGATCTCTGATACGGGGCACTTTTCTTTATTTGCTAATTTCTCTATCACAGCTACGTAACTCGAGCAAATGGTGTAGTCTTAACCCTATTTCTCTCGTAGTTACTATAGTATGCGGTGTCGTGGTAATGTAGCGGCGATCCTTCGGATATCTTCTTCATCCGATGCGGCAGAGAGAGGTGAAACCTACTTCCTTCCAATAGAGGTGTATACTCGTGCGCTTCTTCCTCCTTTTCAGAAACTTTTCCGTAAAGGCAACTTCGACCGGCTTTGGCCTTCTTAATCCCGTCTCATCTTTCTCGCTTCTAGTTCTTCTTTGAGTCCGAGTCGTGGGTGCAACTTCGAACCGGACCCAATCTTGAAAACAGATGGTATTGTAGCAAAATCTGTACCCTCCACGGTGACAGGTTCATCACAGACTTGGATTTCCTTTCCCTTCAGTTTGGTAAAAGCCGGGGTAGGTGTAGAGATGACTAGACCAGTGGGGGTAAAGACAACATTCCTCCTATGAATAACAGTACTTATTTCAATTGGAACCCTTTGCAGGAGAGGGAATTTTTTAGTCGATTTCAGGTTGAACTCAATCAGGGGTTTCTCAGTTTCTGGCACTTTGTCCATTAGTGCGAAGAGAGTGACGTCGCCGAACTCGATATCTCGTATCGCCGAATCCTTGTCCAAAACGGATGATCCCATTGTCAGGCAGCTCATCCTTGTAGACAGCCAAGTCCAGTTCGTTGGTGAAGGAGAAGATTAACTTTGGGGTAGTCATTTTCTGCAGGGCAAATTCCAAATGTCAGTCCCGAATTATGCTTCCTTTTGTCACAAAACTTAGGACGAAAAAGAAAGAGTCCGACACATTTTTCGTTTATCTGAGTGTATTTGTGATTTTTTTAAAAGAGTTTATTTATTAGATGGTTGTTTATTAGAGGATTTGTTTGTTAGGAATAAACATTTAAGGGAGGAAGGTTATAGGAAAGGTAAAGGACCCGATTCAGAATTGAAAAGGAAGATAAAGTCTCGTAGAACTTCTCAACCTCAGGGATCGCTCCTAAGCTAACACCTATTGGGGTCCACCCCACCTCAGAAAAGAGGCAAAAGGATTTCGGAACCTCTCTGTTTAGGGGTGTCTAAACAGTGGCTCCAAAATCCAAGAGAGTTGGCTATACCCATTCAAGATAGAAATGAACGCGGCATGCCAACGGAAAGAAGGGTAGTTTGGTCCACTAGGGGTATGGACTCACTACCGATTTATGAAAGCAAAACCATCTGATCAAAATGGAGAGAGGAACTCGTCCCCAGTGGAGTCGCCAGAAGTTGTCGACGAATTTTAAATTTTAACTTAAATATATATATAATTTAGAAAGTAGCATTTGATTTTGAAAATAATTTTAAATTTAAAAATTTTAAGATATGAAATCAAACCGATCTCACATCCCGAATAGTTTATATAAACGAGCACCGCACCACAAACCGTGTATCTATCTCGAAGAATAGACACAATCGCTCGATGATGTGGCTCGATTAAATAAACTAGAAGATTTGTGACATCCGTTCTGGTTTGCAAACCATTTTTATAAGCCGACAAGTTCCCCTGCTTAATATAAAGAAATTAAGCAGGGTTTATATTACCTGGGTTCTTAAAGTTCCCTATAAGGGCAAGCCCCTATAGTTAATTACATCTTAAATGCCCGAAGACACTTAAAAAACCTCTCGATAATGATCAGTGGTTTTGCTCTCAAGAATTTCAAAATTTAAGGTTTTCAAAGGATTGGATTTTGGAAATTTCAAAAGGGATTAGCTCAAATTTGGAACAATTTATTTTAAGAGTCCAATGGAAGAGAGGTAGGAGAAGCTGAGGATCCAAGAAGAATCTTGGTAACTTCCCAAACTATCCTGTTGTATGGCTTCAATTTGAGAGTTTATTTAATGTTGTAATCCTGCCAATTTTAGTTAATTAGGACTTATGCTTGTATGATATGATCACACAAATAACCTCGAAGATGTGAGGGTTTTTGTCGTACCAAACACTACCTCAGGGTCCTAAGACCGGTTAGGGCTTAATTTTCATAACACAACTATATAAATGCCTAACAAAAAGTTGATGATTTATGTTGCACTAGGAAAACTACCTCGAAATCCTATTGCTTGGTTATTTAATTCTAGGAAAGGTTTAGTTGATGTAGACACAAGTTTTGCAGATGAAGATGGCCGTGCTGCCCACTATGCTCCAAGCTCCTTGTTGTTTCAGAAGGTTTAATTTTGGAAATTGAAAATCAGGAGATGATAGAAGTGTTTTGGTTTAGAAAAATTTTAAAGGTTAAGATGTTTTAACATTTTGTTAGGGGAATCTTAAAGTTGATTATAACAACACCGGTTAAGATCCCACGGTTCCATCATTCCGGCACCGTTATTTTCATCGGATTCACTTAGTCCAAATGAATTTACTAAACTCAACTGAATGAGTTCCACACTTTCATTTAGACCGTGGGAAATCTCGTTTGCAACACGTAGGTTACATCATCCGAGGTATTCCCGATCATCCAACTAGACATTTTAATTTAATTGCAATTGAAGTTTTGTTGTTCTGTTTGTGATTAAATTTTGAGTTGTTTTATGTTTTGAATGTTGTGGCGGTGAATTTTATCTTGTTGTGACTTTTAATTTAGTTTTGGGTTTTAGTTTTGTGGCTATCCTAAAGGTTTCAGTCTTCATGCAGGGTGTCAATCTTGTTTAACATGCAAGAAAAGTAAAGTGCAGTGCAGGTAAGTAAATAAATTGCAATAAAATAAAAGCGTACCTAGAGGATCTTCTAGTCATTTCCAAGCTGCACTTAAAACACATGTTAAGGCATTTATATATTTGCAACAAGTACCTAGGTAAAGCTAAGGAAAGGTTCTAGTTGTCTACCAAAATCCTAATCCAATTGCTAGTCAATCCCTATGACGTCTAGGTTGTTTTGTTTTTGTGGATGATTTTTTTCACCAAAGAACAATTAAGTTCAATTATTCTTCTTAAAACATCTCATTGCATTGAGAAAGTGCTTAGAACGGGTTCTAAACATCTTTTCGATACTTCTGAGAATATTTCGAGTCTGAATGAATTTTATTGTAGAGGTGAATCAATCATCCAGAAATTTTAGTTAAGTTTTAACTCTTGCTCAGTGAATTAGGATGTTTGAATGTCCTATGAGTGAAGTGACATTCCACTTGATGTTCCATTTAAGAGTTATGATAACAAAAGCCTTTAAGGGCAAATTAATTTATTAAATATTTTAATGATTTAAAATTGGAATTGATGATTTAAAGTGGTTTAATTTAGTTATGAAATTTTAATAATTTTAAGTTTGGAGTACTGTTCAAGTTATTCTAATTTAATTAAATCTTTACATTTTAAATGATCTCAATGTATTAGATTAATTTGGGTTGAAAGAGGTGTTTAGATTATTCAATTTAGATTTTAATGATTTAATTTTAATTTAATTGATATATTTTAGGTTAATTTTTAATTGGTTTGATTTTTAATTATGAATTATTTTTAGGTTGATTTTGATGTTTCAAGTTTGTTTTAGATTTGCTTTCAAGTGATCTTTGAGATTAATTTTTAATGTTTTAAATTTATTTCAATTTGATTATCAAGTTATTCAATGTTTTAAGTTTTAATTTAATAAGGGTTACTCTTTTTCTTTTAATTATTTAATTTATTAATTTCAATTATCACTTTAAATTTAATTAAAAACTAAATATTATTAAAGTGATTCATTTAGTGGATTTTAACTTAAGTGATTATAGTCTCCCTAAATTACATCCCCATTTTAATAATTTAAATTTCAATTAATCTTCCAAAATTTAAATTATTTAATTAATTAAGGTTTCATTTTTTTTTATTATTAGAAGTGATTAATGGGTTCCTACCCTTTTATTTCCCAAAGTTTCAACCATTTAAGAGAAAATTAAGATCAAATATTTTACCCTCCATTTTGATTAAACCTAAAGTTTTAATTAGGGGTTAAAATTCTTAATTACTATTATGCCCTTTTAAGCCTAATTATTTCATAACTCATCAAATCGAGCTCAAATGTGCTTCGAAATTTTTATGTCACTTCACTCACATGTCAATTAAGACATTTGAGGAGAAAATATGATTTTTCTATTTTTAATTTAATTTATATAATTATTTTAATGAAAGATAGGGATTTTCAATGGAAATTTAACAACATGACCAAGGCAAGGTTTATGTCCTTAAGAAAAGTATGGTGTGTTCCTATTGACCAGAGGACCACTTAGACCAATTTTGGTGATTTTTCAACTTATATTTTATTTATTATGATTATTTTGAATTTTGGAGTATTAATTAATTATAAAATAAAATTAAATTTGAAAAATAGATTTTATATTTTTCTTAAATCTCTCTAACCTCAAGAAACTCAGCAGAAATAAATTGTATAATTTTCGAATTCTTTATTTGATTTATTAGAAATAATTTAGTGAAAAGGTTAAAAAAATACATTTTTAATATTAAAAATTGTTTTAAGGCTTTAAAATTAAATATCTTAACCTAGAGACTAAGGAAAAATATTTGGTTTGTTCCTATGTGATTAGGAGTCAAAATATGACATTTTTGTGATTTTTAATATTTTTGTGATTTTTATTATTTTTTAATTATTAAAATATTAAAATAAGGTAGAAAATGAAAATTTTTGAAAAATTCCAATTTTAATCTTCTTAGACTTTTCTGATATCAGAGAAGTCACAAAACCGATTTGGTGAATTTTTGAAATGCATTTTTTAAGTTATGAATTTTTAAAGTTTAATTTTGGTTATGTGACTTAATTAGTCCATTTATTGGGGCTAATCACCTCCAATTGATCTCAAATTTTTATGTGAGGTCCCTCTGATCCTAAAGACTAATGGAGAATTGTTTTCAAGTTATTTGGATGTATGGTTAACCCAAATTAATTAAAATTAAGTTTTACGTATTTAGGCCAATTAGGGTTATTCTTAATGAATTAACTCAAAATACATTTTTCCTAGGGTTCTCTAGTTCTAAGATACCTCCCTAAATTTTCCTAGAATTTCTTGAATAGCATGCTAATTATGGGAATTAAAATTCCAAAACAGAGACATAAACTTGAAAAATACATAACTTGCCATAGAGATGGCCCCTGACCTTGGAATATTCAGGGAATGTTCCAAAAAACAGAGGCTACAAAAGCCCTATGGTCTCATGCCATGGTGAATTGTATGCATGTATGGAGAATTAAAATACTGAAAACAGTAAATAATTAATTAAAAATAAAATATTAATCAAAATAACTTAATTCTTTTTCCACATTATTCTCCTCTGTTCACTGAGCAAGAGGATATTTTTATTTTATTTTTGTAATTTTTCTACACAAAGTTATGGATTTTCTAAGTTCTAGGTATTTAATTAATTCAGAAATAGGAATTTTTCTACTTATCCACACGGCGCCGCGTCAACCTTGGAAGCTTCGAAGCCCTATGTGTCGCGCTTCCATTCGACACCGCCACCTAAGTCAGCAGCCACGCGTCCTGCGGTCCCACGCCATCTTCTGGTTCGACGCGATATGCACCGTCCATTCAATACATGCTCGATCCAACGACGGCTGGTCATAATCTCCGACTGGTGTGTCCCGAGAGCCGTCCACACTCAAACCCTAAGATCTCTCTCATTTCTCAATGGATTTTTGTGTTCTTATGCTCTATGGATTCGTCTTGAGGAGACGAACACATCCATATGGTTTACATGCTATGAAATCGATTCAAATGAAATGGAGAATTCACAGAAGCTTGGGAGGGAGAAGTGATCCATACATTGGCTTTGAGAAGTGAAGCTTCAATCAGAGAGTTGTGGCACCTTTGATTGCACCCAAGGAAGCTCCAGATGAAGTTTCTGGCTCTGGGGAATTTCTTAGGTACAAAAATGACCAAGGCCGATTTCAAACCTTGGACTCTGGAAGCAATGGCTGGCCTGGTGAGGGGGCATTTGCTGGGGAACTTCTTCTCTACCTCTGGTGAAGGTGTGGGAGAAGTTAATTTGGATTTGGTGGAGTTTCAAGGGATGTCTTGTTCTGGCCTGAGAATTGAGCTCCAAAATTGAGCTCAATCAGTGGGAATTAGGGCAGGAGGACAGTGGGGATGAGTTGCTCTAGGCTAGGGGAAGCTCTTTGAGGAGTTTGGTGAAGTTCTCTGAAGGTTGATTTTAGCCAACCTTTTGGACGAGAGGAATGGGTGGTTTAAATAAACATGATTAGGGGCTTCCCGGGGCAATTGAGGCCTGGGATTTGCTGCTTAGGGGAGTAGAGGAAGAGCTGTGGTGGCCAATTAGGATGGGGCAGCTCAGCAGGTGAAATTTGAATTTTTGAATCCATTTAGACCTCTCGGCCATGGCATTTTCCGGCTGCCTGGTGGCTGGCCGGCTAGGGTCAAGTCACTGTTCTGATCAGGGAGGTCAGTTCTTGAGACTTGTGAGCTCAATTGTCCAATGCCATGTGTAAAGGGGCTGAATTGAAGTGGAATGGAGAAAGGCTTATTTTGGGTCCTATTTGGTCAACCTATAGTTTTAGGCTTGGTGCACCACCCATGGCCTCGGTTTTGGGCCGAAAAGAGTCCTTTGGGTCGCCCAAGAGAAGGTGGTGAGGTCTCCATCAAAATTGTTTAAGTTAACTTCTGGGTTAGGTGTAGCATAAATAAGGTTAAAAAGGCTTAATGAAGGCTTAGGAAAGGCTCCCCTCTTCTTGCCATAAATGACTAGGTGAGGTGTCAAAACTCTCATGGCTTCATATGGCTTGTAAATGGCTCACGTTTGGCTTGGACAAGGTTGGCTTGTTTCATGAAAAAGGGTTTTAGGCATTTTTGATGAATTTTTAGGAGATTGTCATGTGCCTTGATTTAGAATGATTTGATGATCAATTAGAACTTTAGGGATGATATTAAATTGAATGCATGATGAGGGAGAGTGTTATATGGGCTTTGGATGAATTTTTGGGCTTTTGAATTTGGTGGAAGTGGGCTTTTGAAATGGTTTAAGTGGGTGGGCTTTTAAGTTTTAAAATGGATTAGTGGATGGAAATTTTATGAATGGCCATGCCAAATAAGTGTTGGGTTTTGTTTAGGGATATGTCATGAGTGATTTGGAATATACTTGAAATAATTTGGACTTGAATTGGGTTTAATTTGGGCCTCCTTAGTGATAGGGTCAAAGTGGGGCAAATTGGGCTAACTTGGGCTAAGGTTGGGCTAATGTTGGATTTGATGTAAAATTAATGTTGTAAAATGTTTATGGGAGTGTTACAAAGAGTTTTCAATTTTGGACGGGCTTTGGTTTTGGGATTTGGGCATATTTGGGTTTATGGTAAGTTTAGGCCAATTTAGGGAATTTTTTATTTGGGTTAGGTTTGTGTGAAGTTTGGGTTTAAATTTTGGGCAAATCAAGTTAGTGTTTTGTTTCGTGGGGATGTTAGGGAGGTTTTAGAAAAGATTTGGGGCTAATTGGGATCGAGTTGGGTTGGTTTGGGCTAAGTTTAAGATATGGGCCAAAATTGGGATTTAAGCTTCATATTAAAATTGGATCCACATGTTGGTAAGATTGGGTTTAGATTTGGTCTAAATTGATATTGGGGATATTAAATTGAAGTTTAGAACTGAATTGGATCAAAATTGAGGTCAATTGGAGTGATTTGGTTTTACATTGGGCCCACTTAGGTAAAAAATGGGTCAAATTGGGGATTTTGGCAAAAGTGGGCTAAATTGACAAAATTGGCTTATGGTGTAGTTGACCAAAATGAAATTGGGAATATTTGGGATTTTTTTGGAATTTTTTAGGAATTTTTTAGGAATTTTTTTGGATTTTTGGGCTAAAGGGGTATTTTGGGTATTTAGAGGGTATTGGGGGGTATTTTTGGAAATTTTAATATATTTGGCTAAGGATGATCCATTTGAATGGTGAGAAAATGTTTAGGATTGGTTTTTGAGTAATTTTGTGGAACTTAGGTAACTTTGCAAATTTTGGGCAATTTCAAGGCTATTTGGTAGGTTTGGTGGGTTTAGGGCCCCGAGGGTCAAAAATTGAAATTTTGGAAAAATGAAGATTGATTAGGTGTGGGTGAAATGGGACCATTTTAGTTGAGCCATGAAGCCATATTAAGCCCATAAGAGCCATGAGAGGACTCCTTTGAGGCATTCACTATGTTGTTCCTAACCCTCTTAGCCAAAGGCCTAGGGGTTAAGGTCCATCCATATGAATTACCTACATGAGTCAGGGAGTCAAATTAGGTATGAGTGGTTTTAGGACTTGGAATGTGTGTGAGAATGTAGTGTATGTGCAAGTAAACCCTCACTGCACCGCACCACCTGCAGGTAGTCCTAAGGCCATAGAGTCCTATAGGGAACTCATCCATTAAACCTCCACATTTTGATCTTAACCCTCCAAGTAGTTTGGAAGTTTACAATCGAACATGTGGGGTTTAAAGGGAGTTAAGAGGTGGTTTGAGTTTCTAAGTGGTGGGTCCCATTTCTAGTCCTCTAGGATAGTCAAAGAGAAAACCTATGGCTAGATCCTAAGTGCTAAGGAAAGAAGAAAAGACCTCATCAAAAATGAGGTCAACAAGGGGTCTAGCCATAAGACTCTCCTGGTGACTTTCTTAGAAGACTAGTCTTGGAACCCTCCCCCATATAAATTCAAATTTTTCTCACTTCACTGGGAGTTTTCATATGCTTAAGGCCTAACCTCCAGCTTTTGGGAGGAAGAGACCAAGTAAGAAAGCCCAGGGGAAGTCTCCTATAGGTGGTCAGACCTTAGGATTTACCCTGGGAGGTCTGGAGCTTACACCATACACACATTTCACACTCACAAACCAAAGCAAAGTACATCTCACCCTGGCCTCCTAACTCTTTGGAAACTCATGTGTGTGGTTTTCCCAACCTCTTAACCCCAAGCTAAAGGTGTGATTAGTACCAACACATAGAGGACCAAATGAGGGTTGTCTTTGGTCCATGGCTCAATCTAAACAATCTCATACAACTCACCTCTAACCAGCCTCAATTTTTTCAAAATTTCAATTTTTGACCCTTGTCCCCAAAAATTATCCAAAATACTCCTAAATCCTAAACTCCTCCAAAACTCCCAAAATTACCAAAATTACCCAATTGTCTACAAAAAAAAAAACTATTTCAAAATTTTTCCCATCACTCAAATTGACCAAAATTAGACAAATTTACTAAAATTTCCAAAATAGCCCCAAAATTTTCAAAGTTACCAAAATGCCCCTCTTAGCCCAAAATCCAAAAATTCCAAAAATTCCTAAAAATTCCCAAAACCTCCCAAAAATTCCCAATTTCATTTCTTTCAACTACCACATGACCCAATTTGATCAATTTAGCCCAATTTAACCAAAAGCCCCAATTTGACCCATTTGACCCAAAAGTGCCCAACTTAAACCCAATATCCACTCAATTGGCCCCAATTTTACCCAATTTCAATTCCAAACTTTAATCTAACCTCTCTAGCCTCAATCTAAACCAAATCCAAGCTCAACGTGGCCCACATTTGAGTTCAATTTCACTTGAAACGCAAAATTATCAATTTTGACCAAGTGGCCCATTTCTCCAAATTAACCTAATGCCAATCAATTTCTTCTAAATTTGAATTCTAAACCCTTCATAACACTCCCCTAAACAATATAGAACCATCAATTGCCCCCAATTTGAGCCTAAGCCTCACCCAAACCCATTTGAGCCAAATTCCCCCAATTTTGACCCAGACATGCCATATGCCTAAAATTCCCCAAATTGAGTGCACTAACCCTAAAATTTCCACCCAATTAATATTTTAACTTTTTATAACATCCCCCTAGACCATTTGGAACCTTCAATTGTCCTTGAACCCAAAGCTAGCTCAACCTAAACCCAAGTTAACCCAACTTGCCACAAATTGACCACAATCTTAAATCAAGCCAAATTGAACCTATCCAAAACCACTCCAATCCCCTTTCAAACACTTTATGACAATCATATACCTCACTTTGAGCAATCAATTGGGTCTAACCCAAGCCTAAACCAAATCTAGCCCAACCTAAACTAAAAATGACCTAAATTAAACCCATGACCTAATATCACCAAATTGAACTCACCACAACTAACCTTGGGACCCTTAGGACCAGCCAAGACCAACCAAACCCAAGCCCATTGAGTCATGGACCAAACGTCCCTCACTTAGGACTAATGGACCTCTCTCTTTTGGCTAAACCATTACTCCAAGCAAACTACTCATCATGGCAACCCATTAACCTCATTAACTCCTCTCTTACCTCCCATCAGCCTCCCAGCCACCTTCCATGTCCTTGTTGGATGCTCTAGCCACCGGAATAGCTCAGCCTGAGTGCCCCCATAACACTTAAAATTGAAAATTGAGCTTTATCAGTGAGGCATCCCCTCAGTGGTCAATGGCACTGCTCTGCCCTCAACCTAAGCGGCCTAAAGCACCCAAAGCCAGGCTCTGAGCTCAGCCAATTGGCCATGGCTATAAAAACTACCCCTTACAGGAAAAATCAGGTGCTAAAAATTTCCTAAGGAAACTCTGCCAAAACCTCACCAGAACCTCTCCAGACCTCCCTAAGCTCATTCGAACCATTTTCCCCCTCTACTTTCCCTTGCTTGAGAGCAATTTCCTCACTGAAATCTTAGCCGGAACCAAGACAAACTCCACCATATCTCCACAATGCACCAAACTCAAAATAATTGCACCTACAACTTCACAGCATTAAAAGAAGAAAATCCCCCATCAAAGCCCCATCACAGAGAGCCTCTGCACCAGATTTTGATTAACACCTGAAATTGGGTCTGGTCGAGTTTGGGTCTAGATAATTCACCAGGGCAAAAAACTTCATCCGGAGGTTCATTGGGACCAATCGAAGATGCCATAACCATTTGATTGAGGCCTCCCCTCTCAAACAAAGGTATTGAACTCACTCTTCCTCTTGAGCTATTCTTCGACTCCCACATGTGTAGACCGTATTTCATACCATATAAACATATGGATAGGTTTGTTTAGGTCAGATGAAGCTCTAGGAACAAACCCCATATGATTTGGTTGAGTCCGGCTCGAGTTCTTAGGTCTAGAAGTTGGATGGCTCACAGGTTAGACCAGGTGAAGACAATGACCAGGAGTCGTCGGATCTCGCGTGTATCGAATGGAAGGCTAGGATTGTGCAGGACGGAAGATCGTAGCATAAAGCACGGCCGCGTGGCAGCCGAGTCAGAAGGTGACGTTAATTGGTGGAGCGACACGTGGAGACTTCGGAGCTGCCAAGGATGACACGGCGCCGCAAGTTTAAGTAGAAAATTAGGGGTATTTTCAACTTATTTAATTCAGTTAACTTTAAAAATTCATAACTTGGTGTAGAAAAATAATAAAAATAAAAGAAAAATACCTAGTGCTCAATGAACAGAGGAGAATAATGTGGAGATGATTTGAAGTTTATTTGATGCATGTTTTATTTTTAATTAATTAAATATTATCTGGAGTCTTTTAATTCTCCATTGACTTAGACAATTCACCATAACTTGAGATTTTTGTATGTTGTTGCCTCTATCTTAGTGGCCTTTCTCTGATTTTTCCAAAGTTAGAGGAGACCTCTAGACAGAGATCTCTAGTTTTTCAAGTTATTGTGCCTGTTTTGGTAAATTAATTATAATAAATAAAATATTAATCAAAAAAATAAAAAATAAATTTTGGTAGGTTACTTGTGACCAAAGGACTCTAGGAAAAATAAAAACTTGGTTTAACTCATTAAGTACAACCCTAATGGTAATTAAGACCTAAACATAAAATAAAAATAAAATGGACTAAATATAATTGAAAATAACTTAATTTTTATTCTCCACTATAATTCAAGGTCAGAAAGACTCCCCATAAAAATTTCAAATCAATTGGAGTTAATTTAAATAGTTAAATTAATTTTTCAAGTTAAATCACATTTTTGGCAATTAAATAATTATAATAATTAAAATACACTTCAAAAATTCACCAAATTAATTTAGGGAGCTCTTTGAGATTAGAGGAGTCTTTAAAAATAAAAGTATAATTAAAATAAATTTTTCATTTTTGAGCCTTATTTTAATATTTAAATAATTAAAAATTCACAAAAATCATAAAATTAATAAAATGGTTGGAAATATTCTAAATTGTCTCCTAAGCACTTAGAAACAATTGTGATATTTTTCCTAATTTTCTAAATAAATATATTAATTTTTTAAAGGTGAAAAAATAGATTTTCTTAATTTTCACTAAAATATTTCTAATAATTAAAAGAAAAATCCAAAAAATATGAACTTTGGTTTACTGGGTTCCATGATCTCAGAGAGATTTTTAAAAATTACAAAACTTAATTTTCAAATTAAATAATATTTTATATTTATTTAATACTCTAAATATAAAAATAATTCTAGTAAATAAATTAAAGCTTAAAAAATCATGAAATTTGGTTCAAGTGGTCCTCTGGTTTAGGTCCACCCCAATAAAACTTTCAAAATTAAAAAGGTCTTGTTTTGCATAAGTTATTGAATTTTCATTGAAAATCCCTATTTTTGCATTTAGATAAATATATAAATTAAATTAAAATTTGAAAAATCACATTTTCTCCTTTGATGTTTTAATTAACCCATGAGAGGAGTCACATAAAAAATTTAAAGTCATTGAAGTTAAACTCAATGAATTATGAAGTGATAAAGGCTTTTAGGGTTAAAATTGTAATTTTGAAGAATTCAGCCTTAATTAATATTTAGGATTATTTAAAATGGGAAAATAGGCAATAGATGATCTTAATGATTATTTTTCAATGATTGAAATATAGAAGGGTAAATGGTAGAAACCCATTTCATTTTTGTCACATTAAAAGAAAAAATAATTTAATTAATCATCATAATTTGGAAGAAAATTAAATTAAAAGATCCTTAAGGTTAGGGATTGATCTTGGAAGTTAGTAATCCACTAATATAATACCCCTTAATTTGTTATTTAAATGATAATTCAATATTTTTAATAAAAATCATAATCATGAAGGTCACTTAACTTCTTTTTCTAAAGACATATAAATACCTTTTAAAATCTTAAGGGCTTAGTAGTGAGCTAGGCTTAATTAAAAATTTTACTAATGAGGAATAGAAAAAGAAACATGGTTAATTTAAATCTACTTTTGAAACATTACAAGCCCATCAAAAATTGATAAATTCTTCCATAAATTAAGTTTTCCTCTAAAAGCCTCACTTACTTAATTCTTAATAAAAATATCAAATGATAAACTACTCCGCCTTTCAGGATGATTAAAACATCGGCTCACTGATCATAAGGATATAAAAAGGATAAATCATTTAATAATTATGATAAGTTCAAATGAACTCAAGGAAGCTCAAAAGGATTATGAAATGTCTAGGTACCTCCTAGACCCGTTTCACAAATCTTCTAGACACCTTGCAGGACAACTGGACCTATCATACCTATTAGATGAAGAAATATCTTAAATAAATGATAGGACCCACCAAGTTATAACATAAGGTTTGATAGGCCTGTGACGAACCTATCCATAAGGTTTTACTTTCCTGCAAAAATATAAATGTTTATTGCAAAAAAAATACTAATGTTTCAGGTGGAGGAACGAGAAGACTCGCCATGTACACTTTTACAAGTTTACAGTGCTTGTTTTTCCCGCACTTTCTTTACATTTTATTGCTTATGAACTTGCATGTTAAACAACAATGTCACCCTGCATGAAAACAAAAAAAATTTTAGGATAGCCACAAAACCAAAACCAAAATCAAAAATTAAAAATCAAGACAAGATAAAATTCACCGCCACAACAGTCAAAATATAAAACAACTCAAAATTTAATCACAAACAAAACAAAAATCATAATTGCAACTAAATTAAAATGTTTCATTGGATGATCGGGAATCCCTCGGAGGAGGTAACCTACGTGTTGCTAACGGGGTTGCCCACAGTCTAAATGAAAGTATGGAACTCATTAAGTTGAGTTTAGTAAATTCATTTGGATTAAGTGAATCCGATGAAAATAGTGGTGTCGGATGATGGAACCATGCGATCTTAATCGGTGTCTCTATAATCAACTTTAATATTTCCCTAATAAAACATTAAGACACCTCAATTTAAATGTTTCCAAATCATGACATTTCTCTTGTCTCATACAATTGACACCTCTTTAAACTAAACCTATTACGACGAGGAGCTTGGAGCATGTATAGTAGGCAGCACGACCATCTTCAACAGCAAAACTCCTTAGAAATTAAAATAACAAGCCATAGGACTTCGAGGTAGCTTGCTTAGTGCAGCATAAACCGTCACTTTTATCAATTTAGGCCCTTGCATAACCAAGTTATGTAACGTAAGGCCTAACTCGTTTTAGGATTCCGAGGTTGTCATCGGGTATCACATAAACCCTCCTATCTTCTAAGTCATTCACATTATCGGTATCAAGTGAATGTAAGTCCTAACTAATAAAATTGGCAGAATGAAACGTTAAATAAATATTTCAAATCAGAGCCAAACAATAGGATAGTTCGGGAAAACATCGAGATTCTTCTTGGATCTATGTCTTTCCCCTAGTTTCAAATTCCTTTGGATTCCTACAAAAACTGTTCTGAAAATTGAGCCACTCACCTATTAGATTTCCTATTACCACATTTCCTGAAGAAACCTGTCCTTTGGAAGTCATAAATATAAATATTTATTGATCTATATTAAGAGTTTTCATAGGTGACTTCGGTTATCTAAGATGTAATTAATGACCCAAGAGAAAAAGGTCAAGATTTTCATGCTTTATTTTCATTGATTTTGATGATATTGCACTTTAAAGAAAGATATTTTTGGTTTTTTTATCCAGTTATGAAGAATTAAGGACAAAAGAACAAAAATATGAAAAAATGAGCGGATTTGGAGCAAAAAGGACTAAATTACGCAAATTTGACCTATGCCGCCGACAGCAAGGTCGAGGCTGCCGACAGCGTGATTTTCCCGAGAGTTCTGAATTAATTATAAGGGAGGCCACCGACGGCGCTGATCGAGGCCGCCGACGGTGGGTACAGTTTAATTACATTGTTTCTAGAAGGCCACCGACGGCGCCTCGAGGCCACCGACGGCGGGGACGGCGGATTGTTCCAGAAATACATCGAATGTGAATGATTTTCGAAGGGGTGCGTTCGCAACCCTTAGAGACTCTTCTACAACTTCAAAAGGAATGAATTTTAGCCGAAAAGGGGCTCTTCTTCTGATCTCAAAAGTGATTGTTAGTGAGTTCATAATGTAAAGAGAGTCAATTAGTGAGTTTAATTTAGTGAGTAGTGAGTTCAAATAGAGAATTTGTAAGGAATTCTTTGAGAAATTGCAAGAGTGGAAGGGAAGTGAGAGTAATCTTCCACATTGATGTTTCAAAGGAGAATTCTAAGGAAAAGATCTAGAGGAACTTCGAGGAGTTTTCTTGGGGAGGAATTTGAGATAAGTAGTGTTTATTTGTTTTTAGTGTGTAGAACTTTATTTTATTATATGAAATCTATGTTTTATTGCATCCTCTTCATGAATTCTGATTAGTTGTTCTATCTTTCTCCTAGTTTTGATATTTTTGTGAAATGATTATATAATTAGTATATTAAATAAATTACAAAAGAAATTGTGATGGTACTATACCTAAACTTACTTTACTGTACGAATTGGTCATTTGTATTATTAAAATCTGTGAAGAATTCTTAAGACCTGACCGTGAGCTAAGGATTCTTAACTTGTATGTATCACAATTCTCTTTGCAAGGTAGACGAGTAAATACTTGTAGGGAGAAGTGCAAATAAATAGGGAACTAATATTATCGGGCGTAGAATTGGAGATTTTAGAGTGACAGGCTAAAATCCTTAATTCGGTCCTATCGTTCGGGTGCCGATGTGTAGATTGTTAGCCCTCGGTGAGGGGAACGTGGAGCTCCGAAGTGAGAGCGCTTGTCGACCTCATTTCCGATGAGGTCTTCTTCCCTCTTTAGTGTTTAGGATCTAGCCTTAGGCTTTTCCTTCGACTATCTTAGAGACTAGAATCGGGACCCATCCCTTAGAAATTCGAACCACTTCTTGCCTCCCCGCAAACCCCACAAGATTGATCGTAGACCCCTAATCACCTAGAGGGTCGAGATCAAATGTGGAGGTTTAAAGGATGAGTTCCCTATGTGACTCTTCGGCCTTGGGACCACCCCCGGGTGGCTCGGTCCGGTGAGGGTCGACTTGCACACTCACTACACTCATACTCTACACTCTCACACACACAATCCAAATCCTAAAATCACACCCATACCCAACTCGACTCCTCGACTCATGTAGGTAATTCATATGGATGAACCTTAACCCCTAAGCCCCCGGCTAAGAGTGTTAGGAACAACATAAATGAATGCCTCAAATGAGTCCTATCATGGCTCATATAAGCTTAATATGACTTCATGGATCAACCAAAGTGATTCCATTTCACTCATATTTCGATCAATCTTCATTCTTCCAAAATTTCAATTTTCGCCCCTGGGACCCTACACCTATCAAGCCTACCAAAAGCCCTTAAAATCGCCCAAATCCTCCAAAATTTCCAAATCACCCAAAATTCCCCAAAATTAACCTCGAACATTTCCTCACCAATCAAATTGATCATCTATAGCCAAAAATACCAAAAATTCCAAAAGTATCCCCCAATACCCTCCAAATTACCAAAATGCCCCTCTTGACCCAAAAATCCAAAAATTCAAAAAATTCCCAGAAAATTCCAGAAAATCTCAAATATTCCCAATTTCATTTTATCCAACTACATCATGGGCTAATTTTGTCAATTTACCCCATTGTTACCAAAACCCTCAATTTAGCCCATTCTTAACCTAAGTGAACCCAATGTCAAACCAAATCTACCCAATTGACCCCAATTTTGGTCCAATTCAATTCTAAACTTCAAATTAATATCCACAATATCAATCTAGACCAAATCCAAGTCCAATTTGATTAACATTTGAATCCAATTTCACTTTCGACCTTAAAGCCCAATTTGGACTCATGACCCAAACTTAGCCCAAACCAGACCAATTCAACTCCAATTGACCCCAAACCTCTTCTAAACCTTCCCTAACATCGCCACAAACAAAACACTAACATAATTTGGCCAATATTTGGACCCAAACCCCACTCAAATTCAACCCAAAACCAAAAAGCCCAATTTTGACCTAAACCGAAACCTAACCCAAATAAGCCCAAGTCCCAAAACCAAAACCCAACCAAAGTTAAAACCTCTTTGAAACACTCCCATAAACATTTCCCAACATTAATTTTACATCAATTTCAACCTTAGCCCAACATTGGCCCAAATTAGCTCAATTTGACCTACATTGGCCCATTTACCAAATGAACCCAAATTCAACTCAATTCAATTCCAAACCACCTCAAATTTGCTTCAAATTATTCAAGACACATCCTTAAACTAAACTCAACATTTATTTAGCATGGCCTTTTGCAAAACTTTTCATCTAAAAGCCCATTGCTAAACATAAAGGCCCACTCCCTTAAACCTTCCTAAAAGCCCATTTCCACCAAATTCAAAAGCCCAAATCAATCTAAAGCCCACATGACCCTTTCCCTCATCACACATTCAATTTAAAATCATTCCTAAAGTCCTAATTTATCAATTAAACAATTCCAAATCAAGCCTCATAACAATTCCCATCAAAATGTCAAAATTCACAAAATCCTTTTTTTATGAAATTGACCAAATCTTTTCCCAAGACATATGGAGTCATGAAGCCACATGTAAGCCATTGGCAAGCCATGAGAATATCTAATTTGTCAACCCTCCTTAAATGGCAAAAGGAGGAGGTCCTTTAAGCACCTCCTAAAAGTCATTAACCTTAAACATGTTTCACCTTAACCCAAATTTAATCCAAATATATTTGGATAAGGACTTCTCCATGCCGAACCAGCTGATTCCTTCAACTCCCCACAACACCCAAAGCCACCTTGAAGGGCGAACCAAGCCCAAAAGGTAGACTTGACCAAATCAAGCCAAAATTGGCCATCCCCCATTCCATTTTAAATCAAGCTTTTGACACATGGCAAAGCTCAATCGCCTACACAAAACCCCAGCCCCGACCCATCCGAACTCGAGGGTGACCCTGCTCGCCGGCCAGCTACTCGGATCGCCGGAAAACACCATGGCCGAGACCTCGGGAGGAGCCAAATTTCGGAATTCCACCTCGTCGAGCCGCCTCACTCCAAATGGCCATTGCACCTGTTCTTCTCCTCACCGCAGCATACTCGATCCCAACCCTTAAACCCCCCGGGAGGTCCTCCAGCCTCTTCTATTTAAACACCCCTCCTCTCGCCAAGAGAGGTGCCGAACCAAACCTTACCGAAACCCCGCCAAAATCATCCCGTACCACTCTCTACACATACGAGAACTTGATCCCCACCGAAATCCCCCCGCCATTTCCTCTCGCGAGCTCAATTTCGTAGTCGAAATCCAAGCCCAAAACCAGACACTTCACCACGTTGAGTCAATCCTAAAATTGATTGACTCTACACCTTCACCCGACCAAGAGGAGAAGTTTCCCAACAAAAGCCCCCTCACTGTACCGCCCATTGCTTCCACCTCCAAGCTTTGTGATCTACCGTGGTTACTTTTGTACCTAGGTAATTCACCAGGCCAAGGGACTTCATCTGGAGCTTGCTTGGACCCAATCGAATGTGACACCACTCTCAGATCGAAGCTTCACTTCTCTGAGCAAAGGTATGGACTCACTCTTCCTCCCGAGCTTCCAGAGATTCTCCATTTAGTTTGAGTCAATTTCAATGCATGTTTACCGTATGAATGTGTTCGTTTCTTCAAGACGAATCCATAGAGCATAAGAACACAAAAAATCCGTGGAGAATCGAGTGAGAAATTAGGGTTAGAAGGTCGACGGTCACGGGTTCACACCAGTCGTAGACGATGACTGGGAGCCGTCGGATCGCGCGTGTATTGAGTTAACGGCCGAGATCGAGCCGACAGCGCAACGGGACATGAACCGCGGGCCGCGTGGCATCCCGAGTCCGATGGCAGCTGCCGAATCGGAGACGACGCCGTGGAGCTTCGGAGACGCCGAGGTTGAGTCAGCGCCGCGTGGATAAGTAGGAAAATAGGCTATTTTTCTATTTATTTAATTACCATAACTTCAAAAATTCATAACTTTGTGTAGAAAAATCCTAAAAATAAAATAAAAATACCCTCTTGCTCAGTGAACAGAGAAGAATAATGTGGAAAAGAAATCAAGCAATTTCATTAAGTATTTTATTTTTAATGATTTATTTACTCTCTGCATTGTTTTAATTCTCTATTTGCATGGGCAATTCATCATGGCATGAGACCATAGGGCTTTTGAAGCCTTTGAACTTGGGAACATTCCCTGAATTTTCCAATGTCAGAGGCCATCCCTACGAGAAGTTATTGATTTTCCAAGTTCATGTTACTGTTTTGAGTATTTTTATTCCAATAATTAGCATGTTGAGAAATAAATTCTAGAAAAATTTGGTGATGTTTCTTGTGACCAGAGGAACCTAGGAAAAATAAGTTTTGAGATAACTCACTTAGAACAACCCTAATTGGCATAAATACCCAAAATTGAACATTAATTAATTAGGGTTAACCATACATTAAATTAACCTCAAAATAATTCTCCACTGTCCTCTAGGGATAGGAGAACACCACATAAAAATTTGAAACCAATTGGACTTGATTAACCCCACCAAATGGGTTGATTAAGCCTCTTAAGCAAAAATGGGTAAAATTAAAATTTAAAAATTCATAACTCACAAAATACTTTTCAAAATTCACAAAAATGGTTTTGGAGCTTCTCTGATATCAGAGGAATTTAGGAAAATTAAAATTATAATTTTCTAAAAAAGTTGATTTTTATCATTATTTTAATATTTTTAATAATTAAAAAATAATAAAAATCATAAAAATATTAAAAATCACAAAAATGTCACATTTTGAATTTTAATCATTTAGGAACAAGCCAAATAGTTTTCTTAAGTCCCTAGGGTAAGATATTGAATTTTAAAGGCTTAATGTAATTTTTAATATTAAAAATGTATTTTCCAACCTTTTCACTAAAATAATTCTAATAAATCAATGGAAAATCAGAAAAATATAAAATTTGTTTCTCTGAACTCCGTGAGCTCAAAGAGATTTAAGAAAAATATAAAATCCATCTTTCAACTTTAATTTTATTTTAAAATTAATTAATGCTCCAAAACTCAAAATAATTCTAATAAATAAAATATAATTCAAAAAATCACCAAAATTGGTCCAAATGGTTCTCTAGTCATTAGGAATATCCCATAATTTTCTTAAGGACAGAAACATTTCCTTGGTCATGTTATTGAATTTTCCTTGAAAACCCCTATTTTCCATTAAAAATTATTACATAAATAAATTAAATACAGAAAAATCACATTTTCTCCTCTAATGTCTTAATTGACATGTAAGTGAGGTCACATAAAAATTTCAAGTTCATTTGAGCTTAATTTAGTGAGTTATAGAATTATTAAGCTTGAAGGGCAAAATGATAATTAAAAATTTCAACCTTTAATTAAAATTTTAGGATTAATCAAAAAGGGAGGGTAAAATATTTGATTTTAAACTGATTTTTGGATGATTGAAACTTAAATGATTAAGGGTAGAAACCTATTAACCATTTCAAATATAATCAAAATAAAACTTTAATTAATTAATTAATTGAAATTTTGGAAGAATAATAGAAATTGGAATTATTAAAGTAGGGATATTATTTAAGAGGATATTTATTCTTTAATTTAAAAATCCATAAATAAATCACTTCAATAATACTTCTGTCTTAATTAAAAAAAAAATTAAAAGAATAATCTCAATTAAATTAAAATTGAAATTAAATTAAAATCAAATTAAATTAAATCAAAAGAAAAATAACTTGAGATCAAAATAAGTTAAATTAAACTAAATTAAATTAAATTAAATTAAAATTAAACTAAATTAAAATTAAATCAAATTAAAATTAAATTAAAATTAAAATTAAATTGAAATTAAAATAAATTAAAATTAAATTAAAATTAAATTGAAATTAAATTAAAATTAAATTAAATTAAATTAAATTAAATCAAAATTAAATTAAATTGAATTAAATTAAATTAAAATTATTTAATAACAAACCTAAATGAAATCATTAAGAATTAAATCTAAAATAACTCGAACACTATTCCAAACTTAAACTAATTTCCTATAATTAAGTCAAAATTAAAATTAAATCATTAAGTTTAAATCATTAAAATACTTAATGAGTTGATTTGCTCTTTTAAAGCTCTTGTTATTATAACTCTTAAATGAAGTATCAAGTGAAGTGTTACCTCACTTATAGGATATTCAAATGTCCTAGTTCACTGAGTAAAGAACAAAACTTAAACTCCCGGATGATTAATTCACTTGTATAATTAAATTCTCTTGGACTTAAAACAATCCTGTAGGTATTCAAAAGATGTTTAAGACTCGTCTTAAGCACTTCCTCAATATGATAGGATGTTTATAAGAACAATTGAATTTAATTGTTCTTCGATGAAGAAAATCATCCTTAAACTAAAGCACAAGAACCTAGACGTCATAGAGATGACTAACATGTGATTATGACTTCTGTAGACAACCAAAACCTTTCCCTTAGCTTTACCTGAGTACTTGTTGAAATATTTAAATGCCTTAACATGTATTTTAAGTGCAGCTTGGGATGACGGGAAGACCCTCCAGTACGCTTTTATTTTATTGCAATTTACTTTATCGCAAATGCACTTTACTTTTCTCGCATGATAAACAACTCGTTGCATGAAAACCAAAACCTTTAGATAGTCCCTAAACCGAAACCATAATTAAATTAAAAGTCATTACAAGATAAAAATTACCGCCACAACATTTCAAAATATAAAACAACTCAAAATTTAATCACAAACAGTAACAACAAAACTACAATCGCAACTAAATTAAAACGTCTCGTCGAATGATCTAGAATACCTCTGATGATGTAACCCACGTGTTGCTAACTGGATTTTCCACTGCCTAAATGAAAGTGTGGAACTCATTCAACTGAGTTTAGCAAATTCATCTGGACTAAGTGAATTCGATGAAAATAACTGTGTCGGGATGACGGAACCGTGGATCTTAATCGGTCTCGTTTAAATAACTTTAAGATTTGTTTTAATTAAAATATTTAAAACACTTGGATTTTAAGATTTTCTCTAAACCAAAAACACTTCTCTCATCTCCTGATTTATGACTTCTAAAACTAAACCTCTGCAACAACAAGGAACTCGGAGCATGGTGGGCAGCTCGGCCATCGTCATCAGCAAAACTCGGATCTACTTCAATTAAATAACCAAGCCATAGGATTTCGAGGTGGTTTGCCTAGTGCAACATAAATCCTCAATTCTTCGTTAGGCATTTGCATAATCATGTTATGTAAATTAAGCCCTAACCGGTCTTAGGACTCCGAGGTAGTCGTTCGGTACGACATAAACGCTTACATCTTCCAGGCTGTTTGTATGATCATGTCATACAAATATAGGTCCTAATTAGTTAAAATTGGCAAGATTGAAATATCAGATAATATTAGGATTTTCTTAAATTCGAGCCAAACAATAGGATTGTTCGGGAAGTTGCCAAGATTCCTCTTGATCTTCAACTTCTCCTACTTCTCTTTCTTTGAATTCTCAAAAATAAATTGTTCCAAATTTCGAGTCATTCCCTTTTGAATTTCCAAAATCCAATCCTTTGAAAACCTTAAACTTTGAAATTCTTGAGAGCAAAACCACTGATCATTATCGAGAGTTTTCTTAAATGATTCCCGTCATTTAAGATGTAATTAACTATAGGGGCTCGCCCTTATAGGGAACTTTAAGAACCTGTGTAATATAAACCCCGCTTAATTCATTTATATTAAGCAGTGGAACTTGTTCGGCATATAAAATTGGTTCGCGGACCAAATGGATGTCACAAATCTTCTAGTTTATTTAATCGAGCCCTATCGTCAAGCAATGTGTCTATTCTTC
This sequence comes from Papilionanthe hookeriana x Papilionanthe teres, assembly GCA_022702705.1. Classification (NCBI taxonomy): domain Eukaryota; kingdom Viridiplantae; phylum Streptophyta; class Magnoliopsida; order Asparagales; family Orchidaceae; genus Papilionanthe; species Papilionanthe hookeriana x Papilionanthe teres. The sequence continues at coordinate 26,445,993 of CM040426.1, forward strand.
GGATAGATACACTAGCTTATGATGCGGTGCTCGTTTATATAAACTATTTGGGATGCGAGATCGACTTCGATTTCATATCTTAAAACTTTTAAACTTAAAATTACTTTCAAAATCAAATATTATCTTTTAAACTATATATATATTTAAATTAAATTTAAAATATGAAAATTCGCCGACAAATTCAAAAATACAACACATAACCTAAAAATATGCCGACAACTTCTGGCGACTCCGTTGGGGATAAGTTCCTCTCTCCATTTTGATCAGATGGCTTTGCTTTCATAAATCCAGTAGTGAGCCCATGCCCCTAGTGACCAAACTACCATTCTTCCGTTGGAATACCCCGTTCATTTCGTCTAGAACGAGTATCGCCAACTCCTCTCGGATTTAGGAGCCACCGTATGACACCCCTAAACGGAGAGGTTCCGAGATCCTTTTATCTCTTTTCGAGGTGGGCAGACCCCCAATAAGTGTTAGTTTAAGAGCGGTCCTTCGAGTCGAGAAGTCTTGCATAAGACTTTCTCTTCCTTTCCACTCCGAATCGATTACTTACCTTCTCTACACCTTTGTACGTTCCGTTCCTAATAAACAAACCCTCTAATGAATGACTCTTTTAACAAATAACTCCTTTTTATAAATACATGAACAAAAATGTGTTCGGACTCTTTTCGATTCCTTTCTTTCGTCCCGATGAGAAGAAGCATAACTCGGGACCGACAATCGAATCTACCTTGCGTAAAATGTATGCCCCAAAGCCGATTTTCTCCTTCACCAATGGATCGGACTTCGTCGTTTACAAGGATGAGCCGCCCGACAATGGGATCATACGTTTCGGACAAGGATTCGGCAACACAAATGTCAAGATCGCCGACGTCACCCTTTTCACACTTACGTACAAAGTGCCCGAAACCGAAAGACCTTCGATCGAGTTCAACCTCGAAGTCAACTCAAGAGTTCCCTCCCCCGCAAAGGGTTCCAACTCGAGAGGAATACTACCGTTCGTAGGAGGACCGTTGTCTCTACCCCCACCGGCCTAGACGTCTCTCGCACCTACCCCGGCTTCCGCCAAACCGAAGGGGAAGGAAATTCAAATTTGTAACGAGCATGTTACCGCGGAGGGTATGGATCTCCGTGCGAGACCTTCTGTTTTCGAAATCGGGTCCAGCCTCAAGGGTTCCACCCCTAACACGAACTCGCAGGAGAAACAAGAGTAGAAAGATTGCAAGGAAAGCCGTAGCCGCTCGAAGTCGCTTTCTTGGAAAAGCCGCCCGAGTACACACCACTACCCGAGTACATACCATCGCCCGAGTATACACCGCTTTTGGAAGGAAGTAGATTCCATCCCCTCTCCGCCGCAACTCGACGAGGAAAATGTCCGCAAGATCGCTTCTACATTACCTCGACCCGCATACTATAGCGACGAACCGAAAGAAAAGGGCTAGGATTACACCATTTGCTCGACTACGTACTTTGATAGTAGAAGTTAGCAAAGAAAGAGAAATGTCCCGTATCGTAGATTTTAAGAAGGATAGAGCGGTGCCGCCCAAATCCCATCTCGGGCCGCGAATGTAACCCGTTATCGCCTACGTAAAAGCCAAATAAGAAGATGAAAGCTAGTCCACCTATTGTTGTTTCAGTGCTTACGTATCGTGAGGATACCACCTTCCAAAGCATTCGGACCGACGTACCATCCGGTCCTAGGCCTTCCGCAGCTAGAAGGATGGTATGGCGTCCTACTACTGGCCAATTAAGACCGAAACAACGACCAGAAAAGGAAAGTCTCGTCAGGAGACTCGATTCCGAAGAAAGCGCCAATGCAATGAAGGGGAATCCCAAGAAGGAAATCCAACGGTCATAGCATGATAACTGCGAAACCGTACAAAAAAGACTATTGGAGGATGCTATGGAAAAGCTAAGAACTGACATTCAACGATTAGCAAGGGAAAGAGAAGAAAAGTTTGGAGATGAAGTCGACTCGTCGGAGTTCATGGACGACGAATATGTGGAGATCAACATGGCTCGAGACACGAGCATCGTCGCCTTCGCAAGGTGCTCCTACAGACTACGGAGAGAGATGAACCGGAAGCATTAAGAGCACAAATTCAAGAAAAAGATGATACAATCTCTCAAATGGCAAAAGGATGGAAGAGATGGCCGCAGCTCTAGCCACTCTTCGCAGTCGTGTTCAACCCCCAAGAGAAACGCCTCCGTAAGTTATTCATATTACGGACGGAGGAAAAGAAATTACATCCGTTAACGGAGACGATCAGCCGAAGAAAGACTCTACTCGAATATGATTCCGTAGAAGGACATCAAGAACATGGTAGAACAACAGTGCGAGAAGCCTTAGCACGCTCTAAGAGCGGAGCATCTATTCAGACGGTAGACCTTACCCCGAAGAATTTGATGCAAGATAATACCCAAAAGGCTTCGTACCACCTCTCGTTCAAGACTTTTGATGGTACCGAAACCCTCGACAAAGATGTCGTACATTTTCGCGCTAGCTGTTGCAACGCCGGTGGAAGTGACGCCTTACTCTTCCGACACTCGTCAGCAGACTCGTCGTGGATCACCTTCGATTGGTACGCAGAGTTACCGAACGGTTCGGTAAAGACATTTTTAGAATTGGAAAACCTCTTTTTGAAACGGTTTGCCGGAGCTCAACACCATATCACCATCGGTGATCTAGTGGTAGAGAAACAGAAACCGAACGAAACTTTAGTGGACTACATACTTCGATGGAGAAATCTAAGCATGAAGTGTGAGCCACGCCTACAAGAGCAAAGATGCGCTAGTATCTTGCTTAAAAGCATTCACGGCCCGATAGCACTTCTCCTTAAGGGATTTACGATTAAGACTTTTGAGAAGTTGTTAAGCAAGGCCGGAAGCTTGCAAGAGGAAGCGAAGCAACTAAGTTTTGTTGACAAAATAGACAAACAGATGCCTGTGAAGACATTTGAAAAGAAATCTGGGATCGTCACGACAGTCGATAAGGGCAAGCAGCCAATGCAAATACAACCAGAGCAACCAGCAACTCAGCCTATCAACAACCTCAGCAGAACTACCAACAACCTCAACCCGGTTATCAGCCAACTCAACAATATGAGCAACCGCCTCGCCCACAACAATATGAGCTTATAAATAGAGAATATCCATTCAAGAATGAGGCAGTGCCAAAGATGTTCCGTAGTTTGATGAAGACTTCAGATTTTCGATCGCCGAACTCCAAGAAGCTAGAAGAAGTCAATAAGAAAGACCATCCCAACTACCGCCCTTACCACCGGATGCTCGGACATAAGATGCAGGATCGCATTACTTTCAAGAGTCAGCTTCGACAACAATCTCCGAAAGGGGAACATAACGATCCCAAAGGAATACATGAAAGAACCCCGTAAAGGAGGTTCTCGTCAATTTTATTTCAACGGATCCCATTGTTCCGATAGACCCTTACACGACCGATGATGGATGGAGTACCGCTTGACGAAGTCATCGAAGAAAATTTTGGATCGCATCCAAAGCCGCTTCGAGCATGCTTCAACTCGAAGTTCGAAACCCGTCAGCCGGCGCTATCGCTTACAATCGAAGAACCGCCCCAGAAGAAAAGATCATAGAAAAGAAGGAGAGCGTAGAAGAAGAAAGGACCGAAGCTCCTAAGGCTGAGCTAGGGGCCGCTTATCCTAGGATGGTTGTTTCGATTCGGGGAAAAATTTCTCGAACCTCCGACTCGTATGATTATTTCGCTCGCTCCGACGGGATCTTATAATGATAAGAGTTATGGCGTTGGCTACGTTTTGACTGTTTCTAACGATTACGTAACTAACGACAACCAATCTAATCCGGATCTCGATTTCGATACCAATAACAATTCTCAAATCATACACAACCTCGACAATCACGATGAAAAAGAAGACATTCACCAAGAAGGCTACGAAAGTTCAACAAGCAATGGATCTATTTGTGAATTCCAAGGAGCTCTAATCACAATAGAGATAGAGCTTTCAGATTCCGAAGCAACTCCAGAAGAACCTGTCATGCCGATTCAAAAGGAGACACCAAGAAACTCGCACTGCATTCGAAGAAATCACGAAGTCAACTTAAGGAGCGGAAGGGTTCTACCTCCGAGAATGGGTCCAAAAGACAAAGGAAAGCAAGTGGTTGTTCGAGAAGAATCAACCCCAACAGAAGAATTGCCCATTCGGGAAGAAACTGAGACACATGGTAACAAAGTGGACTATAACGTGCTAGCCCATCTTAGGAAACTACCAGCCAAACTGAGCATCTACGACGCTCTCATCTTATCAAAAGAGATGAGGGAAGCTCTGATCAAGGCCTTACTTGATCCGAGAGATTTGTTTAGCTCGGATGGCCGGAGATTCCTTAGGCGAGGTTTGCTCGTTAAAGGAACAACGAGGTGTTACCTTCACGAACAGATGATCTACTACTTGGGGATGCCCAATCACAACCGACCGTCGTACATTTCGACCACAATCGGAAAGTTTACGCTCTCCGCAGTATTGGTGGATCCAGGAGCGCCAATCAACATAATGTATCTTCTGACGCTAGCATACTTGGAAATTGATGCTCGCGAGCTCGAAGCGGACAAGATGTTACTAAGAGGATTCAACCGTAAAGGAGAAAGAGCCCTCGGATCAATAACACCGTTGATGAAGACCGGTGACTTAGCAAAGACAACCGCAAAATTCCACATAATTGACTCTGAGACATCGTTCAACGCTCTACTGGGCCGACCGTGGATCCATGAAAACCGGATGGTGCCATCGTCTCTGCATCAGTGCATAAAATACTACGGAGGAGAACAGTGCATTAAAGGTGATTTGCAAGCTTTCTCCGTACATGAGATTGGAATCCATGAAGATGCAGCTTATTACGCACCTCTGAAGAAAACAATCTTCTCCAGAAACAGCGTGCCAAATGAAGCAAAAGAAGTTCGAGACAATGAAGAACCTGAAGTTCTAGTCCAACAGTCACTCACCACTCCCTTACGGTGAGATGGTGAAGGTTTCTCCGTAACTCGCATCCGAGGTCGAGGCCGGGAGGAGGTCGTGGAAGAGCCACCGGACAGCTTGGACGTAAAAGCCGGTGATCAACGTTGATCGGGAGAGCAGCTCCGAGGAAGGAGAGGAGGTCAAGAAAGAAGCAACTACAATAAACCGGAAGAAACCACAATTCAAGATTTCTCTCGAAGATGAGAAGAACAAAGAATACAAATCGATGTACGAGAAGATTAACCACTATGTACACACTATGACCCTGACCCCGATCCAGTCTAATAAGATCGAGGGTATGGTGGTCAAAGAAGTACATAGCAGCATGTGCAAAGCCAATCAAATTTTACCGTGGCACTTCTTCTTCCAATACCGAAAACAATGTACAATTTGAAGATATCACTTCTTCCGAATTAATGGAATTACCTTTTGAGTGGTACTCTCCCCGTGTTCAAAATTTAATTCAGACGTGGTGTCTTACCTCGACAATGGACAAAAGGCCGATCACAACACTTCGAAAAATTATGGAATAATGCCGGTCGGCCTTACAATTCAAAACATGGTCTCGGATTCGGCACAGTAGGTTCAGTTGACGATACAGAATTTTGTTTGGTTGTCACTTGCGAACCTAATGAAGACTGCTTGGAAACTACAGAGGACCTCGAGGATCTAACAATTGGAGACGCTCCACCGTAGTTCGAAGAAAAAATCAAATCTACAATAGACGAGTTAATGGAAGTTAACTTAGGTACTAACGAAAAGCCTAGACCAACCTTTGTTAGCTCCTTACTCAATAAAGAAGATTCTGAGGAAATGATCAAGCTATTAATGGAATTCAAAGACCGTTTTTCTTGGAGTTACGACGAAATGTCCTGATTAGCTCCGAAGTCGCAGCTCACAGAGCTAGGAGTGAATCCTACTTCCGTTCCATTCGACAAGCTTCCGTAAGAATGCGTTCGGAAATCGAACAACAAGTAATAGCCGAAGTTAAGAAGCTAATCGATGCTAAATTTGTCCGTGAAGAACAATACCCTACTTGGCTAGCCAATGTGGTACCAATCAGGAAGAAGAATGGTCAGATCAGAATCTGCGTGGATTTCAGAGACTTGAACAAAGCATGTTCGAAGGATGAATTTCCACTACCAATTCCAGAGTTAATGATCGACATCGCTTCGACACATGAAATATTCTCTTTCATGGATGGATATTCAGGATACAACCAAATAAAGATGGCACCAGAAGATGAAAAGCTCACGGCATTCAGAACACCAATCGGAGTGTATTGCTACACAGTAATGCCATTCGGACTAACGAACATAGGAGCAACATACCAAAGAGCAATGACAAAGATTTTTGATGATCTCATTCACAACCCAATCGAGTGCTATGTGGATGATGTGGTCATCAAAAGCAAACTAGAGGAAGATCACCTGTATGATTTGAGAATTGTTTTCGAGCGACTGAGACAATACAACCTTAAGATGAATCCCTTGAAATGCACCTTCGGCGTTACCTCCGGGAAATTCTTAGGATTTGTTGTCCGACATCGCGGGATTGAAATTGATCCAGAAAAGATTAAAGCTATCTTGGAGATGCCGCCTCCCAAAACCTTGAAACAACTACGATCCATTCAAGGGAAGTTGGCATATCTTCGACTCTTTATTTCGAACTTGTCAGGTAGGTGTCAGCCCTTCTCGGCATTAGTTAAAAAGGACGCCAAATTCGTTTGGGAAGAGAAATGCCAACGAGCCTTCGAGGACATTAAGCAATACTTAATGACACCTCCCGTCTTAGCAGCCCTGGCCTCGAGTAGATCGTTGATACTTTATACCACGGCTCTGGACGACTCCCTCGGAGCCCCGCTAGCCCTGTGTCAATGATGAGGGAAAAGAAAATGCTCTCTACTACTTAAGCCGTCGTTTCGATTCCGACTGAAGTAAAGTATCCTCCACCGAGAAGCATTGTTTGGCCCCGATCTTCGCCGCACAGAAACTCAGGCATTACATGCTCTCTCGTAAGGTCAACCTTATCTCGAAAGTCAATCCGTTGCAATATTTGATGACCCGTCCAACACTTTCTGGCAGACTTGCCAGGTGGTCGATGATACTATTGCAATTCGACATAACTTTAGTTCCACTTCGTGCCGTAAAGGGACAAGTTCTAGCTGACTTCCTTGCAGCACACCCTTTACCGGCAAATTCGCCTCTCGACGACGACTTGCCAGACGAACAAATAATGAGCCTAGAAGACACTGATGATCGACGTTGGGAACTATACTTCGACCGAGCGTCCTCAGCATAGAAAGACAAAGAATTGCAAACGATAGTGCCCGGAAAGGCAGGAATCGGACTAATCTTTATAACACCGGAGCGGGGATGTTAAGATACTCCTACCACTTAACAGAGTCGTGCACAAACAACGAGGCAGAATACGAAGCCCTCATAACAGGACTAGTACTGACCATTCAAATGGGAATAACGGATATCAACATCTACGGAGATTCTCAGTTGATCATACAACAGATCGCCGGACAATATAGAATTGTAAAGCCAAGACTCGAGCAATACTTTCAGTATGCCATGAAACTGTTGGAACAGATTCCGAATGTAACAATCTACAAGATCCCCAACAGAGAAAATGCTCTCGCGGACGCGCTAGCTCGCCTTGCAAAAGAATTTGCCTGCTTACAAGATGAGTCAGTTGAAGTGTCAGTTCAAGGACGACAGTCCTATCACAACTCGACATGGATATGATACGTAAATCGAAAAAGCAGAGGAATCGACATGCAGCAGTGATGGAAAACACAGAAGATTGGCGTCAACCGCTAATAGACTACCTGAAAACAGGGAAATTACCAGACGATAAGTCATTATCACATCAAATCAAGAAAAGAACTCTGTCTTACGCATTAATAAACAATACATTATACAGTAGATCTTTTGATCAGATGTGGTTAAGATGGCTGAGCGGGTCCGAGGCTCGTCAAATTGTCAAAGAAGTGCATTCAGGTCTTTGTGGCGCTCATCAGTCGGGTCCGAAAATGAAAATGAAAATTAAAAGACTAGGGTACTACTGACCCTCAATGATGACCGATTGCATGAAGATTGCCAAAAGTTGTCACCAGTGCCAAGTGCACGGAGTGGTTCTACACCAACCTCCAAATGTGCTACATCCGACAATTGCATCGTGGCCATTTGAGTGTTCGGGCACAGATATAGTGGGTCCGATAGAACCACCTTCTTCAAGAGGACATCGCTTCATCCTCGCTGCCTACGTACTACTTTTCTAAATGGGCGAAGCGGCTCCACTCGTAGAAGTAAAGGCACACCACGTGCTACGGCTTTTTAAAAATCAAGTCGTCTACCGTTTCGGAGTACCGCGCAGAATCATTTCGTATAATGGGTCCGCATTCGAAGCACAAAAATCAACAATTTTGTCGAAGACATGGAATCGATCGGCGATACTCAACAATCTACTACCCGAGAGCAAACGGCTTCGTCGAGGCTTTTAATAAAACTCTCGTTCAAATCTTAAAGAAAACTTTGGATGACAACAAGAGAAATTGGGACGAGAAGTTGTTAGAAGCCTTATGGGCCTACAGGACGACTTTCAGGACTCCTACTCAGTCTACGCCTTATGCTTTAGTATACGGGTCCGAGGCAGTGTTACCATTGGAGGTCCAGCTTCCATCACTCAGGATTGTAGTTGCAAATAAAATTACTACAGAAGAAAATGCCAGATTACGACTGGAAGAACTGGAAAGCTTGGAAGGGAAAAGACTTGCAGCGCAACAAAATTTGGAACCGTACCAAGCTAAGATGATCCGAGCCCATGATAAACTGGTCCGCCCAAGAACTTTCAAAGTTGGTGACTTAGTTCTTGTTCTCAGAAGACCTATTCTTGCACATTGCAAGATATGAGGCAAATTTGAACCAACTTGGGAAGGGCCATTTGTGGTCGAGGCAGTCTACTTAGGAGGCTCCTACCAACTTGTGAATTGCCAAGGAGAACGACAAATGCTTCCAATCAATGGACGATATTTGAAGAAGTATTACGCAACCTGATGTTTCGAAGGGTGGCCTCTAAAATAGAGTCTTATCCCTAGAAACACAGGTGAAGCGATCACTTTGTGACTGGGTCCGAACCCAAAAAACATAAAAATGGATAAAAAAAGAAAAAAATATATGTGCTAAAAATAAAATATGTGAAATCATAATAATAAAGTTTTACCCTTCCTTTCAAATCAAATCTTTTTCCTGGTCTTTCTTCATCTTTTCCTACTTTCCTTAAAAATTAAAATTGGAATAAGCGAATAAGAATCTTCAGTGATAAATACTTTCTTAATGTTCTTGTTCTTAGTACAGTCCCCCGATCCTTTCCTTGTTTTCTTCGTAGGAAATGTCGAACGGGCGGTTAGTCCTAAACTTTAAAAATGGCGTGAGTCTCGCACTCGATGAAAAGAGGGTGAAGGATGGAGCAGTGATAGAAATTGATTCGACTTCACACCAGCCAAATTCTATAGTATGAAAAAAATGATTGGGTCCCAGTGGACCGAGAAGAGCTTCATTGCCAGACAGTGATGAAGATGGGTGGCCCAAGCCGCCAATCCAGCAATAAGAGAAGAAAGAAAAACACTGAGGAAAGCAAGAAAATCAAGTCAGTAGTTGCCACGGCAGAGGGCAGGATCGTCAGCGCCGCGCCCTCAGAAATTCAAGAAGTGAGGAGAGCTACGCTCACTGCAACTCAAAGAAGGAATAAGAATCGCCTTATCCGCAAGATGTTGACTAAACTAGCAGTAGATCAACATGAGGAAACAACCACCTTCGCCGACACACACATTTCAAAGACACCGGTTCATCAGGAACCTAAAAAGAGAGAACAAGATCCATGAACAACAGAAAGGATAAGGGAAACTCTGAGAAGATCAGAGGCAGAGAGATCGCCTCGACGTCAGATAGAGATACCGTATCTGAAGAACCTTGTTGCTGAAGCAACCCCGAAGGATGTCCCGACAGAGACAATTCTCGAGGAGCCAAGGTATGCAGGAGAACATGATGGGATTGAGCCATACATCCCGCAATACGTTACTAGGCCTCGTCACTTGCAGATCATCCCAGAATATGAACTAGAAAGAATGCAAAATGTTGAGAAGAAAGCTTTCGAATACTTTGAAAGGATTAGAGGCAAAAGAATCAACATTTTGGAAGGCCTCGAGTTACACACAGGTGTATTCTCAGAGTACGAGCAACAACAAATTGTGGATTGCATCTTAGAACTTCAGAAGATGGGTCGATCAGGCCGTCTGAGAGAAAAGACTTATTCGGAACCCCGGAAATGGATGCCAGGGAAAGGAAGAGTCACAATACAATGCGGATGTTGCTATAACTTCGTAGAGGACAGAAAAGAAAATCCACCAGGGATACTCCGTCACGATGAGGTGGATCCAATGTCGAGAATAATTAAAAGAATGGTGAAAAGTATGATAACGTGGAGGGTACTGCCAACAGACTGCATACCCAACAGTTGCATCATCAACATTTATCAGAAGGGCGACTGCATACCTCCACACATAGACCACCATGAATTTGTCAGACCTTTCTGCACAGTTTCGTTCATCAACCAATGCAATATCATGTTCGGATCTGACCTCCGGATAGCAGGCCCGGGTAAGTTCCGAGGGCCGGTGGAGTTACCACTTCCGGTAGGTTCCGTCATGATATTACAAGGAAATGGAGCAGACATCGCAAAACATTGTATACCGGGAGTACCGATGGAGCGGATCTCCGTCACTTTTAGAAGGATGGACGACGTAAAGGCACCTTACCACTTCCAGCCAGATCTAGAATTGGAGATTCTCCGGCCCTACGAGCTGTGAGTTACACGGGAAATAGCACACCTCCAATGCACATCCATGTGGCATTCCTACCAAGGATGGCATGGAAGGTGATGTTATTGACCGTGTATCTCATTATTCAGACATGGATTTAACAGACACTTTTTGGATGGATCAACAAGAATCATACATAGTCCATTTTGAGTCATGGATTGTATGAGAAATGTTTCAGATCGAGTTGTATGATGTATCTTCAACAAGATTGGAATGAAAGTGACCATGTCACATTTTGCCTTCACCTCTTTTTTGTGCAAATTGACTGGGAAACGCTATTAAAGTTAAATGAACTTCGAACAAAGAACAGAAAAGAAAAGGAAAATAAATAAGAACTCTCTTCCATAAAAATCCAAACATTAAAAAGAACTTCAAATCCACATGAACACCAAATAAACAATAAAAAATGGGATAATTAAAGGACAAATAAAACAAATCTAAAGCTCAAATTGACTTCCAGTTTAAGTCCATCTTTTCAAATCCTCCAATCCTTCTTCAAATCAAGATATATTCCAGACCTCCTTTGAAACCCTCTCTCGGGATGATTTCAGAATCACGAAGAATTTTCAATTTGATTCGGATGGCATGGGTTTGTACCCTTCTTCAAGTAATCAGACTTTGATTGATTCCCATGGGATATGGAACACTTTCATATCTCATTTCGATCTCCCGCTAAATCCAAATCTCAGTAAAATTCTTCATAGTCATAGCATAAATCAAATATCAACAAAATCTTTCACAACCGCTGCATAAACTGAATCTCAGCAAAAATTCCCCATGGACCTCAGCAAAATTTCCCTCAATCTCTGCATAAATAAATTTCAACAAAATTCTTTAATCTCAGCATTCGGGATAGGCTTCCTCCGTACTCCCATCTCAGCAATCTCAGCATTCGGGATAGGCTTCCGCCGTACTCCCATCTCAACGAATTCTCGACGACTCGGGATAAGGCACGAATTCTACTCCTTTCTCAAAGAATCTCAAAATTTGATCCTCTCAAGCAAGAAATTGAAATTAAAGCACTCTGCATTTCGGATAGGCTTTGTCCTATTCTTCCTCGACATTTGGGATAGGCTCGATCCTAATCCTTCTCAGCATACACATATGGAATAGGTTCAGTCCTGCTTCCTTCTCAGCATACAAATGCATTCAGGTGGGCCTTAACCCTACTCTTTTCTCCGCATAAAACCAAAATTGAAACTCAAATCGAAATTCAAACTCAAAATTAACACTTGAAATAAAAAATGAAACGAATCTAAGATCCAATCTCTTAAAATCTTGTGATATGAAATTCACCTCCTTTTTCCCCAGCGAGAGTTCTGGAATCTTCAGTCTTGGAGATTTACCTGATACTCCCTAGCGGAAATTCTTCTACTTCGTCCTAAGTTTGTCACTTAGACATCTGTGTTAGTTTTGTTGATCTCTTCGGTCAATGCCAATACGTGCGGTGTGCTTGGTTAGCACACCACACCTATTGGGGGTCCATTTGTTGACCTCATTTTCGATGAGGTCTTCTCTTCCCTCTTTAGTGTTTAGGATCTAGCCTTAGGCTTTTCCTTTCGACTATCTTAGAGGACTAGAATCGGGACCCATCCCTTAGAAATTTGAACCACTTCTTACCTCCCCGCAAACCCCACAAGCTTGATTGTAGACCCCTAATCACCTAGAGGGTCGAGATCAAATGTGGAGGTTTAAAGGATGAGTTCCCTATAGGACTCTTCGGCCTGTAGGACCACCCCGGGTGGCTCGGTCCGGTGAGGGTCGACTTACACACTCACTACACTCATACTCTACACTCTCACACACACAATCCAAATCCTAAAACCACACCCATACCCAACTTGACTCCTTGACTCATGTAGGTAATTCATATGGATGGACCTTAACCCCTAAGCCCCCGGCTAAGAGGTTAGGAACAACATAGATGAATGCCTCAAATGAGTCCTATCATGGCTCATATAGGCTTAATATGACTTCATGGATCAACCAAAGTGATTCCATTTCACTCATATTTGATCAATCTTCATTCTTCCAAAATTTCAATTTTTGGCCCCGGGGACCCTACACCTATCAAGCCTACCAAAAGCCTTTAAAATTGCCCAAATCCTCCAAAATTTCCAAATCACCCAAAATTCCCCAAAATTAACCTTGAACATTTCCTCACCAATCAAATTGATCATCCATAGCCAAAAATACCAAAAATTCCAAAAGTATCCCTCAATACCCTCCAAATTACCAAAATGCCCCTCTTGACCCAAAAATCCAAAAATTCAGAAAATTCCCAGAAAATTCCAAAAAATCCCAAATATTCTCAATTTATTTTATCCAACTACACCATGGGCCAGTTTTGTCAATTTACCCCATTTTTACCAAAACCCCCAATTTAGCCCATTCTTAACCCAAGTGAACCCAATGTCAAACCAAATCTACCCAATTGACCCCAATTTTGGTCCAACTCAATTCTAAACTTCAAATTAATATCCACAATATCAATCTAGACCAAATCCAAGTCCAATTTGATTAACATTTGAATCCAATTTCACTTTTGACCTTAAAGCCCAATTTGGACTCATGACCCAAACTTAGCCCAAACAAAACCAATTCAACTACAATTGACCCCAAACCTCTTCTAAACCTTCCCTAACATCCCCAAAAACAAAACACTTACATAATTTGCCCAAAATTTGAACCCAAACCCCACTCAAATTCAACCCAAAACCAAAAAGCCCAATTTTGACCTAAACCCAAACCTAACCCAAATAAGCCCAAGTCCCAAAACCAAAACCCAACCAAAGTTAAAAGCTCTTTGAAACACTCCCATAAACATTTCGCAACATTAATTTTACATCAATTTCAACCCTAGCCCAACATTGGCCCAAATTAGCCCAATTCGACCTACATTGGCCCATTTACCAAATGAACCCAAATTCAACCCAATTCAATTCCAAACCACCTCAAATTTGCTTCAAATCATTCAAGACACATCCTTAAACTAAACTCAACATTTATTTGGCATGGCCCTTTGCAAAACCTTTCATCTAAAAGCCCATTGCTAAACATAAAGGCTCACTCCCTTAAACCTTCCTAAAAGCCCATTTCCACCAAATTCAAAAGCCCAAATCAATCTAAAGCCCACATGACCCTTTCCCTCATCACAAATTCAATATAAAATCATTCCTAAAGTCCTAATTTATCAATTAAACAATTCCAAATCAAGCCTCATAACAATTCCCATCAAAATGCCAAAATTCACAAAACCCTTTTTTTATGAAATTGACCAAATCTTTTCCCAAGCCATATGGAGCCATGAAGCCACATGTAAGCCATTGGCAAGCCATGAAAATCTCTAATTTGTCAACCCTCCTTAAATGGCAAAAGGAGGAGGTCCTTTAAGCACCTCTTAAAAGTCATTAACCTTAAACATGTTTCACATTAACCCAAATTTAATCCAAATATATTTGGATAAGGACTTCTCCATGCCGAACCAGCTGATTCCTTTGACTCCCCACAACACCCAAAGCCACCTTGAAGGGTGAACCAAGCCCAAAAGGTAGACTTGACCAAGTCAAGCCAAAATTGGCCTTCCCCATTCCATTTTAAATCATGCTTTTGACACATGGCAAAGCTCAATTGCCTACACAAAACCCCAGCCCCGACCCACCTGAACTCGAGGGTGACCTCGCCTCGCCGGCCACCGCCCGGATCACCGGAAAACACCATGGCCGAGACCTCGGGAGGAGCCAAATTTTGAAATTCCACCTCGCCGAGCCGCCTCACTCCAAATGGCCATTGCAACTGTTATTCTCCTCACCAGCAGCAATCGATCCCAACCCTTAAACTCCCCCGGGAGGCCCTCCAGCCTCTCCTATTTAAACACCCCCTCCTCTCGACCAAGAGAGGTGCTGAACCAAACCTTACCGAAACCCCGCCAAAATCATCCCGTACCACTCTCTACACATGGAGAACTTGATCCCCACCGAAATCCCCCGCCATTTCCTCTCGCGAGCTCAATTTCGTAGTCGAAATCCAAGCCCAAAACCTGGACACTTCACCACAGCTGAGTCAATCCTCAAATTGATCGACTCTACACCTTCACCCGACCAAGAGGAGAAGTTTCCCGACAAAAGCCCCTCACCGTGCCGCCCATTGCTTCCAGCTCTCCAAGCTTTGTGATCGGCTATGGTCACTTTTGTACCTAGGTAATTCACCGTGCCAAGGGACTTCATCCGGAGCTTGCTTGGACCCAATCGAACGTGACACAACTCTCGCATCGAAGCTTCACTTCTCTGAGCAAAGGTATGAACTCACTCTTCCTCCCGAGCTTCCAGAGATTCTCCATTTAGTTTGAGTCAATTTCAATGCATGTTTACCGTATGGATGTGTTCGTCTCTTCAAGACGAATCCATAGAGCATAAGAACACAAAACTCCGTTAAGAATCGAGTGAGAAATTTGGGTTAGAAGGTCGACGGTCACGGGTTCACACCAGTCGTAGACAATGACTGGGAGCCGTCGGATTGCGCGTGTATTGAGCGGACGGTCAAGATCGAGCCAGATAGTGCAACGGGACATGAACCGCGGGCCGCGTGGCATCCCAGTCAGATGGCGGTGCTGAATCAGGAGACGACGCGTGGAGCTTCGGAGACGCCTAGGTTGAGTCAGCGCCGCGTGGATAAGTAGGAAAATAGGTTATTTTTCTATTTATTTAATTACCAGAACTTTAAAACTTCATAACTTTGTGTAGAAAAATCCTAAAAATAATATAAAAATACCCTCTTGCTCAAAGGAACGTAGGAGAATAATGTGGAAAAGAAATCAAGTAATTTCATTAAGTATTTTATTTTTAATGATTTATTTACTCTCTGCATTATTTTAATTCTCCATTTGCATAGGCAATTCATCATGGCATGAGACCATAGGGCTTTTGAAGCCTCTGAACTTGGGAACATTCCCTGAATTTTCCAAGGTCGTAGGCCATCCCTACGAGAAGTTATCGATTTTCCAAGTTCATGTTACTCGTTTTCGAGTACTTTAATTCCAATAATTAGCATGTTGAGAAATAAATTCTAGGAAAATTTGGTGATGTTTCTTGTGACTCGTAGGAACCTAGAAAAATAAGTTTTGAGATAACTCACTTAGAACAACCCTAATTGGCCTAAATACCCAAAATTGAACATTAAGTAATTAGGGTTAACCATACATTAAATTAACTTCAAAACAATTCTCCACTGTCCTCTGGGGATAGGAGAACACCACATAAAAATTTGAAACCAATTGGACTTGATTAACCCCACCAAATGGGTTGATTAAGCCTCTTAAGCAAAAATGGGTAAAATTAAACTTTAAAAATTCATAACTCACAAAATACTTTTCAAAAATTCACAAAAATAGTTTTGGAGCTTCTCTGATATCAGAGGAATTTAGGAAAATTAAAATTATAATTTTCTAAAAAAGTTGATTTTTATCATTATTTTAATATTTTTAATAATTAAAAAATAATAAAAATCATAAAAATATTAAAAATCACCAAAATGTCACATTTTGAATTCTAATCATTTAGGAATAAACCAAATATTTTTCTTAAGTCCCTAGGGTAAGATATTGAATTTTAAACGCTTAATGTAATTTTTAATATTAAAAATGTATTTTCCAACCTTTTCACTAAAATAATTCTAATAAATCAATGGAAAATCAGAAAAATATAAAATTTGTTTCTCTGAACTCTGTGAGCTTAGAGAGATTTAATAAAAATATAAAATCCATCTTTCAACTTTAATTTTATTTTAAAATTAATTAATGCTCCAAAACTCAAAATAATTCTAATAAATAAAATATAATTCAAAAAATCACCAAAATTGGTCCAAATGGTCCTCTAGTAATTAAGAATATCCCATAATTTTCTTAAGGATAGAAACATTTCCTTGGTCATGTTATTGAATTTTCCTTGAAAACCCCTATTTTCTATTAAAAATAATTACATAAATAAATTAAATACAGAAAAATCACATTTTCTCCTCTAATGTCTTAATTGACATGTAAGTGAGGTCACATAAAAATTTCAAGTTCATTTGAGCTTAATTTAGTGAGTTATAAAATTATTAAGCTTGAAGGGCAAAATGATAATTAAAAATTTCAACCTTTAATTAAAATTTTAGGATTAATCAAAAAGGGAGGGTAAAATATTTGATTTTAAACTGATTTTTGGATGATTGAAACTTAAATAATTAAGGGTAGAAACCTATTAACCATTTCAAATATAATCAAAATAAAACTTTAATTAATTAATTAATTGAAATTTTGGAAGAATAATAGAAATTGAAATTATTAAAGTAGGGATATTATTTAAGAGGATATTTATTCTTTAATTTAAAAATCCCTAAATAAATCACTTCAATAATACTTAAGTCTTAATTAAAAAAAATTAAAAGAATAATCTCAATTAAATTAAAATTGAAATTAAATTAAAATCAAATTAAATTAAATCAAAAGAAAAATAACTTCGAGATCAAAATAAGTTAAATTAAACTAAATTAAATTAAATTAAATTAAAATTAAACTAAATTAAAATTAAATCAAATTAAAATTAAATTAAAATTAAAATTAAATTGAAATTAAAATAAATTAAAATTAAATTAAAATTAAATTGAAATTAAATTAAAATTAAATTAAATTAAATTAAATTAAATCAAAATTAAATTAAATTGAATTAAATTAAATTAAAATCATTTAATAACAAACCTAAATGAAATCATTAAGAATTAAATCTAAAATAACTTGAACACTATTCCAAACTTAAACTAATTTCCTATAATTAAGTCAAAATTAAAATTAAATCATTAAGTTTAAATCATTAAAATACTTAATGAGTTGATTTGCCCTTTTAAAGCTCTTGTTATTATATCTCTTAAATGAAGTATCAAGTGAAGTGTTACCTCACTTATAGGATATTCAAATGTCCTATTCACTGAGCAAAAGAACAAAACTTAAACTCCCGGATGATTAATTCACTTGTATAATTAAATTCTCTCGACTTAAAACAATCCTAGAGGCATCGAAAAGATGTTTAAGACTCGTCTTAAGCACTTCCTCAATATGATAGGATATTTATAAGAACAATTGAATTTAATTGCCCTTTGATGAAGAAAATCGTCCTTAAACTAAAACACAAGAACCTAGACGTCATAGGAGATGACTAGCTATAGGATTAGGACTTCGGTAGACAACCAAAACCTTTCCTTAGCCTTTACCTAGGTACTTGTTGAAATATTTAAATGCCTTAACATGTGTTTTAAGTGCAGCTTGGGATGACGGGAAGACCCTCCGTGTACGCTTTTATTTTATTGTAATTTACTTTATCGCAAATGCACTTTACTTTTCTCGCATGATAAACAACTCGTTGCATGAAAACCAAAATCTTTAGGATAGTCCCTAAACTGAAACCAAAATTAAATTAAAAGTCATTACAAGATAAAAATTACCGCCACAACATTTTAAAATATAAAACAACTCAAAATTTAATCACAAACAGAACAACAAAACTACAATTGCAACTAAATTAAAACATCTCGTTGAATGATCGGGAATAAATCGGATGATGTAACCCACGTGTTGCTAACGGGATTTCCCACGGTCTTAATGAAAGTGTGGAACTTATTCAGTTGAGTTTAGCAAATTCATCTGGACTAAGTGAATTCGATGAAAATAACTATGTCGGGATGATGGAACCGCGGATCTTAATCGGTTCCGTTTAAATAACTTTAAGATTTGTTTTAATTAAAATATTAAAGACACTTGGATTTTAAGATTTTCTCTAAACCAAAAACACTTCTCTCATCTCCTGATTTATGACTTCTAAAACTAAACCTTTATAACAACAAGGAACTCGGAGCATGGTGGGCAGCTCGGCCATCGTCATCAAGAAAACTCGGATCTACTTCAACAAAACTTTTTTAGAATTAAATAACCAAGCCATAGGATTTCGAGGTGGTTTGCCTAGTGCAACATAAATCCTCAACTCTTCGTTAGGCATTTGCATAATCATGTTATGTAAATTAAGCCCTAACCGGTCTTAGGACTCCGAGGTAGTCGTTCGGTACGACATAAACCCTCACATCTTCCAAGCTGTTTGTATGATCATGTCATACAAATATAGGTCCTAATTAATTAAAATTGGCAAGATTGAAATATCAGATAATATTAGGATTTTCTTAAATTCAAGCCAAACAATAGGATAGTTCGGGAAGTTGCCAAGATTCATCTTGATCTTCAACTTCTTCTACTTCTCTTTCATTGGATTCTCAAAAATAAATTGTTCCAAATTTCGAGTCATTCCCTTTTGAATTTCCAAAATCCAATCCTTTGAAAACCTTAAACTTTGAAATTCTTGAGAGCAAAACCACTGATCATTATCGAGAGTTTTCTTAAATGATTCCCGTCATTTAAGATGTAATTAACTATAGGGGCTTGCCCTTATAGGGAACATTAAGAACCCAGGTAATATAAACCCTGCTTAATTCATTTATATTAAGCAGGGGAACTTGACGGCTTATAAAATTGGTTCGCAGACCAAACGAATGTCACAAATCTTCTAGATTATTTAAACGAGCCCCATCGTCAAGCAGTGTGTCTATTCTTCGGATAGATACACGGTTTGTGATGCGGTGCTCGTTTATATAAACTTATTGGGATGTGAGATCTGTTTGATTTCATATCTTAAAACTTTTAAACATAAAATTACTTTCAAAATCAAATATTATCTTTTAAACTATATATATATTTAAATTAAATTTAAAATATGAAAATTCGCCGACAACTTCTATAGGCGACCCCCTTTTTCAAAAACACAACACATAACCTAAAAATATGCCGACACCGGTATCCTCCCAACCTAGCCGCAGAATTAGTAATCCAAGCATAGGATTAGTCAATGTTCTTTATACCTGGACCAAAGGGTAAAGAATAGGTATCCTCCTATTTGGCACAACACATTAAAACTAATTATAATTTTCATTTTACTTAAATATCTTAACTAAGGAGAATGATTCTTGCTATTATCTATATTTGAACTTAACTTTAGTAGTAGTATTAGTAAATTGTTATCAAAACTAGTTTTTCATGTATGTTTCATATTATTATCAATTGCATATTAGTGACAGATAGGCATTTCGATTTAGTTGTAATTCTGAATTAATTTTTATAATCCTAAGTCCGTAGGCTTTAATATCTCTCCATGTGGGATCGATATCCAGGACTCCATTAGATCCATATATTACTTGAACGATACGTATTTTTGCATTTGAAAGTAACTCTGCGATTAAACGATTAAAATATTTAATTGTTACTAAAGTAAATTCGAATTGGATTAAAGCACAGGGATAGATTTTAATTTGTTATAGGAATATAACATAATTAGAGTAACGGACAAAAATTTAGGACTGTTAGAAAAACTTTTTAGAATTGCAATATATTTAGTTAACTGTTTTTGCTGTGTATTGATTTCGAGTGTATGCGCAAATTTGGTTCTGAAAATCTTATACCTTACGATTCAGAATTAGAACGCACTATTAGGAGAATTAGAAAACTTAGAAAAGAACCTATAAATTCTGAAACAATGGAAATCAACATAAACAATCAAAGAATAGAAAATGAACAACAATCTAAACCATTAAGAGATTATGCTAACCCTACATTAGATGAAATTCACTTAACTATTCAAAATCCTGATGTAGCTGCTAATTCATTTGAGCTTAAACCTGCAATTATCCAATGGTACAAAACAATCAATTTGGTGGAACTTCAAATGAAGATCCTAATTTACATCTAGCAAGTTTCTTAGAACTTTGTGCTACTTTTAAGTACGACAGAGTGTCGGGGAATGAATCGTTCTCAAACACCTCAAGTGTTAGAAGAAAATTCATTAGGACAGATCATAGATGCTCAATCTTCATATGAAACAATAAATGCAATAAATAATAGACAAAATAATCCTTATTCAAACTATTATAATCCCGTTTTGAAGAATCATCCAAACTTTAATTGGAATAACCAAAATAATAATAATAATCCTCAATGGGGGAACAATTCTGTAAACCCATTAGGAAATATAAATAATCCAGGTAATTCCAATTATAGACCTTCTGATCCACCATGTTTTCATAATAATTCACAATTTAAGGAGAAGAAGTTGTCTATGGAAGAAATAGTTTTGAATATGGGTAATCAATTACAAAATCAAGGAAATGCTATTAAAAACATAGAAAACCAATTAGGGCAAATTGCTTCTGCATTAAGCAATAGACCTGTTGGAACTTTAACTAGCAATGTTGAAGTAAATCCTAAAGATTAAGGAAAAGAACAAATCAAAGCTATTCAATTAAGAAGTGGAAAAGAGTTGGAAACAAGAGTTCAAAAAGAAACTATAGTTGAAAAGGAAAAAGAAGAAACTGAAGGAGAAAATAAAAGTTTATATTATGCTTTTCCTCTGAAACCTATGAAAATAACTATTGAAAAACCACCTCCACCATTTCCTCAAAGACTGAAGCAACAAGATAAAGGAAAAAGATTTGCTAAATTCTTAGACATTTTGAAAAAATTGTCAATAAATATTCCTTTTGTTGAAGCTTTAGAACAAATGCCTCATTATGCTAAATTTATGAAAGATTTACTCAACAAAAAGAGAAAGTTTTTAGATCATGAGACTGTTGCACTCAGTGAAGAGTGTAGTGCTATAATTCAAAGAAAAATTCCTGAAAAGCTTAAAGATCGTGGTAGTTTCACTATTCCGTGTGCTATTGGTGAAAAATTTTATGGGCGAGCATTATGTTATTTGGGAGCTAGCATAAATTTGATGTCTCTATCAACTTTTAAAAGATTAGAAATTGGTGGGATTGCACCAACTTCTGTAACTTTACAGTTAGCTGATCGATCTATTACACGTCCAAAGGGAATTGTAGAAGATATTTTGGTCAAGGTTGATAAGTTTATTTTTCCTGTGGACTTTATTATTCTAGATATGGAAGAAGATAAAGAAATTACAATTATTTTAGGAAGACCATTCCTAGCTACAGGAAGAGCTATGATAGACATTCAAAAAGGAGAATTGACTATGAAAGTAAATGATCAAGAAGTAACCTTTAACATCTCAAAGTCAATGAAATATCCATCAATAGAAAAAGATAATGAATGTTTCAGAAGGGATATATGTGATCATTTGAAAAGAGAATATTTCCAAGAAAATTATGAAGAGAAAGAAGATATAGAAAAAGATAGTTATGAAGAAATAGAAACTGAAGATGCTGATTATATTCAGGAAAAATATGAAAAGCTTGATTTTACATCACGAGAAAATCAAATATTAATTCCATCTGTTGTAAAACACCCTGAACTTGACTTAAACAATCTTCCAAATCATTTGAAGTATGTATTTTTAGGAGAGTTTTCAACATTACCAGTAATTGTATCCTCAAACTTAAATGAAATTCAAGAATAAAAATTAATGGATACATTAAAAAAATATAAAAGAGATTTTGGTTGGACTTTAGCTGATATTAAATAAATTAGTCCTTCGATTTGTATGCACAGAATTTTATTAAATGAAGAAAATAAACCAAGAATTGACCCTCAAAGGAGATTAAACTCTATAATGAAAGAAGTAGTTAAAAAAGAAATTTTAAAATGGTTAAATGCTAGAATTATATATCCTATTTCGATAAGATTTCGGTAAGTCCTATTCATCAGTGTTCCCAAGAAAGGAGGAATAACTATTGAAGAAAATGAAAATAAAGAATTAATTCCTATCAGACAAATTTTTGGATGACGTATTTGTATAGATTATCAAAAATTAAATGCAGCCACCCAGAAATTTGTCTGATAGCAAATGTTGGATAGACTTGCTGGACATAAGTACTCTTGCTTTCTGGATGGTCTAACTGGTTACCATCAGATACCTATAGCTCCTGAGGATCAAGAGAAAACAACATTTACTAGTCCTTATGGAACTTTTGCTTTCAGAAGGATGCCTTTTGGACCATGTAATGCAGCTGCAACATTCCAAAGATGTATGATGTCGATTTTTAGTAAATTAATAGACAATGGAATAGAAGTATTTATGGATGGTTTCTCTGTGTTTGGAACATCATTTGACGCATGCTTAAATCATCTTGAAAAAGTTTTGAAGCTATGCCAAAAAACTAACTTTGTTCTAAATTTGGAGAAATGTCAATTTATGGTTGCAGGAGGAATTGTATTGGGGTATAAAATTTCAGAAAATGACATGGAAGTAGACCCTGCAAAAATTCAAGTAATAGCTAAATTACCACCTCCTACTACAGTGAGAGGGGTAAGAAGTTTTCTTGGACATGTTGGTTTCTACAGGCGCTATATTAAAGATTTCTCAAAAACTACAAAGCCTCTATGCCAACTTTTAGAAAAAGACAAGAAATTTGAATTTATCGAAGACTGCTTGAATGCCTTTAAATTATTAAAGGAAAAATTAATCATAGCACCTGTAATAGTTTCACCTGACTGGGAGAAACCTTTCGAACTAATGTGTGATGCTAGTGATTATGCTATTGGAGCTGATCTTGGTCAAAGATATGACAAAATTTTTAAGGTTATATACTATGCTAGTAGAACTCTTAATGATGCTCAAATTAACTACACGGTTATCGAAAAAGAGTTACCGGCTATTGTATATGCTTTTGATAACTTTAGATTATATTTAATTGGAACAAAATGTATTGTGCATACTGATCATTCTGTTATTAAATATCTGATGCAAAAGAAGGATACTAAACCAAGATTAATTAGATGGGTATTTTTAATGCAAGAATTTGATTTTGTAGTGATTGATAGAAAAGGAACCGATAATCAAATTGCTGATCATTTGTCAAGACTATAACATAATGTATTATCTAATACCGACAAAGAAATAATAGACAGTTTCCTTGATGAAAAATTTTATAATATTAATGAGTGGAAAATACTTTGGTATGCATATATAGTAAATTATTTAGTAAGTGTTATTTTGCCACCCATGTTAACATTGCAGCAACAAAAAAAATTTGTTCATGATTCAAAATCATATTTTTGGGATGAACCATATTTATATAAGCAATGTAATGATCTTATTATTAGGAGATGTGTGCCTTATGAAGAAAGTGAACAGATTATTCAAAAATGTCATGATTCAAATTTTAAAGGACATTTTGGGATTGATAAAACTGCATATAAAATCTTACAAGCTGGATTTTATTGGCCTACTCTTTTTAAAAATGTTTACAGATATATCAAAACTTGTGATAGATGCCAACGAGTAGGTAATATATCTAAAAGAAACAAAATGCCTCTAAATTTCATCTTAGAACTTGAGATTTTTGATGTTTGGGGATTAGATTTCATGGGACCATTTATTCCTTCATTTGGGAACTTATATATTTTAATTGTTGTTGATTATGTATCAAAGTGGATAGAAGTACAAGCTTTACCTCGGTGTGATGCTAAAAGTGTTTCAAGATTCTTAATGAAAAACATTTTCACAACATACGGTATGCCGAGAGTAATTATCACTGATGGAGGATCCCATTTTAGGAATAAATACATTCAAAGATTGGCAGAAAATTTTAGTATTGTTCATAAATTCTCTACTGCCTATCATCCTCAAACTAGTAGTTTAGCTGAAGTTTCTAATAGAGAGATCAAACAAATTTTAGAAAAGACTATAAACCCTATTAGAGTAGATTGGTATGCAATATTAGATACTGCATTATGGGCATACAGGACTGCTTATAAAACTCCTATTGGTATGACTCCTTACAGGCTTATATATGGAGAAACTTGTCACTTACCAGTAGAATTGGAGCATAAAGCTTTTTGGGCGATTAAAGAATTCAATTATAATTTGAAAAATGTTGGCGAGAAGAGAAAGCTGCAATTGAATTAATTAGCAGATGTAAGAAATGAATCTTACAATAACAATATAATTTATAAGGAAAAACTAAAGATAAGACATGATCGGAAGATTAACCGAAGGTCGGGCTGACGACGTTAAACTAAGAGCTTTATGGGAGGCAACCCATAGTTATCTTTAATAGTTGTGTGTTTTTTTGAAATTATTATTAGTTTGTAGTAATATTAAGTCCTACTACTTAAATTTTACCCTTCGATTATCATAGAATTTGAATCCATAAAGAAAATTTGGAATATATTGGACCACGGCATTTTTTCTGCAACTTAGGGCGCCGACGGCGCTCGACGCCGCCGACGGTGGGATTTTCCTGAGAGCTCTGGAATTTAATTGCATAAGGCTCGGAGACAGCGGGATCGGTGAGAGAGTAGTTTTTCGTGTTTAAAACGATGGTTTTTGGTGGTTTTTAACGAATTTGTCCTTTATAAACTCCTATGGACGGTTCCTAAACATTCCAAACTCCCAAAAATGAATGGATTCTCTCTTCAATTTTTCTCAAATGGCTCCGAATTCAATTGACAACCCAAGATTCCAAGTTTACAACCAGAGAAAGTTCGTCAGTGCAGAGGCGCAACGACTCTTCAACAAGGTAATCTCGAAGAAAAGATTGATTAAAGAAAGAGGATTTGTCAATAGAGGACAAAGTGATTCTTTTTCACCAATCGAAGAAATGATTGTGCGAAGAAGATGGGAAGTGTTCTGCTACACTACTGCCGTAGTAGTCGTTCCAGCGGTCAAAGAATTCTATGCAAATTTACATGGAATTAACCAAGGAAGCGTTTATGTGCGAGGTAGGTAGATTACATTTAATTCCGGCAGAATTAATGAATTATATATGCTTGAGAATGTTTCAGTCTGTTACTTTTCAAATTTCATGTCGACGAAAGAAACGATGAACGAGATATATCAATTTTTTACGGACGAAGCCGATGAATGGGAAGTTAGACAGCATGGGTGTGTTAGTTTCTCTGCTACTCTCTTGAATCCTATTTCGAAACACTGGCACTTTTTCATCTCTGTGAAATTATTGCCGACGATGAAAATTAGCAAGTTTACGAAAGAAAGTGCAATCTTAAACTACTGCATTTAGAGGGGATGGCTCATTAATATTGGATCGATTATTGTGAAATCCGTTTATGGCCTGATCGTTCAAGGATCATCCCAAGGGCTTGGACATCCTTCCACAATTTTCTCGATTTGCAGTTTGTTTCAAGTTTCGTACGAAGTTTGGGAGAAGATATTGCTACCTTGGGAAACCTTAGATCCGACTCAGCTGTTCCCAACCTTTGATGGAGAGAGTGATGTAGGTCTGATCCTGGATCAAACTTCGCATAATTCTATTCCAGTTCAACCTTTAGTAGCAGACAAGACACCAATACTCATGCATAAAATCAAAAATCTGGAGAATCAAGTACAGAACTTAACAAGCACAGTTAACAATATGTTTGGTTCCTTCGATCACATCGATTGGAGAATGAAAGAGCATTTTGACCATACTGGACAATTTGAAGCAAGTTTGGTGCGATTGATGATAAAGATGGGACTGATCGATGAAGATTCCACTGAAGAATTCTCATTCCGACCTTTTTACAACTTGTTTGTCCATGTTCAAATGATGGGAGATATCAAAGGAGAGACCAGTAGTAGTTCAGAAGAGTAGTAAAATTAATTAGTTTATTTCAGTTTATTGTGTTTTATTTAATCAATGTTTGTTTGTTGTGTGTTTGATTAGTTTGCTTTTTATCTCAGTATAGATGAGATTAGGTTTGAAATGTTTGTTTTCAGCGTTTTGAGTGTTGTGGCTTGGATTGCGACGTTGATTGAAGGATTTAGGTTGAAAGAATACCTACTTATGTGTGTTATGTATTGTGTGTTGCCAGAACTTAGATTCAATATATTAAATTGAAGTTTGTTATGTGTAAGTTTATTTGTGTTAATACATCACTAAATTAATTAAAATATATAATAAAAAGGATCGAACGGATGATGACGAGGCTTAAAATTGAGAAAAATCGCAAAAAGTTCAATTTTAAGGAATCTCGCCGACGGCGCACTTAAGGTTGCCGACGGCACGTTTTTCCCGAAAAGAACAAAATATTAACTCAATAGAGCCCGCCGACGGCGCGAATGATCCCGCCGATGGCGCGATCGCGAAAAATACCTATTTACTGCGATTTTGACCGGTCAAAAGCCACTATTCATCATCTTCTTCCCCTTTTTACCCGAAAAACTGACTTAGGGCTTGAGAGAGCTTGGATTTTGAGTGATTTCAACCAAATCTAACACCGGATTTCATCTTACCTTGGTAAGTGCTTCACTCCTATGTAAAAATTGTTTATTTTCACCATGAATTTCTTCCATATTGAGAAATTTTGGAAAATTTGAAAATGTGGAGAAAAGACTTGGAAGGAATTCATGGAAATTGATTTAGATTGTTTTAAACCCCATTTAGAAGCCATTGTGTTTTTATTTTAGAGACTAGTTGGAATTTTTTGTGATTTGATAGATTGAACGATGGCTCCAAGACAAAAGAGAAGACTTGAATTTGATGAAACTCGATTTGTTAATGTGAAAGCCCAATCGAGGTACACTTCACTTTTCCAAATTAAGAAGTGTATTCAAGATAGAGTTTTTGAGAATCCTATAGGAGATGTGGAAAGAGTAATCAAGGAGAGAGGATGGGAGAACTTTTGTTATACAACTAACAAAGCTGTTGTCGAAGTTGTTAGAGAATTTTACTCGAATCTGACTCAAATTGAGGATGAGCCTGTCCAAGTAAGGGGTTTCTCTGTCGAGTTTAGTGCTAATAGAATTAACACTTTTTACGAGCTTCAAGACTATTATACTAGCAAGTTTGAAACTTTTGGAACAATGGAAGGTCTGTTGGATGATGTTATCGACTTTCTCACTGATGGGAAAGGAGTTTAGAAAATTACAAATCGGGAACGGATTAACTTTCCACTGTTCATGATGAATGCCAATGCTAAGGCATGGCATTATTTCATTTGTTCAATTCTGCTACCTACCTTCCATCATAGTGAAGTCTCAAGAGAGAGAGCTGTTCTGAATTTTTGTATTCAGAACAATAGAAGAATTAATGTGGGGAAGATAATCTATAAGAATATTATGACTACTATGAGGAGTGAGACAAGTGGATCTTTAGGGCATCCTGGCCTTATTTATGCACCTTGTCAACTGTCGGGGGTTGAAGCAAAAGATGATGAGGAATGGGTTTATCCTATGAAACCCATTACTAAAGGAAATATAAAGACTTATACATCGCATGAGGAATGGAGATCAGGGAGTAGGAGTAAAGAACCATCTACTAGTAGAGATATCCCTTCTACTAGTTATGACCCTCCCTCCAGTTTCCCTACCTTGTATGATCTGATGAATGCCATGACCCTACAGAGAAACAGTTTTGAGAAATTAGATGAAAATTTAGAAAGGATTGATCACAGGATTGAAGGGCTAGAAAGAAGACATGATCATGATAGTGAGTATCTTCAGAGGCATTCAGATTTTGAGATGGCTTATTACGATGCTCAGGCTAGATATTACAGAGGAGAGCCAGATGTGACTTTTCCAGAGTGCCCCAGATATACTCAGTATCAACCCAATCCTCCTGATGACTAGGGTGATGAAGACATTGCATGGGATTTTAATGTCTGATTTGATGTGATGTATTTGTGTATTTGTTTGTTTTTAGTTTTGTTTGATGAACTTTGATTTGTATTGTATTGTGTTGTGGACTATGCATTATTTTCTGTGATATGTGTTTAGTTGGTAGTTTGCATTTTTATTTATGAATGTTTATGATATCTGTAATAGTTTGTGTAATTATGAACTGTTTAGTTTAAATTAGTAAACTAATTGTTCTGTATTGTGAAATGCATATGTCCTGTGTAGTGTAGTTAGTTGTTTTTGTTTAATGTTTAGTCTTATATACTTGTTTTAAAATTTCTACCCCAGCAAATTTTCTAAACTGTATGTGTGTAGAAAGGATTTTAATATTACAGGACAGTTGAAGTTAGAGATTTTGAAGAGAACCTGTAAATTTCAAAAAGACAAAAATGCTTAAAGTGCAAAGGTATGAATTTTATATTTAAAATTTTTCTTTCACCCAAGTACTATTTCTATTTTTAGAAAAATTTAAGTTTGGGGGAGGGAAGAAAAATCTTAACTATTATATGTTCTCAAATAACATATTTTCAAAAATTATTAATATGATTTATGAGATAATATTTAATTCTATAATATTTAATTCTAAATACTATATTTAAATTTTATCTAAATATTGTAAAAGATTCAAAGAAATATTTTTTATAATGAAAATTAATTTTGTAGACTAAGATAATTATTATAAGAGGATAAGACTATAGTTAACTATTTAAAGTAAAGAAAACTATATTTTGAAATATTAAGAATCTTAGAAATTTAGTTAAGAAAGAAAAGATTGAGATTTAATAAAGTAAAAACTATGAAGTACATATAAGGTAAAGAATGTTGAAAGTTTCAAATTTAGGAAAATAAGAGTGAAGTTCAAAATTATTAACAGGCTATCCAAAAATAGTGATCCTCACTTGAAAAAGAAAAGAATAAGGATTAAAAAAACAATCCCTAAAAAGAAAAGAAAAGAAAAGAAAAGAAAATAAGTGAGGAGAAGCTTGAAGATATGCCTTATTAAAAATTGGCTTCACTTGGATTAACCTAAAATAAAAACTAAAAACATTTCTGAACTTATATTTATGATTGGTTTCTTACTTATAGTTTCCTCATGAATTTCCTATCTTCTGAATACACTAAGTGAATTCATATTGCAACATATAGTCATTCTTGAAATAAATAGAAAACTAGAACTCTTAAACTTGATGACTAGATAGAATTAATCTAATTATCGAAAAATCTTTTTGAGAATTCTTATTATAATATTTATTTAAATCAAAATTATAGTATTTCTGAATTAAAATTTTATCACGATAAATCATAATTTTTATGTAGTATTAAAGATTACTTGAGGGCAAGTAATAGTTAAGTTTGGGGGATCTTGACCCAAGAGAAAAAGGTCAAGATTTTCATGCTTATTGTTCATTGATTTTGATGATATTGCACTTTAAAGAAAGGTAATGTTTTATGCAGGTATGAAGAATTAAGGACAAAAGAACGAAAATATGCAAAAATGAGCAGATTTGGAGCAAAAAGGATTAAATTATGCAAATTTGACCTAGGCTGCCGATGGCGAGGTTGAGGCCGCCGACGGCGTGATTTTCCCGAGAGTTCAGAATTAATTATAAGGTAGACCGCCGACGGCACGGATCGAGGCCACCGACGGCGGGGACAGTTTAATTGCATGGTTTCTAGAAGGCCACCGACGGCGCCTCGAGGCCGCCGACGGTGGGGATGGCGGATTCTTTCAGAATACATCGAATGTGGACAATTTTCGAAGGGGTGCCTTCACAACCCTTTAAGACTCTTCTTCAACATTAAAAGGAACGAATTTTGGCCGAAAAGGGGCTCTTCTTATGGTCTCAAAAGTGATTATTAGTGAGTACATAGTGTAAAGAGAGTCAATTAGTGAGTTTAATTTAGTGAGTAGTGAGTTCAAATAGAGAATTTGTAAGGAGTTCTTCGAGAAATTGCAAGAGTGGAAGGGAAGTGAGAGTACTCTTCCACATTGACGTTTCAAAGGAGAATTCCAAGGAAAAGATCCAGAGGAACTTCGAGGATTTTGCTTGGGGAGGAATTTGAGATAAGTAGTGTTTATTTATTTTTAGTGTGTAGAACTTTATTTTATTATATGAAATATAAGTTTTATTTCATCCTCTTCATGAATTCTTAGTAGTTGTTCTATCTTTCTCCTTGTTTTGATACTTTTGTGAAATGATTATATAATTAGTATATTAAATAAATTATAAAAGAAGTTGTGATGGTACTATACCTAAACTTACTTTACTGTACAAATTGGCTAGTTGTATTGTTAAAATCTATGAAGAATTTTTAAGACCTGACCGTGGGCTAAGGATTCTTAACTTGTATGTATCACAATTCTCTTTGCAAGGTAGACGAGTAAATCCTTGTAGGGAGAAGTGCAAATAAATAGGGAAATAATATTATCAAGCGTAGAATTGGAGATTTTAGAATGACAGGCTAAAATCCTCAATTCGGTCCTATCGTTTGGGTTCTGATGTGTAGATTGTTAGCCCTCAGGTGAGGGGAACGTGGGAGCTCTGAAGTGAGAGCCGGTATCCTCCCAGCCTAGCCGTAGAATCAGTAATCCAAGCATAGGATTAGTCAATGTTCTTTATACCTGGACCAAAGGGTAAAGAATAGGTATGCTCCTATTTGGCACAACACATTAAAACTAATTATAATTATCATTTCACTTAAATATCTTAACTAAGGAGAAATATTTTTGCTATTATCTTTAATTGAACTTAACTTTAGTAGTAGTATTAGTAAATTGTTAACAAAACTAGTTTTTAATATAAGTTTCATATTATTATCGATTGTATATTAGTGACAGATAGGCATTTCGTTTTAGTTGTAATTCTGAATTGATTTTTATAATCCTAAGTCCGTAGGCTTTAATATCTCTCCCTGTGGGATCGATATCCAGGACTCCATTAGAGCCCTGTATTACTTGAACGATATGTATACTTGCATTTGAAAGTAACTCTGCGATTAAAAGATTAAAATATTTAATTGTTACTAAAGTAAATTCGAATTGGATTAAAGTGCAGGGTGGTTCAATTAACTATAGAGGGTTGCCCTTATAGGAAACTTAAAGATCCCAAATTAACATAAACTCTATCTAATTCCTTCATATTAGATAGGGGATATTATCGGTCAACAATGGTTCGCAGACCAAACAGATGTCATGAATTCTTTAGTTTATTTGTTCAAGCCTCACTCCAAGCAATGTATCTATTATCCGGATATATACATGTCTTGTGGTGAAATGCTTGATTATCTAAACTATTATTTATATTAGATCGGTTTGATTTCATATTTTTTCAAAATTAAAATATTATTTTCAAAAAAATCTATATATATATATTAAATTTAACCCAAACTCTCATGATGCTTTTATCGACCGACAATGTCATGCAAGTAAATTTGGTTAATTGACCCTTTAGGTTGACCGAGACGGTCGACCGGATGTTATGGCCAAGAGAGCTAGTAAGACTGGAGTGACTGACTAAACCAAAGTAATAGGTCAATAAAGCCTTGGTGTTTGGCGGCCCTAGTAGCTACCAACACTTTAATAATAAGTTAATTTAACTCATAATCTCCACCTTAATTTCCAAGATTCCTACGCAACTACACATATCACTTCCGTATTATAGGGCTCTACTTGAGTCCAGAGTGTCGATCCCACAGAGAAGGTGGAAAAGGTTTAGAAGTAATAACAACCTAAGGGTCAATTATAGCCTACTAATTTCGGGTCCTAGTTTGGAAGATCACTAAATATGGTTTTTCTATCAACTAATCCAAGTCTATTTCTAACTGTAAGTTAAACTTCCCTAGATCAATTAAATAAGTTAAATTCAATATTGATAAAGATACTTCTCACGTGTGATTCCTAGGTAGATTTTAAATTTTAACTCTAAGAATTGTAATGTGGTAGTGAAAATAAGAGTATAAGACTCATTTACCCTCTATCTACTGCATAAATGAGTATGATTCAAATTTACGCATTTGTTATTGTCTGTCACCCATGAAATTCCTAATTTAAACTATATCAATACACATCTCCCTAAGTTGCATTGCCTCATGATTCATCTTTCATTGCCAATCTCACAATCTGAGTATTCTATCTTGGTTTGCCAACGCTCTGTTGAGTCCTAATGGGTAATAATAAATTTTAACAAGTTATAAGGTTAATACAACAAGTAATTAAGTCTAGAGCTATACTCATCACATGAAAATAAATATCAATTCAAAGCCTTCACAACCCAAATAATGTAACATGTCCATCACAAGAGAAAAGTGTAGGAAATCTACTCATTATACATTATAAATACCAAAGAAAACTTCATTCAATCTAAGCAAATTCACCAAATATATGTTTACAACAATAATCAAATAAGAGTACACAAGAAACTTAGCTTTTTCCCACTGAACATAGAAGCAAATTCCAATGGATAATGTTTTCCACAATGTTAAACAATGTACTATCTTAAACTCTTTACAGATTCTCTCAAAAACCCCTCTTTAATCTATAGAGAAGAATTGTTCCTGCTCCTCCATACTCTCCTAGAAGAATTCCAGGACTTCGATTGACTCTTCTTCCAAAAGCCATCCAATTTCTTTTAAATCTTCTTCAGTCTCCCCGTCTAAACCATCAACAACCACAAAATAATTAGCAAAAAGTAACTATTTGAACTGCAACACCTAGGCACCCAGTCTGCGGTGTATAAGCATTGTGCTCTCTGTCTGCTCAAAATGCTTGGGCACCTAGGCATTCAGAAGCTGGCGCCAAGTTGTCCATGCAACACCTTGGTGCCCAAAAGTGGGCGCCTAGGTGTTAGACCATAATCAGCATGTTTGTCTCATTTGTCTTTGTTTCGCTCTAATTCAGTCAAAATTCATTCCAAAGATTCTATCTGTTATACCTTCGTAAGCATAAAAATACCTTCCATTAAAGTCGTGTTTCATTCAAAAACATATGTAAAATAAAGAAGAAATTAAGTATATTCAACGATATATCAGTGGCTGATCAAACCAATTCGATCGATTGATCAAGCCGGGGCTGCTGATCAAACTGAAGTGAATGTTTGATCAAATCTTCAGGTTGATTGAAACAAATTTGATCAGTTGATCATGTCAAAGTGACTGATCAAACCAAAATGGATAGTTGATTAGACCTTTATAGTCATTCAAACCAAATAGATCATCGATTGAGCCAGGGCGGCCGATCAAACTAATGTGGACAGTTGATTGGGACTTAATGGCTGATTAAACCAAATCTGACTGTTGATTGGACCTTCACAATTGATCGAATCAAATTTGATCAGTCGATCTAACCCGGGCGGCTTTTTGAATCAAAGTGGATAGTTGATTGGGCCTTCATGACTGATCAGACCAATGTGAAGGTTGATTGGGCCTTTGTAGCGTATCAAACCAAATTTGATTATTCGATAGAGCTTTGGCGGACGGCTGAACTGAAGTGGACAGTTCATCAGATCTTCAGGCAGTTCAAACCAAATTGAATGTTTAATTGAGCCAGAGTGGTCGATCAAACCGATACGATCATATGATCGAGGTGGCATGTGGGAAGTGTGATACGAAACATAAGCAAATAAAACCACTTACTTTTGATAGCAAATTTGATTCGTCCGAACATTTTCACATAAGATCCTAGAATTTAATTTAATGGAGAGGGGTATCAACACCTTATTATGTGAGGCAACAAGATGCTCACCTTTATTTGTCATATATAATATGGACGGTTTCTTGTAAGGAGAACTCTACGTCATTGAGAGAAAGAAGACCAAAGGAATGACTTCATTCTCTTGAAAGGTTGGCTTCAAATGTCCATCCAAATGAAATCACCAACCAAAACAATGAGATTACTACAATGTCATCTTAGAATTTTTAGATCTAATGCTAGGATTGGGAAAATCACTCCAAATTTCGTAGGGATTTAAAAAAACGCCTTTAACCTAAAGGGGCTTTCCTCAGCACAAAACCAAGGTCTTTAGATCTTTAACATCTAGCCTAAGGGGCTATATAAATGAAACAATGTGATAGTTTTAAGATTTTCACCTTCATGGTGGTTGCAAACATGTTCTCTTTGCTTACTCCTAGCTCCTGCCTCGTTTGGATGAAGCTTTCCTCTTCCAAAGGAGATTTGAAGCCCTTTTCCTCTGTCGAGTAGAATGAAACTCTCATTCTTCATAATGAGATAAAGTTTTTCCTTGCAAAAGCTTCTTCAAGGCTTTCCTCACACTGTCTTTTAAGGATTGATGGAGAAAAGAAAAAAATAAAATTTGGAGGAAATATTGAAGAAGAAGAAGAAGAAGAAGAAAAGAAGAAGGTGAAGGCCTTTCTCACTCAAGAATTCTCTACCAAGCCCTTCTCCTCAGCACTTTTCCAGATTTCTTGGCAAATAATACTACTCCCCCAATTCAAATGGCTGGTTGGATGCAAGAGGAA
Source organism: Papilionanthe hookeriana x Papilionanthe teres (assembly GCA_022702705.1). NCBI lineage: Eukaryota > Viridiplantae > Streptophyta > Magnoliopsida > Asparagales > Orchidaceae > Papilionanthe > Papilionanthe hookeriana x Papilionanthe teres. Next base: position 26,481,005 of record CM040426.1, read on the forward strand.
TGGAGGGAAAACCTTTCAAAAAGTCTAAGCTCTTTGACCTAAGACTCACCCTAAATGAAACCTCCATGAATCATGTGGTTGGCCCATAATTTTAGTAGATATATAAATGTTTTTTATGATATGTCTTCCCCCTTTAACAAGCTCAAATTTTGGCCTTAGTTGGTCATATCTTCAGAATAAACCAAAAATTGGAACCTTGCAAGTTATGGGTGCCTAGGCACTAGTTCTAGGCGACTACTTTCTACTTGCTCATTTTCATGACTTCTGGGACTGTTTCAGGTGCCCAATTTCCATGTTCTAGAACCCATATTCCTGGATCTCAGCTTTGAGGGCATGGGAGCTGCTCTCTGTGCCTAGGCACCCAGGACTGGCACCCAGGTGCCGGTCTGGCCCGAAAACCCGGATCTCCACTGAATTATCTGATGAAGGAATTTATTGATCTACGAGCTATGAGAGACTATTATCATTGAAATATGTAACATCAAAAATGAGCATTCTGATGGATCTTTTATTAAAGAGCTCATTGTCAACGAGAGCCCAAAACCGTAGCACTAGAGCTACACCCTAAACCCAAATTCTCCCAAACACACAGACAGGATGTAGGGTCAAAATTAAGCTTGCCCAAAACTTGGCAGAAATTGGGGATGCACCATATCAGATGAAAATTCTCACCCAAGGTCGAGTATGGTTCGAACGGCTCGAAACTCAATTTTTTTTCTGGATGTCCGTATGAAGGTTTTCACTAATACGAAAGCCAAAGGAGTTCATGTAACCTTAAAATAAGATATAGTAATTTAGGAATGTCCATTAAATATGTTTTAATTGGGGGACTTTAGTGCTGATGGGTGTCCGTACCCTCATGCAAATAGGCTGATCTGAAACCGTATTTACTAAAACTTGCATAGAAGAATTTAATGACTGCCCCTGACCACAAGATGCTCTGAATAGATTTGGTATGTTATATTCACATCAAAATGGGCATCAAACATTTACTATGTCAAAATTAACATTTACTCATAATGAAGTCTTCCAAGTAGGGTTGAATTGGTACCAATCCTGATTTCATGCTCTATGCATATACCAAGAGCTCCTATCGGCTGCCTTGAACTTTGAAAGGTTTAGCAAGGTCTAATATCATTCAAGTAGACAACCTATGTATGTGAAATCAAAAATTTATGCCAACAAAGGACCCCCAACTAGTGTGTTGCGCCTCTAAGGAACAGTGCAGTTGTTGGAAGCAACCTAATTTTTATCGAGCTAAGGTCAATTATGCTGTCAATTTAACTTGGTCAACCAAAAAAGGAAGGTATGAATTTCTTAGGAAAGTAGCCTTGAACCTATTCAAAGGAGGCTCACAACCATCTTGATATTCAGTTAACAAATCGGAGACCTTACTTAATTTAGGTCAATTTCATTCTTATCCTTAGATTTATTTATTTTCAATTGTCTTAAGAAAGGAGGCATTAATCCATTTATGGAGCTTACTTCCATTCTTAAGAACTATTTTGAGGTGGGGTGGCATAGTCCTATTAATGGTGGCGTAATCCTAATCCTAGGAATTATTTTAAGGAAATGGTGACTTATTAACATTTAGGGTGACTTACTCTGAAAACTATAAATTGTTTAAGGAAATGGTGCCTTACTCTCATTTAGAGAGCGACCCAAGGAAAAAATGATAAGATTTTCATGCTTATTTTATACTAATTTTGATGATATTTCACTTTAAAGAAGGGTATTTTTGGTGTTTTTCTGCAGGTATGAATATTTAAGGACAATGAAGTGAAAATATGCAAAAACGAGCGAATTTGAAGCAAAAAGGACTAAATTATGAAAATTTGACCTAGGGCGCTGACGGCGAGGTCAATGGCACCGACGGCATGATTTTCCCAAGAGTTCAGAATATATTTCAAGGGAGGCCGCCAACAGCGGGGCCAGTTCAAGGCAGTGTTTCTTAAAGGCCGCCGACGGCGGGATCGACGGTTCTTTCACAAAATACGTCGAATGTGGACAATTTTCAAAGGGTTTCCTCGAAAACCCTTGGAGACTCTTCAATAACTTTAAAAAGAACAATTCTAGGCCGAAAAAGTGTCATATTTGGTTCCTCTAAATGTCACTAAGAGTTTTTAACAAGTCCTTTTGGGGTCTTATAAGAGTCACTTAGTGTCAAATATAGAGTCCACTAGTGTTCATTGTTGTTATGTAGTGAGTGTTAAATAGTGAGTTCAGATAGAGATATTGGTGAGGAATTCATTGAAGGATTGTAAAGTAGAAGGGAAGTGAGAGATCTCTTCTGCATTGCTGTTTTTAAAAAGAACAATTCTAGGCCGAAAAAGTGTCATATTTGGTTCCTCTAAATGTCGCTAAGAGTTCTTAACAAGTCCTTTTAGGGTCTTATAAGAGTCAGTGTAAAATATAGAGTCCACTAGTGTTCATTGTTGTTATTTAGTGAGTGTTAAATAGTGAGTTTAGATAGAGATATTGGTGAGGAATTCTTTGAAGGATTGTAAAGTAGAAGGGAAGTGAGAGATCTCTTCTACATTGCTGTTTCGAAGGAGAATTTCGTGTACTGTAAAGAAAGGGAGCGATTAAGAGGAACTTCAAGGAGTTTGCTTGGGGAGGAATTTAAGATAAGTTGTGTTTATTTACTTTAGTTTATAGAACTTTACTTTTATATATGAAATCCAAGTTTTATTGCATTCTCACCATGAAATCTGAGTAGTTTTTTTGTCTTTCTCCTAGTTTTGATATTTTTGTGAAATGATAAATTGAATTAGTGTACCATAAAAATTTAAAAAAGTTGTGATAATCTTTTACTTAATTCTTAATTTACTTTCAATCTGGCTAATTGAATAGTTAAAATATGTTGAGTTTAACAACTATAGTAAAGATTACATCCGAGATTCAGGGAGGTCAAAGTTCTTGGAAGTAAGGTGCAAATAAATTGGGAAATAATATTCATCGAGCGTAGAATTAGAGATTTTAGAGTGACAGGCTAAAATCCTCAATTCGGTCCTATCATTTAGGTGCTGAAGTGTAGATGTTAGCCCTTAGGCGTGGGGAACGTGGGAGCTCCGAAGTGTGAGCCGGTATCCTCCCAGCCTAGCCGCAGATTCAGTAACCAAGCATAGCATTAGTCAATGTTCTTTATGCCTGGACCAATGGGTAAAGAATAGGTTTGCTCCAATTTGGCACAACACCATTTTAAACTAATTCTAATTGTCTATTCACTTTAATATCTTAACGAAGGAGAAAGCTTATTGCTTACTTTAATAAAATTAGTTATCTGTTAGTAGAACTAGTTTAATTTAAAATTCATATTATTGTTGATTACGTATTAGTGACAGATAGGCAATTTCAATTTAGTTGTGATTCTGAATTGATTTCTATAATCCTAGTCTGTAACCTCTAAAATATTCCCTGTGAGAACGATATCCAAGACTCCACTAGAGCCCCGTATTACTTGAGTGATACGTATACTTGCATTAAAGGTAACTCTGCAATTAAAGAAAATATTATGTACTTGTTACAAAAAATTAAAATTACGCTAAGTGTCCGCACGGAGTGTGCACCTCAGGTCATTTGGCGCCGTTGCCGGGGGATATAACATAATTAGAGTAACGGACAATTTAGGACAATTAGAAAAAATTTTAATAGTATTGCAACTTATTTAGTTAACTGTTTTGCTGTGTACTGATTTCGATTGTATGCATAAATTTGGTTCTGAAAATTTATACCCTACGATTCAGAATTAGAACACTCTGTTAGGAGAATTAGAAATCTAAGAAAAGAACCTATAAATTTTGAAACAATGGAAAACAACGTAAACAAACAAAGAATAGAAAATGAACATCAATCTAGACCACTAATAGATTACGCTAACCCTACAATAGATGAAATTCACTTAACTATCCAAAATCCTGATGTAGCTGCTAGTTCATTTTAGCTTAAACCTGCAATTATCCAAATGGTACAAAACAATCAATTTGGTGGAACTTCAAATGAAGATCCTAATTTACATCTAGCAAGTTTCTTAGAACTTTGTGCTACTTTTAAGTATGACAGAGTTTCTGATGATGCTGTCAGACTTAGACTTTTTTCTTTTTTACTAAGGGATAAGGCTAAGGCTTGGTTAAATTCGTTAGCACCTGGATCTATTAGAACTTGGGGAGAACTTTCACAAAAATTCTTATCAAAATATTTTCCACCATCTAAGACTGCTAACCTTAGAAATAATATCACATCTTTTAATCAGTATGAGGCAGAATCGATATATGAATCTTGGGAAAGATTTAAAGAACTTCTTAGGAAATGTCCACATCATGCTTTACTAGATTGGTTAATTATTCAAACATTTTATAATGGATTAGTAGGATCTCTTAGATCTATTATTGACGCTGCTGCTGGTGGATCACTAATGTCTAAACCTTTTGAAGAAGCCTATGCGTTAATAGAAGAAATGGCTACAAATAATTTTCAATTGCCTGTTGAAAGGGTAAATCCTAAGAGAGTAGCCAGTATTTATGATTCTGATGCTTTAATTATGATAGTTTCTCAAATTGCTGCTCTTTTAAAGAAAATAGATCAATACAGAATGAATCGTTCTTAAACACCTCCAGTGTTAGAAGAAAATTCATTAGGACAAATTGTAGATGCTCAATCTTCATATGAAACAATATATTTAGTAAATAATAGACAAAATAACCATTATTCAAACTATTATAATCCAGGTTGGAAGAATCATCCAAACTTTAATTGCAATAACCAAGGTAATACAAATCCTCTTAATCCTTAGTGGGGGAACAATCCTGTAAACCCATTAGGAAATATAAACAACTAGGGTAATTCTAATTATAGAAATTTTAATCCATCAGGTTTTTATAATATTTCACAATTTAAGGAGAAGAAGTTATTTATGGAAGAATTAGTTTTGAATATGGGTAATCAATTACAAAGTCAAGGAGCTGTTATTAAAAATATAGAAAACCAATTAGGGCAAATTGCTACTGCACTAAGCAATAGACCTATTGGAACTTTACCTAGCAATGTTGAAGTAAATCCTAAAGATCAAGGAAAAGAACAAATTAAGGCTATTCAATTGAGAAGTGGAAAAGAGTTGGAAACAAGAGTTCAAAAATAAACTGTAGTTGAAAAAGAAAAAGAAGAAACTGAAGGAGAAAACGAAAGTTTATATCCTGATTTTTTTCTGAATCCTATGAAAATTACTGTTGAAAAACCTCCACCACCATTTCCTCAAAGACTAAAGCAACAAGATAAGGGAAAAAGATTTTCTAAATTCTTAGACATTTTTAAAAAATTGTCAATAAATATTCCTTTTGTTGAAGATTTGGAACAAATGTTTGATTATGTTAAATTTATGAAGGATATACTCAACAAAAAGAGGAAGTTACTAGATCATGAGACTGCTGCACTCAGTGAAGAGAGTGGTGCTATAATTCAGAGAAAGCTTCCTGAAAAACATAAAGATCTTGGTAGTTTCACTATCCCGTGTGCTATTAGTGAAAAATTTTATGGGCGAGCATTATGTGATTTGGGGGCTAGCATAAATTCGATGCCTCTATCAACTTTTAAAAGGTTAGGAATTAGAGAGATTTCACCAACTTCTGTAACTTTACAGTTAGCCGATCGATCTATTACACATCCTAAAGGAGTTGTAGAAGATGTTCTGGTCAATGTTGATAAGTTTATCTTTCCTGTGGATTTTATCATTTTAGATATGGAAGAAGATAAATAAATTCCAATCATTTTAGGAAGACCATTCCTAGCTACAGGAAGAGCCATGATAGATGTTCAAAAAGGAGAATTCACAATGAGAGTAGGATCAAGAAGTAACCTTTAACATCTCAAAGTCAATGAAATATCCTTCAATAGAAAAAATTGATGAATGTTTCAAAATGGATATATGTGATTATCTGAAAAGAGAATATTTTAAGGAAAATTATGAAGCAAAAGAAGATATAGAAAAAAAAAGTTATGATGAAATTGATAGCGAAGAAACTGATTATATTCTGGAGAAATTTGAAACGCTCAATTCAACAGCACCAGAAAACGAAACATTAATTCAATCTGTTGTAAAACCCCCTGAACTTGAATTAAAGAATCTTCTAAATCATTTGAAGTATGTATTTTTAGGAGAGTTTTCAACATTACCGGTAATTGTATCCTCAGACTTAAATGAAATTCAAGAACAAAAATTAATGGATACATTAAAAAAATACAAAAAGCTTTTGGTTGGACTCTAGCTGATATTAAAGGAATTAGTCCTTCGATTTGTATGCACAGAATTTTATTAAATGAAGAACATAAACCAAGAATTGATCCACAAATGAGACTGAACCCTATTATGAAAGATGTAGTTAAAAAAGAGATTTTAAAATGGTTAGATGCTGGAATTATATATCCTATTTCGGATAGTACTTGGGTAAGTCCAATTCATTGTGTTTCAAAGAAAGGAGGAGTAACTGTTGAAGCAAATGATAATAATGAATTAATACCTATCAGACAAGTTTCTAGATGGTGTATTTGTATTGATTATCGAAAATTAAATGCCGCCACCCGAAAAGATCACTTTTCTCTTCCTTTTCTGGACCATATGTTGGATAGACTTGCTGGACACAAGTACTACTGCTTTTTGGATGGATATACCGGTTACCATCAAATACCTATTGCTCGAGAGGATCAAGAGATTTACTAGTCCTTATGGAACTTTTGCTTTTCAAAGAATGCATTTCGGACTATGTATTGCACCTGCAACTTTCCAAAGATGTATGATGTCTATCTTTAGTAAGTTAATTGATAATGGAATAGAAGTATTTATGGATAATTTCTCTGTGTTTTGAACATCATTTGACGCATGCTTAATCATCTTGAAAAAGTGTTGGAGCTATGCGAAAGAACTAACTTAGTTCTAAACTGGGAGAAATGTTAATTTATGGTTGCAGAAGGAATTGTATTAGGGCATAAAATTTCAGAAAATGGCATGGAAGTAGACCATGCAAAAATTCAAGTAATAGCTAAATTACCACCTCCTACTACAGTGAGAGGGGTAAGAAGTTTTCTTGGACATGCTGGTTTCTACATACACTATATTAAAGATTTTTCAAAAATTACCAAACCTCTTTGCCAACTTTTAGAAAAAGACAAGAATTTTGAATCTACCGAAGACTCCTTAAATGCCTTTGAGTTATTAAAGGAAAAACTAATCACATCACCTATAATAGTTTCACCTGATTGGGAGAAACCATTTGAATAAATGTGTGATGCTAGTGATTATGCTATTGGAGCTGTTCTTGGTCAAAGATATGAAAATTTTTAAAGTTATATACTACACTAGTAGAACTCTTAATGATGTTCAAATTAACTACACAGTTACTAAAAAAGAGTTACTGCCTATTGCGTATGCTTTTGATAAATTAAGATCATATTTATTGGAACTAAATGTATTGTGCATACTGATCACTCTGCTATTAAATATCTGATGCAAAAGAAGGATACTAAACCAAGATTAATTAGATGGGTACTTTTAATGCAAGAATTCGATTTTGTGGTGATTGATAGAAAAGGAACTTACAATCAAATTATTGATCATTTGTCGAGACTGGAATATCATGAATCATCTGATATCAAAAATGAAATTACAGACAGTTTCCGTGATGAAAAATTTTATGATATTAATGAGTGGAAAATACCTTGGTATGCTGATATTGTTAACTATATAGTAAACGATATTTTGCCACCTATGCTAACTCTGCAGCAATAGAAAAAATTCATTCATGATGCGAAAACATATTTTTGGGGTGAACTACATTTATATAAGCATTGTAACGATCTTATTATTAGAAGATGTGCGCCTTATGAAAAAACTGAATAGATTATTCAAAAATGCCACGATTCTGAATTTGGAGGACATTTTGGGATAGACAAAACTGCACATAAAATTTTACAAGCTGGATTTTATTGGCGTACTCTTTTTAGAGATGTTTACAGATATATCAAAACTTGTGATAGATGCCAAAGAGTAAGTAATATATCTAGAAGAAATGAAATGCCTATGAATTTCATGTTAGAAGTTGAGATTTTTGATGTTTGGGGATTAGATTTCATGGGACCATTTATTCCTTCATTTTGGAACTTATATATTTTAATTGCAGTTGATTATGTATCAAAGTGGATTGAAGCACAAGCTTTACCTCGTTGTGATGCTAAAAGTATTTCAAGATTCTTAATGAAAAATATTTTCATAAGATACGGAATGCCGAGAGTGATTATCACTGACGGAGGATCCCATTTTAGGAATAAATACATTCAAAGATTGGCTGAAAAATTTTATATTGTTCATAGATTCTCTACTGCCTATCATCCTCAAACCAGTGGTTTAGCCTAAGTTTCTAATCGTGAGATTAAACAAATTTTAGAGAAGACTGTAAACCCTAGTAGAGTAGATTGGTCTACTAGACTAGATACTGCATTATGGGCATACAGGACTGCTTATAAAACTCTTATTGATATGACTCTTTACAGACTTATTTATGAAAAAACTTGTCACTTACCAGTAGAATTGGAGCATAAAGCATATTGGGCGATTAAAGAATTCAACTATAATTTGAAAAATGCTGGTGAAAAGAGAATGTTGCAATTGAATGAATTAGAAGAATTAAGAAATGAATCTTACGATAATGATAGAATTTATAAGGAAAAACTAAAGTTAATGCATGATCGGAAGATTAACCAGAAGAACTTTGAACCAGGACAAGAAGTTTTGCTTTACAATACAAGGCTGAAATTATTTCATGGGAAATTGAAGTCTCATTGGTTAGGACCCTTTACGCTGACTCAAGTTTATACTTATGGAGCTGTTGAAATTGAATATCAGAAGACTGGGAATACATTTAAAGTAAATGAACATAGATTAAAACCATATTTTGAGGGTAAAAGAACAAATTTTAAAGAGGTTTTAATGCTCAGTCAACCTGAATAACACCTGAATAGGTCGGGCTGACGACGTTAAACCAAGCGCTTTATGGGAGCAACCCATAGTTATCTTTATTTGTTTGAGTGTTTGTTTAAGTTTGTCATTAGTTTGTAGTAATATTGAATTCTACTACTTGTATTTGACCTTTAATTATCAAGAATTTGGATCCATAGAGAAAATTTGGAACAAATTTGACCACGGCGTAAATGTGCAAATTTTTGCCTAGGGCGTCGACGGCGGGTTTTTCCCGAGAGCCCTCGAATTTAATTGCATAAGACTCACCGACGATGCCATCGAGGCCGCCGATAGCAGGATCGGCGAGTGGGCAGTTTTTTGAGTTTGAAATGTCGGATTCGGCGGTTTTTAGTGAATTCATCCCTAATAAAATCCCATGGACGGTTCCTAAACACTCCAACTCCCAAAAACGAATGGAAACTACTTTCAATTCCTCTCTAATGGCTTACAATTCAGTAGATTACCCTATATTTCAAGTTTACAATTGGAGAAATTTTGTTAGTGTCGAGGCGCAGCGACTTTTCAACAAGTTAATGTCCAAGAGAAGGCTAATCAAGGAAAGAGGATTTGTCAATAGAGGATTAAGTAATTCTTCATCACCAATTGAAGAAATGATTGTGCAGTTAAGATGAGAAGTGTTTTGCTATACTACTGCCGCAGTAGTCGTTCCAGTGATTAAGAAATTCTACGCCAATTTACATGGAATCAACCAAGGAAGCGTCTATGTGCGAGGTAGGTGGATAACATTTAATTCTGAAAGGATTAATGAGTTATACATGCTTGAGAATGTTCTAGTCTACCACTATTTGAATTTCATGCCGACGAGAGAAAAGATGAATGAAATATACCAGTATTTGATGGACGAAACCGATGACTGGGAAGTTAGAGAAAACGGGTACGTTAATTTTTCTGCAACAATTTTAAATCCCGTTTCAAAGAATTGGCACTTTTTCATATCAGCAAAATTATTGCCGACGATGAAAATCGGCAAAGTCACGAAAGAAAGTGCAATTTTGAACTACTACAATAAAATGGGATGGCCCATTTATATTGGATCAATTATTGCGAAGTATGTTTTTGGCCTAATCGTTTAAGGATCATCTCAAGGTCTAGGACATCCTCCAACAATCTTTTCAATATGTAGTTTGTTTCCAGTATCGTACGAGATTTGGGAGAAAATATGTCTACCTTGGAAACCTTTAGACCCAACTCGTATGTTCCCAGCCAATGATGAGGAGAATGACACAGGCATGATTATGGATCAAGCATCGGAGAATTCTGTTCCTATTCAACCTCTAGTAGCAGATAATACACCGATGATCTTACACCGAATCAAGAGTCTAGAGAAGCAGGTACAAAATGTAATGAGTACAGTTAACAATATGTCTGATTTCTTTGATCATATCGATTGGAGGATGAAGGAGCATTTTCATCATACTGGGCAATTTGAAGCGAGTCTGATACGCTTAATGAAGAGAATGGGTTGGGTTGAAGAAGATTCAACTGAAGAATTCCCATTCCAACCTTTTTATAACCTGTTCGTCTAAATTCAAGCAATGGGTGATATCAGAGGAGAAACCAGTATTGATTCGGAAGAGTAGTAGAATTGTTTTATTTGTTTCTTACTGTTGATTTGATTTGAACTTTGTTTGTGTGTTTACTTTCTTATCTTGCTTTCTAATCTCAGTATAGTTGAGATTATGTTTGAATTGTTTATTTTCAGCGTTTTGAGTGTTGTGGTTTGGATTGCGACGCTGATTAGATGGATTTAGGTTGAGAAAATACCTACTGTGTGTTTTGTATTGTGGATTGTAAACACTTGAATTTAATATATAATTGTGAAGTTTTGTTGTGTGTATGTTTATTAGTGTTCATACATCACTTAATCACTTAAAATATATTATTAAAATGATGGAATGGATGACGACGAGGCTTAAAATTGATCAAAATCGCAAAATTTTGAAAAAATGATCAATATTTGAGAATCTCGCCGACGGCGTGCTCGAGGCCGCCGACGGTGTGATTTTCCTATGGGTATTGGAATTTAATTCAATAGAGCCCGCCGATGGTGCAAACAACCCCGCTGACGGTGAGATCCCAAAAATTACCTTTTAACTGCGATTTTGACCTGTCAAACGCCACTATTCATCGTCTTCTTCCCCTTTTTGCCCAAAAATTTGACCTAGGGCTTGATAGATCTTGAATTTGGAGCGATTTCATCACATTCTAGCACTGAATTTCATCTTCCCTTAGTAAGAGCTTCACTCCTATGTAAAACTTTTTTATTTTCACCATGAATTTCTTCCACATTAAGAAATTTTGGAAAATTTGAAAATGTGAAGAAAAGACTTTGAAGGAATTCATGGAACTTGATTTAGATTGCTTTAAACCCCCTTTAGAAGCCATTGTATTATTATTTTAGAGATTAGTTTGGATTTCTGTGATTTTGATAGATCAAACAATGGCTCCACGAAAAAAGAGAAGACTCGAATATGACGAGACTCGATTTAAAAACGCGAAAGCACAATCAAGGTACACTTCAATCTTTAAAAGTAAGAAGTGCATACAAGATCGAGTTTTCGAAAATCCCGGAGGAGAGGTGGAACGAGTTATCTAAGAGAGAAGATGGGAGAACTTCTGTTACATAATAAATAATTCTGCTATTGAAGTTGTAAGAGAGTTCTACTCTAATCTGACTCAACTTGAGGATGAGTCTGTCCAAGTAAGAGGATTTTCTGTTGATTTTAATGCTAACCTCATTAACTCTTTTTACAAGCTTCACGACTATTTTTCTAGCGAGTATGAAACATTTGGAAGAATGGAGTGTCCGTTAAATGATGTTATTGACTTTCTCACTGATAGGAAAGGTACTTGGAAAATTAAAAATTGTGAACAGATTAACTTACCACTTTTCATGATGAATGCACTGCTAAGGCATGGCAATTCTTCATTTGTTTGATTTTGCTACCCACTTATCATCATAGTGAAGTCTCGAGAGACAAAGCTATTCTAAATTTCTGTATTCAGAACAACATAAGTATAAATGTGGGGAGAATAATTTATAAGAATATTATAGCCACTACAAAGAGTGAGACAATTGGATATTTAGGGCATCCTGGCCTAATTTATACACTTTGTCAATTATCTGGAGTTGAAGCAAGAGTTTATGAAGAATGGGTGCATCTGATGAAACCCATTAGTAAAGCAAATATAAAGACTTATGAATCCCATGAAAAATGGAGAACTAGGAGTAGAAGCAAGGCACTATCTACTAGTAAAGAAATCCCTTCTACTAGCTATGACCCTCCTGCCTCTAGTTCCCCTACCTTATATGATTTGATGAATGTCATGACCCTACAGCAGAAAAGTTTTAAAAAATTTAGATGAAAAATTATAAAGAATTGATCACAGGATTGAAGGATTAGAAAGAAGACATGATCACGATAGTGAGTATCTTCAGAGGCACTCTGATTGTGAGATGGAATATTATGATGCTCAGGCTTGGTACTACAGAGGAGAGCCTGATGTCATTTTTTCAGAATGCCCCCGTTATACTCAGTATCAACCCAATCCTCTTGCTGACCAGGGTGATGAAGACATTGTATGGGATTTTGATGCCTGATAGTGATGTGATGTGCTGTATGTGTTTATTTTAGTTTTATTGTAGTATTTTAATTTTTATTAATTATATTTTGTGGACTATGCTTTAGTTCTAGGATATGTGTTTAGTTTTGCAATTTGTAATTTCAATTCTAGATGTCTATGATGGATTGTGATTGTAATTGTAATTGTGACCTGAGTAGTCTAAAATAGTAAACTGTTTGTTCTGTGTTGTGAAATGCATATGTCTTGTGTAGTTAGTTGTTATTGATTAATGTTTAGTTTTATATATACTTATTTTAAAATTTCATTACCCCAACAAATTTTCTAAACTGTTATATGTGTAGAAAGGTTTTTAAATATTACAGGTCAGTTGAAGTTAGAAATTTTTAGAAGAACCTGCAAATTTCAAGAAAGACAAAAATGCCTAAAGTGCAAATGTATGAATTTTATATTTAGAATTTTTCTTTCCACTCTCTATTATTTCTATTATAGAATAAGTTTGGGGGGGAAGAAAAATATTAACTATTATATGTTCACAATTAACATATTTTCAAAAAAATTATAATATGATTTTTGTGATAAAATTTAATTCAGATAACTATATTTAGATTTTATCTAAATATTATAGAAAATTCAAAGAAATATTTTTGGTAATGAAAAATTAATTTTGTAGGTTAAGATATTTAGTATAAGAGGATAAGAATATAGTTAACTATTTAAAGTAAAGAAAACTATATTTTGAAATATTAAGAATCTTAGGAATTTAGTTGAGAAAGAAAAGATTAGGATTCAATGATGTAAAAACTATGAAATACATATAAGGTAAAGAATGTTTTAAAGTTTCAAATTTAGAAAAAGAAGAGTGAAGTTCAAAATCATTAACAGACTATCCAGATATAGTAATCCTCACTTAAAAATAAAAAAAAAAGAAAAAGAAAAGGATTGAAAAACAATCCCTAAAAAGAAAAGAAAAATATATAGGATTGAAAAACAATCCAAAAGAAAAAAAAAGAAAAAATGGAAGTGAGGAGAAGCTTGAGGAGATGCCTTATCAAAAATTGGCTTCACTTGGATTAACCTAAAGGGAAAACTAAAAACATTTCTGAACTTATATTTATGACTAGTTTCTTTACTAATAGTATCCTCATGAAGTTCCTATCTTCTGAATATTCTAAGTGAATTGATATTGCAACATATAGTCATTCTTGAAATGAATAGAAAAATAGAACTCTTAGACTTGATGACTAGATAGCCTTATACCTGCAGAATTAGTCTAATTACTTGAAAATCTTTCTAAGAATTCTTGCTATGATATTTATTTAAATCAAAATTATAGTATTTCTAAATTAAAACTTTACCACAATGAATCATAAATTTTATGTAGTACTAAAGATTACTTGAGCACAAGTAATAGTTAAGTTTGGGGGATTTTGACCCAAGGAAAAATGTTAAGATTTTCATGCTTATTTTATTCTGATTTTGATGATATTGCACTTTAAAGAAGGGTATTTTGGTGTTCTTCTGTAGGTATGAAGATTTAAGGAAAATGGAGCGAAAATATCCAAAAAGGAGCGAATTTGGAGCAAAAAGGACTAAATTATGAAAATTTGACCTAGGGCGCCGACGGCAAGGTCGAAGGCGCCGACGGAATGATTTTCCTGAGAGTTCAGAATATATTTCAAGGGAGGCCACCGACGGCGAAGGTCGAGGCCGCCGACAGTGGGGCCAGTTCAAGGCAGTGTTTCTAGAAGGCTACCTACGGTGGGATCAACGGTTCTTTAACAAAATACGTCGAATGTGGACAATTTTTGAAGGGATGCCTGGAAAACCCTTGGAGACTCTTCAATAACTTTAAAAAGAACAATTCTAGGTCAAAAAAGTGTCATATTTGGTTCCTCTAAAAGTCACTAAGAGTTCTTAACAAATCCTTTTGGGGTCTTATAAGAGTCACTTAGTGTCAAATAGAGAGTCCACTAGTGTCCATTGTTATTATTTAGTGAGTGTTAAATAGTGAGTTCAGATAGAGATATTGGTGAGGAATTCTTTGAAGGATTGTAAGAGTGGAAGGGAAGTGAGAGATCTCTTCTGCATTGCTATTTCGAAGGAGAATTCCACATACTATAAAGAAAGGAAGAGATTCAGAGGAACTTCAAGGAGTTTACTTGGGGAGGAATTTAAGATAAGTTGTGTTTATTTACTTTAGTTTGTAGAACTTTACTTTTATATATGAAATCCAAGTTTTATTGTATCCTCTCCATGAAATCTGAGTAATTTTTCTATCTTTCTCCTAGTTTTGATATTTTTGTGAAATGATAAATTGAATTAGTGTGCCATAAAAATTTAAAGAAATTGTGATAATCTTTTACTTAATTCTTAATTTACTTTCAATCTGGCCAATTGAATCGTTAAAATATGTTGAGTTTACAACTATAGTAAAGATTACATCCGAGATTCAGAGAGGTCAAAGTCGTAGAATTGGAGATTTTAGAGTGACAGGCTAAAATCCTCAATTCGGTCCTATCGTTTGGGTGCTGAAGTGTAGAAGTTAGCCCTCAGGCGAGGGGAATGTGGGAGCTCCGAAGTGAGAGTCGATATCCTCCCAGCCTAGCCACAGATTCAGTAACCAAGGATAAGATTAGTCAATGTTCTTTATGCCTGGACCAATGGGTAAAGAATAGGTATGCTCCTATTTGGCACAACACCATTTTAAACTAATTCTAATTATCTATTCACTTAAATATCTTAACAAAGGAGAAAGATTCTTGCTTATATATTTGAACTTCACTTTAGTAGAATTAATTTTTAGTTAGTTGAACGAGTTTAATTTAAACTTCATATTATTGTCGATTATGTGTTAGTGACAGATAGGCAGTTTCGATTTAGTTGTGATTCTGAATTGATTTCTATAATCCTACTTTGTATCCTCTAAAATATTCTCTGTGGGATCGATATACAGGACTCCATTAGAGCCCTGTATTACTTGAGCGATACGTATACTTGCGTTAAAGGTAACTCTGCGATTAAAGAAAATATTATATACTTGTTACAAAAAATTAAAATTACGCTAACTGTCCGTGCGGAGTGTGCACCTCAGGTTAGGGAGTCTTACTCCCAAACCGTAGTTTTAGGAAAGAGTGCCTTACTCCCATTTAAGCGTAGCTTACTCCTAAACCCTTGAAATGTTCAAGGAAAGAGTGCCTTACTCCTATTTAGGGCGGCTTACTACCAAATCTCAAATTTGATTTAACATGCTTGTCATATTAGGGAGGAATTCCTTGCTCCTATTTAGGGTGGCTTATTTCCAACCTAAGAAGTAGACAAGGTCACTAGATGGAAGAAAGCTCAATCTTTTCATGAGATTCGATTCATCTATTTTGTTGGCTCATAAGAAACCGACTAATGGATGGATTAGTTTACACAAGTGTATGTATCCCTTTAATAGTATTGGACTTTTTAAGTCCGGATTGTAGATCCCACAAATAAAGAGAGAACTAGACTTAAGAAAAGTTCTAGCCTACTACGTTTCATTCGTATCTTTGAATTTAAATTAGGTTAAAGTTTTACTACTAATCCTATTGTAATGCAAACTAATATTAAGTTTTAATAGTACATAAATGCTACCTTGTTGGATTGATGATTATCAAGTTATGAAGTTACCCTCCCTTGCAATGATATAAGTGGAGTGTAGGAAATGAAAATTGCAAATTGTAAATGTGGCTAGTGATAAATAGAAGAAACTCTCTTCACCTAAGTGCATAAAAAAGATTGGTTCAAACAACTTTAAATCTTTAAATCCCATTTTGAAAAATTCTAAGATTATTTCCCTAACATTTGCATCACTCTATGAAGTATATCCACCTACACTCCATAGTTCAATGTAACTAACCTAACTATTCTTCCAAAGCTCTCCCGAGTCATTATGGATCACAACACATTTTATTCTTTAAAAATCATCCGCATTTTATTGTTCATGTTGGCTTGGTAACCAATGAAATAGAGACACTTATAGAAGTAATTATCAATATGCCCAAAAATATGGTTGGCATTAGGAAATATTATGAAACTTAGGTTCATTTATGGATAACCAAAAATACCATAAGACCACAGAAAGAACATTATTAAAAATAAACATTTCCTATGGATTTCCAGTAACACTTAGAATATCCTAATAAGTTTCAGGATTCCAATGCCTATTGAATAGTGAATAAACTTTAAACCAAATCAGTTCAATAAGCTTACAATTAATAAATAGATGCCTTTATGTTTCTTCTACAGCCTTACAAAATAAGTAAATAGACAAAAATCTAAGACCTTTCAGCTTATGAATATGATCTATAGGTAAAATCTGATGAAATAATCTCTAAATAAAAAAGGAAATAAAAGGTTTAATCCATCTATTCAAATTCCATTTGAGATTATTGACCTCGATCCGCGGACAACGCAGTAATTTATGCTTTCAAAAATATGTTATAGCCAATACTTTGACCCAAATAATAATAGCGGCTAGTGTATATAAATATAATTTTATGGAAAATATTTTACACACTAGAGGTACTACACAAGTATACGTATCGTTTCAAGTAATATAGGGCTTTAAATAAAGACCACAGTATCGATCCCACGAGGAGGTTTATAGATTTTTAAATATTTTAATTTTATTTTTTATGTATTTCTTTTAAATTTTAAATATTTAATTTACTAAATGCAGAATTAAAGCAATAATAAAATGAGTGATGTAAATAATAATAAGCAAACAACTTTCTTCCTTCCAATTAATCCAAGACTTTTCAGACAATGTAATGTTCATGGAGAATATATATTAATGGTACTGTGCCAAATAGAAGTATTCCTATTCTTTACCTTCGCTCGATAGTATAAAGAACATTGGCTAATCTATAGATCAGGTCTGGATGTATTGTTAGTAGAATGGGTTAATCTAGGCTCACACTACTAGATGTCCAAGGGTGGATATGGTAGGCCCTACTAGTGACCCGTTCCCTCTCTATAAACCAAATTACAAGAATTTAGTCTGTCACTCTAAAAACTTATCAATTCTACGCCCATTGAATAATATTTTCCTATCTATTTGCACTTCACCTTGAATAACCCGCACAAGGCCTTCGACTACCCAAGGATTCATGTGATATCTACTAGTTAAGAATTCATCACCTTCTAGGTCTCAAAATTCTTTAACAGATTTTAACAATTTAAATGGCCAATTTAAATAGTAAATTAAGATCCGGTATTAATATCATCACAATAATTAAACATATATAGTTTTTAATTCTCCAACAAATTTAATATTATCTTATTTATCTTTTCATAATTGAAAGGAGAAAGTAAAGTAACTACTCAGAACACATTGAATTTAAATAACAAAACATATAAATAAAACTTTGAATCAAATTACAAATACTTATCTCAAGTGTTTCTCCAACTGAACCTCTGATTCCTTCTGACTCCAAAGCGAAATAGACTTCAAAAGCACTAACTCTTTCAAACTCTCAATACAAACTCTAAATAAAATAAACTCACTAATTTATGAAGGAAAGTAAACTACAATTGCGTGGCCCTTTAAAATTTATCTCCAATTAGGAACCTCTTTGCTTTTGGGGCTCTCTCTAATTGGCTTCTTATTCGGCGTTTTTCTCTGTAGAAATGACCTCCTATTTATAGGCTTCAAGGGTTGCCTAAAGCATCTCTTTAAAATGTGTCCAAGTTCAATGAATCTTCTAGAAAGTGTGTCTGGTGCCTAGGCACCGGAATCTAGCGCCTAGGCGCCAGACTCCGCATCCAGTTCTTCGCACCTCTTCACTTTGGATCGCACCTCTTCGCGATCTAAACCATTTCCAAGCGTCTAGATACAATGTATCACATGTCCTATAATCCAGGAATAACTGCCAATCTTCTAGATGGTCCAATAACCGCTCTAACCGTCAAAATAACCGCCCAAAGTAGTTACAAAAACCATCACAGATTTGGTATCGAGCTGGCGCTTAGGCGCCGGATTCGGGCGCCTAGGCGCCAGGCCCATTATTTTGGCAATTTGGCTCCATTTTTGCTCCTTTTTGCTCCTTTTTCATGTTTTTTTCCTTTTTGAACACTTTTACATCACCTGTATCCAAAAACATAAAATAACTTTCATTAAAGCATAATGTCCTTAAAATTTTAATAAAAATCAAGGTATAAAAACAGGTATTTTTTTCATGGATCAAAATCCCCCAAACTTAAACTTTACTTGTCCTCAAGTAACCCTTTTTAATATATAAAATGTATAACATTTGGAATAAAAGGTAAGTATTTAAGATTTCTTGTAATTTTTGATTTTATAATGGCTTTAGTAAATCATTAACCAAATTTCACTAAGTTTAATTTTAAAAATTTAAAGAATATTTAACTACCAAATTGTAAGATTTCAAAAAAAAAAATCATTCATTTCAAAAATAATTGTAGTTTATTGTATTACGATCACATAAATTATTTACAAGAAAAAGATCTTCATGAAAATCTTTTCTAATAAAGATGCATGTATAAAAATTAAGTAAAATATGTAATTAGTTTTCTTCTTATAAGATAATTCAAGTGAAGCCAATTTTTAATTAGGCATCTCCTCAAGCTTCTCCTCTCTTCTTTATTTTTTATTTTTTTTAACAGTGAGGATTACTGTATCTGGATAGCCTGTTAATGATTTTGAACTTCACTATCCTTAACTTATATTTATAAACTTATTCATCTTCACTTAATCACTATAACATGAATAGTTTTCAAAAAGACTTTCAATCTTTTTTTTCTTTTTCAAGTTATAATTCTTGATTTCTTAATACTTCTAAAATTCAATTATCTCTACCATGAATAGAAAAAATTCTTAATCTTACTCTTCTTTAAGTTGAATAATTCTATTCTTAAATCAATCAAAGTTATTAAAATTGTGGTTTAGTCTACTAAATTATTTATAATTTCAAAACTTTAAGTAATCTTAAATACATTTTTCATTCTTTATGTTATGTTAACAATTTTTTTTATTAAAGAAAATATTAGCACTTAAGGACAAATAAAATTTAAATTTGCATGTATTTTCCCTTCCCCCAAACTTAAGTTTTGGTATATCATGAAAAAAAAATTTAAAGTATGAGAGAAAGAAAATAATTTTAAAGAGGAATTTTTATAAGTATGTAAAAACAGTCTACAAAGAAAAATTTACTTCTACACATGCTTTTTATGATTATTATTGAAATAATGAAGCATATATAAAAGTAAACAGGCTCAATTTTTATATCATTAACTAAATTAAACGACTATACTAATCACAATAACGAAACAAAACAACATCACTAACTATTCAAGAATACTAAACAGTAGGTCGAAACAGAAATAAACATTTATCATAGAAAATGAAAAAAAATTCATCCATATTTCAGTCTTAAACACATATCACACTAGATACTCTAAAAACAGTCTCAACATCAGAAAAAAAAATCCATTCAAAGTTACTTAAACAAATTGACACTAACTAACAACAAACTAATCAGTACTAACAAACAAGAAATAAACTAACAATAGAATCAACTCATCTGTAGCCTCGTCATCGTCATCACCAAAAGAAAATTCCACATTCTTTGGATCAACATACAGTGAAAATCTAGGACAGGTAGGGAACTGAACATCGTGCTTACCCTTCAAGAATCTAACTAATGACTCTGATTAGTCAGCATCATAATCACTCTTCCTTTGGGTATATTCAGATAGATGATCAATCTTCTTGTCTATAGTATCTACTCTACAGTGAGTTAGAAATAACTCATTCTGCTGCTCCAGAAATTGATCATGCATGGATTCCTAGAAACTAGATGGTGGCTCAGCAGTAGAAGTAGAAGGTCTAGAAGTAGAAGCCCTACCTGGAGTAAGTATAGAAGTAGAAGGAGCAGTAGATCTCTTCCCGCGAAGATGATCATAAATATTAACACTCTCCTGCCCAATAGGCTTTGTAGTCTTCAGCTTCTCCTCTAAAATATCAGCAATAACTCCATCGTTCATGCATAAAGAATAGATCAAGGATAGGATCCTAATCCCACAAAAGTGCTGGATTGTGCAATCGATTCCACAGAATCATAGATAATGCTACCAACATCTATCAGCTTCCTCTTCTGAATGCAGTAATTCAGGATAGCTCTATCTCTCGGTAACTTCACTCGTGTGGTTGGAAGGAAGTAGTCAGCGTAAATAAAATAGTGTCGAGCCTTTGAAATACCATTTAGCTTAGAAGATTTAAATTTTACCCGTTTTTCGTTCGGATCTTCCAAGCTCCAAGTGCCGTCGATCGATATGCAATAATCATCTCCGGATCTCCTTCAGATGGAGATAGACCAGAATAGTAGCACTCGACGGTAGGTGGTAGGCCGTAGAAAATGTTGATCCATTCCGGAGTGAATCCCATTCTGACACCTCTAATGAAGACTTCATAGTCTTCTGCATCCATAAAATTGGCATAAAACTCTCGTACAACAGGAATAATAGCAACGACAGTGAAATAACAGAATCGCTGCCAGTTGTGTGCAACGATCATGTTCACGATCATCTCTCCAGGATTGTGAAAACTGTGCTCCGAGATAAATTTCCTTGTTGACGCAAATTCGTGATAACGAAAGTGCGCTGCCGCAGTAGCGAACTTGCTGCTGTCGCTCGTGCTTTTCTGCGCTTAGATTTAGGTGTCATCTAAATGTGAAAGAAAACACAAATAAATTAAGGAATCAAATATCTAAACTCTTTTAAGCTTGAGAAACTTAAAATGAGTTAAGAAAATCATTGGAAAATTTATAAAAATCAAAATATTTCTCCAAAATTTTGATTTTTAGCAGAAATAGGAAAATCCATGGTAGAAATAAAAAATAAATGGATTAGAAGGTAGATCTGACCTCAAGATGAAGAAATCGAGTGATTTCGGGCTCAAAAATGTGACATTTTGACCTCAAGATGGATCTGGGGGGTGTATTTTCGTGCAAAATGAGGAAGGAGATGAAGCTTAGGCATCGGCCATGGCTTTTGGGGGCTTAAATCAAGATTTTCGGGTTGCAGGCCGAACCGGCGCTTATGAGCCGAATTCTGGCGCCTAGGCGCCAGACTCGCCTTTCACAAAAATAATTTTAAAAATTTTAATTTTCCACCAAAACTCACAAATTCAACTTCTAATTTCTCATATGAGAGTATTGCTTCAGTTTCCAACTTCTAAAATATTTTTCAAAAATTTTTAAAATTAAAAATTAAATCCATCAATTAAACACAAGTTTAACTCAAACTCTTCTAATTCCATTCATAATCTTCAATTTCGGGCTCAATACATTACAGATAAGTATAATAATAAGATTCAAGTCCTAACAAACAATCAAACAACACAATTTCAAAGCAAATACAACACACATTGAACAATAAAACAAACACACAAACAATACATTCGATTTACCAAATAGATACAACGACACACTAGATAAAGTCTTGATCTAACCACATTTACTATCTAATCTTTAAATTATAAATTTCCATTCTCATCACAATGAAGATTACTCGGCCTACTTGGGAAGAACACTAACGTCCTTGGAAAATCTACAGTCGTTTTCTCGTCGATCCATTTGTTCTTCTCATACATCTCCTCTTAAGCATCTTGATAGGCCGCTAGATGATCGAATTGAAGCTTTGCCTGCCATTCCAGATCTTCAATTTGATGATACATCTCATGGAGGTGATCTCCAATACTTTTGAATTCCACTTCAAACTTATCTAGGCGACTCAAAAATTTCTCCAAACTTTTAGCAATAAAACCATTAAAGAAAGATTGAGGATCCTTAGAACACTTATCTCTAGCCTCTTCTCCATGATTTCTTCTCTCCATTTCTTCAAAATCTTCTCTTATCTCCTCAAGAATGAAGTGCAAAGGTCATAACTATGGTTGCTTAGGGATTGGGAACGAAGATGGGGTAGTTTATAGGAGAAAATCGTGTGAAAAACTGAAAATTTTTAGTTTTTACATGACCCAGTAACTGTGGCGCTTAGGTGCCAAATCTGGCGCCTAGGCGCCGGACCCATCGATACGCAGTCTACTCTGGCGCTTAGGCACCAAATTTCGGTGCCTAGGCGCCGGAACCTTGTTCGACTCCGTTTCGCCTTAACGTCAAATTTCAAAGTTTCGATCTCCAAAAATAGGTAAAAGATAAGATCCATATAGACTTAATAATAAAAATTATCTCAAATAATAAACAATCATAATGAAGGTTAACTTGATCTCCTTTTTACTCACATACGAAATGGAGTGATCCAAAGTCCAAACTTTATATACTTCGAGATCATCTTTTGCTTAAGTCAATTAAGACTTGTTAGCATTCAATTTTCTACAGTTATATAAAATTAGTCAAGACCGAGGCATAATCTTACATTAAAAATGTAAAAAAAACACAAAAATAACTATTGGTTGCCTCCCACAAAGCGCTTGGTTTAACGTCGTCAGCCCGACCTAATTAAGTCTTTAATCAGGTAGACTCAACTCGTAAGCCTCTTTATAAATCATTTTTATTCTCCCAAATAAGGCTTCAGTCTTAATCCGTTAACTTTAAATATTTTTCTCGTTTTGGGGTCTTTAATATCCACAGCTCCATAATGGTATGCTTTCTCAATTATATATGGTCCTATCCATTTAGATCTTAATTTTTCAGGAAAAAGTCTTAAACGAGTATTAAATAATAATACTTCTTGTCCTGGCTCGAATATTTTTCTTGAAATTTTTTTATCATGTAATATATTCATTTTCTCTTTATAAATATTTGCATTTTCATATGACTCATTTCTTATTTCATCCATCTCATTTAATTGTAATAATTGTTTTTCTCCTGCAGTATTCAAATCAAAATTAAACTCCTTTATTGCCCAATAAGCTTTATGTTCAAGTTTAATAGGTAAGTGACAATGTTTACCATATACTAACTGGTAAGGTGACATTCCGATTAGTGTCTTATAAGCTATTCTATAAGCCCATAATGCAGAATCAAGTCTATCAACCTAATCAGTTCTTTTAGGATTAACAGTCTTCTCTAAAATTCTTTTAATTTCTCTGTTTGATACTTTAGCCATTCCACTTGTTTGTGGGTGATAAGCAGTTGCAATTCTGTGTTTGATTCCAAATTTTTTCAGTAATGATTGAATTCTTTTATTTCTGAAATGACTTCCACCATCTATGATAATTACCTTAGGCATCTAAATCTTGAAAAAATCATTTTCTATAAAAACTTCGAAACACTTTTAGAATCACAGTTAGGTAAAGCTACAGCTTCAATCCACTTTGAAACATAATCAACTGCTAATAAAATATAAATCCTTCCAGATGATAGTACAAATGGTCCCATAAAGTCTAAACTCCATATATCAAAAATTTCAACTTCCAATATATAGTTTAAAGGCATTTCATCTTTCCTAGATATATTCCCCATCCTTTGACATCGATCACATGTTTTAACATAATGTCTCACATCCTTTAACTAGGTTGGCCAATAAAATCTTGAATTAAAATTTTAAATGCAGTTTTATCTACTCCAAAGTGTCCACCAAATTCGGAATCATGACATTTTTGAATAATAGCAAAAGTTTCTTCAAAAGGTACACATCTTCGAATTACAGAATCTCTTCCCAATTTAAATAAATGAGGATCTTCCCGAATATAATATTTAGCATCATTTTTAAATTTTTTAATATATTTGTTATTCAATCCATAAGGTAGAATATTGCTAACTAAATAGTTAACTATATCCGCATACTAAGGTGTTTGGCATCCTTGAATAACATATAACTGTTCATCAGGAAAGTTCTCATTTATATTTTCTTCAATAATAATATCATTCTTAATTCAAGATAAATGATCAACAATTTAGTTGTCAGTTCCTTTTCTATCCACTATTTGAAATCAAATTCTTCTAGAAGTAAAACCCATCTTATCAGTCTAGGTTTAGCATCCTTTTTTGACATTAAATATTTAATAGCGGAATGATCAGTATGAATTATGCATTTGGTACCAAGAAGATAAGGTCTAAATTTATCAAAGGCATAGATTATAGCTAAAAGCTCTTTTTCGACAGTAGTGTAATTTCTTTGAGTTTCAGATGAAGAGTTTTACTAGCATAATATATAACTTTGAAAATTTTCTTATATTTTTGTCCCATTACAGCTCAAATTGCAAAATCACTTGCATCGCACATTAATTTAAAAGGTTTATTCCAATTAGGTGCAATAATTATAGGTGCAGTTATTAATTTTTCTTTTAAAATATTGAAAGTATTAACACAATCTTCATTAAATTCAAATTTAGCTTCTTTTTCCAATAAATGACTAAGAGGTTTAGTAATTTTAGAAAAATCCTTTATATATCTTCTATAAAATCCAGCATGTCCCAGAAAACTTCTCACATCAGTAATAGTAGTAGGTGGTTGCAATTCGGCAATAATTTTCACTTTTGCTCGATCAACTTCCATCCCTTTTTGTTAAATTTTGTGACCAAGTACAATGCCTTCTGTGACCATAAATTGACATTTTTCCCAGTTAAGAACTAAGTTTGTTTCTTCACATCTTTTCATAACTTTGGAAATATTTTCCAAATAAGATTCAAAAGAATATCCAAAAACTGAAAAATCGTCCATAAATATTTCAATTCCTTTATCAATCAAATCACAAAATATTGACATCATATATCTTTGAAAAGTTGCAGGTGCATTACATAAACCGAAAGACATTCTTCTAAACGCAAATGTTCCATAAGTACTTGTAAATTTTGTTTTCTCTTGGTCCTTAGGAGCGACAGGTAATTGATGATAACCAGAATATCCATCCAGAAAATAGAAATATGATTGTCTAGTTAATTTATCAAGCATTTGATCCAAGAAAGGTAAAGGAAAATGATCCTTTCTAGTGGCGTTATTTAATTTCCGATAATCAATGCAAATTCGTCATCCAGTAACTTGTCTTGTAGGAAATTTTTATCATTGACAATGAAAGTTACTCCTCCTTTCTTCGGAACACAATGAATAGGACTCACCCATTGACTATCCGAAATAGGATAAATAATTCCAACATCTAACCATTTTAAAATTTCTTTTTTAACAACCTCTTTCATAATAGGATTTAATCTTCTTTGAGGTTCAATAGTAGGTTTAAAATCTTCTTCCATTAAAATCCTATGCATACAAATGGAAGGGCTTATTCCTCTTATATCAGCAATAGTCCAACCAAAAGATTTCTTATAATTCTTTAACACTCCTATTAATTTTTCTTCTTGATCTAAGCATAGTTCAGAAGAAATAATAACAGGTAAAGTTAATGAATATCCATGAAATGCATACTTTAAATATGCAGGTAACATTTTTAATTCCAATTCAGGGTCTTTTTTAATCGAGGGTAAAAGTATATCATTTTGAGTTATGTCCAAAATTTCCTAGTTATCTTTAATATAATGAGTTTCTTTAAATAATTCTTCTTCTTTCAGTTCTTCATTTTCGTCAGTTAATAATTCAATTTTTTCTTCATAAATGACTTTACATTTTTCTTGATAATGTTTTTCAATTATATAATAATTAATATCCATACAATAGCATTTTTCTTTATCAGGGTACTTCATTGATTTAAGGACATTGAATTTAATCTCTTGATCATTAACTCTCATAGTTAATTCTCCTTTTTGCACATCAAGCATAGCCCGTCCGGTAGCTAGAAAAGGTCTCCCTAAAATAATTGGTATTTCTTTATCTTCTTCCATATCAAGTACAATGAAATCCACAGGGAAAATAAATTTATCCACTTTAACAAGAACATCCTCTATAACTCTTTTAGGGTAAGTGAGGTTACAGTGGTGGGAGTAATCTCTCCTAAATTTAACCTTCGAAAAATAGAAAATGGCATGTGATTAATACTTGCTCCTAAATCACATAAAGCTTTTCCACAAAATTTTTCTCTAATAGCACAAGGTATAGTGAAACTTCCGAGATCTTTAAGTTTCGAGGTAATTTCTTTTGAATTATTACACTACATTCTTCACTTAATGCAACATGCTTTCAAAAGCTTCAAATTTTCATTTCTTACTTAAAATATACTTCATAAATTTTGCATAAGTTGGCATCCGTTCCAAAGCTTCAGCAAAAGGTATGTTAATAAGTAAGTTTCTTAAAAATTTCAAAGAACTTAGAAAATTGATGATCATGCTTCTGATGTTTTAATCTTTGAGGAAAAAGTGGTGGTGGTTTTTCAACTTCCACATTAATAGGAATAACAGTCTGATCTTTAGTAGGAGAAGGAGTTTCTTTAGGTTTTTCAATCTCTTCAACCTCAATCTCATTTTTAATTTCATTCTGAATTCTTTCTTTTAATTCCTTTCCATTTCTAAGTTGTATAGCTTTAGCATGTTCATGTTCTTTCCAGCTTCTTTTGGATTGATTTCAACATTACTTGGAAGTGTTCCTGAGGTCCGTAATTAATTAAATTAGCGATTTGTCCCATTTGATTCTCAAAATTACGAATAAGCAGTTGTTTTGATTTTGTAATTGATTACTCGATTGTAAAATTAACTCTTCTATAGATAACTTCTTTTGTTGATTATTAAATCAAGGAGGTTTATAGTTTGAATTTACTTGATTGTTCCAATTTCCAGTTGGATGATATTGATTATTACCCCATTGTTGTTGTGAATTATTCCAGTTAAAATGAGAGTAATTTTTCCATCCAGGATTATAATAATTTGAATAAGGGTTATTTTTATTAGCAATAGCTTGTAAAGTTTGAATAGTTTGAGAATCTTTCATATTAGCAGAGTTGTTATGTGATACATTTATAGCAAAATTATCTAATTTCTTAGATATTGCAGCTACTTGTGAAGCTAAGATAGAAAAGGCTTCGTTATCATGAATACTTGCCATTCTTTTAGGATTAATCCTTTCAGAAGGCCATCGAAAATTATTGTTAGCCATTTCTTCAATTAAAGTATAAGCTTCTTCAAATGATTTAGCCATTAAAGAACTTCCAGCAGTAGCATCAATAATTGATTTCAGTGATCCAATAAGTCTGTTATAAAATGTTTGAATAATTAACCAATCAGGTAAAGCATGATGAGGACACTTTCTTAATAGTTCTTTAAATCATTCCCAAGTTTCATAAATTGTCTCCCCATCAAATTAACTAAATGAAGTAATGTCATTTCTTAATTTAGCAGTTTTAGAAGGAGGAAAATATTTAGCAAGGAATTTTTGTGTCATTTCAGCTCATGTTTTAATAGACTCTGTTGCTAATGAGTTCAACCACATCTTTGTTTTATCTCTTAAAGATAAAGGAAAGAGTCTAAGTCTAATAAGCATCATCGAAACATTGTTATATTTAAAGGTAGCACAAAGTTCTAAAAAACTAGCAAGGTGTAAATTTGGATCCTCATTTGGTGTTCCCCCAAATTGATTTTTTTGAACCATTTGAATAATAGACGGTTTAAGATCAAAAGAATTAGCATATATAGCAGGTATTTGAATACTATTATGAAGTTCATCAACTGTAGGGTTAGCATAATCCCTTAACCGTTTGTAAACATTTTGTTCATTAATTTCAATTGGATTCTGTAAATTGTTATGTAAATTAGCCATCTCTTGATATTTTTGAATTTGTTTTCCTTTTTTAATTCTTCTAACAGTTCTTTCTAATTCAGAGTCTAAAGGTAATAATCCTTCAAAACCAGAACTACGCATAAAAAATAAAATAAACAAAATAAAATCGCAAGAAATAAAATCTCTACTTTTCTCTTTTTTATTTTTGTTATTTTTATTTTTTATTTTTTGTTTTTATAAATTTTTTGTATTTTATATTTTTGTATTTTGACAATAAAAGAAATAAATAAAATAAAAATAAAATAAATATTTAAAATCTAAAAATTTGCCCTCCCCGGCAACGGCGCCAAAAACTTGACTTCGATCCGCGGACAACGTAGTAATTTATGCTTTCAAAATTATGTTATAGCCAATACTTTGACCCAAATAATAATAGTGGCTAATGTATATACATATAAGTTTATGGAAAATATTTCACACACTAGAGGTACTACGCAAGTATACGTATCGTTTCTAGTAATATAGGGCTTTAAATAAAGACCCCAGTATTGATCCCACGAGGAGGTTTATAGATTTTTAAATATTTTAATTTTATTTTTTATGTATTTCTTTTAGAGTTTTAATATTTAATTTACTAAATGCAAAATTAAAGCAATAATAAAATGAGTGATGTAAATAATAATAAGCAAACAACTTTCTTCCTTCTATTTAATCCAAGACTTTTCAGATAGTGTAATATTCATAGAGAATATAAATTAATGGTATTGTGACAAATAGAAGCATTCCTATTCTTTACCTTTGCTCGATAGTATAAAGAACATTGGCTAATCTATAGATCAGGTCTGGATGTATTGTTAGTAGAATAGGTTAATCTAGGCTCACACTACTAGATGTCCAAGGGTGGATATGGTCGGCCCTACTAGTGACATGTTCCCTCTCTATAAACCAAATTACAAGAATTTAGTCTGTCACTCTAAAAACTTATCAAATCTATGCCTATTGAATAATATTTTCCTATTTATTTGCACTTCACCTTGAATAACCCGCACAAGGCCTTCGACTACCCAAGGATTCATGTGATATCTACTAGTTAAGAATTCATCTCCTCCTAGGTCTCAAAATTCTTCAACAGATTTTAACAATTTAAATGGCTAATTTAAATAGTAAATTAAGATCCGGTATAATATCATCACAATATTTAAACATATTTAGTTTTTAATTCTCCAAAAAATTTAATATTATCTTATTTATCTTTTCATAATTCAAAGGAGAAAGTAAAGTAACTACTCAGAACACATTGAATTTAAATAACAGAACATATAAATAAAACTTTGAATCAAATTACAAATACTTCTCTCAAGTGTTTCTCCAACTAAACCTCTGATTCCTTCTGACTCCAAAGTGAAATAGACTTCAAAAGCACCAACTCTTTCAAACTCTCAATACAAACTCTAAATAAAATAAACTCACTAATTTATGAAGGAAAGTAAACTACTATTGTGTGGCCCTTTAAAATTTCTCTCTAATTAGGAACCTCTTCGCTTTTGGGGCTCTCTCTAATTGGCTTCTTATTGGGCTTTTTTCTCTGTAGAAATGGCCTCCTATTTATAAGCTTCAAGGGTTGCCTAAAGCATCTCTTCAAAATGTGTCCAAGTTCAATGAATCTTCTAGAAAGTGTGTCTGGCGCCTAGGCACCGGAATCTGGCGCATAGGCGCCGGAATCTGGCGCCTAGGCGCCGGACTCAGCGTCCAGTTCTTCGCACCTTATCACTTTAGAACGCACCTCTTCGCGCTCCAAACCGTTTTCAAGCGTCTAGATACAATGTATCACATGTCCTATAATCCAGGAATAACTGCCAATCTTCTAGATGGTCCAATAACCGCTCTAACCGTCAAACTAACCGCCCAAAGTAGTTACAAAAACCGTCACAAATTTGGTATCGAGCTGGCGCTTAGGCGCCGGATTCTGGAGCCTAGGCGCCAGGCCCATTATTTTGGCAATTTTGCATTTTGACTCCATTTTTGCTCCTTTTTGCTCCTTTTTGCTCATTTTTCATGTTTTTTCCTTTTTGAACATTTTTACATCACCTACATCCAAAAACATAAAATACCTTTCATTAAAGCATAATATCCTTAAAATTTTAATAAAAATCAAGACATAAAATTAGGTATTTTTTTCATGGATCAATCATGTCCCTGTGGAATTGGAAATGACTTAGCACTAGATTTAGTGATGGTATCCCCATATTTCCCTTTCATTTTAGGAATATCAGGCTTCCTATTGTTAATAGGAATAGAAATAATAAATTTAGTATCATTAACATTAAAGAGCTACTTTAAAAGGTTAGTATTTCAGCCATTATTATACCAACAATCATTTACTTTGAAGTGGAGGTTCTGAGGACCTCCATATTTATTTGATAGTGTGCCATGACCAAGCCAGTCATCATACCAAAATGATACATACCCACTACCAGTATCCCAATTTATGATATTCTCAGTCACAACAACAACATTAATCATACCTTTCCAAATATAAGAATAATTCCTATAAGGTATGATTGCAAGAGAATGAGAACCATTACAATATTTGGCATTTAACAAGGATACCCACATGGAATCCATCTTTCTGAATCTATACCAAAGTTTCATATAATTTATCTTAATATTATCAGTTAAACACCTAATGCTCAAACCTCCCTAATCAATAGGTTTACATATATTTTTCCAACTATGCCAATAAATATTATGTTTACTAGTACCATCCCATAAAAATTTATTATAAATAGTTTCTAATTTAGTGATAATACCAATAGTCATACTTATAACTTGCATTATATACAGAGCTAAAGATATAATAATACTTTTAAGGATCATAATCCTCCCTCTAAAGGATAGAAATTTATTTTCTCATGAGGATATCCTTTGATTAATCTTATCAAACAAATTAAAAACAATGATTTTATTTTACTACTTTTATTTAGTGTAAACCTTAAATAAACTAAGGAAAGACTAGCTTTATTACAAATAGTATAATCCACCATCCAATTCTTCCTAGCACTAGAAAGATGCTTAGAACAATAAACATGACACTTAGAAGTATTAAAAGACATACCTAAGATTCTCAGAAAAGTAGTAATAACCTGCACATTTTCTTGATCGATTATTTATTAGTATTTGTCAATATAATTATATCATCAGCAAAGCATAAATGTGTAATGCCAATCAAACCTTTATGAAGATAATAAATGCTAGGACATTTAGTAAAAACATTGTTAATATATCTAGAAAGTTAATCAAAAGCAATGATGAATAGATAGGTGGAGAGAGGTTCTCCTTGCTTAATGCCTCTAGATGCTTTGAAAAAACCACATGCTTTGCCATTAATTATAACTAAATAATAATTATTACAAAGAATTCTATTAACAATATTGCAAAACTTCTCATGAAAACCAAAAGCTTGAAGGACATTAATGATAAACTCCCATCTAAAAATGTCAAATGCTTTTTTAATGTCCATATTAAATAACACCTTCCCACAATTACCCTTTTTATCCAAATCTAAAAGTAAAGCTTGAACAGTTAAGGCATTGTCACAAATGTTCCTATCACTAATAAAAGCAATCTGATTTTTGCTAATGATGTTATGAAGAAACGGTTGTATTCGATTAACAAGTATTTTGGAAATTATTTTAGAAACTACATTAGTAATGCTAATAGGTCTAAACTTGCCCCAAGAATTAGCAAGATTCTCTTTAGGAATAAGAATAATCATAGATAATCCAAAATACTTAGGTAAACCCACACCTTTAGAAAAAATATTGAATGGCATCAACTAATTCAGGATGGGTAATATCCTAATAGTGCATATAAAATCCATAGTAAAACCATCAGGGACAACAACTTTCCAAGCCTCCATGTTATTCAAGACTTACTAAATTTCTTCCTTGGAAAGAATTTGGGTTAAAGAATGACCACTAAGGCTAGTGACATCAGAAAAAGTTCAACATTTATATTAGCCAGATTAGTATCATCTTTACTAAAAAGATGTTTGAAATATTTGATACCATCATTCTCAATATACGTTAGATTAGTAAGTAAAACTCCATCATTATTTATAATTCTAGAGATTAAACTATTATTATTCTATCTTTTATGCATGCATAAAAGTAGACAGAGGTTTTGTTCCCCTCAAGGAGATTTTGTTTTGATGCTTTTTGTACCAGAAAGCTCTCTTCCATAGTAATAGCATTGTAAAAATCTTTTTTGCCT
Organism: Papilionanthe hookeriana x Papilionanthe teres; assembly: GCA_022702705.1. Taxonomy (NCBI): domain Eukaryota; kingdom Viridiplantae; phylum Streptophyta; class Magnoliopsida; order Asparagales; family Orchidaceae; genus Papilionanthe; species Papilionanthe hookeriana x Papilionanthe teres. Next base: position 26,513,492 of record CM040426.1, read on the forward strand.
TGTAACAATGGATACAAGTTAATATTACCATTACAAAATTCATTATCTGAGTTTTTCAATTGGTGTTCACAATCAACCACCTTATTATGAAGATTACGCACAATGTTCCAATTCCAGCTTCTGAGTTTGGTAGCGAGATTTGTTTTGATTAGTAGTCATTATTAACAATTATCTATGCAAGATTTCAGCCTTCTTAAATTATTATTTAAAGAACTTAGTTTTTAAGCTAATTTACTATTGAATGAATGAAAGATATAATGTCATATTAAGGATTACTTGAGGGCAACTCGCATAACATGCTTAGGGGTACTTATTTAGTGAGGTGAGTGAGAATACTTTGTAGTCAAAATATATCAAAAATAAAAAAATTATATATGTTTATTTTAGTAATTATGTTATTTTGGTAAGAATTTCTACTAGAGAGTATGCAAGGATGACAGAAGAAAAAGTCGCAATGTAGTGTGCAACACGACTTTTTAGAAGCACCATAGTACTACATAAGGAATATTATAGGTCAACTAAAATGAGAATAAAGTGTAGTAATTTCAGTTCAAACATCATAGTCCTAATTCAGGTGCTTGAGCACCATGAAGCTAAAAAAAAATTAATATAATCACCAACCTGAGAGCAAATTGTCGCAACACCATATCCAACACTCTAATGCTACTTATAGCACTGTAACACCATAAAGACAGTGTTTTAGCTCCAAATAATACAGAAGACTTCAATTCATGAATTTGAATGCTTGATGTTGTAGCGTTACACTCAACTCATCAGTGCTACTTAAGCACCGTAATGCTACATGACCAACAATGCAACACAATGACGTTGAATTAACTATTGAAATTTAGTTTTAGAGCTGAGCAAAGGGAGTTACCAGGTAATTTATGAGCAATTGATGTTGTGGGCAAGCAGAAAATAGCATTTACAATGTGTTACTGTATGTGTGAAGCGTACATGGAGATTATAGTGTGTGAAATTTGTGTCTCTTAGGGTAGAGTATTCTTTTAGAGTGAAGAAAAAGAAGAAACTCGTGGAAACGTGCTTTGGTGAGAAGGGCATAAATAGAGTGAAAATTAATTAAATATTATCTTGGATACATTAGTTTGATTAGCACAAAGGATTCATTTTTTTATTTTTATGCAAATAAGTAGGAGTCAAATATTTTCACATTGGATTTGTGACATTCCTAATTTAATTTTATGCATTGATATGACATTTTGAGTTTTGATTTCACAAACCTATTCACCTAATTGCATCTTCATTGAGTAAATGTAGTAGTCATACATGCAATTCGTGCCTTTTGAGATCATGAGAATTTGGACAAGTCACAGAATAACATAAGGAGTAATTTTATAGAATTTAAATAGTTTATGTGTACATCTATTAATATTCTACAATCTTAAGAGAAATATGTGAAATACAATCATGCTTAATAGTTCATATAGACTTGTAGTGAGCTAGAAGAAGTGGTTAAATTTTTTATGCTATCGCAACTAGGAAATATAATTGTTCTTGATGGACATTAAATCATTGAACCAACCATATTATTATTGAAAATTAGAGAGGAAATCAAAAATCCAATGTGTGTTTTTCTATTTAATCACCTTGTCTGTAGAATATTTTGTTAGATGTAATTTGTGAATTGTACTTGTTGAATAAAAATTTTAGGTTAATATTTATTAGTACTTATTATTAAAACTTGTTTGTGATTCTAGACGGAAATATCAAATACTCACTACATATATTACTTGAACGGGATTGTCGGCCATTAAAGATGTGGAAATTCATCGGTCACCGGAATGGATATCCCAAACATCTGACTTTAAAAAGTATTTAGTTTATTATACACACACACACACACACACACACATGTGGTTGGACAAGTGGTGTTCTAAAGACTAGATACAGCCTGCTCACACTGATGCCCCTAACCTTCAGCTCAAGGTGGCTGACTGCTGGGTAGATGGAAATTGGTCTATTCCCCGTCTTACTTCTCTCCTTCAGGAATCTTCAACAAAGTTCATCTCTTCCATTCCATTCAACACTACCAAGGCTGACAGAATTGCTTGGGCTTCATACAAAACTCAAAGTTTATCTAAAGCTATTTACTCCAGATTATTCCAGTGGGATGAGGGCCCTTGGGGTACACTCATCTGGAGCAAGTACTTGTCCCCTTCCATGTCATTTTTCTGCTGGAAGCTCCTTCATAGGATTCTTCCAACAGATGACCTCCAAATGTTAAAGAGCCTGAGGGGACCCTCTAGCTGCAGATTATGTAAGAGTAATGAGGAGACTACCCCCCCCCACCTATTTTATTATTGCACTTTCTCTCAACATGTTTGGGCTCATTGTGCTAGGTATCTCAATCTAAATCTGATTCACCTCACCTGGTAAAACATCTTTTTCTATTAAAAGGAATGGAATGAGGCTAAGGTGGGGGTGCTCCCCTCTATCATTGCCTGGTTCATCTGGCTAAGTAGAAACCATACAACTTTTGAGGATCTCACCCCAAGTTTTGAATCAATTGCTAGGAATTGCTTATCATACTTGTTTAAATTGATTAAATTGAAAGGGTTCCCCAACATCTGTGGCCTTCCCTTGTGTGATAGGCTGACCCCCCCCACCTCGTGTAACTTTGGTGGAGTGGAAGCCTCGTGCTCCACCTTACAATGAATTCAATACTGATGGTAGTTTCTCTACCCAAGGTGCTGGGGTGGGAGGGGTCTTCAGAGATCATACTAGAAAGTGTTTGTTATTCTTCCATGCAACTGTTCCTGCTATTGATGCATTTGAATCTGAACTGATGGCTATTTTTTGGGCTTTCAAGCTTGCATTCTTCAACCAGTGGACTTCCCAGATTGTTGAAGGTGACTCTTCCAACCTTCTTTTGCTCCTGGATACAGACTGCCCTCTCCATTGGCACCATAAATTGTGGCTCAGCAGAATCAATAGCTTTAGAGCATCTCTCTCCCCATTTCCAGTTTATCTTCAAAGAAAGGAAAAGGCCTACTAACTAGTTAGCAAGGGTGGCAATGTTCTCCTGCTCCACCAGTGTTTCTATCCGTCCCCCACCTCCTCTATCTTTCTTGCTATCCGGGGATCTGTTGTGGGCTCTCATATAAGAATTAATCACAGAGCTTAATGGTGCTTTCACCTATAATTCAGGTGTATATGCTAACACACTGTGGGTGTGCTCCTGGAAGTTGGGTACAAGTGTTTTATTTGTTTACTTTTTTACTTTGGAGTCCAATTGCCTATCTGGTCACCCTACTTATGTGGAGTTGTAAGGTGAAAGAGGTTCCCTTTAGGTCCTTCAATGTAATTCTTATTGTGTTTAGAACCCTCCTTCCTACTTTGTATTCCTTTCCTTTCAACATGTAGGGAGCCTTAAGCTGCTCTTACATATATATATATATATATATATATATATATATATATATATATATATATATATATATATATATATATATATATATATATATATATATATATATATATATTTTAAAGGAAAGAGCTAGAGTAGCTCCCTACATGTTAATGATGAAAGAAAACAATTACATACCCCGATTGAAGTAACCAAAAATACTATGGTGGTATAAGATGCTACACACCACACCCTATACGTACCCCGATATACTTCCAACAGAAAAAGAAAACAAAAGCAAAACATATGTCATCCACTAATAGACACCAATCTAAAATGTGGAGCCTCGCACAAGGTCTCGCATCCAAAAGGTAGGACAGGGTAGGAGGAGGGGCAGTCGACACAAGGACTCGTTGAGAGTGGAGGGCTTTCCTAGCTAGCCAATTAGCGGTGCCTATTACCTTCTCTCGTAAATGAAAGAGAACTCGGATATTACATTGTTGGGAGAGTCTTCTGATCTTATGTATCCAATTTGAAAGATGCCAAGGAGGATGGAGAGTGTTATGTAAGTATTGCGTGAATAGTGGCGAGTCACATTCCACAAGGATATTATGCCAATGGCAGGAAATGGCCACATGTATAGCCCAAAAAATGCCGTTAACTCAGCCTTCTAAAGCATCGACCGCCACAGTAGGAGAATGGAAGAGACAGATACACTTGCCATATGGATCCCCGAACACACCACCACACCCAAGCACCAGCAGTCGCAAAAGCCCCATCGTTGTTAACTTTAATGAAAGGGGAGAGAGGAGCCTTCCAATTAACTAAAATAATCTTAAACTCGCTTGGGGTGAAGAAGGGTAGGATAGTGAAGAATGTTGGGGAAGTGCTTCCAAAGTATGATTTTAGTCAAGAAGGCCCGACAATTTGTTACCACAGTTAATACTTTGCTGCTCTCCTCCTCATTTTTTACTTTGTTCCTGTGCATCCGGATGAACCATGCAATCGAAAAGGGACGACCACTAAATTAGCTTTATTCCATTGCTCGCCAGCAGTGGATATGTCCTTCCAATCAAGTAGAATAGTATTTATGTTTAATAAATTGATCACACCCTCCGGACTTCCCGAGAAAAGTGACAGTTAAAGAAAAGATGTTGCAGAGATTCAGCAGCAGTCCCACAGAGGTAGCACTTTGAAGGTCCTCTAATTCCCTTGAGTTTGAGGATGTCATCAGTAGGAAGTAGATGGTGAAAGAGCCTCCAGATGAAGAAAGACATGGATGGAGTTAGATAATTGTTCCGGATATGTTTGCCCCAAGTAATGTCGAGCCAATTGTAAATGGTGTGGTAGATATGCTTAGTAAGGTCATGGGGCTTACCATTCGCCGTATAATTTTGTCGAGTTGGGAAGTATCAAAATGAATAGCGAAACCCGTTGAGCGTAGAAAATCGATCGGCAATTCCCGAAGCTTAGTGAGGGACCAATGGTTATTGTCCCAGCAGGTAGCCACAGGGAAAAGCCGATGGTTTGTATGTGGGATAGCAATCTTCATTTCAGTGGGCACCAAGTATCCCGCCGTAACATAATCTTCCCTTGACCAAGCTCCCATGTGAAAAGTGATTCAGCCAGATCTCTATTGATAAGCATTTGTTTCCAAATTCTAGAGCAACTCGGTTTAATTTGGGCCAAGCCGTGGTGGCTATCTTTACAATATTTTCCCGTCAAGTAAAGTGCCCATAGAGACTTCGTTGTCCGAATTCCACCCATAACTTGCGTAAATTGACTTTCCGCAGATGATGCAACCCTTTGAAACCCAATCCTCCAGCCTCAAGTAGGTTTGGCAAGTTTCGCCAACTTGCTCAAGTGCATTTGCTTCCTCCGACTAGACTAAAGAAACCTATTGAAAATTCTTTCAATTTGGATTCGGAGCTTTTCTTTAAACAAGCCATTTGGAGAACATAATTAGGGAAGGTGGTAAGGATACCGTGAAGTAGAGTGATTCTTCCCCCATCGGATAAATAAGAATTAGCCCAATTAGAGAGTTGGGTATTCAGCTTACCAATGATCTCATCAAAGTGGAGCCGCTTAGATTTCCCCTTGATCGAAGCACTCCGTGTATTTCATAGGAAGAGATGCGATAGAAAATCCAAGTATAGCTAGTAATCCAAGGATGAGAGGTCGGGCTTGGTGTTACTAGAGAAGATCAATTCACATTTGGAATTGTTAAATTGGAGCCCGAAATATTTTGGAATTGAGTAAGGCATTCATTAACTCTCTTGACGACCAGCTTGGAAGCTCTGGAAAATAACATCAGATCATCAGCATACAATAGATGTGAGATGATAACATTTGATTTATGGTGGTATCTAGCATAGTGGTGAGGAGAAATTTGAGCTTCAAGGAGTCTAGAGAGATAATCCATCACTAATATAAAAATGGAGGGGGAAAGAGGGTCTCCCTGCTTAAGACCTCTGGTAGCTTGGAAACCTCCCCAGCACTGACCATTTACCGGAATCGAGTGATGGTTGAACTTCGACCATCTTTTGATCATTTGGCGTAACTCGGTGGAAAGCCTCGGCATGCGACACTTGGAGAATGAAGTTCCAATCTACAGTATCATATGCTTTCTTAATGTCAAGTTTGTATATGATGTTACCTCCCCTACATGTTTTGTCAAGATCAAGAAGTAATTCCTGGCAAGCGTAACATTGTCGGCTATGGACCTTCCTTTCACAAAAGCCGATCGCCGAGGGCTAATAATTTTGTCCAGGATGAGGTTGTAATCTCCCCACAATAACTTTGCTAATTAGCTTCGCTTATCACCGAAGTTAGACTTATAGGTCCGTAGTGGTTCCAATTTATAGGAGCATTTGTTTTAGGGATGAGCACGAGTGTTAGATGAGTAGAAGTATTGATTAAGATCAATGCCATTAAAGAAACCTTGAACTGCAAGCAACCACTTCGGTGGTGGCAAAAATTCCAAGCCTTTTTATAGAATTCAGCATTAAACCCATCCGGTCCAAAGAACTTTAGAATTGTCAATGGATCGCAAAGCCGACCAAATTTCTTCCATAGAGGGAGTGTCGGTGAGATGGAGAGAGCTGGTGTAGTTGTGGACATCATTAAACGATTGCTATCAATAGGAATACCCGAGCTCGGCTTGAAGGTCGAAGCTTTTGAAAAAGGAAACAAGACTATTAGCAATATCGGTTCCATTAGTAAGAAGTGTCCTTGATCAGTCCTGATTGAAAAAATGGCATTGCACTTCCTTTTGTACTTAATACAAGCATGATAGTATTTAGTATTCCTATCCCCAAGTTTAAATTTGTTAATAGAAGCTTTCTGACTAAGGATTTGGTCTTGCCAGTTGATGTAAGTTAGCAACTTTTCTTGGGCAAGCAACAAAATCCTTAAACTTGTTATGATCGACTTGTGCAAGCAACCTCGTATTGTTGACCTCCCATTCGGCTTTGATTACCTCCTTGAAGACATCACCAATGGACTCCCGACTCCACTTCCCGAGAGCTTTAGCAAGTTTCGTTGTAGGTATTGCAGTTTAGTAAAAGGGTTAGTAGAGGAAATCCCTTTCCAGGTTGTCTTGCATAATTTTATTAAACTCGTGATGGCCCGACCAAAAGCTTAGGTATCTAAATGGAGGGGAGGAGGTTTGAGGTCGTGGAGTGGAAATGGTTAAAAGAAGGGGTCTGTGATCAGATCCAGCAAAATTAAGATGAGAAATAGTGGTATGCAGAAATTGGTGGTGCCAGGAATCATTAGCCAAAAACCTATCCAGTCTCTCCCAAATGGCCCCTCTTCTCCATGTGAACTGGTTCCCAGTGAAGCCAAGATCAAAAAGGCCTGCCAAAAGGATATTATCATTAAATTCAGCAATCATACCTTGGTTGGGAATTCTCCCACCCAATTTTTCACTTGGAGAAGCTATGCTATTAAAGTCACCCCCCACAATCCAACTTTGATGTTCCTCCTTACTGATTTTTATAATCTCATTCCACAGAGTTAGCCTCTCGGCTTTGGTACGACCAGCATAAACAAATGTTGCCGCAAAGCTATTACCCATCAATCGAAAATGACAGATGTAAAAGCGGGAGTGGTCAACCATAACCTTCCAAGAGAGCTCTTTTCGCAGATCACCCAAATTTTGTTTGTGCAATTTGCATAAAAAGTGCATCCAGGGAATTTATTTAGGATTCTAGAATGATTTTTATGGACCATTGGTTCCAAAAGAATCATACACCAAAGCCGGTGTTTTTTGTACAAGTGTAATAATCTCTTTAAGGTGAGGGGGTGTGCCACCCCTCTAATATTCCAACACGGGCAGTTGATCATCCGGAGGTTTAGGGTTGGGTGATGTAGGAGTAGATTTAGATCCGGACTCGGATCTAGTAGTAGTTCCGCTCCCGGAAGGGAGCCGAGGAGATCCATTGTGAATTCTCATTAATTCGGATTGTTCCCGTGAAGGACCCGTTAATTTCGCAGCCTCGGTAGAGTGATGCTTTTTCTTCTTTGACTTCGAATTTGCCGAGCTTCTTCCATTTTCTTTTGATTTTCCTCTAACATTGCTGGAGAGGGACAATCAACCGGTATGTGGAGTTCGAGCATTCAAAGCACGTTCCGGAAGAACGGACTCTTTGGGTTCCGGTTGTGCTTGAGCGAGAGGAGATTACATCAATTAGTTCCGAGTTACACTGTTCATCCGAGTGTCATTAACCACTTGGGCGTATTGGGTTACACCCTTACCTTTATCCGGTTTTTGGAAGGAGGTCCGAGCCTATAGCATTTTTCCTTAGGATGGCCAAACATCCCGCAGATGGTGGCAATAGATAGGTTTATTTTCTAGTGTTACTTCCCGCCAAAACCCATCACCATTATCGAAGTAGTAATCCGGATCTTATCAATGTCCAGCGGTGACACATCTCTTTCTATCAAAACCTTTGCGGCGAGTGGGGTTACCCATATCATGAGTTGGAGAGTCAACTCTAAGGGGTGTGCCCGCAGCCCCGCTAATCCGAAAAATGGAATTGGTGTGGTATAGATGGATTGGTAGGTTTGGGAAAGTAAACCACAAAGGTTTTAGAGGGGGTTCTTTGGCGGTGGTCAAATCCCGGGTACCATTTGATAAGCTTCATAGATGAATTAGCCGGTTGCATAACTCGCATTCCCAACAGACCTTGCATAGTCCTCCTCCTTAGATAGCCTAATAAGGAGGTGCCTTCCATCCATCACCCCCGACTTCCATCGTCCTTCAAACCGAAAATTTTCAAAATGTCTCCCGACCATTTCCAATTTGGGATGTCCATATTGGAATTGACCCACAATGGTGAACTTAACAGAATCAGCCAGGGCATTCATTTCCTGAGTAGTAAAAACTATAGCAGGTCGACCATCCTTGGTGCCCAGAGGTCTAACAAAAGGGCAATCAGCCCTACCAGCAGCTGCATCATGCAGTATCTGAGGAAAAGTAAGGTGTTCTACAGATTTAGGCCCCTGACTGTTAATGACAGCAGAAGCATAAGTTGGGGGGGTCATCATGACACAAGAGCTAGCCAAAAGCCACAAGGAACACACCCCAGAAAGAATCGAGTAAAGACCAAGAGTTCAAATCAAACTACCAAACCAGAAGGCAATGGAACAGTAGTCGAATTCAAAACATCAGGAGCCCGGGAAAGCTTTAAACCAACAAATGTCCTCAGAGTGAGTCCACCAAGGGTGAGCACCACTTACCAGCCCAGCAACAAACCTCCAACAGCTTGAAAGACACCACCACAGACTCTGCCGCCCCCCAAACAACTCCATCACAGCCCAAACCCTAGCAGAGCTAAGGCAGCCGCCACCACCACGACTTATATATATATATATATATATATATATATATATATATATATATATATATATATATATATATATATATATATATATATATATTTTACCAAAAAACCAAAAATATTATTTAAGAAACTGTCTTACATCTAACATGTGGGATTGCAATTAAATCCCCATGCAAAAGAGAACTAAATAAAGGAAAGGAAGAGTAATTGGCACTATAAATAACATCATGAGAAGAAGAAGCCTTGGTTGCTAGCCAATTAGCAGGTTGATTTCTCTCCCTATAAGTATGGCTCCATAGAATTGTGATAGATGAATAGAGAAGGTTAATTTTGTTCAGCCAAATCCGAAGAAACCAAGGTACATCAACTTGAGACAATATGATTTGCAATAAATACGAGAGAATCCATTTCCAAGTGAACAAAATGATGATGTTGCATAATAGCAATTTTTAAACCCCAAAAGGCAGCAATTGCTTCAGCTTCCAAAGCATTAAATGCGATAATAAGTGTCGAGAAAAACCATATACAATGTCCTTTATAATTTCCGCATAGGCCTCCAATACCAGTCGAAGAAGTTCGAAGCTCCCATCAATATTAATTTTAAGCCATGGATTCTTAGGTGGTCTCCATATAACAAGCATAACTTTGTTTTTGATGCCTTGAGTTGAAGAAAGAACGAATTCGAATCTTACTAAGAAAAGTAATACAATTTCGATGACAAGATCAAAAGAGAACACCTTTTTATTGAAAATTAAATCATTCCTGGCTAGCCATAAAAACCAAAAAATCACAAAAGGGATGAAATAATAAGGAGAAGTTTTCCAATTTGCCCAGCAAGCCTTAATAGAACTCCAAGGAGATAACTGAGTTTGCAATCCCATAACAGACTAACACACCTTTCCATACCTCTTGTGCCCAGTTGCAATGTAAAAAGATATGCCCAATGGTCTCTTCATCACAATGACACAAATGACACCTGGATGGACCTCTAAGTCCTTTAAGTTTAAGAATATCATCTGTTGGCAAGCATCTCTTTAAACAATTTCCAACAGAAAAAGGACATAGAAGGTGTGATGTATTTATTCCAAAGTTTAGCACCCCAGTCATTTTTTTGCCAATTAAAAGAGGTTTGATAAATGAATTTAGATAAACTATAATTATGAGGCTTTTTGACGATCAGTCTATCTTTTTTTCCAATATGAAAAGGAGTATTTAAGATCATATTATGAAAATCACGAGGACATATTCTTGAAATTTATGCAAATTCCAAATGCCATCACTCCAACAATCAAGCAATGTGTCGAATAGGAAAATTTGGATTAAAATGTGCTTGAAAGGACTCATTAAACGACCAATTATCAAACCAGAAGCTAATTTGACCATTACCTATTTCCCATGTGAACATCTTTTCAGCATGGAATCTAACTTTAAGTAGCTCCTTCCAGTTTTTAGAATCTCCAGGTTTAAGGTCGACTTGAGAAGGATGATTGTTAAGACAATATTTAGCATGCATAAATCTTGCCCACAATGACTTTTGTGCTATGAAGTTAATCCATTGCTTGCGGTAGAATGTAAAGCCGAGATGCTGAAAGCTTTTAAAACCTAAGCCACCACAATCAAGAGGCTTACATAACTTCTCCCAATTGGTCCAATGCATTTGCTTATGTTGTCCTTCCCAAACAAATTTATTAAACATAATAGAAAGCATTTTTCGTGTACTCTTCTTCATTTTTATCATCCGCATTATATAAAGAGGAAATGCGGTTAACACACTCTTTAAAAGTGTTAATCTTCCACCATTGGATAAAAAGAGTTGGACCAACAATTAAGTTGAGAAGATATTTTAGCAATGATATCATCATAGTGAGAAAGTTTCCTTCTTCCTTTGATTAGAGGGAAACCCGGATACTTTAGAGGATATTGAGTTTCTCTATAGTTAGTGAAATCGAAATCCAATTTTTCATTTGGGCGAGTAATTCTAGAACTTGTAAGAAATTGGCATTTAGCTTTGTTAAAAACCATTCCGAAATTTCTTCAAAATCGGACAAAACTTTCATGAGACATTTAATAGATTGTTTACTTCCATTAGAGAAAACTATTACATCATCGCATAGAGCTAAATGGCTGACTAAATGAGTAGATCTATGTTGATATTGAGTGTACCGATGAGTAAACCGCATATGATTCAAGCATTCTTGAAAGATAATCAAAAACAAGGATGAAAATATAAGGTGACGAGTGGATCTCCTCGTCTAATGCCCCTTCCAGATTTAAAGAATCCATGGCTAAAACCATTTATAAGCACACCGTAATAATTATTGTTTAACCATCTATAAATGAGATTACGAAGTTAGAACCGAATCCTCTATCCGCAAGAACATTAAGAATAAAAGTCCAACCGATGGAATCAAAAGCCTTAGCAATATCCAATTTAAAAACAATATTTGATCCTCTGCAGCATTTATCAATATCGATTAACGAGTTCTTGTGCTAAAAGAACATTATCACATATGCATCTTCCCTTTATAAAAGCACCTTGATTTTCGTAAATGAGATTCTCCAATAAAGGTCAGTAACCGTGCAACTAAGACTTTACTTATGATTTTGGAGAAGGTGGAAGATAGGCTAATGGGTCTGAAATCCTGCCAGTTGGGCTTTCTTTTATCCTTAGGGATTAAAACAATAGTATTGGAAGCAAAATACTTAGGGAGATCATTTCCCAGAAAATAACTTTGTATTGCCAAGACCACATCAGATTTGATAATCAACCAATTTTTTTATAAAAGTCACTGTAAATCCATCCGGCTCAAATTGTCTTACCTCCATCAATTGTTTTAAGAGCCTCAAAAACTTCATTAGCATCGGGAGGTTGAACCAAATAATCCATATTAATATTATCGAAATCGGATCTTATGAGATTAGGAGAATAAGCAACAGAATTCACAGTCGATAAGAGAATAGTTTGGAAAAATAAGCAATAACATCATTAGCAATATCCATAGAGTTGAATAACCATGTATTATCAGCAGATTTAATCTTCAATATCACATTAACGGATCTTTTAAACTTAATGGCCGCATGAAAAAATTTTGAGTTTCGTCTCCATGCTTAAACCAATTGATAGCTGCTTTTTGTCGAAGGAAGAGTTCTTCATTCATAATAGCCGAGTTTAATCTACTATATGCTTCATTTAGATTATAATCGAATCTAAACCATCCTCAACCAGACTTTTCTAAATCGGTAACCATAGCTTCGACTTCGGTAACTTTCGATGTACATTTCCAAAAACAACTCTATTCCAATGTTTCAGCTTATTAGCAATCCTTTTGTGTAATTGCCAAAGCTTAGAAAGAGGATCAGAATAAAATATTTGCAAAGGAGCTTTCCAATTATCAGCAATTAATTGATTATAATCAGGATGAGAAGACCATACATTAAGGTATCTAAAAACTAAATTCTTAACGAGTTGGAGAAAGAGCACATGTAATCGAGTAAAGGAGAGTGATCGAGTTTAGCCTTGTAAGGTGCTTAACTTTAGTAATAGGGAACATGTTCAACCAAAGTTGATTAACCGGAATTCGTCAATTCTTTCATAAATATTACCTCTCCTCCATGTAAAAGGAGATCCTTCAAATCCAATATCAAAAAGATTAGTTGAAGTAATATTATTAGTGAAGTTCAGCATTGCATTTAGATTAGGATTTCTCCCACCCTTTTTCTCACTAGGGTGTGCAATGGAATTGAAATCCCCACCAACAATCCAGCCATCGGTCATTGAACTACTAATATGATGTAAAATATTCCATAAATCAATCCCGTCGGCATTCGGAGTAGCGACGATATATAAAAGAAGCAAAGCCATTGAATCGATCCAATTCAAAGTGAAAATGCAACAACCGAGAGTGATTAAACAAGATATTAATTTTCAGCTCTTTTCTATAGAGTAACCAAATTTTATTGGAACAATTAGCTAGAAAAGTATAACCAAGAAATTTTTTAGTGAATCTATCAAAGTTAGATTTCACCAAAGGCTCTAGAATGACAATAATCCAAAAATGATGAATCCCGTTTAAATTTAGAAGTCTATTAAGGGAGCCAGGATCGACCACCCCCTAATATTCCAACATAAGAATTTAATCATTAATAATATTTTTTCCTCCTCTAGTCATCCTAGAAGAAGAATTTGCTTGCTTGCAGGAATAATGTTGCTTTCGGAAAGATTCTTTAACTCCAGGTGATTTCTTCTTTCTTGCTTTTTGGATCATCCAATCATTACTAATTTCATTACTAATGGTCAGTCATACTCGCTGATATTTCGAGTAACCATCCGAGTTGGTTGTTGAAATACGGGATAATAAGTAGGCTTAGGATGAACCTCAATTGATTGATAATGAGTAAGAGGATCTTCTTGCAGAGATTCATGAGTAATTGGAGCTTCACGAATCGTGAGACCATGATCGGCAGAAGAAATAGATGATTTGACGAGTATGTCCAATAATTTCTCCAATCACATTAACGTAATTAATAATTCCGAAACTCGAACGAGGTTCGACGAATAATAGGCTCATCAACAGGTTCAATAATAGACTCGGTAGCAGAATTGATTGTTTGATCAACAATAGGCTCATCAACAAATTCAACGAGTAGATTCCTTAGCAATAATAGAAATTGGATCAGCGAGGTTCGAGCATCGAAGCAATGATAACGGGCTCGATAACGAGAATTAATTATTTGAACATCGGGCTCCTTAGTAGTTAATTGTAACTCTTCTCCAGGAGAAACAAGTGATAGTAGATTTAACGAATTAATAGCAGTTTGCAATTCCTTCTCGACCACAATAACGGTCGATTTGATAATTTAGGATCTTTAATCCTATTTGTCTTCGAGTGAGGATGAAGCCTAAAACAATTACCATTGGAATGTCCAAACATTTTACAATGGTGACGGTAATATGGCTTATTCTCCATTATGACATTTTGCCAATATCCATTATGAGGTGTACCAATCCAAATTTCTTCAACATCGGCAAGAGATACATCTCTTTCTACAAGAATCCTTGCCACGAAGGCCCGGTGAGTTGAAAGGTAGGCATATCAAGCTTCAATGGTTTTCCTAAGGCAGTTCCAATAGCATATAAAATTTGATGATTAAATAGATGAAGTTTCAGATTAGGTAATTTATACCAGATAGGAATGACTGGTGGTTCTTGATGGAACTTCTCCGCTCTGCTAGGGGTTCGTCTCACGGCGAACCCTAGCGCGATCGTCTTCTTCGTCATCTCCGGTGGAGGAGCTCGCTCTGGTTCTTCGAACTCGCCTGCCAGCTCGTCGATCCGCTGCTTTAGCTAGGGGCAGCTCCTGTGCTGCCCGATTTCTCATGTCACTGGTCGAGCCGCTCGACTGCTACACGTGACATCTTCATCCTGCGGGATCGACAACTCTTAGGCGTCGCAGACTGCATCTTCGTCGTCGTCTGCGTGTGTCTTTGTCGTCGTCTGCTGCTGCGGTGTTGTGCGGCCCGTCTGCTACTGCTGCGGAGGGATTTCGTTCGCAGAGGCTACAGTCTGTTGCGACTGTTATGATCGATCTCTGAGTCTGCTCGCCGTGAGACTGAAGTTCCTCGGTTTTCATGGCGCCGACTACCTTTGCTGGGGTGGTGGGAAAGGCTACTTGCAAAGGTCCTGAACATTTTGTTTTTCCACAGGCTTTTCATGATGCTGCGGCAGGAAGAAGTTCTTGTCCTTTTATTCACCCTATCGGGGAGAAAGATGGCTCTCCTACCATTATTTTTTTTGAGTCTGAGTTAAATGCTTTGAATGAGGAGGTGAAATTTACCCTTATCAGTAAGTTTGCTTTGGGACATCCTAAAATGGAGTTGGAGCTTGGAAGATGGGATTGTTGGATGGCAGACATCTATTGATTCATTTAACGTTGGAGGAGGACTATGCTAGGTTGTTCGCCAAGCAGTCTGTTGTCATCGCAGGGACTGAAATGAAGATTATAAAATGGTCTTCAGATTTTGACCCCTCTATGGAACCCCCTGTGGTTCCTATTTAGTTCAAGTTTCCAGGTCTCCCATATCGATATTTCAATCAGAATGTTCTGTTTCAAATTGGCAGAGCCCTTGGTACGCCACTGCAAATGGATGATACCACTTATAACAGGACTACACCTGATGCTGCTAGGCTTCTCATTGAGAGAGATATTACTCTCCCCGATGTCCATCGAATTTGGGTGGGCTCTGATCAGGACGCTGTTTGGCAGGAGGTGGTTATGGAGCACAAGCCTTATTACTGTCCTCACTGCAGAATGTTTGGGCACACCAGGGATAGGTGCTATAGACTCTATCCCCCATCTAAGAGAGGAAATGGTAGGACTTTTATGGGACAGAAGGCCAATGGTTTGGCTGATACTGCCCCCCCATCTGCATCACTTAAAGAACAGGAACTTGATGAAGTTCACCTTAGACAGGTTAACGAACGGGTTAATATTGTTACTCCTTCACCCTCTTCTGAGGTGGAGTGAATTGGGACCACTCTGGTGGACAAAACCTTGGAGAAAGAAAAGGATGCTCCTCCTCCTTCTCCTTTTGTTGTTCCAGTGGCCACAAAACCTGTGGGGTCCGATAGGTATTTTCAAAAATTTAGCAGAAAACGAAGAAACCCCCAAGTGATACCCATTGCTGCATCTACTGCTCCTTCTATGAATTCGAAGGATCAGCCCTCAGATGAAGAAGAAACAGAAGAAGAAGAAGAAGTAGAAGAGAAAGGTTGGGAAGTTTACACTTCTCGATGGAAGAAGCCGGGAAGGGCATTTGGAGAATTAATTGACGATATCACGGTTACTCCCGGAAATGGATTAGCACTTAGAAGATTACTTTGTGGATCGCCACGAACCAGTTCGCGAAAACTGCCTTGGCGACGTCTCTCTTAGAAACTGTTATTTGCATGTTTATTTGTTGTCTTTTGTATCTTTTGTTTGAAGTGTATGTTAATGCTGGGCTCATTATTGGGCCATATCCTCATCGATTCTGTAACCGTTTTATATCAATGAAATAGGCCCTTGGGCTTTGGATAATATATATATATATATATATATATATATATATATATATATATATATATTCAGAAAATATCATTTTTTAAGTTTAAAATATAAAATCAAACTGATCTCATATATGTAATAGTTTAAATAATCAAGCATTACACTGCAAGCCACTCATCTACCCCGAAGAATAGACACATTGCTTACTAATTAGGCTCGCTTAAATAAACTAAAGATATATGGCATTTGTTTGGTCTGTGAACATTTATGTTGACCGACAACATCCCTTATCTAATATGAAACAATTAGATAGAGTTTATATTAATCTAGGGTCTTTATGTTTCCTATAAGGGCAAGCCCCAATAGTTAATTACATCTTAGATTACTGAGGTCACCTAAGAAATCCCTTAATTTAGATCAAGAAATATTATTTTCATGACTTCTAAAAGGTAAGGTTCTTAAAGGAAATATGGTAACAGGAAATCTAATAGGTGAGTGGCTCAAGTTTGGAACAATTCTTATAGGAAACCAAAGAAAAAAGAGAGCTAAGGGAAAAACACAGCTCCAAGAAGAGTCTTGGTGATTTCCAAAACTAACCTATTGTTTGGCGCCAATTTGAGATAATTATTTGATGTTTCATCCTGCGAATTTTATTATTTATGGCATACATTCACTTGATACTGATCAAGTGAATAGCCTGAAAAATAGGAGGATTTATGTCGTATCAGACGACAAACTCAGAATCTTAACACGAGTTTGGACTTATATTTCACGAGGTACAAAGGCCTAAAGAGATAAAGTGAGGGTTTATGTTGCACTAGGTAGACTACTTCAAAGTCCTATGGCTTGTTGCTTATTTCTAATAAGTTTTATTGTTGAAGATGGTCATGATGCTCACTGTGTATGCTTCAAGGGCCTCTTCGTAGCAAGTTTAGCTTTAGAAGTGTCAAATGTAGGGGATGAGAGAAGTATTGTGTTTTAAAAATGTTTAAATTGAGGTGTCTTAATGTCTTATTAGGGGAAATTTTAAATTAATTATGGCGACACCGGTTAAGATCCCACGATTCCCTCGTTCCATTACAACAATTTTCTTGGGATTCACTTAGTCCAAATGAATTTACCAAATTCAACTAAATGAATTAGTACTTTCATTTAGACCATGGGAAATCTTGTTAGCAGTCGTAAGTTGCCTACTACGAGGGATTCTCAATCATCTAAAAAGACGTTTTAATTTAGTTTCAATTGTGATTTGTTCTGTTTTGATTAAATTTTGAGTTTTCTTATATTTTGACTGTTGTGGTGGTAAATTTTATCTTTTTTTTGTTTTAATTTTAATTTTGGTTTTGGTTTTGTGGCTATCCTAAATGCTTTAGTTTTGACATGTGGGATAACCTTGTTGTTTATCATGCAATTTCACAAGCAGAAAAGGGA
The DNA here is from genome assembly GCA_022702705.1 of Papilionanthe hookeriana x Papilionanthe teres. Lineage (NCBI taxonomy): Eukaryota > Viridiplantae > Streptophyta > Magnoliopsida > Asparagales > Orchidaceae > Papilionanthe > Papilionanthe hookeriana x Papilionanthe teres. The sequence goes on from CM040426.1 coordinate 26,531,179, forward strand.
CGAGAAAATAAATGAAAGCAAATTGCAGTGCAATAAGATAAAAGCGTACTGGCATTTTTTCTCGATCCTTCACCAGAAAGTTTAGCCTTTCAATGCATATGTATAATTTTGCAGGAATTGAAGCATGCTTGTAAGAAAAGCTAAGAAAGCATATAGATAGGTTTGTCATGGGCCTACCGAGTCCAATATCATAACTTGGTGGGTCTTATTTATTTTAGTGTATGGATGACTGATTCACTAAAAATTTGATAGCTTTTTTAAGCCTATTTCATACCTATTTTTGATAATAATGCACTTTAAAGAAGGGTATTTATCATGATTTCATGCAGGTACAATGATTTTAGGCCTTTGGAGCAAAATGAAGCAAAAAGGAGCGAATTCATAGCAAAATGAGGAAAATTGGACATTTTGACCTAGAGCGCCGAACAATGCCCTATCCAACTCCGAACCGCACCAAATTCTAGAGATTTGGGCAGAACGACGGAAAATAGCGTCGGACGGCACCCTATCGAGCGCCGGACCGCGCCCTATCGCGAATTCAACCATATTCAACGTATTTGGCTGGATTTTGGAGGGGTGCTTGAGGGAACTCTTGGGAAAGTCGATTCTACCTGAATTTAAATAAATTTAGAGCCCAAAGTTCAATGTCTCTTCATTGTTTTCAGAGTCTTTTCATTGTTCTTGTGTGGAGAGTCCAATAGAGAGAGTTTAGAGATTAGTGCTTAGTGTATTTTCTCTACGAAGGAGTGTAGGAGGAGAGGAAAAGTGAGAGATTTTTTCTTCCTTACTCATCTTAAGAGAGAATTGTGTATTGTTGTGGAGAAGGAAGAGGAGTCAAAAAAATAGAGATTCGGTTGGAGAAGAAATTGAGATAAATTGTATTTACTTTTCTTTGTTTGTATGACGTTGCTTTTATATATAAAATCCATCTTTTGTCGTACTTTCCTCATGAGTCTTGAGTAGATTTTTTGTCTTGCTACTTTTCATGTGATGTGATGATGTCGTAATATGGAAATGATGTGCTGATTAAATATGAGAAATTGGTGATGAACTTTTCACTTTTCACTTTAAACTTCATTTAATTTTTGATATGGCCAATTGAATTGTTAAAACTTGTTGAGAGACATATGTTCCGAAAGGACTATGAGTTCTACAACAAAAGTGAAGGTCACATTCAATGTCCATGAATGAGTGATGTAGTTCATGGGGGTTGGGTGCAAATAAATAGGGAAAGATGTTTTGATGGGCGTAGAATTGGAGATTTTAGAGTGACAGACTGAAATCCCCAATTTGGTCCTGGGTATGGAAACTAAAGCGAGAGTTAGCCTTCAGGCGAAGGGAAGTGGGAGCTCCGTAGTGACAGTCGGTATCCTCTCAGCCTAACCAAGGATTTAGGGACTAAACCTAGGATTAGCCAATGTTCTTTATATTGCTCGGAAGAGAGTAAAGAAAAGGAATGCTCCTATCTGGCACAATACAGTTGTATCACTGATCTATGTCACTAAATCATCACATTATCATTGAAAAGGAGGAGGATGTTTTCTTGGAATTTGAACTTTTGTTATAAAATTTAGTCTTGTGTTTGTTAATTGTGTTAGAAGAGTAGAACGTACTTTGGTAGAATTAATAGCTGTTACTGTCTGAACACCCTTAAAGTATTAGTAATTGCTGCAATTGTATTGTGATTTTAGTATTATTTTTCTACGCTCCATTATAGAGTTAGCAAACCTCCTCCTGAGATCGATAATCAGGACTCCACTAGAGCCCTGTATTACTTGAGTGATAAGTATACTTGTGTTTTGAATGTGTGACTCACTAGAAATCTATATATATATATATATATATATATATATATATATATATCTGAGAGCATAAAATTTTGGCATTTAAAAAAGTCACACCAATTTTTTGGCACCTTTGCCGGGGAGGTAACATTAAAGTCAATTCTATATACTCAAAAACTTATATTTGAATTACAAATCATAAATGTGTGTGCTTGCTTATTGCTAGTGTGCTTATTGTGATTGTGCATGCGTAGATTCGAAACTGAAAATTGAATACCTTACGATTCTGAATTGGAGCGTACTATTAACAAGATTCGAAGACAAAAGAGAGAATTTAGAAATTTAAACCAAATGGCAAACAATCTAAACAGTCAAGGAATTGAAAATGAAAACCAACCAAGACCATTAAGAGATTATGCTAACCCTACATTAGATGAAATTCACTTAACTATCCAAAATCTTGATGTAGCTGCTAAATCATTTGAGCTTAAACCTGTTATTATCTAAATGGTACAAAATAATCAATTCGGTGGAAAATCGAATGAACATCCTAATTTCATCTTGCGAATTTTTTAGAACTATGTGCTACATTTAAATATGATGGAGTGTCAAATGATGCTGTTAGACTAAGGCTTTTTCTTTTTTCATTAAGGGATAATGCTAAGGCTTGGTTAAATTTGTTAGCACCTGGATCTATCAAAACATGGTGAGAACTTTCATAAAAATTCTTATCAAAGTATTTTCTACCATCAAAGACTGCTAAGCTTAGAAACGATATAACATCCTTTAGTCATTTTGAGGGAGAATCAATATATGAATCTTGAGAAAGATTTAAAGATCTTCTTAGGAAATGGCCACATCACGCTCTACCAAATTGGTTAATAATTCAAACATTTTATAATGGATTGGAAAGATCTCTTAGATTAATTATAGATGTTGCTGCCGATGGATCACTAATGTTAAAACCTTTTGAAGAGGCTTATGCTTTAATTGAAGAAATGACTACTAATAATTTTCAAAGTCCTGCTGAAAGGGTAAATCCTAAGAATGTAGTCAGTATTCATGATTCTGATGTTATAACTATGATAGTTTCTTAAATTGCTGCTCTTTCAAAGAAAATAGATCAATACGGAGTGAATTATTCTCAAACACCCCCAGTGTTAGAGGAAAATTCATTAGGACAAAATATAGATGCTCAATCTTCATATGAAACTTTAAATGCAATAAACAATAGACAATGCAATCCTTATTCAAACTATTATAATCTTGGTTGGAAAAACCACCCAAATTTAAACATGAATAATAACAATAATGTTAACACTGTTAATCCTCAGTGGAGGAACAACCCAGTGAACCCATTAGGAAACTTGAACAACCAGGGAAATATGAATTATAGACCTTCTGATCCTTCGGGCTTCTATAATAATCAACAATTTAAAGAAAAGATTTTGTCTATGGAAGAAATGGTTGTGAATATGGGAACTCAATTACAAAGCTAGGGTGCTGCAATTAAAAATATAGAAAATCAATTAGGACATATTGCTACTACACTTAGCAATAGACCTTCAAGAACACTCCCTAGCAATATTAAAGTAAATCCAAAAGATCAAGGTAAAGAACAAATCAAGGCTATTCAATTAAGAAGTGGAAAAGAATTGGGAACAAGGGTCCAATAAGAAACTGAAATTGAAAAAGAAAAGGTGGAAACTGAAAAAGAAAATGAAAATTTATATCCAGACTTAGAATATCCATTAAAACCAATGAAGATCACTGTAGAAAGACCACCACCACTGTTTCCTCAAAGATTAAAGAAACAAGATAAAGGAAAAAGATTTGTTAATTTTTTAGAAATCTTAAGAAATTTATCTGTGAATATTCCCTTCATTGAAGCTTTAGAACAGATGTCTGATTATGTTAAGTTTATGAAGGATATACTTAACAAAAAAGGGAAGTTACTAGATCATGAGACTGTTGCACTTAGTGAAGAGTGTATTGTTATAATTCAGAAAAAGCTTCCTGAAAAACTTAAAGATTCTGGTAGTTTTACTATCCCGTGTGGTATAGGTGAAAAATTCTGCGGACGAGCATTGTGTGATTTGGGAGCCAACATAAATCTTATGCCTCTATCAACCTTTAAGAGATTGGGAATACAAGAAATTGCACCAACTTCTGTAACTCTCCAGTTAGCTGACCGATCTATTACTCGTCCTAAGGGGGTTGTAGAAGATATTTTGGTCAAGGTTGATAAATTTATTTTTCCTGTAGACTTTATTATCTTAGATATGGAAAAGATAAGGAAATATCTAATATCTTGGGAAGACCATTCCTAGCTACAGAAAGAGCTATGATTAATGTTCAAAGAGGAGAATTAACTATGAGAGTAAATGACCAAGAGGTAACATTTAACATTTCAAAGTCAATGAAATATCCCTCAATGGAAAAAGACGATGAATGCCTTAGAATGGAAATATGTGATTGTTTGAAAGAGGAATACTGACCCGACTGCAATTACATAAGTAAATTAGCTTATAAAGTTATGGCCAAACTTGACCCCAAATCTGATTAAGCGGCTAATGTACGATAATTAAAGATTAAAGTTTTTATAAATATACACTAGGGGTACCATGCAAGTATACGTATCGTTTCAAGTAATATAGAGTTTTCTTTCTAAAATCCCAGATATCGATCCCATGAGGACTAATAAAGTTAAAAGAAAGAAAACTATTAATTAAAATCTTTTAATTTAAAACTAATTAAAATATGCAGAATACGAAAATTAGCAAGTAATAAAACAATAAACAAAGATTCGATCCCCATACGAAATATTCCATGATTAATAAGCAGTTAAAATTAGTTTGAGAACATTAAAAATGTGGTATTGTGACAAATAGAAGCATATATATCCTTTACCCTTCGGTCCAGGTCACGAAGAACATTAGCTAGTTTTTAAAGATTGGATTAGGATGTATTATTAGTAGAAATGGACGAATTTCTAGACTCTCACTTCTAGTTTCCCCTCAAAAGGTTGCCTATGGTCTGACCTACTAGTGACCCGTCACCTCTTTTGTAAAACCAAATTGATTGAATTTAGTTCGTCACACTAAAAACAAAATCAATTCTACGTTCATTAAAGATAATCTCCCTTTTTATTTGCACCTCCCCTTTGAAGGATTTATTATCTACCTTTCAAAGAGAAATGTGATAGATACAATTTAAGAATTCTTATCCCACGGTCAGATCTTAAGAATTCTCCACAATTTTTAACAATACAAGAGGCCAATTTCTAAAGTAAATTAAGATTAGGTACAGTGTCATCACAAATTTTTAGAAAATAAGAAATTAAGTTCTCAAATCTGATTTAAATATGTTATTAAATCATTTCATATCCGTAGGGAGAAAGAAAAGAAGACTACTCAGAAAGCATAGAAATTACACCACAAATCATATTCATATAACTCAAATCCAAAGCACTAAACTTAAGAAACAAGATATAAATACTTATCTGGAATGTAATCCAAGCAATCCTTTGAAGTTTCTCTGACTCCACAGACTCTAACAAGACTTTGACTCCCAAATTCACACTGAACTCTTACTAAAATAAAGAAGAAGACCCTTTACTTAACAACTCTTAATTATTTATTTATTAATTAATTCTCCCCTTTTCCTTATTGTAGAATGGTCCTCTATTTATAGATCTCCAGAAATGACCATGAGTTGCTTAAGACACCTCTTCAAAATTTGTCCACATTCAATGAATATTCTGGAAAATAACTGTGGCGCCTAGGCGCCAGGGTCTCTGCGTAAATGGACGCATCCCTTCACATTTAGGTCACACCTCTTCGTTTAATAACTGCTCATCGTGTCTATATTCATTGTATCTTGTTTATAACATGTGGGAAATTGTCCAGAGGCTTCTAGATTGGTTCAGAAGCGTCAATAACCATCCAATAACCGTCCAAGAAATCTCCAAAATCAATATGTTGTGTCTGGCCTCTTTGCATTTTTACTCCTATTGGCTCATTTTTACTCCTTTTTAACTTTTTTTCTTCATAAACTCATTTTGTTGTACCTGCAACCAAAACAAGAAATACCTTTCATTAAAGTGTAATATCCTTAAAATATTAATAAAAATTTGATATAAAATTCTAAGTAATTTTAAGGCAGATCAATTCCCCCAAACTTAAACGTTACTTGTCCTCAAGTAACCTTTTACTACTAAAAATATAATCTATGAAGAAAAATGTCTTTAAAACTTTTATAACTTTTTGTTTTATAAATAATATAATGAATCTTAAGAAGCTTTTTAATAACTCAGGCTAAGTCCAAAATGAGTAAATTACTTAATAATTAAGTGTTAATAACTCTCTTCTCCCATTTATTTCAAAAATAATTGTAATTTGTCATATTAAGAGTTCGTAGATTATTTACAAAAGAAAGACTTTCATGAAAACTCTACTAGTAAGGACGCTTATACATAAAAGTTAAGTTAAAAATGTAATTAGGCCTTCTCCTAAAAGATAATTTAAGTGAAGCCAATTTTTTATTAGGCATCTCCTCAAGCTTCTCCTCACATATATTTTTTTTATTTTTGGCATTCCCTTTTGATTTTGACTTCTTTTTTTTATTTTAATCTGTGAGAATTATTATATCTGGATAACCTGTTAATGATTTTGAACTTCATTATCCTTAACTTATATTTAAAGACTTTATACATTTTCACTTAATTAATATATGTTTAGCAATAATATTTTTCATAGAGTTTCAATTCGTTCTTCTCAAGTAAATATCTAGCTTTCCTAATACTTTCAAAAATACAATTTTTTTTAATTTAGATAGTTGAATCAAAATCTTCCACTTTTTCATTAAGTAATCACAACTTTTAGATTTATCCCTTATTACTAAAAATACTTATATAAGTTTATTATAATACCCATAAAAACAAAAGTTTGTCTATCCTAAATTAACTTTTCTTCCATAGGTTATGTTATTAATTTTGAAAAATATTGTTTACTAAGGACAAGAAAATTTTAAATTTAAGTTCATTTCCCTCCCTCAAACTTAGTTCTTTAAATTAGGTTAAATATTTTTGTAATGGAAATTTAAACTAAGAAGGAAGAAAGAAGTATAACATTTATAGGTATTTAAATCAGTGCTGGTATAAGCAGGAATAAATATATAAAAGAGTAGCTAAATATGTAGCACAAGAAAATTTAATATTAAAAACAAATATGCTAAAATAAAAACAACAGGAGCATGAAAAGGACTAAGTCTAAGCAATCCAACAATAGAAAACATAAAATAGAGTTACGATCTCAATACAACAGTACGGAAAGATAAAAACATACACTAAAAACAATAAACACTCAACTAAATCATAGCAGAAATCTATCTAATCATCATCAGTTTCTTCATCATCCTCAAAATAAACATCTGGATCTGGCTCTTTGGATTTTCCTCAAGGTATGAACTTCGAACAGATAGGAAATCCTACGTTTATATCACCTTTCAGAAATTTTACTAAAGCCTCATTATATTCTCCATCATAATCACTCTTCCTCTGTATATAGTCTGATACATGATCAAACTTGCTATCCATATCATCCATTCTACACTGCATCATGAATAGTTCACTCTAATGCTCTAAATACCTCTCACAAACAGTATTCCATAGATCAGGTGGAGGCTCAGATGTAGAAGTAGATGGCCTAGAAGTAGAAGTAGAAGGCACAGAAGAAGCATATGCTCCAGTATTTTGACTCTTAGTCTTCCCATAAATATCAACATGAGATTTCCCTATCGGCTTTAGCGGCTTAAGCTGCTCTTCAGAATTAGAATAAGAAACACCAGCATTCTTGCAAATCGAGAAAATGAGAGTCGGAAAGAATAAACAAGAAATAACACTTCCTCTAGCAGAAGAGCTAATCACATCATAAATAATGACTCCCACGTCTATTGGCTTCATTTCTTGAATGCAGTAATTCAGAATAGCTCTCTCTTTCATCACCTCACTCAAGTGGTTTGACGGAAGGAGAAGAGCAGAAATAAAATAATGTCGGGCTTTAGAAGTAGCATTAAGCATCGAAGAGGAGAAATTTACACTTTTATTGTTTCTTATTTTCCAGGCTCATCTTCCATCAGTCAAATAAGACAGAATCTCATCGAGTTCACTCTCAGAAGGAGTAAAAAAATCATAAAAATAGTCTGTCACTAGAGGCAGGCCATAAAACATGTTGATCACTTCCGGAGTGAATTCAACTGTTATCCCCCTCACATAAACTTCAAAATCGATCATTTCGGGAAAGTTTGCATAGAACTCCCAAACTAAAGAAATAATCGCTACCGCAGAAAAATAGCAGAACTGCTCCCACTGTGTGGCAGCAATAATATGCTTAATCGATCCACCGGGATGATAAAAACTTCTTTCCACTATGAACTTGTAAACAGTAGAAAATTCAATGTAACAAACTTGTGCACTCTCACTAGCAAAGTTTGTTTGATCAAATTCGCTATGCTCTTTACCCCGCTTTGATTTAGGTGTCATTCCTAAAATTTGCAAATAATTCCAAATAAATTTCAAGAAATATAAAATCACACCAAGTAAAAGCTCACCTCACTAAATCAAACTTAAATTCATTGAATTTCCTCCCAAAAATCAAATTTGTTTTCTTCCAAAATTTTGGCACTATTCATTAGTAGAAAAATCCATGGTGAAAATAAAATTAAAACGTAGATCTAACCTCGAGAAGTTGAAATCTGAAGTTAATACGCATTGAAATCCTTCAAATCTTGCTCAAAATGGAACCCTAGATCTGATTTTTGTGAAAATGGAGGATGAAGATGAAGCTTAGGCGTAAAAATGGAGTTGTGTCACGTCGGCTTTAAAGGCCGAAATTTGGTCCAGATGAACCGACGCCTAGGCGCCAGAATCACCAAACATTACGATTTTTTTTTAAATTTTTATATATTGTAATTTAGGTGATTTTAACATCTGTAAGCCTAAAATCAACTGTTAATCTTCATCAAACATCTTCTAGAAAATAATATTCAAAAATCCAAAAGGTTCCAAATTTAAAGATAATATTCCAAATATCTTATAAATAACAATCCAAACTTTACTTCATTTCATTTCATTCCAGATCTTCAAGATAAGTCTCAAAAAAATACAGAAAATATACAACAACATTTTCTCACATCTCACAAACACATAAAACACTCATAAACATCTCCACATAAAACAATTTCAAATTACAACACACTTAACAATCACATTCAATCTCTCCACCTATTTCTCCTTAATTTCATGGATTCACATCAGAACCTTCATTAGTTCCACAAGGTAATTCACTACGAACAAAGGAATGGAAGAAAGCGACTCAAGGAAATTCCAAGGCCGTCTTTTCATTGATCCAATTATTCTTAGCGTACATTGTTACCTGATAATCTTCAAAGCAAGCCAAATGATCTGATTGAACTTTCATTTGCCATTCAATGTGCTCAATTTGGTGGAACATCTCATGCAATCTCCCTCCAAATAGAATTAACTCTTCTTAAATCTTCTCAAGTCGATTGCATAACTTCTCCAGAGTCATGGTTCCTTGTGCACAAACTTCTCTTTCCCATTAATTCCAATGTTTAATCTCTCCATAGAAGCAATCAAAACTCTTTCTTTTCTCTACAGGAATGTTTCATTCGAAATTTTTGATGGCTTGAAGGTTTGGGACGAAGGTATGGTGGTTTAAATGGATTTGAATGTGCAAAAACTGCTGTGGGGCAGTTTTTCCACGATCTAGAAACTGTGGCGCCTAGGCGCTAATTTAGGCACTTAGGTGCCAGGATCACAGGTATCTGACACTTAGGCGCCAGTTCTGGCGCCTAAGCGCCAGAATCCTAAAAATCACAGGTTTGCCATTCGACGAATTCTCATAAGTTCCATACTCAATTAAGGTTTAAAAAGGTAGAACGAATGTATGTAACTAAGTGTAGTCACATACAACACACAATCAAACACGAAATAAAATCATACTATGGGTTGCCTCCCATAAAGCGCTTGGTTTAACGTCATCAGCCCGTCATAAACAACATTTTACTCCAAGTGGGTTAAAAATAGCACATCTTTAAAAGATGGCACGCTTTCTTCATAATAGGGCTTCAATCTATGTCCATTCACCGTAATTACTGAATTGGTTTTTAAATATTTAATGTCCACAGCTCCATAAGGGTAAACTTTCTCAACCACATACAACCCTATCCATTTGGATTTTAATTTTCCTGGAAACAATTTTAATCTTGAATTGTATAATAAAACTTGTTGTCCAGGCTCAAAATTCTTTCTTAATATTCTTTTATCGTGCGTAATCTTCATTTTCACTTTATAAATTCAAGCACTTTCAAAAGAATTATTTCTCATCTCATCTAGTTTATTTAATTGTAATAATCTTTTATCTCCATCATCTCTTAAATTATAATTAAACTCTTTAATTGCCTAATAAGCTTTATATTCCAGTTCAAAAGGTAAATGACAAGGTTTTCCATAAATGAGCCTATAAGGTGACATTCCAATAGGAGTTTTATAAGCAGTCCTATAAGCCCATAACGCATCATCAAGTCTATCAGCCCAATTAGTTCGCTTTGGATTAACCGTTTTTTCTAAAATTCTTTTAATCTCCCGATTTGATATTTCTGCTAATCCACTAGTTTGGGGATGATAGGCTGTTAAAATTTTATGCTTGATTCTAAATTTGCTCAATAATCTCTAAATTAGAAAATTCTTAAAGTGACTTCCCCCATCCGTGATGATTATCCATGGCATTCCAAATCTAGTGAAAATATTTTTAGTTAAAAATTTTTCCACACTTTTAGCATCACATTGAGGTAAAGCGATTACTTCAATCCATTCCGAAACATAATCAACAGGTAATAAAATATACATTTTCCTGAAGAAGGCACAAATGGTCTTATGAAATCTAAACCCCAGACATCAAAAATTTTCACTTCCAGAGTGAAATTTAACGGCATTTGTTTCTTCTAGAAATATTGCCTATGCGTTGACATCGATCACAGGATTTAACAAAATTGATAACATCCCTGAATAATGTAGGCCAATAAAATCCAGATTGTAAAATTTTGAAAGCAGTTTTATCACTTCTAAAATGTCCATCAAATTCAGAGTTGTGGCATTTTTTATTAATCTCATAAGTTTCTTCATAAGGAACACATCTTCGTATAATAAAATCCTTACATTGTTTAAAAAGATAGGGATTATCCCAAAAATAAAATTTAGCATCATGTTGTTGACCTCATTTTTGATGAGGTCTTCTCCTCTTCTCTTTAGTACTTAGGATCTAGCCTTAGGCTTTTCCTTTGACTATCTTAGAGGATTAGAATTGGGACCCACCCTTTTAGAAATTCAAACCACTTCTTAACTCCCCGCAAACTCCACAAACTTGACTGTAGACCCCTAATCACCTAGAGGGTTGAAATCAAATGTGGAAGTTTAAAGGATGAGTTCCTATAGGACTCTTTGGCCTTAGGACCGCCCCAGGTGGCTCGGTCCAGTGAAGGGTTGACTTGCACACACACTACACCTACACACTACAACTACACACTACACTTTCACACACTTCCTGAAAACACACCCATACCCGACTTGACCTCCTGACTCATGTAGGTGATTCACATGGATGGTCCTTAACCCCTAAGCCCTCGCGTCAGAGGGTTAGTGAACAACATGGCGAATGCCTCAAATGAGTCCCTTCATGGCTCATGTGGGCTTGATATGGCTTCATGGCTCAACCAAAATGGTTTTCTTTCCACTTAAATCCACCCAATCTTCAATTTCCCAAATTTTCAATTTTTGACCCCCGGGACCCTACACCCGCTTAACCTACCCAAAGCCCTGAATAGCCCAAATTTCTCAAAAAATTTCCAAATCACCCAAAATTCTCCAAAATCATTCCCAAACATTTCCACATCACTCAAATTGATCATCCATATCCAAAAATACCAAAAATTCCCAAAATACCTCCCAATACCCTCCAAATACCCAAAATACCCCTCTTAGCCAAAAAATCCAAAAATTCAGAAAATTCCCAGAAAATTCCAGAAAATCCCAAATATTCCCAATTTCATTTTGTTCAACTACACCATGGGCCAATTTTGTCAATTTACCCCACTTTTATCAAAACCCCCAATTTGACCCATTTTAACCTAAAGTGAACCCAATGTCAAACCTAACCTACCCGATTGACCTAAATTCTGGTCCAATTCAATTCTAAATTTCAATTCAACATTCCCAACACCAATCTAGATCAAATCCAAGCCCAATTTGATTGAAATTTGGATCCAATTTCACTTTTGGCCTTAAAGCCCAATTTGGACCCATGACCCAAACTTAACCCAAACTCACCCAGTTCAACTCCAATTAAACCCAAATCTTTTCTAAACCTTCCTTGACATCCCCATAAACAAAACACTAACATGATTTGCCCAAAATTTAGACCCAAACCCCACTCAAATTCAACCCAAAATTAAAAAGCCCATTTTCGACCTAAACCCAAACCTAGCCCAAATGAGCCCAAATCCCAAAATCAAAACCCATCAAAGCCAAAACCTCTTTGAAACACTCCCATAAACATTTCCCAACATTAATTTTACATCAATTTCAACTCTAGCCCAACATTAGCCCAAGTTAACCCAATTTGACCTACATAAGCCCACTTACCAATTAAACCCAAATTCAAACCAATTCAAGTCCAAATCACACCAAATTGACCCCAAACCACTCATGACACATCCCTAAACCAAACTCAACAATTATTTGGCCCAACCTCTTTACAAAATTTCTATCCATAAATTCATTTTCAAACCTAAAAGCCCACTTCCCTAAACCTTCCTAAAAGCCCATTTCCACCAAAGACAAAAGCCCAAAATTGGCCTTAAAGCCCACATGACATTTCCATTTGCCATCCATTTAATCAAAGCCATTCCCTAAGTTCTAATCACATCATCAATTAATTCCAAATTAAGCCTCATGCCAAATTACCCCCTAAATGACAAATATTTCTAAAACCCTTTTTCATGAAACAAGTCAACTTTTTTTCAAGCCAAATGCAAGCCATGCAAGCCATAGACAAGCCACATGAAGCCATGGGGGGTTTGACTTGTCACCATGCCCAAAATGGCAAGAAGAGGGGACCCTTTAATGATTCTCTTAAGAGTGATTAACCACTCCCATGTCTCCCCTAACTCTTGCTTAAGCTTAATTGTACTTGGATCGTGACTCGACCCCACTAATCAAGCCGATCCAAGTGACTTTCCCTTCAGCCCAAATTGGCCTTGGAGGGTGAACCCAACCCAAACCAATGGGTTGACCAAATTGAAGCCAAAATGACCCCTCCCCCATTCCATTTTAATTCAGCCACTTTACACATGGCAATGGCCAATCGATTGCACAAACCTCTAACCCCGACCCACCTGGACCCGAGGGTGACCCATGCCTGCCGGCCGGCCGCCCGGGTCGCCGGAAAACACCATGGCCGAGACCTCGGGAGGAGCCAAACTTTGGAATTCTCCCTCGTCGAGCCGCCCCATGCCCACATGGTCACCATGGCTGTTCTTCACATGCCAAGAGCAGCTCGATCCCAGCCCCTCAACTCCCCCGGGAGGCCCTCCAGCCTCTCCTATTTAAACCCCTCACCCTCTCGGCCATGAAGAGGTGTCGAACCGCACCTTACCGAAACTCGCCAAAATTGCTCCGCATCATTCTCCATACTTAGAGCACTTGATCCCCAAGTGAGATCCCCCTGCCATTTCTTCTCCGCGAGCTCAATTTCGTAGTCGAAATTCCACCCAAAACCAGGACACTTCTCCACAGCTGAGCCAATCCCCAAATTGATTGGATCTACACCTTCACTGCACCAAGGAAGGTGTCCACCAAGAAAGCCCCATCTCCAGAGCCACCCGGCTTGCTCCAGCCTCCAAGCTTTGTGGATCGGGCTTGGTCGAAATCACATCTAGACAATTCACTGGACCAGGAGACTTCATCCGGAGCTTCGTCGGGATCCAATCGAATGTGCAACAGCCTCTCGCATCGAAGCCACACTTCTCCGAGCAAAGGTATGAACTAATTCTTCATCCCGAGCTTCCGGAGATTCTCCATTTCAAATGCCTTAATTTCAATGCATGATAACCGTATAGATGTGTTCGTCTCTTCAAGACGAATCCATAGAGCATAAGAACGTAAAAATCGGTCGAGTATCGAGTGAGATCTTAAGGATTTAGTGTGGACGGCTCTCGGGCGAGGACGCTCGGGGACGATGAACGGATGCCGTCCATTTAATACACGCGCGGACGGACGGCTCGGATGGCGTTGGACCAGGGAGACGCGTACGAGAACCGCGGGGCCCGGGCTGCTGACTCAGATGGCGGCGTCGAATGGGAGCGCGACGCGTGTGATTTCGGAGAGGCCGAGGATGCGCTGGCGCCGCGTGGATAAATAGAAAATTAGGGGTATTTTCTATTTATTTAATTCCCTAAACTTCAAAAATTCATAACTTTGTGTAGGAAAATCATAAAAATAAAATAAAAATACCCTCTTGCTCAGTGAACAGAGGAGAATAATGTGGAAAAGAAATTAATTAGTTTTGTCCAAGTATTTTATTTTTAATTAATTATTTACTCCCCGCATTGTTTTAATTCTCCATGCATTCATACAATTCACCATGGCATGAGACCATAGGGCTTTTGAAGCCTCTGAATTTGGGAACATTCCCCGAATTTTCCAAAGTCGTAGGCCATCCCTATGAAGAGTTATTGATTTTTCAAATTCATGTCACTCGTTTAGAGTATTTTAATTCCAATAAATAGCATGTTGTGTAATAAATCCTAGGAAAATTTGGTGATGTTCCTTATGACCAGAGAACCCTAGGAAAAATAGGACTTGAGTTAATTCACTTAAAATAACCCTAATTGGCTTAAACACCCAAAATAGGTCTCTAATTAATTAGAGCTAACCATACATTAAATTGACTTGAAATCAATTCTCCACTGACCTTTAGGATCAGAGGAACCCACCATAAAAATTTGAGGTCAATTGGACTTGGTTAGCCCCACTAATTGGGTTGATTAAGCCACTTAGTCATTTTAAACTTTAAAAATTCATAACTTTCAAAATATCTTTCAAAAATTCACCAAATTGGTTTTGGAGTCTCTCTGATATCAGGGGAGTTTAAGAAAATTAAAATTTCAATTTTCTAAAAAAAGTTGATTTTTAATATTATTTTAATATTTTTAATAATTAAAAAATAATAAAAATCACAAAAATAATAAAATTCACCAAAATGTCACATTTTGAATTTTAATCACTTAGGAACAAACCCCATATTTTTCTTAGGCCTATTTGGTGAGATATTAATTTTTAAAGCTCTAGGGTAATTTTAAAATTAAAAAATGTATTTTCTAGCATTTTCACCAAAATAATTATAATAAATCAAAGAAAAATCAGAAAATTGTAAAATTTGGTTCTCTGGAATCCTTGATATCAGAGAGAATTTTAAAAATTATAAAATTCATTTTTCAACATTTATTTTATTTTTTAAATTAATTAACACTCTAAAACTTAAAATAATTATAATAAAAATAATATAATTCAAAAAATCACCAAAATTAGTCCAAGTGGTCCTCTGGTCATTAAGAATGTCCCCTAATTTTCTTAAGGACAGAAACTTTCCCTTGGTCATGTTATCAAATTTTCCTTGAAAATCTCTATTTTCTACTAAAAATAATTACATAAATAAATTAAATACAGAAAAATCACATTTTCTCCTCTCATGTCTTTATTGACATATGAGTGAAGTCACATAAAAATTTCAAGTTCATTTGAGTTCAATTTAGTGAGTTATGAAATTATTAGGCTTAAAGGGCAAAATGGTAATTAAAATTTTAACCCTTAATTAAAACTTTAGGTTTAATAAAAAATTAACAAGTAAAATATTTGATCCTAACCTGATTTGGATGATTGAAATTTAAATAATTAAAGGGTAGAAACCCATTAAGCAATTTAAAATGATTAAACCTTAATTAAATAATCGATTAAATTTGGAAGAATAATAAAATTGGAATTATTAAAATAGGGATATTATTAGGAAGAGATTTATTCTTTAATTTAAAAATCCCTAAATTTAATCATCTCATTAATATTCAACTCTTAATTAAAATGATAACTCAAATTTAAAATATTAAAAGACTTAATCATTAAACTAAAATTAAATCATTAAACTCTTTCAAAAATTTCAATTAAAATTAAATTAAATCAAATTAAAAATTAAATTAAATTAAGTAAATTAAATTAAAATTAAATTAAATTAAATTAAGATTAAAAGTTGAATTAAATTAAATTACATGAATTAAATAAATTAAATTAATTAAATAAATTAAATTAAATTAAATTAAATTAAATTAAATTAAATTAAATTAAATTAAATTAAATTAAATTAAATTAAATTAAATTAAATTAAATTAAATTAAATTAAAAATTAAACCAAATCAAACTAAATTGAGTTAAATTGAATTAAATTAAATTAAATTAAATTAAATTGAATTAAGTTGAATTAAATAACATCACCTAAGACATAAAGAACTCAAAAATAAATCTAAAATAACTCGAACACTATTCCAAACTTAAATCATTAATTTGAACTTAAATTTGCATCACAAATCATTAAGCATCATTTTGCTTCTAGGAGCTTTAGTTATCATAACTCCTAAACGTAATATTAAATGAAATGTTACTTCACTTATAGTGACATTCAAATGTCCTAGTTCATCGAGCAAGTTAACAAAACTTGAAAACCTCTGGATGATCGATTCATTTACATAATTAAATTCTCTTGACTTAAAACAATCCTAGAAATATCGAAAAGATGTTTAGGATCCTTCCTAAGCACTTCCTCAATATGATAGGATATTTATAAGAACAATCGAACTTAGTTATTCTTCGATGAAGAAAATCGTCCTCAAACTAAAAACACAAGGAACCTAGACGTCATAGGAAATGACTAGCTATAGGATTAGGAACTTGGTAGAAAACCATAACCCTTTCCCTTAGCTTTACCTAGGAACTTGCTTAAAAATTCTAATTGTGTTTTAAGTGCAGCTTGGGATGACGGGAAGACCCTCCAGGTACGCTTTTATTTTATTGCAATTTACTTTAAGGCAACTTATTTAATTACATCGCACTTATTTTTCTTGCATGATAAAACAACAGTTGCATGAAAACCTACACCTTTAGGACAAAAACCAAAACTGAAACCCATAACTAAATTAAAAGACACTACAAGATAAAATTCACCTGCACAACATTTCAAAATATAAGACAACTCAAAATTTAATCACAAACAGAACACAAAACTACAATTACAACTAAATTAAAACGTCTTGTTGGATGATCGGGAATACCTCGGATGATGTAACCTACGTGTTGCTAACGGGATTTCCCACGGTCTAAGTGAAAGTGTGGAACTCATTCAGTTGAGTTTAGCAAATTCATCTGGACTAAGTGAATCCGATAAAAATAACGATGCCGGAAGGATGGAACCGTGGGATCTTAACCGGTGTTGTTATAATCAACTTTAAGATTTGTTTTAATTAAAACACGAAAAACACTTGGAAATTAAGACTTCTCTAAACCAAAACACTTTTCTCATCCCCGATTTATGATTTCTAAAACTAAACCTCTACAACAACAAGGAGCTCGGAGCATGGTGGGCAAGCACGGCCATCGTCGTCGCGAAAACTTGAATCTACTTCAGGAAAACCTTCCTAGAATTAAAACAACAAAGCCATAGGACTTCGAGGTAGTTTGCCTAGTGCAACATAAATCCTCAACTCTTCGTTAGGCATTTGCATTGCAAATTAAGCCCTAACCGGTCTTAGGATTCCGAGGTAGTCGTCCGATACGACATAAACCCTCATATCTTCCAGGCAATTCGTATGATTCTATCATATAAATATAAGCCCTAATTAACTAAAATTGGCAAGATTAAAACATTAAATAAACATTAGGACTTTCCTAAATCCAAGCCAAACAATAGGATAGTCGGGAAATTACCGAAGTTCGCTTCGAATCCGTAATTTCTCCTACTTTTCTTCCTTTCAACTCCCAAAATAAAAATGTTCCAAACTTGATCCATTCCCTATCGAGATTCAAAAATTCAATTCTTTGAAAACTTAAACTTTGAAATTCTCGAGAGCAGAATTATTGATTATTATCGAGAGTTTTCTTAGGTGATTCCCGTCACTTAAGATGTAATTAACTATAGGGGCTTGCCCTTATAGGGAATTTTAAAGAACCCAGGTAATATAAACCCTGTTTAATATTTTCATATTAAGCAGGGGAATTTGTCGGCTTATAAAATTGGTTCGCAGACCAAACGGATGTCACAAATCTTCTAGTTTATTTAACCGAGCCCCATTATCAAGCAGTGTGTCTATTCTTCGGGATAGATACACGGTTTGTGGTGCGGCGCTCGTTTATATAAACTATTTGGGATGTGAGATCGGTTTGATTTCATATCTTAAAATCTTCAAATTTAAAATTATTTTCAAAATCAAATATTACTTTCTAAATTATATCTATATTTAAATTTAAATTTCGCCGACAACTTCTGTTAGGCGACCCCTTTTTTAAAATATCACACAACCTAAAAATAGTGCCGACACATGTAAGAAGTTCTTTTTCTGATACTGATCTAATCCATACGGCATAATGCTACTAGCTAAATAATTAACTATATCAGCATACCAAGGGATTAATCCAGCAGAAACGAAGATAAAGTTTTTCATCTGGAAAACATTCGTTTATTTCTCCCTTATTATTCATTTCATTATTTTCAATTCTAGATAAATGATCGGCGATTTGATTATCAGGCCCTTTTCTATAGACTATTTGAAAGTCAAATTCTTGCAACAGAAGAATTCATCTAATCAATCTTGTTTTAGCTTCTTTTTTAGTCATTAGATATTTAATAGCAGAGTGATTTGTATGCACTATACATTTATTCCCAAGTAAATATGATAGAAATTTGTCAAAAGCATATATTATGGCCAATAGCTCTTTCTCAGTAGTAGTGTAATTAATTTGAGCTTCATTAAGATTTTTGTTGGCATAATATATAACTTTAAACATCTTATCATACAGTTGTCCTAAAGCAGACCCAATAACATAATCGCTTGCATTACACATTAATTCAAATGGTCTTTTCCAATTAGGTGAAATAATGATTGGTGCAGTAATTAATTTCTCTTTTAACAAATTAAAGGCTTTTAGGCAAATTTCATCAAATTCAAATTTAGTATCTTTTTCTAAAAGATGGCATAGAGGTTTTGTAATCTTTGAAAAGTCTTTAATATATGTCATATAAGATTCAGCATGTCGAAGAAAACTTCTTCTACCAGTAACAGAAGTTGGGGGTTGTAATCCAGCAATAACTTGAATTTTTTCTTGATCAACTTCCATACCATTTTAGATATCTTATGACCTAGTACAATTCCTTTTGTGACCATAAATTGACACTTCTCTCAGTTCAGAACTAAATTTGTTTCTTGACAGCGTTGCAACACCTTTGACAAATTGTATAAGCAAGAATCAAAAGAAGTTCCAAATACCGAGAAATCATCCATAGAAATTTTAATTCCTTTTTCAATTAAGTCTCAAAAAATAGCCATCATTCACCTTTGAAAACTAGCAGGTGCATTGCATAAACCAAAAGGCATTCTTCGGAAAGCAAAAGTTCCATATGAAATTATAAATGTAGTCTTTTCTTGATCTTCAGGAGCAATAGGTATTTGATGATACCCAGAATATCCATCCAAAAAACAAAAATAAGAATGTCCAGCTAATCTATCCAGCATTTGATCTAAGAATGGAAGAGGAAAATGAACTTTCCTGGTGGCATCATTTAGTTTTCTATAATCAATACAAATCCGCCAACCAGTAACTTGTCTAGTATGTATTAATTAATTATTCTCATTTTTAACAACAGTTACTCCTCCTTTCTTTGGAACACAGTGAATAGGACTTACCCAAGGACTGTCTGATATTGGATATATAATACCAGCATCCAACCATTTAAGCATTTTTCTTCTTAACAACTTCTTTCATAACTGGATTTAATTTTCTTTGAGGATCAACTCTTGGTTTACTGCCATCTTCTAGTAATATTCTGTGCATAAATTGAAGGATTGATTCCTTTAATGTCTGCTATAGTCCACCCAAAAGCTCTTTTATAATCTCTTAATACTTCAAGCAATTTTACTTTTTTATCAGCAGTCAATTCAGAAGATATAATAACAGGTAAACTTAAAGAATTCCCTAAAAAGGCATATTTCAAATGAGAGGTTAATTCTTTTAATTCCAATTCAGGAGTCTTTTCAATAGATGGTTTGAATTCATTACTTTTAGTAGTATCTAATATCTCCTAATTTTCATTAATGTAATGAACTTCTTTTACTTCTGTTTCTTCAGAATCGCTTTCATCACTCAAATTTTCAGGGTCTAGAAATTCTTCTTCTTTAAAATGAATCTGACATTTTTTCTTGAAAATGTTATTCAATAATGTAATCCAAAATGTCCATTCTATAAAACTTTTCCTTGTTAGGATACCTCATTGATTTAAGAACATTAAATGTTACTTCTTGATCATTAAATCCCATGGTTAACTCCCCTTTTTGCACATCAATCATAGCACGTCCGATAGCAAGAAAAGGTCTTCCTAGGATAATAGGAATCTCTTTATCTTCTTCCATATCCAGAATTATAAAGTCAAGAGGGAAAATAAATTTATCCACCTTTACCAAAACATCGTCTATTAATCCTCTAGGGTGAGTAATAGATCGGTTTGCTAATTGCAAGGTTACAGTTGTGGGAGAAATTTCTCCTATATCCAATCTCTTATAGATGGATGAAGGCATGAGATTAATACTCGCTCCTAAATCACATAAGGCTTTTCCTTGAAATCTATCTCCTATAGCACAAGGTATTGTAAAACTTCCATGATCTTTTAGTTTTTGTGGAAGCTTTTTCCGAATAATTACACTGCATTCTTCACCTAGTGCTACAGTTTCATAAGCTTTAAATTTTCTTTTCTTGTTAAGAATGTTTTACAAAAACTTTGCATACTTAGGCATTTGTTCCAAAGCTTCAGCAAATGGGATATTAATAGTAAGCTTTTTTAATACCTCGAAAAATTTAGAAAATTGTTGATCCAATTTTTGCTGCTTAAGTTGTTATGGAAATGGAGGTGGAAATTTTTCATATTCATCTTGAGATGGCAGTTGTTTCTCTATTTCAGGTATTTGTTCTTTAGGTTTCTCAACTTCTACCACTTCAGTTTCTTTCTGAATCTTATTCTCTTCTCCATCCCTTGGTTCTTTTCCACTTCTAAGTAACATGGCTTTAATTTGCTCAGAACCTTTTCCATTTTCTCTTGGATTTAATTTAACATTGTTACGTAGTGTTCCTTGTGGTATACTATTTATAGCATTTGCAATTTATCCCATTTGATTTTCAATATTTCTTATCACTACATTTTGACTTTGAAATTGACTCCCCATTTGTAAAATTAATTCTTCTATCGACAATTTCTTTTCTTTAAATTGCTGATTATTAAAACCAGGAGGATAAGAAGGTCGATAATTAGAATTATTTTGATTATTCTAATTTCCAGTTGTGTTAGGTTGGTTGTTACCCCATTGAGGATTTGCATTATTACAATTAAAATTAGTGTGATTCTTCCGACCTGGATTATAATAATTAGAATATAGGTTATTATTTTTGCTAGCAATAGCTTGCAATGTTTTTAAACTTTGATATTCATCAGCATTTCCCGAATTATCATTTAAGTGTGATAAATGAGACAAGTTATCAAATTTCCTTGATATAGCAACCACTTGAGAAACTAAAATCGAAAAGGCTTCATTTTCTTGAATACTAGCCACTCTTTTAGGATTGATCCTATCAGAAGACCATTGAAAATTATTAGCTGTCATTTCTTCAATTAAAGAATAAACTTCATCAAATGATTTAGACATTAAAGAACCATCAGCAGCAGCATCAATAATAGATTTAAGAAAACTTATTAATCCATTATAAAATGTTTGTATAATTAACCAGTCTGGTAAAGAGTGATGTGGGCATTTTCTAAGAAGTTCTTTAAATCTTTCCCATGCTTCATAAATAGTTTTCCCATCCAGTTGAGTAAATGAAGTTATATCATTTCTAAGTTTTGCAGTTTTCGATGGCGAAAAATATTTAGCTAAAAATTTTTGAGCCATTTCTCCCCAAGTTTTAATAGATCTTGTTGCTAACGAATTTAACCAAATCTTAGCCTTATCCCTTAAAGAAAAAGGAAAAAGCCTAAATCTAATAGCATCATCAGAAACACGATCACATTTAATGGTGGTACAAAGTTCTAGAAAACTAGCTAGGTGTAAATTAGGATCTTCAGTAGGAGACCCTCCAAACTGATTATTTTGAACCAGTTGTATAATTGCAGGTTTTAATTCAAAAGAATTTGTAGCTACAGCAGGTAATTGAATCCTTAGATGAATTTCATCAGCTGTAGGATTAGCATATTCTCTTAAAAGTATTTGCTAATTTTGATTTTTATTTTCAATATTTTGATCAATATTATTTTGAGGTACATTAGCCATTTCTTGCAAATTACGAAATCTACTCTCTTTTCTAATTTTCCTTATAGTATGCTCTAATTCAGAATTATAAGGTATTAATCCTTCAATTCCTAAACTTCGCATAAAAATATGAGAAAGATATTTAATTTATTTAAATATATGCTTTTATTATTTTTTTTTTGTTTATATATATATTTAATAATTTGCTTTCTTTTAATTAGTTGTAGTCCCCGGCAACGGTGCCAAAAACTTGACCCGACAACAATTACGTAAGTAAAATAGCTTATAAAATTATGGCCAAACTTGACCCCAAATCTGAATAAGCGGCTAATGTACGATAATTAAAGATTAAATTTTTTATAAATAAATATAAATTGTACACTAGGGGTACTACGCAAGTATATGTATCGTTTCAAGTAATATAGATTTTTTTTTAAAACCCTAGATACTAATCCCACGAGGACTAATAAAGTTAAAAGAAAGAAAACTATTAATTAAAATCTTTTAATTTAAAAATAATTAAAATATGTAGAATACGAAAAATTGGCAAGTAATAAAATAATAAACAAAGATTCTTTCCCCATACGAAAGCTTCCATGATTAATAAGCAGTTAAAATTAGTTTAAGAACTTTAAAAATGTGGTATTGTGACAAATAAGAGCATATATATCCTTTACCCTTTGGTCCAGGTCATAAAGAACATTAGCTAGTTTTTAAAGATTGGATTAGGATGTATTATTAGTAGAAAGGGACAAATTTCTAGACTCTCACTTCTAGTTTCCCCCCCAAAAGGTTGCCTATGGTCTGGCCTACTAGTGACCCATCACCTCTTTTGTAAAACTAAATTGATTGAATTTAGCCTGTCACACTAAAAACAAAATCAATTTTACGCCCATTAAAGATTATCTCCCTATTTATTTGCACCTCCCCTTTCAAGGATTTACTATCTACCTGTCAAAGAGAAATGTGATACATACAAGTTAAGAATTCTTAGCCCATAGTCAGATCCTAAGAATTCTCCACAGTTTTTAACAATAAAAGAGGCCAATTTGTAAAGTAAATTAAGATTAGTTAAAGTATCATCACAAATTTTTAGAAAATAAAAAATTAAGTTCACAAATCTGATTTAAATTTGTTATTAAATCATGTCATATTCGTAGGGAGAAAGAAAAGAAGGCTATTCAGAAAGCATAGAAATTACACCACAAATAATATTCATATAACTCAAATCCAAAGCACTAAACTTAAGAAACAATATATAAATACTTATCTAGAATGTAATCCAAGCAATCCTTTGAAGTTTCTCTGACTCCACAGACTCTAACAAGTCTTTGACTCCTGAATTCACACTAAACTCTTAATAAAATGAAGAAGAAGAAAAGAAGAAGACACTTTACTTAACAACTTTTAATTAATTATTTATTATTTAATTCTCCTCTTTCCCTTACTGTAGAATGGTCCTATATTTATAGATCTCCAGAAATGACCATAAGTTTCTTAAGACACCTCTTCAAATTCATCCACATTCAATGAATGTTCTAGAAAATAATTGTGGCACCTAGGGGCCAGAGTCTCTGCGCGAATGGACGCATCCCTTCACATTTAGGTCACACCTCTTTGTTTAATAACTGCTCTCCCGTCTCGATATTCATTGTATCTTTTTTATAACATGTGGGAAATTGTCCAGAGGCTTCTAGATTGGTTCGGAAGCATCAATAACCATCCAATAACCGTCTAAGAAATCTCTAGAATCAATCAGCCAAATCTAGCGCCTAGGTGTCAGATTTTGCGCCTAGGCGCCAGAATCACCCTCTTTGCATTTTTACTCCTTTTGGCTCATTTTTTGCTCCTTTTTAACTCTTTTTCATCATAAACTCATTTTTTTGTAACTGAAACCAAAACATAAAAAATATCTTTCATTAAGCGTAATATCCTTAAAATATTAATAAAAATTTGATATAAAATTCTAAGTAATTTTAAGGTGGATCAAATACTTCAAAGAAAAATTTGAAGAGAAAATAGAACAAGAAGATCTAAAAAACAAGACTCATAATGAGATAGAAGATGATTCTCATGAGACTGATAATGAAGAATAGAATATGTTCAGGAAAAATTTGAAATGCTTGATTCAACGGAACCTGAAAATAAAAATTTAATTCCATCTATTGTGAAACCTCCTGAACTTGAAATGAAAACTCTTCCAAAACATTTGAAGTGTTTATTTTTTAGGGGAATCATTAACATTACCAATTATCGTATCCTTTGATTTAAATGAGTTACAGGAATAAAAATTGCTGGATACGTTAAAGAAATATAAAAGAGCTTTTGGTTGAACTTTAGCTGATATCAAAGGAATTAGCCCTTCATTTGTATGCACAGAATTTTATTGGACAATGAACATAAACCTAGAGTTTATTCGCAAAGGAGACTGAACTCAATGATGAAAGAAGTAGTAAAGAAAGAAATTTTAAAGTGGTTAGATGTCAGAATCATATATCCCATTTTGGATAGGGCTTGGGTAAGTCTAATTCATTGTGTTCCTAAGAAAGGAGAAGTGACAGCTGACATAAATGAAAAGAATGAAATTATACCAACAAGGCAAGTCACTAGTTGGCGAATATGTATTGATTATAGGAAATTGAACGCAACCGCCATAAAAGATTACTTTACTTTACCTTTCCTAGACCAACTGTTAGACAGACCTGCTGGGCACAAGTATTATTGCTTTTTGGATGGATATACCAGTTATCACCAAATACCTATTGCTCCTGAGGATCAGGAGAAAACTACATTTACTAGTCCTTATGGAACCTTTGCTTTTAGAAGAATGCCCTTTGGATTATGTAATGCACCTGCAACATTTCGAAGATGTATGATGTCAATATTTAGCAATTTGATAGATGATGGAATAAAAGTGTTTATGAATGATTTCTTAGTATTTGGAGACTCATTTATGCATGCCTAAGTAACTTAAAAAAAGTTTTAGAGGTATGCGAAAGAACAAATTTAGTCCTAAACTGGGAAAAATGTCAATTTATGGTTGCAGGAGGAATTGTACTTGGGCATAAAATATCTGAATATAGCATGGAAGTAGATCCTGCAAAAATTCAAATTATAGAAAAATTACCACCTCCTACCACAGTGAGAGGGGTAAGAACCTTTTTAGGACATGCTGGATTCTACATGCATACATTAAAGATTTTTCAAAAATAACTAAGCCTTTACGCCAACTTTTAGAAAAAGATAAGAAGTTTGATTTTAACGAAGAATGTTTAAAATATTTCGACTCACTAAAAAAAAATTAATTGCTGCTCCTATAATAGTTTCACCTGATTGGGAGAAATCATTTGAATTAATGTGTGATGCGAGTGATTATGCTATTGAAGTTGTTTTAGGACAAAAGTATGAGAAAAATATTTAAAGTTATGTACTACGCTAGCAAAACTTTTACTGATACTCAAACTAATTACACTACTACGGAAAGAGATTTATTAGTTATAGTTTATGCCTTTGAAAAATTTAGATCATACTTAATTGGAACCAAATGTATAGTTCATACTGATTAGTCTGCTATTAATGACTTCTCACGCAAGGCATAATAAGTTTAATCGTGCTCCAAGCTATCCAAAAGGTTATGAGAAGGGTCCAAGGGCAGGGTCCCAGACACATCTTTTGAAACGTCTCGAGTTCATTCAAACTTACTATATTGCTTGATGATTCATCCCTATCATACTCTTATGCTCAATGAACTAATTATCTGATCATCCCTGAGAATGGGTTAATCATCCTTGATATTCTATTTATAAATTATGTGAGTGGGGCCTTTAGGGGCACATTGACTTATTAAGAAGCTTAGCTAATTTGATTTTAAAGTTGGGCTTGTAGTGTTTCAAATATGTTTACAATTATTTTTATCATCTTTTCTAATCATATTAGTCGAGTTTGATTAAGCCTAGCTCACTACCAAGCCCTTAATACTTAATGGGTATATTTGTAAATTTGGAAAAATTTAACTTATATGATTATGATTCTTATCAAAGTACTGAATTATCATCAAACCATCAATTAGGGTTTTTTATCATTAGATATTATCTTCCAAGGATGAAGCCCTTAACTCTGGGATCATTTAGTTTTGATTATCTTCCAAATTAAAATAATTAAAATTACAAATTTAACTTTTCTATGACAAAGTTGAGGTTAGTTTCTACCATTTAAATTTCTTGTATTTGAATCATCTAGACATGTCAATTTTGATCATTCATTACCCATTTCCCTTTATTTAGTCCTAAATATTTAATTAGGCTTAAACTCTTTAATTACAACTTTGCCCATTAAGGCCTATCACCTCATAATTTATTAAATTTAACTCAAATGACTTTGAAATATTTATGTTACCCCTCATGGGTCAATTAAAACATTAGAGGAGAAAATGTCATTTTTTTCTAATTTTAATTTGTTTTATATAATTATTTACATGTAAAATGGGGATTTTCAAAGATAATTCAATAAATTAATCAAAAATAAATTATTTATTCTTAGAAAAATTACTCGAGGTTCACCTAGACCATTGGACCACTTGGACCAAATTTCATGATTTTTTAAATTTTGGTTTAATTATTATAATTATTTTAAATTCTCTTGTATTAACTAAATATAAAATATTAATTAGGTTGAATATTAAGTTTGGTATTTTGCATAAATCTCTCTAAGGTCAGAAAACCTAGAGAAATAAATTTTATATTTTTTATTAAAATTTTTTAAGTGATAAATTAGGAAAAATCCATTTTTAAGCTTAAAATTATTTTGAGCCTTTTAAAATTAATATCTTCACTTAGGATATTAGGGAAATTATTTTAATGGTTCCCAAATGATCAAGATACCAAATGTGATATTTTGGTGGATTTTAATATTTTAGTGATTTTTGTGATTTTTAATTACTTTTAATAATTTTTAAAATTCAAAAATAAGCCTAAAAATGAAGTGCTTATTTTAATTACCATTTTATTTTTATTAAATTCTCCTGATCATAAGGAATTCCCAAAACAAATTTCATAATTTTCCAATTTATATATTAATTATTATATTTATTTTAATGCCAAAAATGTTATTTAACTTAGAAAATCAAATTAGTTGGTTAAATTAACTCCAAATGACTTGAAATTTTTTATAGGAGCTACTCTGACCCTAATCCACATTGGAGAATCAAAATAAAGTTATTTACATTTAAATTTTACCCATTTTATTTTTCTTTCATTTAGAGGTTTAATTACCATTAGGGAGATATGAGTTAAACCAAATTTATATTTTTTTCTTTAGTCCTCTAGTCACAGTGAACCTACCAAAATTTATTTTGCATTTTTCTGATTAAAATTTTAATTATTAAAACTTTTATACCAAAACAGAGGGGATTAGCTTAAAAATTAAGGATCTCTGGCTAGAGAAGCCCCTTGACCTTGGAAAAATCAGGGAAGATCCTTAACCACAAAGCCTTTATGCCCTCCAAACCTCATGCCATGGTGAAATTTCTAGAGCTAGTTGGGCCCTAAATATGATTTACTATATTTAATTAATTAAAAATATAATACAAATCAAATAAAACCCAAACCATTTTCATTGTTCTCCTCCGTTCACTAAGAAATAAGGTAATTTTCTTTTATTTTTAGGATTTTTCTACAGCAGTTATGGATTTTCCGAGGTCAAGGAATTAAAATAAATCAAAAATACCTTTAATTTTGTATTTAAACCACGCAGCGCTGAGTGGATTCTAGGCAGCTCTGAAGCCTCGCGTGTCGCTCTATTATTCGACGCCGCCTTCTGACTCAGCTGCCACGCTTCTGCACTTTATGTTTAGATCATCTGTTCGGCACGATCCTAGTCGTCCAGCCATTACTCGCGCGATCCAACGACTCTTGGTCATCGTCCCCAACTGACCTATCCAGTAAACCGTCCACCTTCTAACTCTAAGATCTCACCCTATACTCAACCAAATCACCTCGGGTTTGTTTCTATAGACTTATCTAACCTAAACGAACATATTCATATAGTTTATACAGTATGAAATACAGTATTCATGAATGGAGAGCAAAAATAGGCTCGAGTTAAAGTGAGAGCTCTATACCTTGGTCTGAGAGTGAAGGCCTCAATCAGAATAGTTCTATACCTTTGTAGTGTCCTCGCAAAGCTCCTGACAGTAGTAATTTGAGCTCGTATTAGGCCTACACTAGAGTTCGATCAGAGGGAAAATTCGGGTCTGAGGGAATTCTAGGTTGGAGAGGCTCTGCAATGGGGTTTCTATGGGGAATCTTCTTCGTTTGGTGAGGGGATGGTGAGGGGAAAATTAATGTGGAGCTTGGTGTAATGTAGGGTTGTGACAGTGAGTGTCCTGGTTTTGGCTGATTTTGAGCTCAAAAATTGAGCTCAGGTAGTGGAGGAGACGGATGGGAAATGGTTGGGTTGAGCTTAGGAAGGCTGGGAGAGGCTGTGGAGGCAGTTGGATAGAGTTTTCCCTAGGTTCTGTGTGTTCTCCTTAATTGGTCGTGAAGGGTGGTGGCTTAAATAGCCATGGCTATGGGGAAGCTCAGGCTTTACTGGTGGGTGCACTTACCTGCTTATGTGGAAGGCAGTAAAGCTCCAGTGACCAATTAGGATTGGACACATGGGATGGGTGATTTTGGATTTGATTTGGTGTGAGGTGGCTCTCAATTTTGGCTCCTCCGGCGACTAGGCCGGCCGACCAGGGTGGTGCTTAAGCTAGGGTGGTCAGGTGATCCAATGAGCAAGCCTTAATGATGATTGGGAAGAGATCTCCTTTGGTTTAGCCATAAATGGGATGAAATCCTCTAATTTAGGGGACTTTTGGTCCATGGCTCAACTAGGTTGGGCTAGGTGGACCTAGACCAGTCCCCTGGGGTCTAAATGGTGGCTGTGGTGTACTTGGGTTGGTCACATTTAGCTTGATTTGATCACATTGGGTCATAGGTTCAAATTGGAATACTTGGGTTCAAGTTGGGTTAGGTTGGGTTCAATCTTGGGTTAGGTCCAATTAATTGTTCAAAATGATGTGCATGATTGTCACAAATGTTTTAGAAGAGGATTGTAGTAGTTTTGAGTTAGTTTGGAAGGTGAATTTGGTGGGATTTGGGCATTTGGTCAATTTGGGATAACATGGATTAGGCTAGAGCTTGGCTAGGGTTCAATTGGTGGTTCAAATTGATGTAGGTGATTGTCATGAAGGGTTTTGGATAGAAATTGGGTGAAAATTTTAGGTTCAATTTAGTGGATTTTGGGCATGTGACACATTTGGGGAAAATTTGGGGATTTTGACTTGGGTTGGATTTGGGTGAGGTTTGGGCTCAAATGTGGGTCAATTGATGGATCAATTTGGTGTGTAGTAAAGTTATGAAGAGTTTGGAATTCAATTTATAGGAAATCAACTTGGCTAAGGGGTTCAGTTTGGGTGATTTAGGTCATATGGTCAAAATTGGGGCTTTTGATTTGGATTGAAATTTAGTTTGAAATTGGGTCAAATTGGACTTGGATTTTGTTTGAATTGAGATTAGGCATGGTGAATATGAAAGTTACAATTCTTTAAGGTTAAAAGTTGCCTCCTATATGAGTGACAACCTATTTTAATATACTGGAAAAGCCAAATATTTATTGTCAGCTTTCGATTTAATGCAGGTTATCTCAAGCTTTACGTTAGTAGCATTGACGTAAAATTATTATAAGTGAATAAGTAAGAGGAACAAAGATGATTTATAAGTCCACGCATTGACTCAATGTTGCAGCAAAAATCTGACATTCATTTGTCATTTAATACAAAAGCATTTTTCTATTTTTAAAATATTTACTTAAGAGTTTTATATTACCAAACTTAAATGTTACATTTTTAAAATGCTTAATCTATTATAATAAAATAATACATTATCTTTACTTACTATATGGATTACGTAAAGTTATTCAACATCCATATTTCTCTACACAATAACATAGAACTAAATCTTAAAGTTACATAATTTTCTACATGATACCCATTAATGTGTTTTTTATTAGTCATCTCCAACAACAGGATGCGAATTCACGCTCGATCCACTATCATTTGTTCATTTTTTTTTTTCTCAGTTATATCATTTAATAGAATTTAGTGTTTCAAAATTGAACCAACGGACCAACTTGACTAGAAGTTGACTTCAAAAATTCTGGTTCAAGTTGAAACAAATTATTTTTGAACCTGGTTTGGGTTAAGAATGCTAACACATTTAATTTTTTGGGTTGTGTTTGGGTTTACCCTCAACCCAAAATTCACACAAAACTGGCCTGCAAACTCAAAATAGATTCAAAATTGACCGCTGCCGAAATTGGCCCAAGATTGACTCAAAATTGACTAGAATTTGACCCAAATAACTATTGTCTTATTTTAAATGGAGTATATAAGTCAGGATGAAGGTAGTAGATTGAAAGTGGGTCAAGTTCTAGTTGAACTTGATGAATTTTTTAATATTTGGATGAGTTTTGGGTCAAGTAACTTTGGGTCGGGTTAATTTCAAGCAAACTCAAACCAAAAACACAAACTCAATTTGACACCCCTAATTGAATGTGCACTTTAATTGATAATTATTTGGTTCATTTGTACAATTTGTGACTGATTATCATACAAGAGTATGTTATCGTTTAGACTGTAAAGATTATTTAACTGATGATTTTATTAGTTAAATGGGAGAGTATGTCAATTTTTTATTTTTATAAATTGAGAGTATATCATTAAATAAAATCAATATCCCATGTCATTAATGTGGAAAAAATAATTTTCATATATGTGATGGTGTTATACTTAATCTATAGCAAAAAGAATTCACACCAAACTATTAAATTTAGTACGCACAAATGTGGTTCATTTAAAGGAGACGCTTACAAAAGTCAATGTCAACAAATGAACATTATTCCAATTTAAATATGGTTAAGATACAAGTGGTCCATTATTATTTTAAAAACATGATGTTGCCAAAAATTCTTCACAAATAAAAGAATCATAAAATAAAAAAGCTATAAATTTCTATAGTCTAATAGCACATGATGAAAAACCAATATATGAAGGTCAAAATTATCAGTATGCGCATACTAATGTGTCAAAAGCTTGTTATGATCATAATCTCTCATCTATTAAATCATTATTGCTGAAAATGAGGTTTAAAAGATAATACGTATCTAACTAAAATATGATGAACAAGATTGATTTGAAGGTTTAAAAAGTTATACTTGCATGAAAAATTGCATGGTATTTTATTATAAAAATGTTGTGGGAAAATCGATTTGGCTAGAAGAAAAAATCAAAGAACACAAACAATCACAAGAAGGAACACAAAGCAATTTACGTGGTTCGATTCAAATGGATCTACATCCACGGGAGGGAAACGATCATCAATATCACTAATACAAGCGCAAGAGATATCAGATAGACTTTTACAAGATGAGCCCTCATCTTCATGGCCTCACTCTTGCTCCCAAGACCCTTCAAGATGCTCTCCTCATCTTCCTCCAAAGCTAACCTCACTCTCTTCAATTCTTGGACAGAATTTTTCCTCACTTGTCTCTCATAAAAATCCCATAGCCTAAGCCTCACCCACCCTCATCTATTTATAATAGAAGGAGCCTAAAACAAGAGGCTTAAAGGATAGGCAATAATACAAAAAAGCCCCTTTGCATTTAGTGTAACATGAATTGTGAGTCACTATTAACAAAAAATAATAAAGAAAAAAGTGGGGACTTAAGAGTGCAATAAATTTGATCATTCTCAATGTAAGCTAAAAATTACTTGGGTTCGATACAGACTTTCCATATATGGTGCTCAGTTGTTTACCATTAACTTTATGACTTTGAAGGTTTCTTATTTTTTAGAAAACGATTGAAAATGTAATTTGGTTTGTTAAAAAAAATTATAAAAAAATGCTAACACATCCTTTTAAAGAAGAAGAGTTAAAATAAGAATTATTGGGTAGATGGCACATGATAAGAGAGAGAGAGAGACATGGCGGGTCATCCAATTAGGGTAAGAGTGGGCCCTTTGATAGAGAAGCAAGTGAGGTTCATCACAACCCTTACATTCCTGAGATTGTTCAAAATTAATAAATCAATTTTTAATTTTTTATTATAATTGATCCGATAATGATTGTTACTGTAAATACTAAACTTTAATATCTACTTAATGAATAAGGGCATAACCTCTTTTTAATTTTGAAATTACTTGTTCATAAATGATTGATAAAATTAACCTCTATTTTAGCTATATATGGAATAACCTCTTTTTCATTTTGAAATTACTTGTTCATAAATGATTGATAAAATTAACCTCTATATATGGTGCTCAACTGTTTACCATTAACTTTATGACTTCGAAGGTTGCTTATTTTTTAGAAAACGATTGAAAATGTAATTTGATTTGTTAAAAAAATTATAAAAAAATGCTAACACATCCTTTTAAAGAAGAAGAGTTAAAATAAGAATTATTGGGAGATGGCACATGATAAGAGAGAGAGAGACTTTGCAGGCCAATTTGGGTAAGAGTGGGCCCTTTGATAGAGAAGCAAGTGAGGTTCATCACAACCCTTACATTCCTCAGATTGTTCAAAATTAATAAGTCTATTTTTAATTTTTTATTATAATTGATCCGATAATGATTGTTATGGTAAATACTAAATAACTTTAATATATACTTAATGAATAAGGGAATATCCTCTTTTCATTTTGAAATTATTTGTTCATAAATGATTGATAAAATTAACCTCTATTATAGCTTGATTACGATTACCTATGCTTTAGTGAAGAACCTGATCGCTATTTTTGCATGTTAATAATTTTTGAAATAACCCACATCACACCATAGTAAGAAGCTTCTACTGTGGTTATAGTAAGATTTAATTTATTATAAATAAAAGATTATTTTTATTATATTATAATTTTTTTTTTAGTCCATCAAGGCCACTCTCATAAGCACTCTATAGAACTATTGCTCTGAGGGATGCATGCAAGAAGGCATTAATAAAGCCTTATAAAAATTAATATAGACCAAACTAGTAATACTAAAGGTTATAGGTGATGATGAATGAATGTTGTAATTTAGCATGGACCCATCCTCCATTGGATTATTGAGAATGGTAGATGTTCTTGAGAATGGCTACTACCACCTACTCACTCATTGCTAAGAGGAATGGTATGGTATTCATATGTATTAAATTTCACTGTATTTTAAACATTCAAATATTTTAAAAATAGCTTATTTTACTTCCTAATAAATTTAATTTTAGTGAATGTACTTAAAAAGATAATCAATAAAATAAAGGTCTTCTAGATGACACATAATTATAAAGTGATAGATATATTTATTGATGCATGATAACATGCCTGTTCTTTTTTTTTTTTTTCTTTTTTTTGGCAAAAAAGCTCCACTAGAAGGGTACATAATGTACTCTACATAGTGGAGCAGATTCATACAGGATTGTTGTAGTATTACATTATCATTATTGTCATTAATTTAAATGTATAAAAATAGTTAAAATTTCTATCATATTTATACAAGTAAAATTGGAGGTGACTATCATATTAGAATATGATGTGAAGGATGCTCTGCTCGGTACGAGTGTGGTGTATAAATGAAGATGATAAGAGGATTAACCAAAAGACCATATGTATGATTTTCAAGGTCATTTAGAGGACATAAATTTGTACTAATCGACCATATAACGATCTAAGGGATGCCAATATTGTGAGCAACAGCTTATAATGTGTTGAAGGAGCTTTAATAGCCTTATGCTCTATAGAGTGCTCAAGCTTATGATTAATGATTTTTACACTTTAACTTTCGACATCCATTTTTTGCAATAAATTTATATCCTAAATATTTTTGTAACAAAATGCTGTCAAAAAAACCTTCACAATGAACTATTTTATGACTATATTTTATGATAAGTATGTTAATCACAAAATATGCTTTGTGAGGCTTCTATATTTGTTACGAAATAGCTGTTATTATTTTATTATTAAAAAATTGACATAATTTTTCAGTTATCAGCAGTTAGGAGTTTAAACGAGCCTAACACGAGCTCGCAGTTAGGAGTGTAAACGAGCCAAACACGAGCTCGTCTATATTTCAAGCTTAAAATTTGCGTTCATATTTGGTTCGTATACTTAGAGAGCCAAACGAGCCGTTCACGAATAAAGTTGTTTTGACAACCCTAATCACTACCCATAAAGTGTTAGAATTGGGACAACATTTAAAAATTATTGTTTATATTAAAATATCATTTGAATCTAATTTAATAATTTTTATTCTATTTTCTTAATTAATACTAAATCTTTGTAGCCTTGTAGTCAATTAAATTGTTTTAATAATACTACTCATCAAGATATATATAATTGATGAGTAATATTCCGAGCCAAAACAAGCCGAACAAAAACGAATAAATATTTGTTCGTGTTCAGCTCGTTAATTTGACGAACGAGCCGAACACGAGCTATCCGTGAACAACGAGTAATGTTGCCAGCCCTATCAGTAGTACATATTATTTTAATGACGTGCGCTTGAGACGTCATTGATTTTTTCCTTTTTAAGACATGCTGATAATGTCACATGATTGATGTGAGTAAATAGTAGATATTTTAATAATATAAAGTACGTCATAGATAATGCTCAACTCCAACAGGTAATCTCGATGCCTTGTTTGCCACAACTTCCACTGGCGTACCAACCTTTTTAAGTGGAAATAGAATGGGAAGTGTGTGTGCGCGCTTGAAAGACATGTCGGGAGAGTTAGGGGAGAAGTGAGAGGAAGAGGGAATTCAAGAGTTTCAGACAATCTTATAGTGTCAAGGGGTATGAAGAGTGAGGATCCTCAACTAAAAAAAAATCAAAAAATGTCTTTATTGATATAATGACTTCTTATATATAGGGGTCTCAGAATACAATTACTTACAAGGAAATGTCAGTTAATATAATTGAGTGGGTGGTTGAATCGATGCATCTGTAGAAAAAAAGACTTCAAGGTAACGAAAATAAAAATTGTCATTGATTGCTCGTTTGATATTTAAGGTTGACCAACTGTGTCGGTTGATCGTCAATTGTTTAGGTCGGTGAACTGCACAAGCCAAATATATCTTTTTCAAGGATACTTTGAGCTTGACAGAGATGCATGTCCACTTGACTATGTTTTCCTATTTGATAGTGCTGTCGGTCGACACTCAATATTGGTCGGTTCTATTAGAAATTCGGTCAATTGACTGCCGGTGAAATGTGTTACCCACCTCGGAACTTCATTTGTACACCATTGTTTATGGTCGTTCGATTCCGTCAATATTCGTGCTAACATATTTGTCATATATATATATATATATATATATATATATATATATATATATATGTTCTCGATTATCTTGCTCCTTGATGGAGATCACTACGATAAGGGCTGAAAAATTTAAAAACTATGATTGGCACAGAAACCAAGAAAATTAACTTAACAATAAATCCTCCTTTGTTTCTCGTGCCCATCAAAGAGTATAAATAAGGGTATGAGGTTCGACTTGTGACATTTCATTCATGTTATTCTGGCGTTTTTCAATCAACTCTAAGGTCGACGGTTTGAGCAAAGAAAGACATGGTCCAGCTCCTAGCTTTAGGAGGCTCTCGACTTTCGTGCATCTTCTACAGTGGAAAAGAATAAGAAAAATGTCATTAAGAAAAAGAAGCGGGCTAACACCCGTACCTGAGTTGGTCGAACAGGTTGTCTCTTCTAAGAGCTCTGATGCTTGGCCGTTGAAGGAGACATCGGCGATGTACCCTTCTTTGGCCCCTAGTCCGAGTGTTGGTGCAGCTGCTGAGGAAAGTGAGTGAATCCTCCTTCTGGTGAGGGTGGTCAAGAGGGCTTGAAAGAAAAGCTGATCGCTAACTCTCCCCCGCCTCCTTTGCCAAGAAAGGACAGAGATGCCCAAGCTCAAGGAGCAGAAGAATTTATGAACCTTTCTTAAATAAATAGAATTTTGGGTATGTAAAAGTATTTCTTTCGACAATTTTTTAATTATCATTTGACAACATTCTTAATGCAGAAGAGTCGATCACTTTGGAGACTCACACTGATTGTGATTTGTCTAAGAACGCGGTTGATTTTGCCCAGATGGTCGCGGCTGTGCCTTTTAAGATCTTGCGTCCCCTCCTACGGCCGACCAGATCTTATGGTCGTCAATCATCCACTTCAGCGGTTCCCAGCAATGTAGGGCTGTCAAAATGGCTCGCTATTCTCGAACAGCTCAAATTCGGCTCGTTAAGAAGCTCTTGTTCGGCTCTTTCGCTAAATTAATGAGCCGAACACGAACAAATATTTTTTAGTTTGTGTTCGGCTCGTTTTGGCTCGAAATACTACCATCAATATATATATATATTGATGAGGAGTATTTTTAAAAAATTTAATTGACTATAAGGCTACAAAGATTTATAATCAGTTAAAAGTATTAATTAAGAAAATATAATAAAATTTATTAAATTAGATTCCAATGATGTTTTAATATAAACAATAATTTTTAAATCTTGCCCCAGCCCTTAACATCTTATGGCTACGTGATTAGGGTTGTCAAAACGACTCTTTGTTCATGAACAGCTTGTGTTCTGCTCGTTTGCTAAACGAGCAGAACATGAACACACTTTTGGAGCTTGAAATATAAACGAGCCGAACACGAGCTGAGCCTAAGCTCGCTCGTGTTCATCTCATTTACACCCTCACTCAACAGGAGCAACTGAACCTTTGATTCAATGGAGAGTCATATGAGGGAGATGGCCGCCCTTTGACCTAAGCAGCTGAAAATCCTACTGAAATGCCCACGCCTGAATGGTTGGTTCATTGCAATCAACTAGAGGCAGAAGTCGGTGTGCTTCACCAAAGCTCAGCCGACATTACCAAGCTGGAGGGTTAGATTGTGTCAATCCAATGTTCTATGAGCGATGTGCGCGCTGAGTTAGGATCCATCTGTGAGTCGACTGTTCTGAGTAGATTTCGTCAAGACGTCGACTGAAATGAGCAGATTAGGTATGGTGGAGAGTTAGTTTTTCGAATGATGTTTCAGAAAGAAAATGCCTCGACTGAGGCGATGGAAGACCATTTATAATTTTTTTCATTCGAAATCTGTAATTATATTATTTGAAATAAAATAATATTTAATTAAATATGAAATGAGGTTTGGTGTGACCTTTCATTGTGTGATGCCTCAATTTACGTGTCTGCCCTATAAATAAGGGCAAAAGTTTGCTTTTTACCCTTTAAGCTTTTTAATTTCCTTCTTCTCGCCTTTAGCTCTTATTTCTTTCTTTCGTCTTTCGGTCGTTCCCTTGCTTAGTGATGTGATGGCTCCTAAGTCTTCCCAAACTTCGAATTTATGAGTAGAGGATCTGAAGGAGATGCAGAGGTTGTACATCTCTGACGACAGTATCATTCTTAGAACAATGTGGGAGTCTAAGTGCCCAAAGGACTACATCGGGACTAACCTAGTCTTCTACCAAGATCAATTCAAGTAAGGCCTCCGACTACCCCTGTGTTCTGAGGTTCAGAGCGTTTTTTAATAAGTATAGAGTTATTCCAGCGCAAATCCTACCAAACTTCATCGCCACAATCATGACCTTCGTCATTTTCTGTCGTTGAGAAACTATTCATTGATCGATTGACTTATTAGCAATTTTTACTCATTCAAGGTCGACAAGGATGGTTTTGTTATGTTTTCAGTTGGAAACAAACTTTAATTGCTTGGAGTTGAAAATAAAGTAAAAGAGTAGAGGAAGCATTTCGTAGTCGGTTCCTACTCCGACAATTGGGGAATTCTAACCAAATCAACAGACACAACGGGGGCAAATTAAAGTACCTTCTGAAGGATTTGCATGTCATCGAGGCAGTGCTGAACAATCTATAGCTAGCCTCAGATGTTGTTCAGGTCGCCCAAGCAAAGTCGATGAGAGAGAAATTTATCGTCAAACAACAAAAGCTAAAACTTCCCCCCAACAACAAGTGATCTCATAGAATGTATTATTTTAGAAAGCCTGTCCCCTAGTGTTGTTTCCTCTGTGATGACCAACACCAACAGTGTGAAATTTATAACTTCTTGTTCTAAGACCACGGTCATTATTCATAATATTGTGATCGATGTGGTAACCATTATTGCTCCATCTTATCCGATTGGTGTAGGAAAAGAGGGGGAAGAAGCTTTTCATTGATGAGGGAGTTTCCGAAGGAGTCAAGGCTTCTAGTACTTCAACTCGTTAATCCAATCAACCAAATACATCGCAACAGTCTGAACTTCTGTTAATTGTCATTGTTCCACTCGACTCTTGGCTACCAGGTTCGTCCTTTGATTTAACAGAAAGGACTAAGCCCACCTGTCAGTTCCTCTCCAGATCAAGATACGAGGCATCTTGCAGCTCCGAACCCTCCCAGTTTCTGAAGGAGATCCATCTCGTAAGTCGGGTGGATACTTCAAAAGAACGGTACCCCAATTATAATGAGACTGTCGGGTTCCCATTCTACTTTTTTGGAGTTAGCCTGGTATGATAACCTCGCTTGGGATTTGAAGGAGTTGAGCCATTCAAAGATCGTTCAACATACGGTCAGGTTCAACCTGATAACGGTACAAACTGCCCATCTTCAGGGTCTGGTGCTGAGCAAATCAGATAATTCTCTGACCGAGATGAATAAGAGAATTGCCTCACTGTAAGCCGATCAGCCGAATTAAGGACAATGAAAAACTCTTTTGGCTGAAGCTTAAAGGTTATGTCGTGGAGAAAAAAAAGTCGATTGGAATGTTGGAGGCCCTTATGAAAGAACATGATAAACTTAAAGAGAATATGGCTTCGTCCATTCTGATGGAAGAGTGCATGGTGAAGTTAGCAAAACAATTCCTGCATGGCATAGTTTGAGCAGTTGAAAAGATTATTCACCGCGGTTTGATTGACGCAAAGTAGCCGGATGAATTTTCTACACTTGTTCTCGACAAAGATTCCTCAAAGGAGTATGTTGAGGAAAGTGGCAGCAATGAAGATCGCTCGGCTACTTGTTGACCTCTCCTACACTTAACAAAAATCTATGCCATTTTTTTATGGTTAGTCGAGAGGAAATTAATATAAACAATTGTAACTGTTTCAGTGTAAATATAAAAAAAATTGACATTTCTGTGCTTGTTTATGATTTCCGTGTTAAATCTGTGGTTATCGGTTATTTACTCAACTCAAAAGAGAGTCGGTCAATTTTTCTCCTCATTCTTTTTAATCGATAGACATACTTCGTTCAAATAGTTCAATTGGATTATCACCCCTGGAGAGAATCACATCTGGGATGACTTTTATAAAATACTACAGATCTTGTCGCTGGTATATATTGAATCGCCTTCAGAGGTTAATTTCGAACTTAAATAGTAAATATTCACATTGATTGACTATTAACTTTAACAAATCAATTGAATATGATTCATTTTGATCAATTAAGAAAACTTAATTTTCTCTTCTTCTTTTTTATCGATCGAGTAATTTACATCAATTGGTTGCTCCTACACAAACATGTCATCACTGACCCTCATCGCGATCGATCAACTGGATCTGAGTCTTGGCCAAGTTTACTCTTACACTAAGCACAGATCTCATCGTTACCTGTGAGGGTAACTTCTAGAGTTTGTTTCCAGGATGATTTACACTTAGACTCATTCGCGAACCTTGTCTCTAGCGAGCAGAGAACCATCTCCAGAAACCTGATGTTCTCAATCTTGGGGATTCGTGCTCTCAACTCAAAGGCAATGTAAAAGAATCAATCAACCTATCATAGCCAATTGTTTTGTAATTCATACATTTTCACTCGATCAATTTGAGTTCCCCGAACATTGAAAAACAACGATCAAACCTAACGATAATACCATTGGCGTTGTTTTATCTTTTCTCGTAACCAGTGGTAGGCCTTTTTAAAGATTGCTTTAATTGTGATCTAATTTTTTTTTCCTTCCTTTTTGAGAAACTGGTCGCTGTGCTGAACTACCACAGTGTCCAGCAATCATGTCATGGTATCAATCTGTCTAGTCATGGTGAGCCCTAAGCAGGCTTTTGTTGGACGAATCTTGTTGGCATTATTGACCCTCCCTCCTATTAAAAAAAGGGGAGGGGCATCTGGCATTTGTGCTCATATCCAAAATAAGTTAGCGGGTTAGTAAATAATGTGAGAATTTTATTAGCAATGTGGAGCCGAAGGTGAAGTCGACTCATCATCGACAGGAGTGATGGACCTTGTGAGGGCCAAGCATTAACTCTACTTATTTCTTTGAGTCAAGTGTCGAAGGAGGGGACTATCTCTGAGTCAGATGTCGAACGCGATATAGTCAGGAACCGACACTTGCGGGAAGTTCTCTTCGCAAGCGGATGTGGTAACCCTGGGGAAAGGTTGTTCTGAGCACACGTTCCGAGGGAACACAATACAACCA
Source organism: Papilionanthe hookeriana x Papilionanthe teres (assembly GCA_022702705.1). Taxonomy (NCBI): domain Eukaryota; kingdom Viridiplantae; phylum Streptophyta; class Magnoliopsida; order Asparagales; family Orchidaceae; genus Papilionanthe; species Papilionanthe hookeriana x Papilionanthe teres. The sequence goes on from CM040426.1 coordinate 26,572,131, forward strand.
TTTGAAGGTTGCTACCAGGATTAGAGTTGACTACTTAGCGCTAGTTGCACCGGAGTGGGACTTGGAAGGCCACCTGACAGTTTCATCCTCCCTCTTTCTATCGTCTTCCAGAGGAAAATATGAAAATGTGAAGACGGGGAGGGTAACAAGAGCCCTTGGCGAGGGCCCGTCGACTGAGTTCCAATAATGCTTTCTTTTTCGTCTCAAAAGAATGTTCTTATCTTATAAGATTTGTAAAGGGTTTGTCTTTTGTGTTTATTATTGTCTATATATTTTGTACCTATCAATTAAGATAAATAAAATGTTTAGTTCTTATTCTATTGCGAACGCTTTTTTTTACTAGTTGTTTGTGTGCTCGAGTGGCTTGCATTGTTGTATTATGTCGTTTAGTTTTTTGCTCAATCAACACTAGCTCGACAAGCATTAAAAACAATCGTCAAGTGCCATCTGATGAGAAAAAGCTTCACGAGCACTAAAAATCGACAATTGTCATTCATTCGATCAGATCAAGTTCCTGGAGTGTCGTAGAGACCTAGGTATTATTTGAGTAGAATTGGTTAATTATAATTTTCATTGTATCAATAGAATTTACAAGTTGGTAAAGACACTTCCTTTTATATATACACAAGAAAATTTTTTAAGGAAAAAATTTCTTCCAAGTCATCCCCGCTCCAGGTCCGATAGAGTTCTTTTCTGGCAAATTTCTTTAGCCTATAAGCTTTCGGAGAGACCCGTCGGCTAATCACGTATGGTCTAGTTTGCTAACTGCTTGCCCATGAGTGGCTAGGTCGACCTTGTTTAACACCAAATCTCCTGGAGCCAACATCTTCTATCAGAGATGTTTGTTGAAGTTCCAAGCGATTCATCTTTTCATCTCTTCCTACCGGAGAGCTGAGTCTATTCGTTGCCCTTGATGTTTGCTTCCTGTCATTCGACCAGATCCGTGAATGACAAGGTTGTGATGACCCTTCGACTGTGGTTTTCGTACTCGACCGGCAACATTACATCCATTCCATGGGTCTACATGAATAATGTCTAACTAGTCGCTGATGAGGGTGTCGTTTGAATTGGCCACAAATACTAACAGTAGTAAGTCTGTCTAATTTCTTTTAGCCCCTTTGAGTTTCTTCCTCAGCAAGTTCAGAATGATCTTACTAGCCTCTTCAGTCTGCCCACTCGTTTGAGGATGATAAACTGATGCAAACTTTAGACAATCCCCTGACTTGTAAAAAATCCTTCCACTTGTTTATTTGAAAATTGTGTTCCATTGTCAGTATTGACAACTAATGACAATCCGTATCTGCAGATGAGATCAGACCGAATGAAATTTTGAATCACCTCCGCAGAGACTCAAGCGAGTAGTTTAGCTTTGATCCACTTTAGAAAATAGTTGACTGCTATGTTGACCTCAATTTTGGTGAGGTCTGATCTCTCTCTTCGTAGTGCTTAGGATCTAGCCATAGGTTTTCCCTTTCACTATCCTAGAGGACTAGAAATGGGACCCACCACTTAAAAATTCAAACACTTCTTGACTCCCTTCAAACCCCATAATTTTGATTGTAAAACCCCAGGCCACTTGACGGGTTAAGATCAAATGTGGAGGTTTAAAGGATGAGTTCCTATAGGACTCTTTAGCCTTAGGATTACCCAGGGTGGTTTGGTCCTGGTGAGGGTAAGCTTGCACAAAACACACTCTCACACAATTCTAAACCCTAAAAATACATTCACCAAACTCGACTCCCTGACTCATGTAGGTGATTCATATGAATGAACCTTAACCCCTAAGCCCCTGGCTAAGAGGGTTAGGAACAACGTATTGAGTGCCTAAAATGAGTCCTCTCATGGCTCTTGTGAGCTCAATATGGCTTCATGGCTCAACCAAATGGTTTCATTTCACTCGCACCTAATAAATCTTCATTTTTCTCAGATTTCAATTTTTTGACCCCCGGGACCCTAAACCCACCAAACCTACCCCAAATTGCCCAAATTGCCCCTACAACACCAAAACTCTCCAAAATTTCCCAAAATTTACCCAAAATTTCCAAAAAATCCTAAAAAATATTTTGAAACAATTCTCACCTCTTAAACCCACCAAAATACCCCAATACCCTCGAAATAACCTCCAAATACCCAAAATACCCTTTTAGCCCAAAAATCCAAAAATTCCAAAAATTCCTAGAAAATTCCAGAAAATCTCAAATATTCCCAATTTCATTTTGTTAAACTACACTATAGGGCAATTTTGTCAATTTAGCCCACATTTACCAAGACCCCCAATTTAACCCTTTTTAAACTTAAGTGGACCCAATGTTCAACCAAATCACTCCAATTGACCTCAATTTTGATCCAATTCAATTCTAAACTTCAATTAAACATCCTCAATATCAATTTAAACCAAATCTAAACCCAATTTTATCAACATGTGGATCCATTTTCAATTTGAAGCGTAAAGCCCAATTTTGGCCCATGACCTAAACTTGCCCCAAACCAACCCAACTCAACTCCAATTAGCCCCAAATCTTTTCTAAAACCTTCCTAACATCCCCACAAACAAAACACTAACTTGATTTTCCCCAAATTTGAACCCAAACTTCACCCAAGCTTAACTTAAGCCAAAATTCCCTAAATTGGCCTAGACCAATCATGAACCCAAATAAGCCCAATTCCCAAAATCAAGACCCAACCAAAATTGAAAACTCTTTGTTACACCTCCATAAACATTTTACAACATTAATTTTACATCAAAACCAACATTAGCCCAATCTTAGCCCAAGTTAGCCTAATTAGACCTATTTTGACCTTATTATTAAAAAGCCCAAATTAAATCCAATTCAACTCCAAATGACACCAAAGCTTTTCTAAAATTTTCATGACACATCCCTAAACTAAATACAACATTTATTTGACACAATATTTTACAAAATTGTTTTCCTAAAATTCATTGACATATTAAAAGCCCATTTTTCATTAAACGTAAAAAGCCGAAAAGTGGCTCCAAAGCCCACATGTCAATTTCTTCTCATCACCCCTTTAATTGATATCATTCCTAAGTTTTTAATTCATGATAAAATAATTCCAAATCAAGCCTCATGCCAAAATCATCACTAAATGCCAAAATTTCTAAGACCTACTTCTATGAAACTAAGACAAGCCATGAACAAGCCATGAGCAAGCCATGGAACTTTGTGTCAAGCCACATGAAGCCATGTGAGCCCTTTCCACCTCACCATGCCATTAATGACAAAAGAGGGAGTTTCTTTCTTAAACCTTCACTAAACCTTTTTAACCCCATTCATGTTACACTTTAACCAAGCTTAGCGACATCACCTTGGATGGGGACTTCACCACCCTTTCCTAGCCGACCCAAGTGACTCTCCCTCAGCCCAAGGTCAAGCCTTAGGGGGTGCACCAAGCCCCAAAACATGACTTGACCCATTTAAGCCCAAAAGAACCACTTCTCCCATTCCATTTAAATCAAGTCCTTTACACATGGCCAATGCTAATTGTTTGCACCAATCCCCAAGCCTGACTCCCCTGACCATGAGGGTGACCTAACTCTAGCCGGCCAGCCACAACAGCCGCCGGAAACCACCAGGCCGGGAGCCTTATTTGGATTCAAAAAATTCAAACTTGCTTGCTGAGCTATCCTAAACCTAATGGCCATCATGGCTGTTCTTCTTCTCCCCAAGGCAGCAGATCCCAGCCTCCAAACCCCCCTTGGAAGCCCTCTAGCCATGCCTATTTAAACACCATAACCTCACGGCCGAAAGAGGTGCTGAAACAAACCTTACCAAAACTCTTCTAAAATCACTCCATACCCTTCTCCTAACATAAAGCACTTGAGCCCCACTGAAATCTAGCCCTAAAACCTCATCTGTTAGCTCAATTTCTGAGTTTAATTTTGAGCCCAAAACCAGGACACTTAACCACAGTGAGTCAATCTTCAAATTGATCGACCCTACACCTTCACCAGACCAAGAGAAGAAGTTACCCAGCAAAAGCCCCCTCACCAAGCCAGCCATTACTTCTATCGGCCAAGCTTTGAAATCGGGCTTGGTGGAAATCGGGTCTAGAAATTTCACCAGGACCAGAGGCTTCATCCCTAGGCTCCCCAGCTCCAACGAACGTGCCAAGCCCCTCTGATTGAAGCTTCACTTCTCAGAGCCAAGGTATGGAACTCCTCCTTCCCGAGAGCTTCTTTCGATTCTCCATTTTGTTTGCCATATAGATTTGTAGCTCTCGTTTAGACGAACACATAGGATCAAATTTCATGTAAATTGGTTAAGAAATGAGGGAGATCTTAGGGTTTTAGTGTGGACGTCTCTCGGGACACACCAGTCGTAGATGATGACCAGGAACCCTCAGATCACGCGTGTATCGAATGGACGATCCAGATTGCATCGGACGGAGGCATGGAGCGGAACCGCGGAGCCACGTGGCGCTGAGGTGGAAGGCGGCGTCGAATGAAAGAGCGCCGCGTGGAGTTTCAAAGCTACAGAGGATGACACGGCGCCGACGTGATTAAGTAGGAAATTAAGGTATTTTTAAATTATTTAAATGCCCTGAACTTCAAAAATTCATATCTTTGCATAGAAAAATCACAAAATTAAAATAAAAATACCCTCTTGCTCAGTGAACAGAGGAGAATAATGTGGAAAGGGAATTAAGTTAATTTGTTGAGTCTATGATTTTTTAATAATTTAAATGCTCTCTGTGATGTTTTAATTCTCCGTTTGCATACATAATTCATCATGGCATGAGACCATAGGGCTTTTGTAGCCTTTGTTCTTGGGAACATTTCCTGAATTTTTCAAGACCAGAGGCCATCTCTATGGCAAGTTATTGATTTTCCATGTTTATGTGTCTGTTTTGGTATTTTAATTCCAATAATTAGCATGTTATTTAGAAAATTCTAGGAAAATTAGGAGAAATATCTTAGGACCAGAGGACCCTAGGAAAATTATGGTTTGATTTAATTCCTTAAAAATAACCCTAATTAGCCTAAACACTCAAAACGGTTCTTTAATTAATTAGGAGTAACCACACCACAAAATCATTTGAAAATAATTCTCCACTGTCACTTAGGATGTAGAGAACCTCACATAAAAATTTTAAGTCATTTGGAAATAATTTAAGCCATTAAATGAATTAATTAAGTGACATAGCCATTTTAAAATAAAAAAATTCATAAAACCCAAAATACACTTTAAAAATTCACCAAATTGGTTTTGGGGCTTCTCTGATATCAGACGAGTCTAATAAAATTAAAATTGGAATTTTCTAAAAATTTTCATTTTTAACCCTATTTTAATATTTTAATAATTAAAAAATAAAAAAAAATTACAAAAGTATTAAAATTCATAAAAATGTCATATTTGGTCCCTTAATCACTTAGGAACCAACTAATTTTTTTTCCTAAGTCCCTAGGTTAAAATATTGAATTTTAAGGGCTTAAGATAATTTTTAATATTAAAAAATGGATTTTTCAACCTTTGCACCAAATTAATTCTAATAAATCAAAGAAAAATCATAAAAATATAAAATTTGTTTCTCTGAGTTCTTTGAGGTCAGAGAGATTTAAGAAAAATATAAAATTTAATTTTCAACTTCAATTTTATTTTATAATTAATTAATATCCAAAACTTAAAATAATTATAACAAATAAAATATAATTCAAAAAATAGCCAAAATTAGTCCAAATGGTCCTCTGGTCAGTAGGGACATCCTATAATTTTCTTAAGGAATGAAACCTTATTTTGGTCATGTTATTGAATTTTCATTGAAAACCCTTATCTTGGTCATGTCATTAAAATTAAATTAAAAACAAAAAAATCACATTTTCTCCTCTGATGTTTTAGTTGACCCATGAAAATGGTGACATAAAAATTTCAAAGTCATTTGAATTATATTTAATGAACTACGAAGTGAACAAGCCAAAGGGGCAAAATGGTAATTATTGAAATTTAGCCTTAATCAATATTTAGGCTTAATTATGTGTAATGGGTAATGAATGATCCTAATTAATCTCCTTAGATGATTGAAACATGAGGAATTAAAGGGTAGAAACCCATTTATCACTTTTCCAACATGATCTATAAAAAATACCTATTTTTTATGTCTTAATTCTTATCAATTTCTAAGGATATTATGCTTTAATGAAAGGTATTTTATGTGTTTTTGGATGTAGGTGATGTAAAAAGGTCCAAAAAGGAAAAAGGAGCAAAAATGAGCAAAAATGAGCAAAATACAAAAAAGTAAAAAAAATATGGCCTGGCGCCTAGGCGCCAAAAGTTGGCGCCTAAGCGCCAGACTCGATACAGAAACTGTCAAGTTTTTGACAACGTTTGAATGGTTATTTTGACGGAGTGAGCGGTTATTGGACATTCTAGAAGACTGGCAGTTGTTCCTTGATAATAGGACATGTGATACATTGCATTTGGACGCTCCAAAATGTTTTAATCGCGAAGAGGTGTGAGCCAAAGTGAAGAGATGCGATGAACTGGACGCGGTGTCCGGGGCCTAGGTGCCATATTTCGGCGCCTAGGCGCCAAACAAACCTTCTAGAAGATTCATTGAATGTGGACATGTTTTGAAGAGGTGCCTCAAGGCAACCCTTGAAGCCTATAAGTAGGGGTCCATTTCTTCAGAAAAACGTGCCCCCACATTGTAACCCCTTTCTCTTATCCACTTTAGGATCTCTCATCCTTAGAGAGAGAAATAGAGAGAAAAATTTAGGACCACTTTTGTTTAGTTTAGTGAGTTTATTTTCAAGTTGTTGCATCTGGAGTTCATTACACTATGGAGTCAGTAGGAATCAGAAGATCTGTAGAAGGAATATTTGAGATAAGTATTTTATATTTGAGTTAAAGTTTATTTATTATGTTTTGCTGTTTATATTCAATGTGTTTAGATTAGTTAGTTTACTTTCTTCCTTCAATTATGAAGAGATAAATAAGATAATAAAAGATTCGATGGAGAATTGAAATTCAAAATAATTTCAAAACATTGTGATGACATTAATACCTGATCTTACTTTACATTTTAAATTGGCCATTTAAATTGTTAAAACCTGTTGAAAAGTTTGAGACCTAGAAGGAAAAGAACTCTTAACTTGTAAATGTCACATGAATCCTTGGGTAGTCGAAGGCCATGTGCGGGCTATTCAAGGTGAAGTGCGAATAAATAGGAAGATAAGATTTAAAGGGCATAGAATTGATAAGTTTTTAGAGTGACAGACTAAATTCTTATAATTTGATTTATAGATTAGGAAAGGGTAACTAGTAGGGCCGACCTAGCCACCCTTGGATATCTAGTAGTGTGAGCCTAGATTAACCCATTCTACTAACAATACATCCGGACCTGATCTGTAAATTAGCCAATGTTCTTTGTTTCTGGATCAAAGGGTAAAGAATAGGAATGCTTCTATTTGGCACAATACCATAAATCAAATTCTCCAACGAATAATAAATTATCTTAAAAATCTTAGATTAATTGAAGGGAAGAAAGTTGTTTATTTTATATAAGTTTTCATAAAATTATTGTCTTGATATTGTTTTCTTTATTTGCATCTAGTAAATTAATAGTAATTTATAGTTAAATTAAAATATAAAAAGATTTTTGGAAATACAATATTTAGAAAATTTATTACTATAATTTTTCCCCGTGGGATCGATACTGGGGTCTTTGTTTCAAAGCCCTATATTACTTGAAACGATACGTATACTTGCGTAGTACCCAAAAAGTATATAAAATATTATTTTTCTATATAAACATATATTTAAAAGTTTTATTTGGTACACATCTATATAGCAAGTTATTCCAGGTCAACTGTTTCGCGCCTTTGCCAGAAATTAAATTTTCTAGCAGTGGTAACAAATCCTTGTATTTGGAAATACAAAAATCGGGTCAAGTTTTTGGCGCCGTTTCAGGGGATCGAAATAAAATAGTTATAAATTTTTTTTTAAAAAAAATATAATATTTCTAAAAATATTAAAAAATAAAAAAAATATATAAAAAAAAGATATATATTTTATTCCTTGTTTTATGCGAAGATTTGGTTCCGAAGGATTAATACCTTTAGATTCCGAATTAGAAAGAACAATTAGAAAAATTAAAAAGGAAAACAAATTCAAAAATTTCAAGAAATGACTACTTTACAAAATCCAATTGAACTTAATGATCAAAATGTTTATAAACCATTAAGGGATTATGCTAACCCTACAGTTGATGAACTTCATAGTAGTATTCAAATACCCACTGTATATGTTAATTCTTTTGAACTTAAATAGTCTATTATTCAAATGGTGCAAAACAATCAATTTGGTTGAACACCAAATAAGGATCCAAATTTACACCTTGTTAGTTTTTTAGAACTTTGTGCTACCTTTAAATATAACAATGTTTCTGATGATGCTATTAGACTTAGACTCTTTCCTTTTTCTTTAAGACATAAAGCAAAGATGTGATTAAACTCATTAGCAACTGGTTCTATTAAAACATGGGCTGAAATGGCACAAAAATTCCTTGCTAAATATTTTCCTCCTTCTAAAACTGCTAAATTAAGAATTCATATTACTTTGTTTAGTCAATTTGACGGGGAGACAATATATGAAACTTGGGAAAGATTTAAAGAACTATTAAGAAAATGTCCTCATCATTCTTTACCTGATTGGTTAATTATTCAAAAATTTTATAATGGATTAATTGGATCTTTAAAATCAATAATTGATGCTGCTGCTGGAGGTTCTTTAATGTCTAAATCATTTGAAGAAGCTTACACTTTAATTGAAGAAATGACTAATAACAATTTTCAATGGCCTTCCGAAAGGTTTAATCCTAAAAAGATGGCAAGTATTCACGATAATGAAGCATTTTCTATCTTAGCTTCACAAGTAGCAACGAATGTCTAAGAAATTAGATAATTTTGCAATTAATATTTCACATAATAACTCTGCTAATATCGAAGATTCTCAAACTATTAAAACTCTACAAGCTATTGCAAGTAAAAATAATCCTTATTCAAATTATTATAATCCTGGGTGGAAAAATCATCCTAATTTTAACTGGAATAATTCACAACAACAATGGGGTAATAATCAATCTTATCCCACTGGAAATTGGAATAATCAAGTTAATCCAAATTATAATCAACAGAAAAAATTATCAATAGAAGAATTAATTTTACAAATGAATAATCAATTACAAAATCAAAATACTACTATTCGTAATATTGAAAATCAAATGGGGCAAATTGCTACTTTAATTAATAACAGACATGTAGGAACACTTCCTAGTAATGTTGAAATTAATCCAAAGGAAACTGGAAAAGAACATGAACAAGTTAAAGCTGTGCAACTTAGAAGTGGAAAGCAATTAAAAGAAATAATGCAGAATGAAATTGAAAAAGAGATTGAGGTTGAAGAGATTGAAAAACCAAAAGAAACTCTCTCTCCTAGTCAAGATCAAACTGTTATACCTATTAATGTGGAAATTGATAAACCACCACCACCTTTTCCTCAAAGACTTAAACAGCAGAAATTAGATCATCAATTTTCTAAGTTCTTTAAAATTTTTAAGAAACTTACTATTAACATACCTTTTGCTGAAGCTTTGGAACAAATGCCAACTTACGAAAAATTTATGAAGAATATTTTAAGCAAAAAATGAAAATTTGAAGCTTTTGAAACTGTTGCATTAAGTGAAGAATGCAGTGCAATAATTCAAAAGAAATTACCTGAAAAGCTTAAGGATTCTGGAAGTTTCACTATACTATGTACTATTGGAGAAAAATTTTGTGGAAAAGCTTTATGTGATTTAGGAGCAAGTATTAATCTCATGCCATTTTCTATCTTTCGAAGATTGGATTTAGGAGATATTACTCCCACCACCGTAACCCTTCGCTTAGCTGATAGATCTATCACTTATCCTAAAAGAGTTATAGAGGATGTCCTTGTTAAAGTGGATAAATTTATCTTCTCGATAGATTTCATCAGTACTTGATATGGAAGAAGATAAAGAGATACCTATTATTTTAGGGAGACCTTTTCTAGCTACCGGATGAGATATGATTGATGTGCAAAAGGGAGAACTAACCATGAGAGTTAATGATCAAGAAATTAAATTCAATGTTCTTAAATCAATGAAGTACCCTGATAAAGAGAAATGCTATCGAATGGATATAATTGATTATTTAATTTAAAAACATTATCAAGAAAAATTTGAATTTTTAACTAATGAAAATGAAGTAGTAAAAGAAGAAGAGACTCATTTTATTAAAGATAATTGGGAAACTTTAGACATAACTCAAAATGATATACTTTTACCATCAATGAAAAAAGCCCCTGAACTGGAATTAAAAATGTTACCTTCACATTTAAAATATGTGTTTCTTGGAAATTCTTTAACTTTACTCGTTATTATTTCTTCGAACCGAGTAGAGATCAAGAAGAAAAACTACTAGGTGTGTTAAAGAATTATAAGAAAGCTTTTGGTCGGGCTATTGCCGATATAAGAGGAATAAGCCCTTCCATTTGCATGCATAGAATCTTAATGGAAGAAAATTTTAAACCTACTATAGAATCGCAAAGAAGATTAAATCCGATCATGAAAGAGGTTGTTAAAAAAGAAATTATTAAGTGGTTAGATGCTGGTATTATTTATCCTATTTCGGATAGTCAACTGGTAAGTCCTATTCATTGTGTTCCGAAGAAAGGAGGTATAACTGTCATTGTTAATGATAAAAATGAACTAATTCCTACAAGACAAGTTACTGGATAGCGAATTTGTATTGACTTTAGGAAATTAAATAAAGCCACTAGAAAGGATCATTTTCCTTTACCTTTCTTGGATCAAATGCTCGATAAATTAGCTGGACACCCATATTTATGTTTTCTAGATGGATATTCTGGTTATCATCAATTACTTATTGCTCCTGAGGACCAAGAAAAGATAACATTTACAAGTCCTTATGGAACATTTGCTTTTAGAAGAATGCCTTTTGGTTTATGTAATGCACCCGCAACTTTTCAAAGATGTATGATGTCAATATTTTGTGATTTGATTGACAAAGGAATTGAAATATTCATGGACGATTTTTCAGTCTTTGGAACTTCTTTTGAATCTTATTTGGAGAACATAGCCAAAGTTCTGAAAAGATGTGAAGAAACAAAATTAGTTCTTAACTGAGAAAAATGTCAATTCATGGTCACAGAAGGCATTGAACTTGGTCACAAAGTATCACAAAAAGGAATGGAAGTAGATCAAGCAAAAGTGAAAATTATTACCGAATTGCAAGCACCTACTACTGTTACTGATGTGAGAAGTTTTCTAGGTCATGCTGGATTTTATAGAAGATACATAAAGGATTTTTCTAAAATTGCTAAACCTCTTTGTCATTTATTGGAAAAAGATGCAAAATTTGAATTTAATAAAGAATGTATTAATGCTTTTAATATTTTAAAATAAAAATTAATAACTGCACCTATCATTGTTGCACCTAATTGGAATAAATCTTTTGAATTAATGTGTGATGCAAGTGATTTTGCAATTGGAGCGGTATTAGGACAAAAATATGAGAAAATTTTAAAGTTGTATATTATGCTAGTAAAACTCTCACTGAAACACAAAGAAATTACACTACCACTGAGAAAGAGCTTCTAGCTATAAGTATATGCCTTCGATAAATTTAGACCTTATCTTCTTGGTACTAAATGCATAGTTCATACTGATCATTCTATTATTAAATATCTATTATCTAAGAGGATTCTAAACCTAGACTTATAAGATGGGTTTTACTTCTACAAGAATTTGATTTTCAAATAATAGATAGAAAAGGAACCGAAAACCAAATTGCTGATCATTTGTCTAGAATTAAAAATGATTTTATTTTGGAAGAAAATATAAATGAGAAATTTCCTGATGAATCTTTATATGTTATTCAAGAATGCAAAACACCTTGGTATGCCGATATTGTTAATTATTTAGTTAGCAATATTTTGCCTTATGACTTGGATAACAAATTTATTAAGAAATTTAAATATGATGCTAAATCTTATATTTGGGAAGAACCTCATTTATTTAAAATTGGTAAAGATTCTATGATTCGAAGATGTGTACCTTATGAGGAAACTTTTGCTATTATTCAAAAATGTCATGATTCCGATTTTGGAGGACACTTTGGCATAGATAAAATTGCATTTAAAATTTTAAATTCTGGATTTTATTGGCCTACCTTATTTAAAGATGTGAGACATTATGTAAAAACATTCAATCGATGTCAAATGATGGGAAATATATTTAGGAAGAATGAAATGCCTCTAAACTATATATTGGAAGTTAAAATTTTTGATATATGGGGTTTAGACTTTATGGGACCATTTGTTCCATCATCTGGAAAAATTTATATTTTATTAGCAGTTGATTATGTTTCAAAGTGGATTGAAGCTGTTGCTTTACCAAACCGTGATTCCAAAAGTGTTTCTAAATTTTTAAAGAAAATGATATTTTCAAGATTTGGAATGCCTAAGGTAATTATCACCGATGGTGGAAGTCATTTCAGGAATATAAGAATTCAATCATTACTACAAAAATTTGGAATCAAACATAGAATTGCAATCGCTTATCACCCACAAACGAGTGGAATGGCCGAAGTATCAAACAGAGAAATTAAAAGAATTTTAGAGAAGACTCGTTAATCCTAAAAGAACCGATTGGGTCGATAGACTCGATTCTGCAATATGGGCTTATAGAACAGCTTATAAGACACCAATCGGAATGTCACCTTACCGGTTAATTTATGGTAAACATTGTCATTTACCTGTAGAACTTGAATATAAAGCTTATTGGGCGATAAAGGAGTTTAATTTTAATTTGAATAAAGTAGGAGAAAAGCGATTATTGCAACTAAATGAGATGGAAGAAATAAGAAATGAAGCATATGAAAATGCGAGGATTTATAAAGAGAAAATGAAGATGTTGCATGATAAGAAAATTTCAGGAAAAATTTTTGAGCCTGGACAAGAAGTATTAGTGTTTAACTCTCGATCAAAACTTTTTCCTGAAAAATTAAGATCTAAATGGATTGGACCCTATATAGTTGAGAAAGTATACCATTATGGAGTCGTGGATATTAAAGATCCCAAAACAGGAAAAATTTTTAAAGTAAATGGATTAAGATTGAAACCTTATTTGGGAGATATTAAAAAGATTTATAAAGAGGCTTATGAATTGAGTCAACGTGATTAAAGATTTACTTAAGTCGAGCTGACGACGTTAAACCAAACGCTTTGTGGGAGGCAACCCATATTTTTCTTTTGTTATGAGTGTTTTTGTGTTTTAATGTAAGGTTATGCCTCGATCTTGATTAATTTTATATTACTTTAGAAAAATTTGATGCTCATAAGTCTTTGTTGACTTAGGCTGAAAATTATTTTGAAGTATGTAAGATTTAGAAATTGGATCACTCTATTCTGAATATGAGTAAAAGGAGATCAAGTTAATCTTCATTTTGATTGTTTACAATGTGAGTTATTGAGTGTAAATTACTCTTACCAGTATAATATACCTATCTTGGAGAACGAAATTTTGAAATTTGACAATTAGGCGAAACGGAGTTGAACATAGTTCCGGCGCCTAAGCGCCAGAATTCGGCGCCTAAGCGCCAGAATTCGGCGCCTAAGCGCCAGAATCAAACTATGTATCAATAGGTGCGGCGCCTAGGCGCCAGAATCAAACTATGTATTTGGCGCATAAGCGCCACGGTTACTGGGTCGTGTAAAAACTGAATATTTTCAGTTTTTCACACGATTTTCACCTTTAAATCAACCTATCTTCTTCCCTAACCATTAAGCAATCAAAATTACGTCCCTTGCACTTCATTCTTGAGAGATTTGAGAAATTTTGGAAGAAAATGGAAGGAAGAAATCATGGAGAAGATGCTAGGGCAAGGTCTCAAAGGATCCTCAACCCTACTTCAATGGTTTCATCGCTGTAAGTTTAGAGAAAATTTCTAGTCATTTCGATAAGTTTGAAGCAGAGTTTAAAGCATTGGAGATCGCCTTCATAAGATGTTTCATCAAATTGAACATCTAGAATGGCAAATGAAACTTCAATTTGATCATTTTGCGGCTTATCAAGATGCTCAAGTTGAAATGTATGCGAAGAACAAGTGGATTGACGAAAAGACGGCTACGGATTTCTCGAGAACGTTAGTGTTCTTTCCAAGTGGAATACACAATTTCCCTTATGAAGATTAGAATATTATGGTAATGAGATAGTTATTATATGGTTCGTTGAGTCGTTGTATCGATTTAGAGAATCAATTGTATTTGTTTGTGTATTTGCTTTTATGTTCAATGTGTGTTGTTTTTTTTCATAGAAATTGTTGTGTTTGAGTGTGTATTAGGAACTTGAATCAAATATAATACTTATCTGAAATGTATTGAGCCAATATTGAAGATTATAAATGGAATTTAGTGAGTTTGATTTAAACCTTATTTTTTGATTGGTGGATTAAATATTTAATTTTTATAAATTTTTTAGAAATGTTGTGGAAGATAGAAATTGAAGCCCTACTCTGATATGAGTAATTGGAAGTTGAATTTATGAATTTTGATGGAAAATTAAATTTAAAAATAATTTTTTGTGAAAGGCGAGTCTGGCGCCTAGGCGCCAGAATTCGGCGCTTAAGCACCAGTTCGGCCTGTACCCGAAAATTTACTTATATACCCCCAAAAGCCATTTTTGACGCCTAAGCTTCATCTTCTTCCCCATTTTCACGAAAATACACCTTTTAGATCTATTTTTGAGGTCAAAACATCAGGGATTTGAGCGTGAAACCACTCAATTTCTTCGTCTCAAGGTCAGATCTACACTTTAAACTATTTATTTTCGATTTTCACCATAGATTTCCCTAGTTTTGCTAAGAACCGAAATTTGGAAATTTTTTTTTGATTTTTAGTGATTTCTTTGGATTTTTAAACTTATTTTAAGTTTTATAAACTTAAAAGTATTTTAAATCTTTGATTCCTAAATTTATTCTTGTTTTTTTTCACGTTTAGATGGCTCCAAAATCTAAATGCGGGAAGGCACGAGATAACTTTGATAGCAGCAAATTTTCTACTGCGGCTGCGTGTTTTCGCTTCCACGAATTTGCAACGTCCAGAAAGTTCATTTCACAACGAAGTTTCTATCATCCGGGAGAAATGATTGAAAACACTATCGTTGCACACAATTGGCAATAATTCTGTTATTTAACTGCTGTTGCTGTTATCCCTATTGTTCGAGAATTTTGTGCAAATTTTCTGGATGCCGAAGATTATGAAGTCTTTGTCAGAGGTATCAGAGTAGGATTTAGTCCTGAAAGAATCAATATATTCTATGGCTCGCCACCAACTATTGAATGCCATTATTCTAGATTATCACCATCTGAGGGAGATTTGGATATGATCATTGCTTATTTGACTGACGGTACTGGATCTTGGAAGATCAGGAACGGAAAAAGAGTAAACTTCAAATCCTCCAAATTAAATGGTATTTCTAAAGCATGGCGCTATTTTATTTCTGCTAGATTGTTACCTTCCAACCACCTGAGTGAAGTGACTAGAGATCGAGCGATCTTAAACTATTGCATTCAGGAAAGGAAGCCTATTGATGTCGGCAGTATTATTTATGATTCTGTGGATTCTACTGCAAGATCCAGCACTTCGTTGGATTAGGATTCCCATCTCTCGATTTATTCATTATGTGTTAGTAATGGAGTCACCGTCGATATTTCGAGGAGAAGTTAAAGTCTACCAAGCGAATCGGGCGGAGAGTGTTAGTATCTATGATCGTCTTCGAGGGAAGAGATCGACCGCTCCTTCTACTTCTGCACATACTCTAGGTAGACCTTCTACTTCTCGACCCTCTACTTCTGCTGAGGCACCATCGAGTTTCTGGGAATCAATGCATGATCAATTTATAGAGCAGCAGCAGGAGTTATTTCAAATTCATTGCAAGATTGATACTATTGATAGGAAACTTGATCATTTATCTTATTATACCCAAAGGAAGAGTAGTTATGATGTTGAGTATGATGAAGCCCTAGTCAGATTTTTGAAGGGTGAAAATGATGTTAGTTTCCCTACTTTTCCTAGTTTCACACCATTTGTTGATCCTAAGAATGTAGAATTTTCCTTTGGTGACGATGATGATGATGAGGCTACAACTAGTGACTAGTAGTTACAGATTTTTATGATGAGCTACTATGTTAGTTTGTTTTATTTGGATTATTTGTCTAGTTTTGTGTTTAATGTATGTTGATTTGTTTAAATATCTGTATGGATTGATTAGTGTTAAGATTCTGTTGTTAAAATATTCTTAGTATATTGTGTTGAGACTGAAGTTAGAGTTAATTTATGATATGTTTGTTTTAGTCTACTCGTTTAGTAATTAGTAATTTTGCTCTGCTTTAATTTTGTTTCAAATTTAGTATCATCATAAAAATTAGCCTGCTTACTTTTTATACATGCTTCAATTTTATCTTAATTATTCATAAAAGCATGATTAAAAGTTAATTTTTCTTTTTAAGATTATTTTTACATACTTATAAAAATTCTTATGATTTTCTTTCTCTCATACTTTCAAATTATTATAGTATACTAAAACTTAAGTTTGGGGGAAGGGAAAATACATTCAAATTTAAATTTTATTTGTCCTTAAAGAGCTAATATTTTCCTAAAAATATAAACTTTTTAACATAACTTAAGGAATGAAGAATTTATTTGAGATCACTTTTATTTTTGAAATTATAAACAATTTAGTGAAATTAACCAAAATTTTAATAATTTTGATTGATTTTAAGAATATAATTATTTAACTTAAAGAAGAATAAGATTAAGAAATTTTTCTGTCATGATAGAAATAATAGAATTATAGAAATATTAAGTAATCAAAAATTATCACTTGAAAAAGAAAAGATTGAAAATCTTTTTGAATTCTTATTCATGTTATAATAATTAAGTGCAAAATGTATAAGTTTTGAAAATATAAGTTAAGGATAGTGAAGTTCAAAACCATTAACAGGCTATCCAGGATATAATAATCCTCTCTCTATATATATAAAAAAAAAGAGAAAAAGAAAAAAAGATAAAAAAAGAAGAAAAGAAAAAGAAAAAAAAACGAAGAGAGGAGAAGCTTCGAGGAAATGCCTAATCAAAAATCGGCTTCACTTGAATTATCTTATAGGAAGAAAACTAGTTACATATTTTACTTAATTTTTATACATGAATATTTATTTAGAAAAGATTTTTCAAGACGATCTTTTTCTTGTAAATAATCTATGAGATCTTAATATAATAGACTTCTATTATTTTCAAAATGAATGAAAAGTTTAAAATCATATGATTTGGTAGTTAAATATTCTTTAAATTCTTAAAATTAAACCTAGTTAGTGAAATTAAGTTAATAATTTACTAAAAACTTTATAAAATAAAAAATTATAAGGAATCTTAAATATTTATCTTTTATTCCAATGGTTATACTTGTTATATAGTAGAAAGAGTTACTTGAGGACAAGTAACATTTAAGTTTGGGGGATTTTGATCTATAAAAAATATCTATTTTTTATGTCTTAATTCTTATCAATTTCTAAGGATATTATGCTTTAATGAAAGGTATTTTTTGTGTTTTTGGATGTAGGTGATGTAAAAAGGTCCAAAAAGGAAAAAGGAGCAAAAAGGAGCAAAAAGGAGCAAAAATGGAGCAAAATACAAAAAAGTATAAAAAAATATGGCTCGGCGCCTAGGCGCTGAAGTCGGCGCTTAAGCGCCGGACTCGATACGAAACCGTCAAGTTTTCGACAACGTTTGAACGGTTATTTTGACGGAGTGAGCGGTTATTGGACATTCTTGAAGACTGGCAGTTGTTCCTTGATAATAGGACATTAGATACATTGCATTTGGACGCTCCAAAACGGTTTTAATCGCGAAGAGGTGCGAGCCAAAGTGAAGAGGTGCGAAGAACTGGACACGGTGTCCGACGCTTAGGCGCCAGATTCCGGCGCCTAGGCGCCAGACAGACCTTCTAGAAGATTCATTGAATGTGGACATGTTTTGAAGAGGTGCCTCAAGGCAACCCTTGAAGCCTATAAATAGGGGTCCATTTCTTCAAAAAAATGTGCCCCCCCATTGTAACCCCTTTCTCTTATCCACTTTAGGATCTCTCATCCTTAGAGAGAGAAATAGAGAAAGAAATTTAGGGCCACTTTTGTTTAGTTTAGTGAGTTTATTTTCAAGTTGTTGCATCCGGAGTTCATTACACTCGTGGAGTCGGTAGGAATCGAAGATCTGTAGAAGGAATATTTGAGATAAGTATTTTATATTTGATTCAAAGTTTATTTATTATATTTTGTTGTTTATATTCAATGTGTTTAGAGTAGTTAGTTTACTTTCTTCCTTCAATTATGAATGGATAAATAAGATAATAAAAGAGTCGATGGAGAATTGAAATTCAAAATATTTTCAAAACATTGTGATGACATTAATACCTGATCTTACTTTACTTTTTAAATTGACCATTTAAATTGTTAAAACCTGTTGAAGAGTTTTGAGAATTAGAAGGAAAAGAACTCTTAACTTGTAAATGTCACATGAATCCTTGGGTAGTCGGAGGCCATGTGCGGGATATTCAAGGTGAAGTGCAAATAAATAGGAAGATAAGATTTAAAGGGTGTAGAATTGATAAGTTTTTAGAGTGACAGACTAAATTCTTATAATTTGATTTATAGATTAGGAAAGGTTCACTAGTAGGGCCGACCATAGCCACCCTTGGACATCTAGTAGTGTGAGCCTAGATTAACCCATTCTACTAACAATACATCCGGACTCGATCCGTAAATTAGCCTAATGTTCTTTGTGGTTGGATCAAAGGGTAAAGAATAGGAATGCTTCTATTTGGCACAATACCATAACTCAAATTCTCCAATGAATATTAAATTATCTTAAAAATCTTAGATTAATTGAAGGGAAGAAAGTTGTTTATTTTATATAAGTTTTCATAAAATTATTGTCTTATTATTGTTTTCTTTATTTGCATTTAGTAAATTAATAGTAATTTATAGTTAAATTAAAATATAAAAAGATTTTTGGAAATACAATATTTAGAAAATTTATTACTATAATTTTTCCCCGTAGGATCGATACTGGGGTCTTTGTTTCAAAGCCCTATATTACATGAAACGATACGTATACTTGCGTAGTACCCAAAAAGTATATAAATTATTATTTTGCTATATAAACATATATTTAAAAAGTTTTATTTGGTACACATCTATATAGCAAGTTATTCCAGGACAAGTGTTTCGCGCCTTTGCCAAAAATTAAATTTTCTAGCAGTGGTAACAAATCCTTGTATTTGGAAATACAAAAATCGGGTCACAACATAAACAAAATGATTATAATTTCTTAAATTATTAAAAATTTGAAGTGAATTAAAAGAGAATGTATTAAGTGAAGGGGTTTAATGTTGGAAGATATTCATTTATTAATCTTAACCCCTAATTGATAGAAATTAAATACCACTTAATTTTAAATTAATAACTCATTAATAAAAAAAACTAAGATAAATTAAAAAACCAAATTAAAATAATTTATAAGACAATTTAATAAAAAAAAGAAACAAATAATTTTAAAATAATATAATTAATTAAATTAAAATTAATTTTAAAATGACATGATTAATTCAAAACAATTCAAATTAAATATAATTAAATTAAAGCAACTTTAAAATAATTTAATCATCTTTAAATCACAATTAAATTAATACAACTAAATTAAATGCAACTTCAAAATCAACATAATTAAATTAAATGTAATTAAAATTAAAGTTAAAACAATTTTAAAATAGCCAAGTCAACTTTTGAAATTATACAATCAAATTAAAATAACATAAGACAATTATAATTAAACTAAAATATTATAATTAATTTGAATCATTCTTAAAAAACCAACCCAACTTAAAACAAGGTGGTTAAGTTTCTTAATAGTATAACCTACCCCTAAAGGCTTTCACCCACATAACTCTTAAGTGAAATGTGAAGTGAATGTCACCTCTCTCATAAGAAAATTAAAACATCTAAATTCACTGAGCAAGAGTCAAGACTCAACTAAACTATTGGATGACCAATTCACCTGTACAATGAAATTCATTTGGACTAAAAATATTCCCAGAAGCATTGAAAAGATGTTTAAGACCCGTCCTAAGCACTTTCTCAATATAATGGAATGTTTTAGAAGAACAATCGAACTTAATTGTTCTTTGGTGAAGAAAATCATCCTTAAAAAAACACAAGAACCTAGACGTCATAGGAATTGACTAGCAATAGGATTAGGATTTTAGTAGACAACCAGAACCTTCCCTTAGCTTTTCTTAGGTGTTTTCCTTGAAATATATAAATGCTCTGACATGTGTTTTAAGTACAACCGGGAATGATGAGAAGACTCTCTAGGTACGCTTTTATTTTATTGTGATTTATTTACCTGCATTGCACTCTACTTCTCTTGCATGATTAAACAAGAATGTCACCCTGCATGAAAACTGAAACTTTTAGGATATCCACAAAACTGAAATCCAAAACTAAATTAAAATCAACACAAGATAAAATTCACCGCCACAACATTTTAAATATAAAACAACTCAAAATTTAATCACAAATAGAACAACAAACCTACAACTACAACTAAATTAAAATGTCTCGTTGGATGATCGGGAATACCTCGGATGATGTAACCTACGTGTTGCTAACGGGATTTCTCATGTTCTAAATGAAAGTGTGGAACTCATTTTGTCGAGTTTAGCAAATTCATTTGGACTAAGTTAATTCGATAAAAATAACGGTGCCGGAATGATGGAACCGTGGGATCTTAACCGGTGTTGTTATAACCAACTTTAAGATTCCCCTAACAAAATGTTAAAAAATGCCTGAACCATAAGAATTTTCTAAACCAAAACACTTCTCTCGTCTCCTTATTTTCACTTTCTAAAACTAAATCTCTGCAACAATAAGGAGCTTGGAGCACAGTGGGCAGCACGGCCATCGTCATCAGCAAAACTTGAGTCTACTTCAGCAAAACCTTTCTTAGAATTAAATAACAAAGCCATAGGATTTCGAGGTAGTTTTCTTAGTACAACATAAATCCTCAACTTTCCGTTAGGCATTTGCATAATCAAATTATGCAAATTAAGTCCTAACCAGTTTTAGGACTCCGAGGTAGTCATTTGGTACGACATAAACCCTCACATCTTCGAGGCTATTTGTATGATTATGTCATACTAATATAAGTCCTAATTAACTAAAATTGGTAGGATTGAAACATTAAATAATATTCTCAAATTAAAGCCAAATCATAGGATAGTTGGGAAGTCACCGAAGTTTACTTCGGGTCTGTGACATTCCCTACTTCTCGTCCTTTAGACTCTTAAGATAAACTGTTCCAAATTTAAGCTATTCCCTATTGAAATTTCCAAAGTCCAATTGTTTGAAAACCTTAAACTTTGAAATTTTTTAGAGCAAAACCACTGATCATTATCGAGAGTTTTCTTGAGTGTCTTCGGATATTTAAGATGTAATTAACTATAGGGGCTTGCCCTTATAGGGAACTTTAAGAACCCAGGTAATATAAACCCTGCTTAATTCCTTTATATTAAGCAGGGGAACTTGTCGGCTTATAAAATTGTTTTGCAGACCAAATGGATGCCACAAATCTTCTAGTTTTTTTAATCGAGCCCCATCATCAAGCAGTGTGCCTATTCTTCGGGTTAGATACACGGTTTGTGGTGCGGTGCTCGTTTATATAAACTATTTGGGATGTGAGATCGGTTTGATTTCATATCTTAAAATTTTCAAACTTAAAATTATTTTCAAAATCAAATGCTACTTTCCAAATTATATATTTAAATTAAATTTAAAATCTAAAATTCGCCGATAATTTCTGTAGGCGACCCCCTTTTCAAAACACACAACCTATAATTATGTCGACATGCTACTAGAAGAAACTTTTGTTGGCCTTTAGATAGGGGAAAAAGATCCAAAATGTCCAATCCTTAAGTCGTAAACGGTCAGAAGCATGAAATTGGCTGAAGCTTCCGTGTCTGTTGATGGTGCAAAGGTGCATACTTCTGAAATTTCCTACATTTTGTTGCGAATTTGTTCCTATCTTTGAGAAATGTAGGCCAAAAATAGCATTGTCACTACACATGATAAGCTAGAGTTTCACCCTCACAGTGGCTTCCGCATTCGCCGGAGAGTACTTCTTAAAGGATGTCTTGTGCTTCATCTTCCTTCAAATACCTTAGGTACACCGAAGTGACCAATCGCCTGTAGAGTTTCCCTTCAATCATCAAATATAATGTGGCTTCGATTTTGAAGTGCCTTGTGTTCGTAACAACTTTCGATATTTTCCTAGTCTCCAAGTAGAGGACGTACAGGTCCATCCCACTCTTTGTTCCATCGACAGTTAGCTTCAGAGCCTTGGGTTCCATGATTGTCGGTTGAATAAACCTCTGTGGCACTTTGCCTAAACGATGTGTTTAGACACGATGTCAGCAACGTATTTCTCCTTCTGAATGACGTGTCGAGCCAAAAATTCGTCTCCCATTGCAAATTCCTTGTTGACTTATTTACAACAAGCAGTAAATCTGACTTTACTAATAAATCTTAGGCACCAATACAAAGACCTGAAATCAAGATTTCATACTCAGCTTGATTATTGGTGACATCGTACTCCACTGAGATCGATTAATAGAGATGTTCTCCTACTGGACTGCTTAGCTCCAGTCTTATACCAGCAGTCGCTTACTGGAAGCCACATTGATATACAAGATCAACGTTCGATCGCTAACAAGATTTTGCTCACTTTATTCCTCTATTTCCAAAAAGCCTGCTAAGAAATCGGCGATCGCGTGCGCTTTGATTGTACTCTGAGGCACATACCTTATATCAAACTCACTGAACTCCACCACCCATTTTAGCAATCGACCGGAGTGTCCAGCTATATGAGTACCGACTTTAGTGGATGATCGATAATGACCCGAACTGGATGCATTTGAAAATACGGCCATACTCTGTGAGCGAAAATAATCAAGGCAAATGTTAGTATTTTCATAACTGAATACCTGGTTTTAGTGCCTCTAAGTACTCGGCTAGTAAAATAAGCAGAAAACTGTTTCCCAACCTTTGTCCTTCGTCTCCTGCCTTCCTCTTCTTCGACTATTTGTCGATTGATGAAAATTTGGCTAGGGTGGAGTCTGTGAAAGATTTGTCGTCAGCAATATGGCTATTAGTCATCTCCAACATCTCAGAAAAATACTTCGGTTCAAGCATTTTCAAGTCAGACTTGAAATGCTCTTCTATAACCCATTGCACCAAAGCAGTCTGGGTTATCAACATTAAAAATCTTGCACTTCAAAGATCTCCTTCTGAAAATAGATGATGTAAGACTGCAAGCTTTCATTCTCCCCTTGATTGATCTGTAGCAGGGCTTGTGTTTCCTCCTCAGCTTATGCATATTAGCGAAGTGTGCCAGCAAAAGTTTCCTGAACTCGGCAAAGTAGGGATAATTTCTACTGGTATAGCATGAAACTAGCGAACAACTGATTTATTAAGTTTCGTCAGAAAGAGACGACAATTTATGGTGTCATTGATCTGCAAGATTCCGAGCCATGATTGAAAATACTCAAGGTGGTCGGTCGGATCACTCCTTCTCTTATAAGAATCTTGACGGGAAATCCTAAACTTTGTTAGCAGCATCGCCTCTAAGATTTGTCAAGTAAAGCCGCTATCAAGGGCAGCTGAACTAGTGCTTCGACACACTCTACTCGATGTCTAACAATCAGTATAGATCCAGTGATGGCTAACTATTGAGAATCTCCTTTCCCTTCGGCCGCCTGTTGATTATCGCGTCCTATCGGTGCCAGCGGATTCTCCGAGGGATCTCTCTGAGGGCAAGTTCCCCGAGATTCAACCCTGAAAGTACAGGCTAATATTTTCTTTGCATGAATGCTTGTCAAAGGGTCTTAAATTGACCCATGATCTGCTCTTACAGCTCCTGGACTTGTTGAATCTATCGATTCACAGATTCTCTATTGAATTCCATCACTACGGGGTCCGTCTACTACGATTCACCTTTGTTGTTGGCTCTGCTTCTCGTCTATGGCTTGTTCACGCTCAATGCACCACTTTTTAGGATGTTGAATCCAAATTATCTTCTTGGAAGACACCCTGAGAGTTAGTGTTGAGAAGAGAAGTGAAAGGAAGAAAGAATTCAAGAGTGGCGGAGAATCGTAAAGTGTCTGGGGGTGTGAAGAGTGGGAATCCCTAAATGAAATAATCCAAAATTCCCTTTATTGATGTCATGACCTCTTTTATTTATGAGGGTCTCAGAATATAATTACATATAAAGAAATGTCAGTTACTACAACTGTCGGGGTGACTAAATCGACACAACAGTCGAAATAAAGACAACAAAGTAACAAAAATAAAGGTTAGCATTGATAGATCATCCGAGATTTTAAGGTAAAGTCGGTCGATAGTCTGGTGTTCGTGTCTATCGACTGCACCGATCAATTATGACTTTCCATGGATATGTTGTTGCTTGACAGAGATACATGTTCGCTTGACTATGTTTTCCTGTCTGATAATTTCTTTAGTTGTAAGCCTCCATCAATATCGGTCGGTTCTGCTACAGATCCAATCAACTACTTGATGGTGAGATTTGTATTCCTCAACTCGAAACTCTGTTCGTAAGCCTCTTTTTCTGGTTATTTGATTTCCTCGTGGTTCATGTTGGCATTTGTCATATATATATATATGTGTGTGTGTGTGTGTGTGTGTGTGTGTGTTTGTGTGTGTGTGTGTTTAGCCATGACCTATTTGTAGAGCAGGTTCTTTGAAGATCGTAAGTCCCCTCAGGTCATGGGTTCAAATCCCACTCTAGTCACTTTGCCGGTAGTGAGAGCGGTCCTCGAATATAGACACATGAGGGTGGTTGGGGACTCGTATAATAGTCTCCTGCCATTCTTTTAATACACACACACACATCACGTCCAATAAATTTACAGGTAAAATATTTTATTTATTCTAAGGAAAAAAATGAAACGGCCTACCAAGCATGAAATGATAATATACTCTTGTATGCATAGCAGTGTTAAAATCAACGTTAATAAGACACAAAATGAATGCACAACGAAAATCCAACTGATTGCTTCATGTGCTTTCCAGCGTGACTACTCTATCGAAAGCATTGGGGCTGATACTTGACAACATCAGCTTTTATGAAGAGCAGCTCCCTTCTTGGACTGTCGGCATATTTTTAGGTTAAGTGTTGTATTTTGAAAAGGGGTCACCTACAGAAGTTGTCGGCAAATTTTAAATTTTAAATTTAATTTAAATATATACATATATTTAGAAAGTAGCAATTGATTTTGAAAATAACTTTAAATTTGAATGTTTTAAGATATAAAATCAAACCGATCTCACATCCCGAATAGTTTATATAAACGAGCACCACACCACAAACCGTGTATTTATCCCGAAGAATAGACACACTGCTTGATGATGGGGCTCGATTAAATAAACTAAAAGATTTGTGACATCCGTTTGGTCTACGAACCAATTTTATAAGCCGACGGGTTCCCTCGCTTCATATAAAGGAATTAAGCGGGGTTTATATTACTCGGGTTCTTAAAGTTCCCTATAAGGGCAAGCCCCTATAGTTAATTACATCTTAAATGACGAGAATCATTTAAGAAAACTCTCGATAATGATCAGTGGTTTTTCTCTCTGATCTATAAAAAATACCTATTTCTTTATGTCTTAATTCTTATTAATTTCTAAGGATATTATGCTTTAATGAAAGGTATTTTTTGTGTTATTGGATGTAGGTAATGTAAAAAGGTCTAAGAAGGAAAAAGGAGCAAAATGAAGCAAAAATGGATCAAAATACCAAAAGTGTAAACAAATATGGCCTTGCTCCTAGGCGCCAGAAACTGGCGCCTAAGCGCCAGACTCGATATGAAAATTGTCAAGTTTTTAACAACGTTTGATCAGTTATTTTGACGGAGTGAACGGTTATTGGACATTTTAGAAGGCTGGCAGTTGTTCCTTGATAATAGGACATGTGATACATTGCATTTGGACGCTCCAAAATGGTTTTAATCGCGAAGAGGTGTGAGCAAAAGTGAAGAGGTGAGAAGAACTGGACGCGGTGTCCGGTGCATAGGCACCAGATTCCGGCGTCTAGGCGCCAGACCGACCTTCTAGAAGATTCATTGAATGTGGACATGTTTGAGGAGGTGCCTCAAGGCAACTCTTGAAGCCTATAAATAGAGGTCCATTTCTTCAGAAAACGTGCCCCTCCCATTGTACTCCTTTCTCTTATCTACTTTAGGATCTCTCATCCTTAGAGAGAGAATTAGAGAGAGAAATTTAGGGCCACTTTTGTTTAGTTTAGTGAGTTTATTTTCAAGTTATTGCATCTGGAGTTCATTACACTGTGGAGTCAGTAGGAATCAGAAGATCTGTAGAAGAAATATTTGAGATAAGTATATTTTTACATTTGATTCAAATTTTAATTTTCATGTTTTGTTAATTATTTTCAATGTGTTCTGAGTAGTTAGTTATTTTCTTACTTCAATTATGAAGAGATAGATAAGATAATATAAAGATTCGATGGAGAATTAAAAATCAAAATAATTTCAAAACATTGTGATGACATTAATACCTGATCTTACTTTACTTTTTAAATTGGTCGTTTGAATTGTTAAAACTCGTTGAAGAGTTTTGAAACCTTGAAGGAGAAGAACTCTTAACTTGAAAATGTCACATGAATCCTTGGGTAGTCGAAGGCCATGAGCGGGCTATTCATGGTGAAGTGCAAATAAATAGGAAGATAATATTTAAAGGGCCTAGAATTGATAAGTTTTTAGAGTGACAAACTAAATTCTTATAATTTGATTTATAGACTAGGAAAGGGTCACTAGTAGGGCCGAACATAGCCACCCTTGGACATCTAGAAGTATGAGCCTAGATTAACCCATTCTACTAAAAATACATCTGGACCTATTCTGTAAATTAGCCAATGTTCTTTGCGCCTGGATCAAAGGGTAAAGAATATGAATGCTTCTATTTGGCACAATACCATAAATCAAAATCTCCAACGAATATTAAATTATCTTGGAAATCTTAGATTAATTGAAGGAAAGAAAGTTGTTTATTCTATAGAATTCTTAAAATCATCATCTTATTATTGTTTTCTTTATTTGCATCTAGTAAATTAAATAGTAATTTATAATCAAATTAAAAGATAAAATAAAAATATTTTTACTATTTTATTTCACTTCCACTTCATAGAAAATTTATTTCTATAAATCTTCCCCGTGGGATCGATATCAGGGTCTTTGTTTAAAAACCCTATATTACTTGAAACGATACGTATACTTGCGTAGTACCCCTAGTGTGTAAAAATATTTTCTAAATTATATTAATTTTATACACTAGCCGCTATTTATAAATTAAGTCAAAGCTTTTGGCTATCTTTTGGAAGCAAATATTACTGCGTTATTACTGCTTTTGGTCGAAGCAAATATTACTGCTTTTGGCTGAAGTATCAAACAGAGAAATTAAAAAAAATTTTAAAAAAGACTGTTAATCCTAAAAGAACTGATTAGGTTGATAGACTTGATTCTGCATTATGGGCTTATAGAACGGCTTATAAGACACCAATCGGAATGTCACCTTACCGGTTAATTTATGGTAAACATTGTCACTTACCTGTAGAACTTGAACATAAAGCTTATTGGGCGATAAAGAAGTTTAATTTTAATTTGAATAAAGCAGGAGAAAAACGATTATTGCAACTAAATGAGATGGAAGAAATTAGAAATGAATCGTATGAAATGCGAGAATTTATAAAGAGAAAATGAAGATGTTGCATGATAAGAAAATTTCAGGAAAAATTTTTGAGCCTGGACAAAAAGTATTACTGTTTAATTCTCGTTTAAGACTTTTTCCTGGAAAATTAAGATCTAAATGGATTGGACCTTATTTAGTTGAGAAAGTATACTATTATGGAGCTGTGGATGTTAAAGAATCCAAAACTGGAAAAATTTTTAAAGTAAATGGATTAAGATTGAAGCCTTATTTGGGAGATATTATGAAGATTTATAAAGAGGCTTATGAATTGAGTCAACCTGATTAAAGATTTACTTAAGTCGGGCTGACGACGTTAAACCAAGCGCTTTGTGGGAGGCAACCCATAATTATCTTGTGTTTTTTTATTTTGATGAAAGGTTATGCCTCGATCTTGATTAATTTTATATTATTTTAGAAAAATTTGATGCTCATAAGTCTTGGTTGACTTAGGCTGAAAATTATTTTGAAGTATGTAAGAATTAAAAATAGGATCACTCTATTTTGAATTTGAGTAAAAAGGAGATCAAGTTAACCTTCATTATGATAGTTTACAATGTGAGTTATCGAGTCTAAATTACTCTTACCAGTATAATTTACCTATCTTGGAGAACGAAATTTTGAAAATTTGACGATTAGGCGAAACGGAGTTGAACATAGTTCCGGCGCCTAGGCGCCAGAATTCGGCGCCTAAGCACCAGAATCAACTATGTGTCAATAGGTCCGACGCCTAGGCGCCTAAGCGCCACGGTTACTGGGTCGTGCAAAAATTGAAAATTTTCAGTTTTTCACACAATTTTCCCCTTTAAATCAACCCATCTTCTTCCCTAACTATCAAACAATCAAACTTACGTCCCTTACATTTCATTCTTGAGAGATTTGAGAAATTTTTGAAGAAATGGAAAGGAGAAATCATGGAGAAGAGGTTAGGGACAAGGTATCAAGGGATCCTCAACCCTACTTCAATGGTTTCATCGCTGTAAGTTTAGAGAAAATTTTTAGTCGTTTGGATAAGTTTGAAGAAGATTTTAAAGGGATTTGAGATCGCCTTCATGAGATGTTTCATCAAGTTAAACATCTAGAATGGCAAATGAAACTTCAATTTGATCATTTTGCGGCTTATCAAGATGCTCAAGTTGAAATGTATTCGAAGAACAAGTGGATTGATGAAAAGACGGCTACGGATTTCCCAAGAGCATTAGTATTCTTTCCAAGTGGAATACACAATTTCCCTTGTGAAGATTAAAATATTCTGGTAACGAGATAGTCATTATGGTTTGTTGAGTCGTTGTATCGATTTAGAGAATTGATTGTGTTTGTTTGTGTATTTGCTTTCATGTTCAATGTGTGTTGTTTTTGCTTTGGAATTGTTATAATTGAGTGTATTAGGCACTTGAATCAAATGTAGTACTTATCTGAATGTATTGAGCCAAAATTGAAGATTTTAAATGGAAATTAGTGAGTTTGATTGAAAACCTTGTATTTGATTGGTGGATTTAATATTTAATTTTTATAAATTTTTGAAAAATGTTGTGGAAGTTAGAAACTGAAGCTCTACTCTAATATGAGTAATTGGAAGTTGAATTTATGAATTTTGGTGGAAAAATAAATTATAAAAAAATTTTTTGTGAAAGGCGAGTCTGGCGCCTAGGTGCCAGAATTCGGCGCCTAAGCGCTAGTTCGGCCTGAACCCAAAAATTTACTTAAATAACCCCCAGAAGCCATTTTTGACGCCTAAGCTTCATCTTCTTCCCCATTTTCGCAAAAATACATCCTCTAGATCCATTTTGAGGTCAAAACATCAAGGATTTGAGCGCGAAACCACTCGATTTCGTCGTCTCAAGGTCAGATCTACACTTTAAACCATTTATTTTCAATTTTCACCATAGATTTCCCTAAGTTTTGCTAAGAACCAAAAATTTGAAAAAAATATTTAATTTTTAGTGATTTCGTTAAATTTCTAAACTTATTTTAAGTTTTATAAACTTAAAAAGAGTTTAAATCTTTGATTCCTAAATTTTTTCTTGTTTTCTTTCACGTTTAGATGGCTCCAAAATCTAAACGCAGGAAGGGACGAGATAACTTTGATAGCGACAAATTCTCTCATCGCGGCTGTGCATTTTCGTTTCCATGAATTTGCGACGTCCGGAAAGTTCATTTCGAACGAAGTTTCTACCATCCTGGAGAAATGATCGAAAACACTATTGTTGCGCACAATCGGCAACGATTTTGTTATTTTACTCGCTTGTTGTCGTTATCCCGATCGTTCGAGAATTTTATGCAAATTTTCCGGATGTCGAGGATTATGAAGTCTTTGTCGGAGGTATCGGAGTAGGATTTAGTCCGAAAGAATCAACATATTTTATGGCCTCGCCACCGACTATCGAGTGTTATTATTCCGGATTATCACCATCCGAGGGAGATTTGGATATGATTATTGCTTATCCGACTAACGGTATCGGATCTTGGAAGATCGAGAACGGAAAGAGGGTAAACTTCAAATCCTCCGAATTAAATGGTGTATCTAAAGCATGGCACTATTTTATTTCTGCAAGATTGTTACCTTCCAACCACCTGAGTGAAGTGACTAGAGATCGAGCGATCTTAAACTATTGCATTCAGGAGAGGAAGCCTATTAATGTCGGGAGCATTATTTATGATTATGTGGAGTCTATTGCGAGGTCCAGCACTTCTGTTGGATTGGGATTTCCATCTTTGATCTACTCACTATGTGTTAGTAATGGAGTCACTGCGGATATTTCTGAGGAGAAGCTGAAGTCTACTAAGCCAATTGGGCAGGAGAGTGTTAGTATCTATGATCGTCTTCGAGGGAAGAGATCGACTGCTCCTTCTACTTCTGCGCATACTTCAGGTAGACCTTCTACTTCTAGACCCTCTACTTCTGCTGAGCCACCATCAGATTTCTCGGAATCAATGCATGATCAGTTTTTAGAGCAGCAGCAGGAGTTATTTCAAACTCACTACAGGATTGATACTATTGACAGAAAACTAGATCATTTATCGGATTATACCTAGAGGAAGAGTAATTACGATGCTGAGTATGATGAAGCCCTAGTCAGATTTCTGAAGGGTGAACATGATGTTAGCTTTCCTACTTTTCCTAGTTTCACACCCTTTGTAGATCCTAAGGACGTAGAATTTTCCTTTGGTGACGAAGATGATGATGAGGCTACAGCTAGTGATTAGTAGTTATAGATTTCTTTGATGTGCTACTCTGTTAGTTTGTTTTATTTGGATTGTTTGTTAGTTTTGTATTTGATGTATGTTGATTGTTTAGTGTTAGGATTCTGTTGTGTTGAGACTGAATTTAGACTTAACTGTTTTATTTGGGGGAAGGGAAAATCCATTCAAAATTATAATTTTATTTGTCCTTAAAGAGCTAATATTTTCATAAAAATAAAAATAAAAAAACTTTTTAACATAACTTAAGGAATGAAGAATTTATTTGAGATCACTTTTATTTTTGAAATTATAAACAATTTAGTGAAATTAACCAAAATTTTACTAACTTTGATTGATTTTAAGAATAAAATTATTTAACTTGAAGAAGAATGAGATAAAGAATTTTTCTATTCATGGTAGAAATAATAGAATTTTAGAAATATTAAGTAATAAAAAATTATCACTTGAAAAAGAAAAGATTGGAATTCTTTTGGAATTTTTATTTATGTTATAATAATTATGTGGAAATGTATAAGTTTTGAAAAATATAAGTTAAGGATAGTGAAGTTCAAAACCATTAACAGGCTATCCAGATATAGTAATCCTATATATATATATATATATATATATATATATATATATATATATATATATATATATATATATATATATATATATATATATATATATAAAATTATGGCGGTTTTTGGAGGAAGTGCTCTGCTAGGGTTCCGACCATGACCCTGTCGGCGGCGGTCTTCCTGGTTTCTCCTTTGATAGGTGGTAAGGTGGTGGGTTTCTCTCCTTTAGCTTTGGGTTTGTCTTTGGTGGCCCTACTGCTTCCTTGGCCTTTCCCGGGCAGGCTCTTTTTAAAATTTGCTACTGTTCCATTGCCCCCTCTCAAGTTTGTGACATCTGTTTGCTCCTGGCTTTGACTTTGAACTGATCTTTCTGTCTCACCCATAGAGTGTGTTTCTGGTGTGCTCCCTTTCCTCTCCATGGCCTACCCCATTGATTTAGAAACTAATATTTCTTGGGCCAAGGCTACCTATGCTGGTGTGGTGGGGAATGCCCCCACTATTTCTGATCCCTCAAAGCTTTTCTTCCCTCAATTGCTCCATGATGCTGCTGCTGGTAAAGCTTCCTGCCCCTTCATCAGGCCCCTTGAAGTCAAGGATGGTTGCCCAGCTGTCATCTTTTCTGACAAGGAATTGGAAGCTCTGGATGAGGAAGTCAAACTCACCCTCATTGGGAAGTTTGTGTTGGGTCACCCCAAAATGGAGTTGGTGAGGAAATATTTTGAATCCCTTAACTTTAAAGGCAATTTGGAAGATTGGTCTTCTAGATGGCAGACATTTGCTCATTAACTTTTCCAATGAGGAAGACTATGCTTTGTTATTTGCAAAACAAGTTGTTAGTATTGTTGGAGTTGAAATGAAGATAATTAAGTGGACCCCAGATTTTGATCCTAGCAAAGATCCTCCCATAGTGCCTATCTGGTTTAAACTCCCCAACCTTCCATATAGATACTTCAACCAAACAGCTTTATTTCAAATTGGGAGATCCCTTGGTACACCTCTAAGATTGGATGCTGAGACCATCAACAAGGCAAAGCCAGAATCTGCTAGAATTCAAGTAGAAAGGGACATCTCTCTACCAGAGATTAAAAGAATTTGGATTGGATCTGTTAGTGAAGGGCACTGGCAGGAAATTATCATGCAGCAAAAGCCTCATTTCTGCTCTCACTGCAAAATGTTTGGTCACACAAATGAAAAATGCTATAGGCTTCACCCCCCTCATAGAAAAACTGCTAACTTGCCTAGTAGAACCCCCCTTCCTCCAGTAAACACTGCTATTGTCAACACTCAACCTGTGGCACCTCCAGTAGAGCAGGATATGGGAATCTCTCAGGTTGTTCCTTTGGCTTTGGGAGTCCCTCCAGCTGTCTGCCCACCTTTCCAGTCAGCCCACCCACAGTTGTTGGAACAGTCACTTGGCAGCTCCTCTGGGTCCCCTGGTGACTGGTGCAGAAATGAAGTTGAGGAAATCAGGATTGTGACACCTATTCAACCATCCAATCCCTCTCCAGTGCCCCCCCCCAATGTTATTAAAAATATGCAGGTTGCTATGGAAGGCAAATGGGAAACCCAAATTTCAAAGAAGAAAAAGAAGATAAGTACTCGAAGCTACGTAAATTGGGATCCTCTTTATCAGAGGGTGAAATGGCAGGCTCTACAAAGAGAAGATCTAGATCCAGGACTAGATCTCAGACATCCAACTCCCTCCCCCCACCTCAATGATTAACATGCTTTGCTGGAACATTAGGGGCATGGGTAACCCTTTGTCCCTACAAAGAATTTTACATCTTATCAAGAAACATAAGTTATGGTGCTTTGCCATCTTTGAGCCTATGGTGCATAAGCACCCTTGCAAACTCCTCACTAAATTCCATGGTTTTAACCATTTTACCAACTGCAGTAACAAAATTTGGGTCTTCTGTAGGAAGGAAATCACTTGGTCTATTCTTCTTGATCACCAACAATTCCTCCACTCCTCCTTCCAAATTAATGGCCATCAAGGTTATATCACTTTTGTATATGCAGGTTGCAGAAATAGTGATGAAGCGCTTTGTGGGAACAGCTCACCAACATTGGCTCTAACCTTCACCTCCCCTGGCTAGTGGGGGGAGATTTTAACAGCATTGGCTCTCCAGAGGAAAAATTAGGTGGTAGGGCCCCAAATGTGACAAAGATGTCAAACTTCCTTGAAAATATACAAGATGCCAATCTTTTTGACATTGGATATAGTGGTCCTAAGTACACTTGGAGAAGAGGAACTATATGGGAGAGATTAGACAGAATTCTTGTGAACCATCTCTGGCTATCCACCTGGCTCCTTACCTATGTCACCCACCTAAGCTTTGCTGAATCTGACCATAGACCCCTTTTGATCACCATTACCTCTCCTAACCAAACCAGATCCCCTCCTCCATTCAGATTTCTGAATGTTTGGTCATCCCAAGCTGATTTTAATAGCATTGTCCAGACACATTGGTGTAATATTACTAATTCTAATCCTCTCATCAAGCTCAGCCTTCTCCAGATTAAACTCAGCAAGGCCCTTAGACACTGGAATTGGAACTTCTTAGGTGACTTTCACCAGGCTGTTCATTATGCTGAAACTGCTCTTACTCATTTGGAAACCCAATTTCAGGCTGGTCTTGCTACTGAAAATCAACTGTTTGATGCCCAAGCTAAACTTATGGTTGCCATTGCCAATCAGGAAGCTGTGCTGAAACAAAAAGCTGCTCTTGCCCATTTTGTTGATGGAGACAGAAACTCTAAATTTTATCATGCTCAAATTAATTACAGAAGGAAATGCAATAACATCCATAGTATCAAATCTGAAGAGGGTCATCTGCTATCCAATCTCCCTGACATTGCTGCTGATGCTGTTCTTTACTTTAAGCAGCTCCTTACCCATAAGCCTGGTCTCAGGTCTGCCATTGATAAATCCCTCTTCCTTACTGAGTTTGCTTTCACCTCCAACCTGGATCTGGCTAGCACTCCATCAGCCAAGGAAATCTGGAATGCTCTTAACTCTGTGGATAGCTCTAAGACAGCTGGGCCTGATGGCTACACTGCTGAATTTTACAAGAAATCCTGGGTCTGGATTCAGAATGATGTGGTGGCTGCCATTCAAAGTTTCTTCATGGGTCATCCCCTCCCCAGCTACTTTAGTGCTTCCAATTATGTGCTAGTTCCTAAAGCATCCACTACTCAGAACTGGAACCACTACAGGCCTATCTGTTTGACTACAGTGATTAGTAAAACCATTAGTAAGATAATTGTGGGCAGATTACAACCACACCTGGATCAGTTAATCAGGCCAAACCAGTCTGCCTTTGTCAAGGGGAGATTTATTGGTGATAATGTCCTCTTTGCACAGGAACTTCTACTTGATCTTGACAAGAGCCAAAGGGGGGGTAATCTTATCTGCAAACTAGATATCCAAAAGGCTTATGATACCATCGACTGGATTTTATCATGGATGTCCTTGCCGCAAGGGGTTTCAATAACCATTTCGCAATC
The DNA here is from genome assembly GCA_022702705.1 of Papilionanthe hookeriana x Papilionanthe teres. Taxonomy (NCBI): domain Eukaryota; kingdom Viridiplantae; phylum Streptophyta; class Magnoliopsida; order Asparagales; family Orchidaceae; genus Papilionanthe; species Papilionanthe hookeriana x Papilionanthe teres. The sequence goes on from CM040426.1 coordinate 26,607,345, forward strand.
TAATTAGAAGATGGTTGGAAACTAATGAGCACTCCATCCTAATTAATGGTCAAGCTTGGGGGAGTTTCAAAGCTACTAGGGGCCTTCAACAGGGAGATCCTCTATCCCCCACCATCTTCATCCTGTCTTTAGACTACTTTTCTAGATTGGTGGATAGAGAACTTCTTTCTCACAACTTTTCCAGGTACCTTCATAGATCTAACATTGCTGTCTCTCATTTAATGTATGCGAGATGATATTATGCTTTTATCAATCGCCCATAAAAATGCTCGTCAAAAAGATTAAGTGGTGTTTGGAGACTTTTCAACAAGCAAGTCGGTATGGCCTTCAACAAGGAGAAATGTCAACCGATATTCTCTAAACACACTCCTGCCCACATCGGACATTGGATCACCGAGCTCACTCGGATTCTCTAGCTTAACTCCCCCAATTAAATACCCGGGTGCCTATCTTACTCGTGGGTAGGACAAAACAAATCCAATTTGATGAATGTCTCGGGCAAGATAAAAACCCAACTTAATTGCTGAGCCTAATTCCTTCCTATCTAATGGTGGTAGAATCACCCTACTGAAAAGCATTCTAACCTCTTTCCCTTCCTACCTACTTCAACTGACTCCTTTGAAGAAGAGTACTCAATTACTTCTGGATAGAACTTTCAATAGATTTCTTTGGTCTGGACAAAGACACCAGCTTCATTGGACTTCCTGGATTAAAACTGCTAAACCCCTTTCTGCTGGGGGGCTTGGCTTTAGGGATCTTCTCCACCTGCAGCATGTCAACTTCCTCAAACTTTGGATCCACTTTAGAGCCCAGACCTCCTTGTGGGCAAAAATTTCTGAAAGGCAAGTATTGCAAACACACCCACCCTTCCCTTGCTGTCAGGAGATTGGGGGATTCCAAGATCTGGGTCAAAATGCTGAAAACTAGACAGGAAGCTGAAACTAAATTCCTTTGGGATCTGGGGAAGGGGGAGATCAATTTCTGGCTAGACAATTGGTGCCCAAAAGATTGGTTGATCCCTAGAGGTAACACTGACCCCTCCCTAACTGTTGCTGACTGTTGGGATGGAGCTACCTGGTCCATCCCACACCTCAGAGCTATCTTGCAAGACCATTCAGCTCAACGAGTTGCAACTATTCCTATACATATGGGGAAACCCGACAAGCATTTCCCCGGGGGTCTCCAAATACCAAAGCCCGACTAAATACCTCTACGGCTCCTCTTATCGGTGGCTCACTCGTCAAATGGGGGAAGGCAGTATGGAGCAAACACCTCTCCCCTTCCATGTCTTTCCTTTGCTGGCGTGCTCTTCACAGCATTATTCCCACTGATGATATCCTAAAGTTAAAAGGCTTGAGAGGTCCTTCTAAATGTGTTCTTTGTCATCAGCATGAAGAATCTATTCCCCACTTGTTCTTTCAGTGTAATTTCTCCCAAGCAGTCTGGCAAGAATTACAATCCCAGATATCTATTAATAGCAGTCACCTTCATTGGGAAGTTTTCCATCATCATTGGTGTGAGGGGGAAATCCCAAAGGCAAACACCATTCACTTCATTGCCATCTGGTTCATTTGGATGTCAAGAAACCAGGCCAAATTTGAAGATCTTACTGCTGCTGTACCTTCTGTTGTCAGGAATTGCAAGTCCTACATTAATAAACTCATTATTCATAAGGGGTTTCCACAAGTTCTTCAGCAGCCTCCCCACTCAATTCCTCCCGCCCTCGCCGTCTCTTTTCGAGTGAAAGTCGTCGGTTGGAAGGCTCCCCTTCTAATTACATCAAGATAAACACTGATGGAAGTTTTTCCAGTGATGGTGCTGGGGTGGGGGGCATCTTCAGGAACCATCTGGGAAATTGTCTGCTTTATTTCCTTGCCCCTGTATCTGCTAAAGATGCATTTGAATCTGAATTGATTGCAGTGCTTTGGGCTCTTCATCTTGCTCAGATTGCTGGTTGGGAAAATACCTGGATTGAGGTGGACTCTCAAGACCTGATTAAGAACATTGCATTTTCCCATCAGCTTCAGTGGCACCATAGATACTGGATGGAACTTATTCTTGCTTTCAGGACCCCTCAAACCCAGTTTTCTTCCAATTTCGAGAGGGCAACAAACCCGCCCATCGGCTTGCCCGGGCAGGTGCTATTTCCCCCAAAGCTGAGGTTTCCAACCTTCCATCCAGTGAGCTAAAATTCTTAATTGCTGGAGATAAACTGAGTTCCCCCCATTTCAGAATTGATCACTGTTCTCTCATCTGACTTTGGATGCCCTCTGGCACTTTTTCTTGGATTCCACATTGCTGTCTACCTGGCTTTGTGATGGCCTCTTTTCTGCAACCATAGTTTTTAGTCTTTGCTTAAAATAGATAAACATATATTCACTCATGTCCTGTAATCTTAGTTAGGTTCCTTGTGGAGTTTTGTTGTGGGTTAGGTGGTGTTCTCTCCTCTTATTTTGGAGATCCCCCCTTACCTAGTTTTGTATCTCCTTCTCAGTATTAACAAAGTTGGAGCTCATTGAGGCTCCTTTCTCTAAAAAATATATATATATATATATATATATTAAAAAAAAGATAGAGAGGAGAAGCTTGAGGAAATGCCTAATCAAAAATTGGCTTCACTTGAATTATCTTATAGGAAGAAAACTAGTTACATATTTTACTTGATTTGTATACATAAATATTTATTTAGAAAAGATTTTTCAAGAAGATCTTTTTCTTGTAAATAATCTATGAAAACTTAATATAATGGACTTCTATTATTTTCAAAGTGAATGAAAAGTTTGAAATCTTATGATTTGGTAGTTAATTATTCTTTAAATTCTTAAAATTAAACCTAGATAGCGAAATTGGGTTAATAATTTACTAAAGACTTTATAAAATCAAAAATTATAAGGAATCTTAAATATTTAGCTTTTATTTCCAAAAGTTATATTTTATGTAGTAAAAAGAGTTACTTGAGGACAAGTAACATTTAAGTTTGGGGGATTTTGATTTATAAAAAATACATATTTCTTTATGTCTTAATTCTTATTAATTTCTAAGGATATTATACTTTAATAAAAGGTATTTTTTGTGTTTTTGGATGTAGGTAATGTAAAAAGGTCTAAGAAGGAAAAAGGAGCAAAAATGAGCAAAAATAGAGCAAAATACCGAAAGTGTAAAAAAAATAAGGCCTAGCGCCTAGGCGCCAGAAACTAGCGCCTACGTGCCAAACTCGATATGAAAACTGTCAAGTTTTTGACAACGTTTGATCATTTATTTTGACGGAGTGAACGGTTGTTGGACATTCTAGAAGGCTGACAGTTGTTCCTTGATAATAGGACATGTGATACATTGCATTTGGACACTCTAAAACGGTTTTAATCGCGAAGAGGTGCGAGCCAAAGTGAAGAGGTCCGAAGAACTGGACGCGGTGTCTGGCGCCTAGGCCCCAGATTCCGGTGCCTAGGCGCCAGACCGACCTTCTAGAAGATTCATTGAATGTGGACATGTTTTAAAGAGGTGCCTCAAGGCAACTCTTGAAGCCTATAAATAGAGGTCCATTTCTTCAGAAAACGTGCCCGTCCCATTGTACTCCTTTCTCTTATCTACTTTAGGATCTCTCATCCTTAGAGAGAGAATTAGAGAGAGAAATTTAGGGCCACTTTTGTTTAATTTAGTGAGTTTATTTTCATGTTATTGCATCTGGAGTTCATTACCGTGTGGAGTCAGTAGGAATCAGAAGATCTGTAGAAGAAATATTTGAGATAACTATACTTTTAGATTTGATTCAAAGTTTAATTATCATGTTTTGTTATTTATTTTCAATGTGTTCTGAGTAGTTAGTTAATTTCTTACTCCAATAATGAAGAGATAGATAAGATAATATAAAGATTCGATGGAGAATTAAAAATCAAAATAATTTCAAAACATTGTGATGACATTAATACCTGATCTTACTTTACTTTTTAAATTGAGCGTTTGAATTGTTAAAACCTGTTGAAGAGTTTTGAAACCTTGAAGGAGAAGAACTCTTAACTTGTAAATGTCACATGAATCCTTGGGTAGTCGAAGGCCATGAGCGGGCTATTCATGGTGAAGTGCAAATAAATAGGAAGATAATATTTAAAGGGCGTAGAATTGATAAGTTTTTAGAGTGACAGACTAAATTCTTATAATTTGATTTATAGACTAGGAAAGGGTCACTAGTAGGGCCGATCATAGCCACCCTTGGACATCTAGAAGTATGAGCCTAGATTAACCCATTCTACTAACAATACATCCAGACCTATTCTTCAGAATTAGCCTAATGTTCTTTGTGCCTGGATCAAAGTGTAAAGAATAGGAATGCTTCTATTTGGCACAATACCATAAATCAAATTCTCCAACGAATATTAAATTATCTTGGAAATCTTAGATTAATTGAAGGGAAGAAAGTTGTTTATTTATAGAATTCATAAAATCATCATCTTATTATTGTTTTCTTTATTTGCATCTAGTAAATTAAATAGTAATTTATAATCAAATTAAAAGATGAAATAAAAATATTTTTACTATTTTATTTCGCTTCCACTTCATAGAAAATTTATTTCTATAAATCTTCCCCGTGGGATCGATGCATGGGGTCTTTGTTTAAAAACCCTATATTACTTCGAAACGATACGTATACTTGCGTAGTACCCCTAGTGTGTAAAAATATTTTCTAAATTATATTAATTTTATACACTAGCTGCTATTTATAAATTAAGTCAATGCTTTTGGCTATCTTTTGGAAGCAAATATTACTGCGTTATTTGTGGGTCGGGTCACTCTCAAGAATTTCAAAGTTTAAGGTTTTCAAAGGATTGAGTTTTGGAAATTTCTATAGGGATTAGCTCAAATTTGGAATAATCTATTTTAAGAGTCCAAAGGAAGAGAAGTAGGAGAAGTTGAGGATCCAAGAAGAATCTTGGCAACTTCTCTAACTATCCTATTGTTTGGCTTCAATTTGGGAGTTTATTTAATATTGCAATCTTGTCAATTTTATTTAATTAGGACTTATATTTGTATGATATAATCACACAAGTAGCCTCGAAAATGTGAGGGTTTATGTCGTATCAAACAACTACCCCGAAATCCTAAGACTGGTTAGGGCTTAATTTGCATAACATGATTATACAAATGCCTAACAAAAAAATGAGGATTTATGTTGCACTAAGCAAACTACCTCGAATTCCTATGGTTTTGTTGTTTAAAACTAGGAAATATTTTGCTGAAGTAGATTCCAGTTTTGCTGATGACGATGGCCGTGCTGCCCACCATGCTCCAAGCTCCTTGTTGTTGTAGAGGTTTAGTTTTAGAAGTCATAAATCAGGAGATGAGAGAAGTGTTTTGGTTTAGAGAAAATCTTAAAATCCAAGTGTTTTTAATACTTTAATTAAAAAAAAATCTTAAAGTTTTTTAAACAGAACCGATTAAGATCCCACGGTTCCGTCATCCCAAGACTAGTTATTTTTATCGAATTCACTTAGTCCGGATGAATTTGCTAAACTCAACTGAATGAGTTCCACACTTTCATTTAGACCGTGGGAAATCCTGTTAGCAACACGTGGGTTACATCATCCGAGGTATTGTCGATCATTCAACAAGACGTTTTAATTTAGTTACAATTGTAGTTTTGTTGTTCTGTTTGTGATTAAATTTTGAGTTGTTTTATATTTTGGAATGTTGTGGAGGTGAATTTTATCTTGCAATGACTTTTAAGTTAGTTTTGGTTTCAGTTCATAGACTATCCTAAAGGTTTTGGTTTTCATGCAACAATCTTGTTTAACATGCAAGAAAAAGTAAAGTACAGTGCATGTAAGTAAATTGCAATAAAGTAAATTGCAATAAAATAAAAGCGTACCTGGAGGGTCTTCCCGTCATCCTAAGCTGCACTTAAAACACATGTTAAGGCATTTAAATATTTCAATAAATACCTAGGTAAAGCTAAGGGACAGGGTTTTGGTTGTCTACCAGAATCCTAATCCTATTGCTAGTCATCTCCTATGACGTCTAGGTTCTTGTGTTTTGGTTTAAGGATGATTCTCTTCATCAAAGAACAATTAAATTCAATTGTTCTTCCAAAATATCATGTCATATTGAGAAAGTGCTTAGGACGAGTCCTAAATATCTTTTCAATACTTCTGGGATTATTTTGAGTCCAAGTAAATTTAGTTGCACAGGTGAATTAATCATCCAGGAGTTTAGTTAAGCTTTATCTCTTGCTCAGTGAACCTGGGTATTTGATTACTTGATGAATGAAGTGACATCTCACTTAATACTACTATTTAAAAGTTATAATAATTAAAGCCTTTAAGGGCAAGTTAGGTTGTTGAGAATTTTAATCATACTTAATTTAAAGTTTGAGTTAATGATTTAAAGTGATTTAATTTAATTATGAGGTTTTAATTAATAATTTTAAGTTTGGAATAGTGTTCAAATTATTTTAGATATAATTTAAATCTTTACACTTTCAATTATCTTAGTATTTCAGATTGATGTTTATGTTTTAAATTTACTTAGATAGAAAGAAATGTTGAAATTATTGATATGTTTTGATTTAACACTTAATGATTTCATTTAGGTTTGTTGTTAAGTGATTCTAATTTAATTTAATTTTATTTGATTTGATTTTAATTTAATTTAATTTCATTTCATTTAATTTAATTTAATTTTAATTTAATTTTAATTTAATTTTAATTTTAATTTAATTTAATATAATTTAATTTAATTTTAATTTAATTTAATTTTAGTTTTAATATTTGAAATTTAATTTAATTTAACTGTTAAGGTGTTAATTTAATTTAATTTAAACTTTGACTTGACTTAATTTAATTTAATTTAATTTAACTCCGAGATTTTAAAATTGATTTAAATTATTGGACCATTTAACATTTTAAGCATTAATTCATTTAAGGGTTATCTTTTTTTAATTTTTAATTTATTTAGTTTGGATTATTATTTTAATTTTTAATTAAGAACTAAAAATTATTGAAGTGACTTATTTAGGGATTTTTAAATTAAAGAATAAATATCCTCTTAATAATATCCCTATTTTAATAATCTAAATTTTAAATATATTCTTTCCAAAATTTAAATTATTTAGTTAATTAGAGTTTCATTTTGATATTTTTAAAGTGTTTAATGGATTTCTACCCTTTTAATTTCCCTAAGTTTCAATCATCCAAGAGAAAATTAAAATCAAATATTTTACCCTACATTTTGATTAAACCTAAAGTTTTAATTAAGGGTTAAAATTTTTAATTACCTTTATGCCCTTTTAGGCTTATTTATTTCATAACTCACTAAATCGAGCTCAAATGAATTTGAAATTTTTATGTCACCTCACTCACATGTCAATTAAGACATTAGAGGAGAAAATGTGATTTTTCTGACTTTAAATTATTTATATAATTATTTTTAGTAGAAAATAGGGGTTTTCAAAGAAAATTCAACAACATGACCAAGGTAAAGTTTCTATCCTTAAGAAAATTATGGGATGTTCCTAATGACCAAAGAATCACTTGGAACAATTTTTGTGATTTTTTGAATTATATTATTTATTATAATTATTTTGAGTTTTAGAGTATTAATTAATTTTAAAATAAAATAAAAATTGAAAAATAGATTTTATATTTTTCTAAAATTTCATTGATCTCAAGGAGTCCAGAGAAATAAAATTTATAATTTTCTAATTTTTCTTTGATTTATTAGAATTATTTTAGTGAAAAAGGTTGAAAATTCATTTTTTAATATTAAAAATTACATTAAGCCTTTAAAATTCAATATCTTATCCTAGGGACTTAGGAAAAATATTTGATTTATTCCTAAGTGATTAGGAGTCAAAATGTGACATTTTTATGATTTTTAATATTTTTGTAATTTTTATTATTTTTTAATTATTAAAATATTAAAATATTGTGAAAAATCAACTTTTTTAGAAAATTCCAATTTTAATTTTCCTCGAACTCCCCGATATCGGAGAAGCTCCAAAACCATTTTTGTGATATTTTGAAAAGTATTTTTGGAGTTATGAATTTTTAAAGTTCCATTTTGCTTATGAGGCTTAATCATTCCATTTGGTGGGGTTAATCAAATCCAATTAATTTCAAAATTTTATGTAAAGTTCCTCTGACCCTAAAGAGCAATGGAGAATTGTTTTCAAGTCAATTTGGTTTGTGGTTAACCCTAATTAATTCAAATTCAATTTTGGGAGTTTAGGCCAATTAAGGTTATTATGAATGAATTTAGTCAAAATATATTTTTCATAGGGTCCCCTGGTCTAAGAAACACCACCAAATTTTCCTAGAATTTATTTTACAACATGCTAATTATTGGAATTAAAATACCTAAAACAGTGACAAGAACTTGAAAAATCAATACTTTTCACAGAGATGGCCTCTGACCTTGAAAAATTCAGGGAATGTTCCCAAGATCGGAGGCTTCAAAAGCCCTATGGTCTCATGCCATGGTGAATTGTCTATGCAAATGGAGAATCAAAACATTGGAAACAGTAAATAAATTATTAAAAATAAAATACTCATCTAATTAACTTGATTTTTTTACATTATTCTCCTCTGTTCACTGAACAAGATTGTATTTTTATTTTATTTTTGTGATTTTTATATGCGAAGATATGAATTTTTGAAGTTCTGGTATTTAAATAAATCCAAAAAAATCCTAATTTTCTACTTATCCGACTCAGCGCCGTGTCATCCTCGTCCGGATCAAAAGCCCACGCGTCGCTCCGTGATTCGGCGCCGCCACCTGAGTCAGCGCTACAGGGGCCCGCCATTCACGTACCATTGCGCTGTCCAGCTTGATCTAGACCGTCCGCTCGATACAAGCGCGATCCAACAGCTCCTGGTTATCGTCTCCGACTGGTGTGCACCCGTGACCGTCCACACTAAAACTTAAGATCTCACTCGATTCTCCATGGACTTTTGCGTTCTTATACTCTATCAATTCGTCTTGAAGAGACGAACACATCTATACGGTTAAGGTGCATTGAAATTAACTCAAACTAAATGGAGAATCTCCGGGAGCTCGAGAGGAAGAGTGAGTTCATACCTTCGCTCGCAGAAGTGAAGCTTCGATCTGAGGGTTGTGTCACCTTCGATTGATCCAAGAAAGCTCCAGATGAAGTCTCTTGCTCCGGGGAAATGCCTAGGTACAAAAGTGACCAAGGACGATCACAAAGCATGGAGGTCGGAAGCAATGGCTGGCCTGGTGAGGGGGCTTTTGTTGGGGAACTTCTCCTCTCGTCTGGTGAAGGTGTAGAGTCAATCAATTTGAAGATTGGCTCACTGTGGTGAAGTGTCCTGGTTTTGGGCTTGAATTTCAACTCCAAAATTGGACTCACAGAGAGGGCTTTAGGGCTGGATTTCAGTGGGGATCAAGTTCTCTATGTCTGGAGAGGGATCTGGAGTGATTTTGGCAGAGTTTTGGTAAGGTTTGGTTCAACACCTCATTTGGTCGAGAGGGGGTGAGGTTTAAATAGACATGGCTAGAGGGCTTCCCAGGGGGGTTTGATGCTTGGGATCAGCTGCTCTATGATAGAGAAGAACAGTCATGGTGTTCAATGGCCATGAGACAGCTCAGCAGGTGAGTTTTGAATTTTTTAGCTCACATGGAGCTCTCGGGCATGGTGTTTTCTGGCGACCTAGGCGGCTGGCTGGCAGGGTTAGGTCACCATCTTAATCAGAAGGATCATGGGTTGGCAAAGGTGCAAGCAATTAGCATTGGCCATGTGTAAAGGACTTGATTCAAATGGAATGGGGGAAATGACTATTTTGGGTTCAAATGGGTCAAATGCATGCTTTAGGCTTGGTGCACCTCCCCAAGGCCTGATTTTGGGCTGAGGGAAATCAGTGGGTTCAGCCAAGAGAAGGTGGTGAAGTCCCCATCCATGAATATTTAGATTAATCATGGGTTAGAGTGTATCATTAAAAGGGTTAAAACTTTTTTAAGGGGGTTTAAAAGAGTCTCCTCCTTTAGCAATTAATGGCATGGTGATGTGTAAAGGGGCTCCCAAGGCTTGCATGTGGCTTGTGCATGGTTCAATGGCTCCATTTGGCATAGGGGTGGCTTGGCTTAGTTTCATGGAAGTGGGTTTTAGAAATTTTGGCCTTTTGGTGGAAAATTTTCATGAAGCTTGATTTGGAATGGTTTAATGATGGTTTTGAAACTTAGGGGTGATTTTGATTAAATGGATGATGGAAAGAAATGTCATGTGGGCTTTAGATTGAAAACTTGGGCTTTTGAAATGGTTTTGGATGGGCTTTTAAAATGTTTTAATAAAATGGGCTTTTAGATTTTAAGATAAATTTTTGGATGAAAATTTTGTAAATGATTGTACCAAATAAATGTTGCATTTAGTTTAGGGATGTGTCATGAAGATTTTGGAAGAGATTTGGTGTGATTTGGAGTAGAATTCGGTTGAATTTAGGCTTTTTTGGTAAAGGGGCCAAGGTGGGCAAAATTGGGCTAACTTGGGCTAAGGTTGGGCTAAGGTTGAATTTAGTGTAAAATTAATGTTGAAAAATGTTTATGGGAGTGTTACAAATTGTTTTCAACTTTGGTTGGGCTCTAATTTTGGGATTTGGGCCCATTTGGGTTAGGTTTGGGCTTAGGTCAATTTAAGGGATTTTTGTGTTGGGTTAGGTTTGGGTGGAGTTTAGGTTCAAATTTTGGGCAAATCAAGTTAGTGTTTTGTTTTTGGGGATGTTAGTAAGGTTTTAGAAAAGATTTGGGGCCAATTGGGGTTGAGTTGGGTTGGTATGGGCTAGGTTTAGGTGATGGGCCAAAATTGGGCCTTATGCTTTAAATTGAAATTGGGCCCAAATGTCAATCAAATTGGACTTGGACTTGGTCTAAATTGATATTGGGGATATTGAATTGAAGTTTAGAAGTGAATTGGACCAAAATTAAGGTCAATTGGGGTGGTTTGGTTTGACATTGGGTTCACTTAGGTTAAAAAAATGGGTCAAATTGGGGGTTTTGGTAAAAGTGGGGTAAATTGGCAAAATTGGCTCATAGTGTAGTTGAACAAAATGAAATTGAGAATATTTGGGATTTTTTGGAATTTTCTAGGAATTTGTAGAATTTTTTGGATTTTTGGGGTAATAGGGTATTTTGGTAATTTTGGGGGGGGTTAGGGGTATTTTTGGAAATTTTGGTATTTTTGGCCAAAGATGGTCAATTTGAGTGGTGGGAAGTGTTTAGGATTGGTTTTGAGGAATTTTGGATAATTTGGGAAATTTTGAAAATTTTGGGTCATTTCAAGGGTATTTGGTAGGTTTAGTGGGTCCGGGGCCCCGGGGGTCAAAACTGAAATTTTGAAAAAAGGAAGATTGATCAAGTGTGAGTGAAATAAAATCACTTTGGTTGAGCCATGAAGCCATATTAAGCCCATATGAGCCATGAGAGGACTCATTTGAGGCATTCACTATGTTGTTCCTAACCCTCTTAGCCAAGGGCTTAGGGGTTAAGGACCATCCATATAAATTACCTACATGAGTCGGGAAGTCAAGTTGGGTGAGAGTGTGGTTTTAGGACTTGGAATGTGTGTGAGAGTGTAGTGTATGTGCAAGACAACCCTCACCAGACCAGGCCATCCAGGGTATTCCTAAGGCCAAAAAAGTTCTATAGGGAACTCTTCCTTTAAACCTCCACATTTGATTTCAACCCTCTAGGTGATTAGAGGTCTACAATCAAGCTTGTGGGGTTTGCAGGGAGTTAAGAAGTAGTTTGAATTTCTAAATGGTGGGTTTCATTTCTAGTCCACTAAGATTAGTCAAAGGAAAAGCCTAAGGCTAGATCCTAAGTACTAAAGAGAGAAGCAAAAGATCTCACCAAAAATGAGGTCAACAAATGGACCCCCAATAGATATGGTGTGCTAACCAAGCACACCGCAAGCACACCGCACGTATTACCGTTGACCGAAGAGATCAACAAAACCAACACAGATGTCCAAGTGACAAACTTAGGACGAAGTAGAAGAATTTCCGCTGGGGAGTATCAAGTATATTTCCAAGACCGGAGATTCCTGAACTCTCGCTGGGGAAAGGAAAAGGAGGTGAACTCCAAATCACAAGATCTGGGGAATTCGATTTAGATTTCATTTTACTTTTAAATTTCAAGTTTTAATGTGTGAGTTTAGATTTCGATTTGTTCTGAGTTTGATTTTCGATTAAACATTAATTTAAAATCAATTTAAGGAAATTTTGAATTTGAAATTTGGATTTGAAATGAGAATTGAAACCTGAGCTTCAACCGCGGGATTGGGAAGAGAATTGAAATATAGGTACCAGCCTCGGAGTGAGAATCAGAGTTTAAGTATCGACGGAAAAAGGATGAGAATCGGAATTTAGGTACTGATCTTGAGAGAGTGAGATTTGAAATTTAAGTATCAATCCTGAAAGAGAATTGAAATTTAGGTATCGATCTCAGAAAGAGAGTCGGAATTTAGGTACCGACCTCGAAATGAGAACCGGAATTTAGGTACCAGTCTCGAAAGTTGTGAATCAAAATTTTGGTATCAATTCGAATGAGAGTCGGAATTTGGTATCGGCCTCGAAGGAAGAGAACTGGAATTTGGTACCAGTCTCAGAAATTTAGAATTGAAATTTAGGTATCAATTCGAATGAGAGTCAGAATTTGGTACCGACCTCGAAGGAGAGAATTGAAATTTGGTATCAACCTCGAAAGAGAATCAAAAATTAGGTATCGATCTCGGAAAGAGAGTCAGAATTTAAGTACCGACCTCGAAATGAGATCAGGAATTTAGGTAACAGTCTCAAAAGTTGTGAATAGAAATTTAGGTATCAAATCGAATGAGAGTCAGAATTTGGTACCGACCTCGAAGGAAGAGAACTGGAATTTGGTACCAGTCTCGGAAATTTAGAATTGAAATTTAGGTATCAATTCGAATGAGAGTCAGAATTTGGTATCGTCCTCAAAGGAGAGAATTGAAATTTCATATCAGCCTCGAAAGAAAATCGAAATTTAGGTATCGATCTCGGAAAGAGAGTCAAAATTTCGGTACCGACCTCGAAATGAGAACTATAATTTAGGTACCAGTCTCGAAAGTTGTGAATCAAAATTTAGGTATCAATTCGAATGAGAGTCGGAATTTGTTACCGGCCTTGAAGAAAGAGAACTGAAATTTGGTACCAGTCTTGCAAATTTAGAATTGAAATTTAAGTATCAATTCAAATGAGAGTAGGAATTTGGTACCGACCTTGAAGGAGAGAATTGAAATTTGGTATCAACCTCGAAAGAGAATCGAAATTTAGGTATCAATCTCGGAAAGAGAGTCAGGATTTAGGTACCAACCTCGAAAGAAGAGAACTGGAATTTGGTACCAGTCTCGGAAATTTAAAATTGAAATTTAGGTATCAATTAGAATGAGAGTCGGAATTTGGTACCAACCTCGAAGGAAGAGAACTGGAATTTGGTACCAATCTCGGAAATTTAGAATTAAAATTTAGTATCAATTCGAAAGAGAGTCGGAATTTGGTACCGACCTCGAAGGAAGAGAACTGGAATTTGGTACCAGTCTCGGGAATTTAGAATGAAAATTTGGTATCAATTTGAAAGAGAGTCGGAATTTGGTACTGACCTCGAAGGAAGATAACTGTAATTTGGTACCAGTCTCGGGAATTTAGAGTTGAAATTTAGTATCAATTCGAAAGAGAATCGGAATTTGGTACAGACCTCAAAGGAAGAGAACTGGAATTTGGTACCAGTCTCGGGAATTTAGAATTGAAATTTGGTATCAATTCGAAAGAGAGTCGGAATTTGGTACCGACCTCGAAGGAAGAGAACTGGAATTTGGTACCAGTCTCGGGAATTTAGAATTGAAATTTGGTATCAATTCGAAAGAGAGTCAGAATTTGGTACCGACCTCGAAGGAAGAGAACTGGAATTTGGTACCAGTCTCGAGAATTTAGAATTGAAATTTAGGTATCAATTCGAAAGAGAGTCAGAATTTGGTACCGACCTCGAAGGAAGAGAACTGGAATTTGGTACCAGTCTCGGGAATTTAGAATTGAAATTTAGGTATCAATTCGAAAGAGAGTCGGAATTTGGTACTGACCTCGATGGAAGAGAACTGGAATTTGGTACCAGTCTCGGAAGTTTATCTGTATGAAGAGGAACCCAGTCTTATGCCATCAGAACCAAATCGAACAAAGTTAGTGGCTCCGTGTCAGTAGAACTAGTAGATCCTCTAAGACACAGAAGAAAGAGAATTGAAAGGAGCTGGTAAGTGTACCAAGCTGAAAAGACTTGACTTAACGACAAGTCGAAGAGAATATTCAAATTTCAAAAGAGTTTCCAACAGATTTCGATGAAGGAAAGAACTGAAAGGTTCGAATCAGAGGTTTGAGATCGAAATTCAATTTGAGATTTAGATTCATTTTTTTTGTCCTTTAAAGATCCCATTTTATTTTTTTTGTTGTTTATTTAGTGTTCATGTGAATTTGAAGTTCATTTTAATATTCAGATTTTTAAGAAAAGTTCTCATTTATTTTCTTTTCTTTTCTGTTCTTCGTTCAAAGTTCATTTAACTCTAATGGTGTTTCCCAGTTAATTTGCACAAGAAGAGGTGAAGGCAAAATATGACGTATTCGTTTTCATTCCAACTTGCTGAAAATACATCATACAACTTGATCTAATCATGTTGACATTTTCCTCGGAAATTTAATGTCTCATACAATCCATGTAAATCCAAAACGGATTGTGTAAGATTCTTGTTGATCCATCCAAAAGCGTCTGTCAAAAATCCATGTCTGAATAGTAAGAAACATGGGAAATAACATCACCTTCTAAGCCACCCTTGGCAGGAATGCCGCATGGATGTGTATTGGAGGTGTGCTATTTCCCATGTAACTCACAGCTCGTAGGGCCAGAGACTCTCCAATTCTAGATCTGGTTGAAAGTGGTAAGGCATTTTTCTGTCATCCATTCTTCTAAAAGTAACTGAGATCCGCTCCACAGGCACTCCTGGAACGCAATGCTTCGCAACGTCTGCTCCATTTCCTTCTAACACCAGGACGAAACCTACCGGTAGTGGTATCTCCACCGGCCCTCGGAACTGACCGGGGCCTGCAATCCAGAGGTTAGATCCGAACATGATGTTGCACTGGTTGACGAATGACACTGTGTAGAAGGGTCTAACAAAGTCATGATGGTCTATATGTGGAGGTATGCAGTCGCCTTCCTTATAGATGTTAATAATACAGCTGTTGGGTATGCAATCTGCAGGCAATACCCTCCATGTTATCATCCTTTTCACCATTCTCTTAATGATTCTTGGCATCGGATCCACCTCACTGCGATGGAGTATTCTTGGTGGATTTCCTTTTCTGTCTATGGCAATATTGTAGCAACATCTGCATTGAATTTTAACTCTTCCTTTTCCTGGCATCCATCTTCGGGGTTCTGAATTGGTCTTTTCTCTCAAGCGGCCAGCTCAGCCCATTTTCTGTAATTCGAGGATGCAGTCTAGAATTTGTTGTTGCTCATAATCTGAGAATACATCTGTATGCAGCTCGAGGCCTTCTAAGATGTTGACCCTCTTGTCTCTAATTCTTTCAAAGTATTCAAAGGTTTTCTTCTCAACTAGTTGCATTTTCTCCAGCTCATATTCCGGGATTATTTGAAGTCCTCGGTGTCTAGTAACATACTGTGAGATGTATGGCTCAACCCCAGCACTTTCTTCTGCATGTCTCGGGTCCTAGGGGATAGTCTCTGTAGGGACATCCTCCGGGGTTGCTTTCGCAACAAGACTCTTCAGATCTGGTACATCTGCTCAGCGTTGAGGTACTAACTATATTTCTGCTTTTCTTAGTATTTGTTTTATCAGTTCCAACTTTCTTGGAGTTGACTTTCTTCTTTCTGATTCCTGACGAACCGATCTCCTTGGAGCATTTGCACTAACGGTATCCACTGTCTGTTTATGTTGATCTTCTGCTAACATGGTCAACATTTTGCGAATGCGACGATTCTTATTTCTTCACTGGGTAGCAGTGAGAGTAGCTCTCCTTACACCTAGAATTTCTGCGGGCGCGGCACTGACAAGCCTATCCTCTGCTATGGCAACCACAGACTTAACTTTCTTATCTTATCCGGTTGCATGAGCGGCGTTTGCATTTCTTTTCTTGTTGCTTGATTGGTGGCTCGGGGCACCCATTTTCATCACTGTCTGGCTGTGAAGTTCTTCTCGATCAACTGGGATCCAATCATTTTCTTCGTATTGTAAGCCAGCTGCTGTGAATTCTGAGTCAATCTCTATCACTGCTCCATCCCTCACCCTCTTTTCATCAAGTGCTAGACTCACGCCATTTCTAAAGTTTAGAACCAACCGCCCGTTCGACATTTCCCTGCAAAAAAAATAAGGAAAGGATCAGGGGCTGTACTAAGAACAAGAACAATAAGAAAAACACTTAAAAATTTTTATTCACTTCTTTTAAATTTAAAGAAAGTAGGAAGAGATGAGAAAATATCAGGAATGAATGGATTTAAAAGGAAAGATTGATATTTTATTATTATGATTTCCTAGGTTTTCTTTTTAACATTTTCGTTGATGAGATTTTTTTAACATCCATTTTATTTTGTTTTGGGTTCGGATCTAGTCATAAAGTGATTACTTCACCCGTGTTTCTATGGATAAGATTCTACTTTAGAGGCCACCCTTCGAAACATCAGGTTGCATAATACTTCTTTAAATACCGTCCATTGATCGGAAGCATGGGTCGTTCTCCATGGCAATTCACTAGTTGGTAGGAACCTTCAGAGTAGACTGTCTCTACCACAAATGGTCCCTCCCAGGTTGGTTCAAACTTACCTCCTATCTTGCGGTGTGCAAGGATAGGTTTCTTGAGAACAAGAACTAAGTCACCGACTTTGAAAGTTCTCGGGCGGACCGACTTATCATGGGCCTGGATCATCTTGGCTTGATACAGTTCCAAATTCTGCTGCGTGGAAAATCTTTTCCCTTCCAAGCTTTCCAATTCTTCCAGTCGTAGTCTGGCATTTTCTTCTGTAGTGATCTTTTCTGCAACTGCAATTCGGAGTGACGGAAGCTGAACTTCTAGGGGCAAGATGGCCTCGGACCCGTACACTAAAGTGTAAGGCGTAGACTGAGTAGGAGTCCTAAAAGTCATCCTGTAGGCCCATAAGGCTTCTAACAACTTCTCGTGCCAATTTCTCTTGTTGTCGTCCAAAGTTTTCTTTAAAATTTGAACGAGAGTTTTATTAAAAGCCTCGGCCAAGCTGTTTTCTCTTGGGTAGTAGATCATTGAGTATCGCCAATCGATCCCGTATCTTCTGACAAAATTATTGATCTTTGTACTTTTGAATGCATACCCATTATCTGAAATGATCCTGTGCGGTACCCCAAAAAGGTAGACAACTTGGTTCTTGAAAAACTGTAGCACATGGTGTGCCTTCACTTCTTTGAGTGGTATAGCTTCTGCCCATTTAGAAAAGTAGTCTGTAGCTGCAAGAATGAAGTGATGTCCTCTTGAAGAAGGCGGTTCTATCGGACCCACTATATCTGTGCCCCAACACTCAAATGGCCATGACGCGACTGTCGGATGTAGCACATTTGGAGGTTGGTGTAAAATCATTCCGTGCACTTGGCACTGGTGACAGCTTTTGGCAACTTTCATACAGTCGGTCATCATTGAGGGCCAGCAGTACCCTAGTCTTTTAATCTTCATTTTCATTTTCGGACCTAACTGATGAGCGCCACAAAGTTCTGAATGTACTTCTTTAACGATTTCACGAGCCTCGGACCCGCTCAGGCATCTTAGCCACATCTGATCAAAAGACCTTCTGTATAATGTATTGTTTATTAATGCGTAAGACAGAGTTCTTTTCTTGATTTGATGGGTTAACGACTTATCGTCAGCGGGTTTCTCGTCTGCAAGTAGTCTATTAATGGCTGCCGCCAATCTTCTGTATTTTCTGTCACTGCTGCAATTGTTTCTTCTGCTTTTTCTGATTTGTGTACTGTATCCATGTCGAGTTGTGATAGGACTTGTCGTCTCTGAACTGACATTTCAACTGACTCATCCTGTAAGCAGGCAAATTCCTTTGCAAGACGGGCTAACGCATCTGCGAGAGCATTTTCTCTACTGGGAATCTTATAGATTGTTACATTTGGAATTTGTTCCAGCAATTTCATGGCATACTGAAAGTACTGCTCGAGCCTTGGCTTTAAAATTCTGTACTATCCGGCGACCTGTTGAATGATAAACTGAGAATCTCTGTAGATGTTGATATCTGTTATCCCCATCTGAATGGTTAATTCCAGTCTGGTTATAAGGGCTTCGTATTCTGCCTCGTTGTTTGTACACGGTTCAGTTAAGTGGTAGGAGTATCTTAACATCCCCCGCTCCAGTGTTATAAAGATTAGTCTGATTTCTGCCTTACCGGGCACTATCGTTTGCAATTCTTTGTCCTTCTGTGCTGAGGATGCATCGTCGAAGTATAGTTCCCAACGTCGATCATCAGGGTCTTCTAGGCTCATTATCTGCTCGTCAGGTAAATCGTCATCGAGAGGTGAATCTGCCGGCAAAGGGTGTGCTGCGAGGAAGTCTGCTAGGACTTGTCCCTTTACGGTGCGAAGAGGAATGAAAGTTATATCTAATTGCAATAGTATCATTGACCACCTGGCAAGTCTGCTGGAAAGCGTCACTCGGGTCATCAAATATTGCAACGGATTAACTCTCGAAATAAGGTTGACCTTATGAAAAAACATGTAATGCTTGAGCTTTTGTGCGGTGAAGATCAGGGCCAAACAATGCTTCTCAATCGGATGATACTTTACTTCCGTCGGGATTAAACGACCGCTTAGGTAGTAGAGGGCGTTTTCTTTTCCCTCGTCATTGACCTGGGCTAGTATGGCTCCGAGAGAATCATCTAAAGCCGCGGTATAAAGTATCAACGGTCTACCTGAGACTGGGGCTGCTAAGACAGGAGGTGTCATTAAAAATTGCTTAACGTCCTTGAAAGCCCGCTGGCATTTCTCATCCCAAACAAATTTAGCGTCCTTTTTAACTAATGCCGAGAAGGGCTGACACCTACCTGACAAGTTCGAGATAAAGCGTCGAAGATATGCCAACTTCCCTTGAAAGGATCGTAGTTGTTTCAAAGTTTTGGGAGGAGGCATTTCTAAAATAGCTTTAATCTTCTCCGAATCGATTTCAATCCCGCGATGTCGGACAACAAATCCTAAGAATTTCCCGGAGGTGACACCGAAGGCGCATTTTAAGGGATTCATCTTAAGGTTAAATTGTCTTAGTCGCTCGAAAACAATTCTCAAATCATACAGGTGATCTTCCTTCAGTTTACTTTTGATGACCACATCATCCACGTAGCATTCGACTTGGTTGTGAATGAGATCATCAAAAATCTTCGTCATCGCTCTTTGGTATGTTGCTCTTGCGTTCTTTAGTCCGAATGGCTTTACTGTTTAGCAAAACACTCCGATCGGCGTTCTGAATGTCGTGAGCTTTTTGTCTTATGGTGCCATCTTTATCTGATTGTATCCTGATGATCCATCCATGAAAGAGAAGATTTCATGTGTTGAAGTGATGTCGATCATCAGTTCTGGGATTGGTAGTGGAAATTCATCCTTTAGACATGCTTTATTCAAATCTCTGAATTCTACGCAAATTCTGATCTGTCCATTCTTCTTTCTGACTGGTACCACGTTGGCTAACCAAGTTGGAGATTTTTCTTCATAGACAAATTTAGCGTCTATTATCTTCTTAACTTCGGCTATTACTTGTTACTCAATTTCTAGATGCATTCTTCTGGGAGCTTGTCTGACTGGAACGGAAGTGGGATCCACTCCTAATATGTGAACTGCGACTTCTGGAGCTAATCCTGGCATTTCATCATAACTCTAAGCAAAACAGTCCTTGAATTCCATCAATAGCTTGATCATCTCTTTGGAGTCTTCTTTATTGAGTAAGGAGCTAACAAAGGTCGGCTCAGGCTCTTCGCTAGTACCTAAGTTAACTTCCATTAACTCGTCTATTGTAGATTTGATTTCTTCTTCGAATTCTGGTGGAGCGTCTCCGATTGGTAGATCCTGGAGATCTTCTGAAGCTTCCAAGCAGTCTTTATTAGGTTCGCAAGTGACAACCAAGCAAAATCCCTTATCATCAACTGATCCTACTGTGCCGAATCCGAGACTATGTTTTGAATTGGGAGGCTGACCGGCATTATTCCATATTTTTTCAAAGTGTTGTGATCGGCCTTTTGTCCATCGTCGAGGTAAGACACCACATTGAATTAAATTTTGAACACAGGGAGAGTACCACTCAAAAGGTAGTTCCATTAATTTGGAAGAAGTAACATCTTCAAATTGTACATCACTTTCAATTTTGGAAGAAGAAGCACCACGGTAGAACTTGATTGGCTTAGCACCACCATCATCCACTTCCTTGACCACCATACCCTCGATCTTATTAGAATGGATCGGAGTCAGGGTCATAGTATGTACATAATGGTTAATCTTCTCGTACATTGATTTATATTATTCATTCTTTTCATCTTCGAGAAAAATCTTGAATTGTGGTTCCTTCTGACTTATTATCGCCGCTTCTTTCTCAATTTCTTCTTCTTCTTCGAAACTGTTCTCCCAATCAACATCGATGACCGGGTTCTTCTGTCTAACTGTTCCAACGTTTCTTTCATGTCCTCGTCCCCGGCCTCGACCTCGGGTGCGAGTTCTGGAGAAATCTTTACCATCTTGTCGTAAGGGAGTGGTGAGTAACTGTTGGACTAGAACTTCAGGTTCTTCATCGTCTCGAATTTATTTTGCTTCATTTGGCATGGTATTTCTGGAAAAGATTGTTTTCTTCGGAGGCGCATAGTAGGCTGCATCTTCATGAATTCTAATTTCTTGCACGGAGAACGGTTGCAAATCACCTTTGATGCACTATTCCCCTCCTTCGTAGTACTTTATGCACTAGTGCAGAGACAACGGTACCATTTAGTTTTCATGGATCCATGGCCGACCCAGTAGAGCGTTGAACGATGTCTCAGAATCAATTATGTGGAATTTTGCGGTTATCTTTGCTAAATCACCGGTCTTCATTAGTAGTGTTATCGATCCAAGAGCTCTTTCTCCTTTTTGATTGAAGCCTCTTAATAACATCTTTTCTGCTTCAAGCTCGTGAGCATCTATTTCCAAATATGCTAGCGTCCAAAGATTCATTATGTTGATTGATGCTCCTGGATCAACCAACACTCTGAGAGCGTAAACTTTCCAATAGTGGATCGAAATGTATAACGGTCGGTTGTGATCAGCTGTTCCCAGTAATAGATCATTGTCCGTGAAGGTAACACCTCGATGTTCTCTTAACGAGAAAACCCCATCGAAGGAATTACCGGTTATTTGAGCTAAAAAAATCTCTGGATCAAGTAAAGCCTTGATCAGAGCCTCCCTCATCTCCTTTGACAGGATCAGAGCGTCGTATATGCTTAGTTTGGCTGGTAGCTTCCTAAGATGGGCTAGCACGTTGTAGTCCACTTTATTACCATGTTCCTCGGTTTCTTCCCGAATGGGCAGTTCCTCTGCTGGGGTTGACTCTTCCTGAGCAACCACCTGCTTTCCTTTATCCCTTGGACCCATTCTCGGGAGTTGAACTTTTCCGCTTCTTAAATTGACCTCAGTAATCTCTTCTGAATCTGGTGTTGTATCTGCCGGTGTCTCCTTTTGAATCGGGACGACTGGCTCTTTTGGAGTTGCTTCGGGATCTGATTGTTCTAATTCTATCGTGATCGGAGCTCCTCGGAATTCACAAATGGACTCGTTGCTTGTCGAGATTTCGTAGCCTCCTTTGTGAACATCTTCTTCGTCGTGGTCATTGAGGTTGTGCATGATTTGAGAATCGTTCTTTGTACTGGAATCGAGATCCGGATTAACCCGGTTGTCGCTAGTTACGTAATCGTTAGAAACAATCAAAACGTAGCCAACGCCATAACCCTTATCATTATAAGATCCCGCTGGGGCGAGCAGATAATCATACAGAGTCAGGAGTTCGAGGGATTTCTCCCCTGAATCGGAAATAACCATCCTAGGATAAGCATCCCCTAGTCTACCCTTTGGAGCCTCGGTCTTCTTTTCTTCCACGATCTTCTCCTCCTCCTGGGGCGGTTCTTCAATCGCAAGTGATAGTGTCGGCTCGACAGGTTTCAAACTCTGAGTTGAAGCGCATACCGAAGCGGTCTGGATGTGATCCAAAATTTTCTTTTAAGACTTTGTCCAGACGGTACTCCATCCATCATTGGTCGTGTACGGGTCTATCGGAACAATGGGATCCGTTGAAATAACATTTACGGAACCTCCTTTCTGGGGTTCCTTCATTTATTCCTTTGGGATCGTTATGTTCCCTTTCCGGAGATTGTCATCAAGCCAACTCTTGAAAGTAATGCAATCCTCTATCTTGTGTCCGAGCATCTGGTGGTAAGGGCAATAGTTAGGATGATCTTTCTTGTTGACTTCTTCCGGCCTCTTGGGCTCTGGCAGCTGAAAATCCGGTATCTTCATTAAGCTACAGAACATCTTCGCTACTGCTTCAGTTTTGAATGGATATTCTCTATTTAAAAGTTTTCTCAAGGTACACGATGAACGAGGCGGTTGTTCATAATGCTGAGGCGATAGATAGTTCGGTCGAGGCTGCTGATAGCCCTGCTGAGGTTGCTGATAGATCTGTTGTGGTTGTTGGTAAGTCCGTTGCGGTGGTTGATAACCGTGCCGTGGCCGCTCCTGTCGTATCTCGAACCGGTCGCTTGCCCTTATCTACTGTCGCGACGATTCCATATTTCTTTTCAAATGTCTTCACGGGCTTCTGCTTGTCATTCTTGTCCACGAAACTTAACTGCTTTCCCTCTTCTTGCAATCTCCCGGCCTTGCTAAGCAACTTCTCAAAATTCTTGATTGTAAATCCTTTAAGGAGAAGTGCTATCAGGCCATGGATACTCTTGAGCAAGATGCCGACTGCATGTTGTTCTTGAAGCTGTGGTTCGCACTTCATGTGTAAATTTCTCCATCGAAGTATGTAATCCACTAAACTCTCGTTCAGCATCTGTTGCTCCACCACTAGATCACCAATAGTGATGTGGTGTTGAGCCCCATCAAACAGCTTAACGAAGAGATTCTCTAGTTCTGAAAAGGTCTTTACTGAACCTTTCGGCAATTATGCGTACCAGTCGAAGGCAATCCCTGACAAACTGCTGACGAACTGACGGAAGAGTAGAGCGTCACTCCCACCGGCATTGCAGCAACTAGCACGAAAATGTGCGACATGCTGCCGGGGGTTTCTCGTTCCATCAAAAGTCTTAAACAGAGGTGGTACGAAGCCTTTCGGGTATTAGACTGCATCGAACTCTTCGGGGTAAGGTCTACCCGTCTGAATAGATGCTCCACTCTTAGATTGTGCTAGGGCTTCTCGCACCTGCTGTTCTACCATGTTTTTGATGTCCTTTTCTGGAATCATGCTTTGTGCAGGATCTTTCTTCGGTTGTTCTTCTCCGTTGATGGATGTTATCTCTTTTCCTCCATCTGTAATATGGATAATTTATGGGGGTGTCTCTTTCTGAGGCTGAACTTGACTCTGGAGAGTGGCTAAAGCGGCAGCCATCTCTTCCATCCTCTTTGCCATCTGGGAAAATGTATCATCCTTCTCTTGAAGTCGTGCTCTCATCACTTTCGGTTCATCTCTTTCTGCAGCCGCTGGAGCACCTTTTGAAGCTCATGATGCTCGCGTCTCAACCATGTTGATTTCAGCATACTCGTCTTTCATAAATTATGATGAATTAACTTCATCTTCTAGTTTTTCTTCTCTTTCTTTTACTAACCGTCGGATGTCGGTCCTTAACTTATCCATGGCATCTTCTAGTGGCCTTTTCTGCATGGTCTCGCAGTTGTCACGTAACGGTTGTTAAACTTCCTTTCCGGGAGTCCCCTTTATTGCAGTAGCGCTTTCTTCTGATTCAAGTCTCCTGACGAGACTTTTCTTCTCAGGACTTTTTTTTGGTCTTAGCTCGCCAGTAGTAGGTTGCCATACCATCCTTCTTACAGCCGGAAGCCTAGGACCGGATGGTCTGTCGGCTATATGCTGGAAGATGGTATCTTCCCTAATTTGCAGACCCGATACAACAACGGGTGAACTGGCTTTTATCTTCTTCTTTGGTATCTCTGTGGCAACAACAGACTCTATTCGCGGTCCGAGGCCGGATTTAGCTGGCACCCATCCCATCCTTCTTAAGATTTCTGACACAGGGCATCTTTCTTTCTTTGCCAATCTTTCTATCACAGTTTGCAGTCGAGCAAACGGCGTAGTCTTATCCCTTTTCCTTTTGTAATTGCTGTAGTACGCAGGTCGGGGTAATGCAGCGGCAATCCTACGGACATTCTCTTCATCTGATGCGGCAAAGAGAGGGTGAAACCTGCTTCCTTCCAACAGAGGTATATACTCGAGCGGTTCTTCTCTTTCCTCGGGAATTTCTTCTAGAAAAGCAACTTCGACAGCTTTGGCTTTCTCGATCTTAGCGATCTTTCCGCTCTATTTCTCCTTTGAGTCCGAGTTAGGGGTGCAACTCTTTAACCGGACCCAATCTAAAAACGAGATGGTATTGTAGCAAAATCTGTACCCTCCACGGTGACGAGGCTCATCACGGACTTGGATTTCCTTCCCCTTCAGCTTGGCGGAAGTCTTGGTAGGTGCAGAGATGACTAGACCGGTGGGGGTAGAGACAACAGTCCTCCTACGAACAGTAGTACTCATTTCAGCTGGAACCCTTTGCAGGGGAGGGAATTCTTGAGTTGATTTCAGGTTGAACTTAATCAGGGGTTTCTCAATTTCTGACACTTTGTCCATTAGTGTGAAGAGAGTGACGTCAGCGAACTTGATATCTGTGTTACAAAATCCTTGTCCGAAAAGGATGATCCCATTGTCAGGCAGCTCATCCTTGTAAACGGCGAAGTCCATTCCATTGGTGAAGGAGAAGATTAACTTTGGGGCAGTCATTTTACGCAGGCGCGATTCCGAATGTCAGTCCCGAATTATGCTTCCTTTTGTTGTAAAGTTTAGGACGAAAAAGAAAGAGTCCGAACACATTTTCATTTATCTTAGTGTATTTTTTATTTTTAAAAGAGATTATTTATTAGAAGGTTGTTTATTAGCGGGTTCGTTTGTTAGAAACAAAACAATTAAAGGAAAAAGGTTGTAGAAAAGGTAAAGGGCCCAATTTAGAATTGGAAAGGAAGAGAAAGTCTTATGCAAGACTTCTCGACTCGAAGGACCGCTCCTAAACTAACACCTATTGGGGGTTCACCCCACCTCAGAAAAGAGGTAAAAGGATCTCGGAACCTCTCCGTTTAGGGGTGTCTAAACAGTGGCTCCTAAATCCAAGAGAAGTTGGCTATACCCATTCAAGATAGAAATGAACGTAGTATGCCAACGGAAGAATGATAGTTTTGGTCCACTAGGGATATGGACTCACTATCGATTTATGAAAGCAAAACCATCTAATCAAAATGGAAAGAGGAACTAGTCCCCAGCGGACTCGCCAGAAGTTGTCGGCATATTTTTAGGTTAAGTGTTGTATTTTGAAAAGGGGTCGCCTACAGAAGTTGTCGGCGAAATTTAAATTTTAAATTTAATTTAAATATATATATATATATATATATATATATATATATATATATATATATATATATTTAGAAAGTAGCATTTGATTTTGAAAATAACTTTAAATTTAAAAGTTTTAAGATATAAAATCAAACCGATCTCACATCCCGAATAGTTTATATAAACGAGCACCACACCACAAACCGTGTATTTATCCCGAAGAATAGACACACTGCTTGATGATGGGGCTCGATTAAATAAACTAAAAGATTTGTGACATCCGTTTGGTCTGCGAACCAATTTTATAAGCCGACAAGTTCCCCTGCTTAATATAAAGGAATTAAGGAGGGTTTATATTACCTGGGTTATTAAAGTTCCCTATAAGAGCAAGCCCCTATAGTTAATTACATCTTAAATGACGGGAATCATTTAAGAAAACTCTCGATAATGATCAGTGGTTTTTCTCTCAAGAATTTCAAAGTTTAAGGTTTTCAAAGGATTGAGTTTTGGAAATTTCAATAGGGATTAGCTCGAATTTGGAACAATCTATTTTAGGAGTCCAAAGGAAGAGAAGTAGAAGAAGTTGAGGATCCAAGAAGAATCTTGGCAACTTCTCAAACTATCCTATTGTTTGGCTTCAATTTGGGAGTTTATTTAATATTGCAATCTTGTCAATTTTATTTAATTAGGACTTATATTTGTATGATATAATCACACAAGTAGCCTCGAAGATGTGAGGGTTTATGTCGTACCAAACAACTACCTCGGAATCTTAAGACTGGTTAGAGCTTAATTTGCATAACATGATTATACAAATGCCTAACAAAAAAAATGAGGATTTATGTTGCACTAAGCAAAATACCTCGAAGTCCTATGGTTTTTTTGTTTAAAACTAGGAAATATTTTGCTGAAGTAGATTCCGGTTTCTTGATGACGATGGCCGTGTCGCCCAGCATGCTCCAAGCTCCTTGTTGTTGTAGAGGTTTAGTTTTAGAAGTCATAAATCAGGAGATGAGAGAAGTGTTTTGGTTTAGAGAAAATCTTAAAATCCAAGTGTTTTTAATATTTTAATTAAAAAAAATCATAAAGTTGTTTAAACAGAACCGATTAAGATCCCACGGTTCCGTCATCCCGGCACCGTTATTTTTATCTAAATCACTTAGTCCAGATGAATTTGCTAAACTCAACTGAATGAGTTCTGCACTTTCATTTAGACGTGGGAAATCCTGTTAGCAACACGTAGGTTACATCATCCGAGGTATTCCCGATCATTCAACAAGACGTTTTAATTTAGTTACAATTGCAGTTTTGTTGTTCTGTTTGTGATTAAATTTTGAGTTGTTTTATATTTTGGAATGTTGTGGCGGTGAATTTTATCATGCAATGACTTTTATTTTAGTTTTGGTTTCAGTTTAGGGACTATCCTAAAGGTTTTAGTTTTCATGCAACAATCTTGTTTAACATGCAAGAAAAAGTAAAGTACAGTGCATGTAAGTAAATTGCAATAAAATAAATTGCAATAAAATAAAAGCGTACCTGGAGGGTCTTCCCGTCATCCCAAGCTGCACTTGAAACACATGTTAAGGCATTTAAATAATTCAATAAATACCTAGGTAAAGCTAAGGGACAGGGTTTTGGTTGTCTACCTGAATCCTAATCCTATTGCTAGTCATCTCATATGACATCTAGGTTCTTGTGTTTTGGTTTAAGGATGATTCACTTCATCAAAGAACAATTAAATTCAATTTTTCTTCTAAAATATCCCGTCATATTGAGAAAGTTCTTAGGACGAGTCCTAAACATCTTTTCAATACTTCTGGGATTATTTTGAGTCCAAGTAAATTTAGTTGCACAGGTGAATTAATCATCCAGGAGTTTAGTTAAGCTTTGTCTCTTGCTCAGTGAACTCGGGTATTTGATTACTCGATGAATAAAGTGACATCTCACTTAATACTCTATTTAAGAGTTATAATAATTAAAGTCTTTAAGGGCAAGTTGGGTTGTTGAGAATTTTAATCATTCTTAATTTAAAGTTTGAGTTAATGATTTAAAGTGATTTAATTTAATTATGAGTTTTTAATTAATCATTTTAAGTTTGGAATAGTGTTCAAATTATTTTAGATTTAATTTAAATCTTTACACTTTCAATTATCTTAGTATTTCAGATTGATGTTTATGATTTAAATTTACTTAGATAGAAAGAGGTGTCGAAATTATTGATATGTTTTGACTTAACTCTTAATGATTTCATTTAGGTTTGTTGTTAAGTGATTCTAATTTAATTTAATTTAATTTAATTTAATTTTAATTTAATTTCATTTCATTTCATTTAATTTAATTTAATTTTAATTTAATTTTAATTTAATTTTAATTTAATTTTAATTTAATTTTAATTTAATTTTAATTTTAATTTAATTTTAATTTAATTTTAATTTAATTTAATTTTAGTTTTAATATTTTAAATTTAATTTAATTTAACTGTTAAGGTGTTAATTTAATTTAATTTAAACTTTGACTTGACTTAATTTAATTTAATTTAATTTTACTCCAAGATTTTAAAATTGATTTTAATTATTGGACCATTTAACATTTTAAGCATTAATTCTTTTAAGGGTTATCTTTTTTTAATTTTTAATTTATTTAGTTTGGATTATTATTTTAATTTTTAATTAAGAACTAAATATTATTGAAGTGACTTATTTAGGGATTTTTAAATTAAAGAATAAATATCCTCTTAATAATATCCCTATTTTAATAATCCAAATTTTTAATATATTCTTTCCAAAATTTAAATTTTTTAATTAATTAGAGTTTCATTTTGATATTTTCAAAGTGTTTAATGGGTTTCTACCCTTTTAATTTCCCTAAGTTTCAATCATCCAAGAGAAAATTAAAATCAAATATTTTACCCTCCATTTTGATTAAACCTAAAGTTTTAATTAAGGGTTAAAATTTTTAATTACCTTTATGCCCTTTTAGGCTTATTTATTTCATAACTCACTAAATAGAGCTCAAATGAATTTGAAATTTTTATGACACCTCACTCACATATCAATTAAGACATTAGAGGAGAAAATGTGATTTTTCTGACTTTAATTTATTTATATAATTATTTTTAGTAGAAAATAGGGGTTTTCAAAGACAATTCAACAACATGGCCAAGGTAAAGTTTCTGTCCTTAATAAAATTATGGTATGTTCCTAATGACCAGAGAATCAGTTGGACCAATTTTTGTGATTTTTTGAATTATATTTTATTTATTATAATTATTTTGAGTTTTAGAGTATTAATTAATTTTAAAATAAAATAAATATTAAAAAATAGATTTTATATTTTTCTTACATTTCTCTGATCTCAAGGAGTCCAGAAAAATAAATTTTATAATTTTATAATTTTTCTTTGACTTATTAGAATTATTTTAGTGAAAAAGGTTGAAAATTCATTTTTTAATATTAAAAATTACATTAAGCCTTTAAAATTCAATATCTTATCCTAGGGACTTAGGAAAAATATTTGGTTTGTTCCTAAATGATTAGGAGTCAAAATGTGACATTTTTATGATTTTTAATATTATTGTGATTTTTATTATTTTTTAATTATTAAAATATTAAAATATTGTGAAAAATCAACTTTTTTAGAAAATTCTAATTTTAATTTTTCTGAACTCCCCTGATATCGGAGAAGCTCCAAAACTATTTTTGTGAATTTTTGAAAAGTATTTTTGGAGTTACGAATTTTTAAAGTTCCATTTTGCTTATGAGGCTTAATCAATTCATTTGGTGGGGTTAATCAAGTCCAATGGATTTCAAAATTTTATGAAAGGTTCCCTAAAGAGCAATACAGAATTGTTTTTAAGACAATTTAGTGTGTGGTTAACCCTAATTAATTCAAATTCAATTTTGGGAGTTTAGGCCAATTAAGGTTATTATGAATGAATTAACTCAAAATATATTTTTCATAGGGTCCCCAGTCTAAGAAACACCACCAAATTTTCCTAGAATTTATTTTACAACATGCTAATTATTGGAATTAAAATACCTAAAATAGTGACATGAACTTGAAAAATCAATACTTTTCGCGGAGATGGCCTCCGACCTCGAAAAATTCGAGGAATGTTCCCATGATCGGAGGCTTCAAAAGCCCTATGGTCTCATGCCATGGTGAATTGTCTATGCAAATGGAGAATCAAAACATTGGAAACAGTAAATAAATTATTAAAAATAAAATACTCATCCAATTAACTTGATTTTTTTTTACATTATTCTCCTCTGTTCACTGAGCAAGTAGGTATTTTTATTTTATTTTTGTAATTTTTCTATGCAATGATATGAATTTTTGAAGTTCTGGTATTTAAATAAATCCAAACAAAATCCTAATTTTTTACTTATCCGACTTGGCGCCGCGTCATCCTCGTCCGGATCGAAAGCCCACGCGTCGCTCCGTGATTCGGCGCCACCACCTGAGTCAGCGCTACGGGGGCCCGCCATTCACGTACCATTGCGCTGTCCGGCTTGATCTCGACCATTCGCTCGATACACGCGCGATCCAACAGCTCCTGGTTATCGTCTCCGACTGGTGTGCACCCGTGACCGTCCACACTAAAACCCTAAGATCTCACTCGATTCTCCATGGATTTTTGCGTTCTTAGACTCTATCGATTCGTCTTGAAGAGACGAACACATCTATACGGTTAAGGTGCATTGAAATCAACTCAAACTAAATGGAGAATCTCCAGGAGCTCAGGAGGAAGAGTGAGTTCATACCTTTGCTCAAAGAAGGGAAGCTTCGATCTGAGGGTTGTGTCACCTTCGATTGAGTCCAAGAAAGCTCCGAGATGAAGTCTCTTGCTGCGGGAAATGCCTAGGTACAAAAGTGACCAAGGCCGATCAAAAGCTTGGAGGTTGGAAGCAATGGCCGGCTCTGGTGAGGGGGCTTTTGCCGGGAACTTTTCCTCTTGGTCTGGTGAAGGTGTAGAGTCAATCAATTTGAAGTTTGGCTCACTTTGGTGAAGTGTCCTGGTTTTGGGCTTAAATTTCAACTCTAAAATTGGACTCACAGAGAGGGCTTTAGGGCTGGACTTCAGTGGGGATCAAGTTCTCTATGTCTGGAGAGGGATCTGGAGTGATTTTGGCAGAGTTTTGGTAAGGTTTGGCTCAACACCTCATTTGTCCGAGAGGGGGTGAGGTTTAAATAGACATGGCTGGAGGGCTTCCCAAGGGGGTTTGATGCTTGGGATCAGCTGCTCTATGCAAGAGAAGAACAGTCATGGTGTTCAATGGCCATGAGACAGCTCAGCAGGTGAGTTTTGAATTTTTTGGCTCACATGGAGCTCTCGGGCATGGTGTTTTCCGGCGACCCAGGCGGCTGGCCGGCAGGGTTAGGTCACCATCTTGATCAGAAGGATCAGGGATTGGCAAAGGTGCAAGCAATTAGCATTGGCCATGTGTAAAAGACTTGATTCAAATGGAATGGGGGAAGTGTCTATTTTGGGGTTCAAATGGGTCAAATGCGTGCTTTAGGCTTGATGCACCTCCCCAAGGCCTGATTTTGGGCTGAGTGAAATCAGTGGGTTCAGCCAAGAGAAGGTGGTGAAGTCCCCATCCATGAATATTTAGATTAATCATGGGTTAGGGTGTATCATTAAAAACATTAAAACTTTTTAAGGGGGTTTAAAAGAGGCTCCTCCATTTGCAATTAATGGCATGGTGATGTGTAAAGGGGCTCCCAAGGCTTGCATGTGGCTTGTGCATGGTTCAATGGCTCCATTTGGCTTAGGGGTGGCTTGGCTTAGTTTCATGGAAGTGGGTTGGCATTTTGGTGGAAAATTTTCATGAAGCTTGATTTGGAATGGTTTAATGATGGTTTTGAAACTTAGGGGTGATTTTGATTTAATAGATGATGGAAAGAAATGTCATGTGGGCTTTGGATTGAAAACTTGGGCTTTTGAAATGGTTTTGGATGAGCTTTTAAAATGTTTTAATAAAATGGGCTTTTAGATTTTAAGATAAATTTTTGGATGAAAATGTTGTAAAATATTGTACCAAATAAATGTTGCATTTAGTTTATGGATGTGTCATGAAGATTTTGGAAGAGATTTGGTGTGATTTGGAGTAGAATTGGGTTGAATTTGGGCTTTTTTGGTAAAGGGGCCAAGGTGGGCGAAATTGCGCTAACTTGGGCTAAGGTTGGGCTAAGGTTGAATTTGGTGTAAAATTAATGTTGAAAAATGTTTATGGGAGTGTTACAAATAGTTTTCAACTTTGGTTGGGCTCTAATTTTGGGATTTGGGCCCATTTGGGTTAGGTTTGGGCTTAGGTCAATTTAAGGGATTTTGGTTTTGGGTTAGGTTTGGGTGTAGTTTAGGTTCAAATTTGGGGCAAATCAAGTTAGTGTTTTGTTTGTGGGGATGTTAGGAAGGTTTTAGAAAAGATTTGGGGCCAATTGGGGTTGAGTTGGGTTGGTTTGGGCTAGGTTTATGTCATGGGCCAAAATTGGGCCTTAGGCTTCAAATTGAAATTGGGCCCAAATGTCAATCAAATTGGACTTGGACTTGGTCTAAATTGATATTGAGGATATTGAATTGAAGTTTAGAATTGAATTAGACCAAAATTGAGGTCAATTGGGGTGGTTTGGTTTGACATTGGGTTCACTTATGTTAAAAAAAGGGTCAAATTGGGGGTTTTGGTAAAAGTGGGGTAAATTGGCAAAATTGGCCCATGGTGTACTTGAACAAAATGAAATTGAGAATATTTGGGATTTTCTGAAGTTTTTGGGGAATTTTTAGAATTTTTTGGATTTTTGGGGTAAAAGGGTATTTTGGAAATTTTGGGGGGGTTAGGGGTATTTTTGGAAATTTTGGTATTTTTGGCCAAAGATGGTCAATTTGAGTGGTGGGAAGTGTTTAGGATTGGTTTTGAGGAATTTTGGGTAATTTAGGAAATTTTGGAAATTTTGGGTCATTTCAAGGGTATTTGGTAGGTTTAGTGGGTCTGGGGCCCCGAGGGTCAAAACTAAAATTTTGAAAAAAGGAAGATTGATCAAGTGTGAGTGAAATGAAATCACTTTGTTTCAGCCATGAAGCCATATTAAGCCCATATGAGCCATGAGAGGACTCATTTGAGGCATTCACTATGTTGTTCCTAACCCTCTTAGCCCAGGGCTTAGGGGTTAAGGACCATCCATATGAATTACCTACATGAGTCAGGAAGTCAAGTTGGGTGAGAGTGTGGTTTTAGGACTTGGAATGTGTGTGAGAGTGTAGTGTATGTGCAAGTCAACCCTCACCAGACCAGGCCATCCAGGGTATTCCTAATGCCAAAAAGTCCTATAGGGAACTCATCCTTTAAACCTCCACATTTGATTTCAATCCTCTAGGTGATTAGGGGTCTACAATCAAGCTTGTGGGGTTTGCAGGGAGTTAAGAAAAAGTTTGAATTTCTAAATGGTGGGTTCCATTTCTAGTCCTCTAAGATTAGTCAAAGGAAAAGCCTAAAGCTAGATCCTAAGTACTAAAGAGAGGAGCAAAAGACCTCACAAAAAATGAGGTCAACATGGACATCTAAAGATGAACACAAAGCCTTCCATATAGGAATCAACAATTTAAGTGAGTGGGGCCTTTAGGAGCACATTGACTTATTAAGAAGCTTAGCCGATTTGATTTTAAAGTTGGGCTTGTAGTGTTTGAAATATGTTTACAATTATTTTAATCATCTTTTCTAATCATATTAGAGGAGTTTGATTAACCCTAGCTCACTACCAAGCCATTAATACTTAATGGGTATATTTACAAATTTGGAAAAATATAACTTATATGATTATGATTCTTATCAAAGTACTGAATTATCATCAAACCATTAATTAGGGTTTTTGATCATTAGATATTATCTTCCATGGATGAAGCCCTTAACTCTGGGATCATTTAGTTTTGATTATCTTCCAAATTAAAATAATTAAAATTAAAAATTTAACTTTTATATGACAAAGGTGAGGTTAGTTTTTACCATTTAAATTTCATGTATTTGAATCATCTAGACATGTCAATTATGATCATTCATTACCCATTTCCCTTTAATTTGTCCTAAATATTTAATTAAGGCTAAAACTTTTTAATTACAACTTTTCCCATTAAGGCCTATCATCTCATCATTTATTAAATTTAACTCAAATGACTTTGAAATTTTTATGTTACCCCTCATGGGTCAATTAAAACATCAGAGGAGAAAATGTGATTTTTTTCTAATTTTAATTTGTTTTATAGAATTATTTACATGCAAAATGGGTATTTTCAAAGATAATTCAATAAATTAATCAAAAATAAATTATTTATTCTTAGAAAAATATCTGGAGGTTCACCTAGAATATTGGACCAGTTGGACCAAATTTCATGATTTTTTAAATTTTAGTTTAATTATAATAATTATTTTAAATTCTGAAGTATTAACTAAATATAAAATATTAATTAGGTTGAAAATTAAGTTTGGTATTTTGCATAAATCTCTCTAAGGTCAGCAAACCTAGAGAAATAAATTTTATATTTTATTGATTACTATTTTAATTATTAAAATTATTTAAGTGATAAATTAGGAAAAATCCATTTTTAAGCTTAAAATTATTTTGAGCCTTTTAAAATTAATATCTTCACTTAGGATATTAGGAAAATTATTTTAATGGTTCCCAAATGATCAAGATACCAAATTTGATATTTTGGTGGATTTTAATATTTTAGTGATTTTTCTGATTTTTAATTACTTATAATAATTTTTAAAATTCAAAAATAAGCCTAAAAATGAAGTGCTTATTTTAATCACCATTTTATTTTTATTAAATTCTCCTGGTCATAAAGAATTCCCAAAACAAATTTCACAATTTTCCAATTTATATTTTAATTATTATATTTATTTTAATGCCAAAAATGTTATTTAACTTAGAAAATCAAATTAGGTGGTCAAATTAACTCCAAATGACTTAAAATTTTTTATAAGAGCTACTCTGACCCTAATCCACATTGGAGAATCAAAATAAAGTTATTTACATTTACATTTTTCCCAATTTATTTTTCTTTCATCTATAGATTTAATTACCATTAGGGAGATATGAGTTAAACCAAATTTATATTTTTTTCTTTAGTCCTCTGGTCACAGTATACCTACCAAAATTTATTTTGCATCTTTCTGATTAAAATTTTAATTATTAAAACTTTTATACCAAAACAGATAGGATTAGCTTAAAAATTAAGGATCTCTGGCTAAAGATGCCCCTTGACCTTGGAAAAATCAGGGAAGATCCTTAACCTCAGAGCCTTTATGCCCTCCAAACCTCATGCCATGGTGAAATTTCTAGAGCTAGTTAGGCCCTAAATATGATTTACTATATTTAATTAATTAAAAATATAATACAAATCAAATAAACACAACACCATTTCCATTGTTCTCCTCTGTTCACTGAGCAATAAAGTAATTTTCTTTTATTTTTAGGATTTTTCTACACCAAGTTATGGATTTTCCAAGGTCAGGAAATTAAAATAAATCAAAAATACCTTAAATTTTGTATTTCAACCGCACGACACTGAGTGGATTCTAGGCAGCTCTGAAGCCTCGCGTGCCACTCTGTTATTCGATGTCGCCTTCCGACTCAGCTGCCACGCTTCTGTGCTTTATGTTTAGATCATCTATCCGGCACGATCCTAGTCATCCAGCCATTACTCGTGCGATCCAACGGCTCCTGGTCATCGTCCCCAACTGACCCATCCAGTAAATTGTCCACCTTCTAACTCTAGGATCTCGCCCTATACTCAACCAAATCACCTCGGGTTTGTTTCTATAGACTCATCTAACCTAGACGAACATAGTCATATAGTTTATACAGTATGAAATACAGTATTCATGCATGGAGAGCAAAAATAGGCTCGAGTTAAAGTGAGAGCTCTATACCTTGGTCTGAGAGTGAAGGCCTCAATCAGAATAGTTTTCTACCTTTATAGTGTCCTCGCAAAGCTCTTGACAGTAGTAATTTGAGCTCGTATTGGGCCTACACTAGAGTTTGATCAGAGGGAAAATTTGGAACTGAGGGAAGTATAGGTTGGAGAGGCTCTGCAATGGGGTTTCTATGGGGAATCTTCTTCGTTTGGTGAGGGGATGGTGAGGGAAAAATTAATTTGGAGCTTAGTGTAGTGTAGGGTTGTGATAGTGAGTGTCCTGGTTTTGGCTAATTTTGAGCTCAAAATTGAGCTCAGGTAGTGGAGGAGATGGATGGAAAATGGTTGGGTTGAGCTTAGGAAGGCTGGGAGAGGCTGTGGAGGCAATTAGATAGAGTTTTCCCTAGGTTCAGTGTGTTCTCCTTAATTGGTCGTGAAGGGTGGTGGCTTAAATAGCCATGTCTATGGGGAAGCTCAGTGCTTACTGGTGGGTGCACTTAGTTGCTTTGGTGGAAGGCAGTAAAACTCCAATGACCAATTAGGGTTGGACGCATGGGATGGACGAGTTTGGGTTTGATTTTGTGTGAGGTGGCTCTCGGTTTTGGCTCCTCCGGCGACTAGGCTGGCGGGCCAGGGTGGTGCTCATGCTAGGGTGGTCAGGTGAGCCAATGAGCAGGCCTTAATGATGATTAAGTTGGCTGGTGAAGCTTTTGGGAAGAGATCTACTTTGGTTTAGCCATAAATGGGATGAAATCCTCTAATTTAGGGGACCTTTGGTCCATGGCTCAACTAGGTTGGGATAGGTGGACCTAGACCAGTCCCTAGGGTCTAAATGGTGGTTGTGGTGTACTTGGGTTGGTCACATTTAGCTTGATTTGATCACATTGGGTCATAGGTTTAAATTGGAATACTTGGGTTCAAGTTGGGTTAGGTTGGGTTCAATCTTGGGTTACGTCCAATTAATTGTTCAAAATGATGTGCATGATTGTCACAAATGTTTTAGAAGAGGATTGGAGTAGTTTTGAGTTAGTTTGGAAGGTGAATTTGGTGGGATTTGGGCATTTGGTCAATTTGGGCTAACATGGATTAGGCTAGAGCTTGGCTTAGGGTTCATTTGGTGATTCAAATTGATGTAGGGGATTGTCATAAAGGGTTTTGGATAGAAATTGGGTGAAAATTTTAGGTTCAATTTGGTGGAATTTGGGCATGTGACATATTTGGGGGAAATTTGGGGATTTTGACTTGGGTTGGATTTGGGTGAGGTTTGGGTCCAAATGTGCGTGATGGGTCAATTTGGTGTGTAGTAATGTTATGAAGAGTTTGGAATTCAATTTATAGGAAATCAACTTGTCTAAGGGGTTCAATTTGGGTGATTTAGGTCATATGGTCAAAATTGGGGCTTTTGATTTGGATTGAAATTGGGTTTGAAATTGGGTCAAATTGGACTTGGAATTTATTTGAATTGAGATTAGGCATGGTGAATATGAAAGGTACAATTCATTAAGGATAAAAGTTGCCTCCTATATGAGTGACAACTTATTTTAATATACTGGAAAAGCCAAATATTTATTGTCAGCTTTGGATTTAATGCAGGTTATCTCAAGCTTTGCGTTAGTAGCATTGACGTAAAATTATTATAAGTGAACAAGTAAGAGGAACAAAGATGATTTTTAAGTCCATGGATTGACTCAATGTTGCAGCAAAAATCTAACATTCATTTGTCATTTAATACATTCAAAGGCATTTTTCTATTTTTAAAATATTTACTTAAGAGTTTTATATTACCAAACTTAAATATTACATTTTTAAAATGCTTAAATCTATTATATGAAAATAATACATTATCTTTAGTTACTATATGGATTACATAAAGTTATTCAACATCCATATTTCTCTACACAATAACATAGAACTAAATCTTAAAGTTACATAATTTTCTACATGATACCCATTAATGTGTTTTTTATTAGTCATCTCCAACAACATGATGCGAATTCAGGCTCAATCCACTATCATTTGTTCATTTTTTTTTCTCAGTTGTATCTTTTAATAGAATTTAGTGTTTTAAAAATTGAACTGTTGACCTCATTTTTGATGAGGTCTTCTCTTCTTCTCTTTAGTACTTAGGATCTAGCCTTAGGCTTTTCCTTTGACTATCTTAGAGGATTAGAATTGAGACCCACCTTTTAGAAATTCAAACCACTTCTAAACTCCCCGCAAACCCCACAAACTTGACTGTAGACCCCTAATCACCTAGAGGGTTGAAATCAAATGTGGAAGTTTAAAGGATGAGTTCCATAGGACTTTTCGGCCTTAGGATCGCCCCAGGCGGCTCGGTCCGGTGAGGGGCCGACTTACACACACACTACACTTATACACTACACCTACACACTACACTTTCACACACCTCCTAAAAAAACAACACACCCATACCCAACTTGACCTCCCGACTCATGTAGGTGATTCACATGGATGGTCCTTAACCCCTAAGCCCTCGCGCAAGAGGTTAGGAACAACATAGATGAATGCCTCAAATGAGTCCCTTCATGGCTCATGTGGGCTTGATATGGCTTCATGGCTCAACCAAAATGATTTTATTCCACTTACATTCACCTAATCTTCCATTTTCCAAATTTTTAATTTTCGACCCCCGGACCCTACACCCGCCAACCCGCCCAAAGCCCCGAATAGCCCAAATTTCTCAAAAATTTCCAAATCACCCAAAATTCTCCAAAATCATTCCCAAACATTTCCACATCACTCAAACTGATCATCCATAACCAAAAATACCAAAAATTCCAAAAATACCTCCCAATACCCTCCAAATACCCAAAATACCCCTCTTAGCCAAAAAATCCAAAAATTCAGAAAATTCCCAGAAAATTCCAGAAAATCCAAAATATTCCCAATTTCATGTTGTTCAACTACACCATGGGCCAATTTTGTCAATTTACCCCTCTTTTATCAAAACCCCCAATTTGAGCCATTTTAACCCAAAGTAAACCCAATGTCAAACCTAACCTACCCAATTGACCCAAATTCTGGTCCAATTCAATTCTAAACTTCAATTCAACATCCCCAACACCAATATAGACCAAATCCAAGCCCAATTTGATTGGCATTGGGATCCAATTTCACTTTTGGCCTTAAAGCCCAATTTGGACCCATGACCCAAACCTAACCCAAACTCACCCAATTCAACTCCAATTAACCCCAAATATTTTCTAAATCTTCCTTAACATTCCCACAAACAAAACATTAACATGATTTGCCCAAAATTTAGATCCAAACCCCACTCAAATTCAACCCAAAGCTAAAAGGCCCATTTTTGACCTAAACCCAAACCTAACCCAAATGAGCCCAAACCCCAAAATCAAAGCCCAACCAAAGTCAAAACCTCTTTGAAACACTCCCATAAATATTTCTCAACATTAATTTTACATCAATTTCAACCCTAGCCCAACATTGGCCCAAGTTAGCCCAATTTGACCTACATAGGCTCACTTACCAAATAAACCCAAATTCAAACCAATTCAACTCCAAATCACACCAAATTGACTCCAAGCCCTTCATAGAACATCCCTAAACCAATTATGACATTTATTTGACAAGGTCCTTCACAAAATCTTTACCCAAATGCCCATCCTAAAATCAAAAAGCCCATTTCCCCTTAAACTTTCCTAAAAGCCCACTTCTTTCAAATTCAAAAGCCCAAATTCATCCAAAGCCCACATGGCACTTCCCCTCATCATCCATTTAATCAAAATTGTCCCTAAGTTCCAAAGTCATCAATTAAACAATTCCAAATCAAGCCCCATACAAATTCCCATCAAAATATCAAAGTTTTCTTAAATCCCTTTTTATGAAATTGACCCAAGCTTTTCCCAAGCCAAATGGAGCCAAGGATAAGCCATTCACAAGCCATATGAAGCCATGAAAGTTTGGCATGTGACCATGCCATTAATGGCAAAAGGAGGAGGTCCTTTAACCATCTCCTAAAAGTCATTAGCCTTAAGCATGTTTCCCCTTAACCAAGATTTAATCCAAATATTCTTGGATAAGGACATCACCACCTCTCGACCACCTAGCCTAACTCGATCTTCTCAGCCTAAGACCAGCCATGGGGAGGTGAACCCAACCCAAACCAATGGGTTGACTCAATTTCAAGCCAAAGTGGCCTCTCCCCCATACCATTTTAATCCAAACACTTTACACATGTCCAAGCCCAATTGACTTCACCATTGCCAAGCCCCGACCTCCCTGGTCAAGATGGTGACCCATGCTCCGCCGGCCAGCCGCCTGGATCGCCGGAAAACACCATACCCGAGAGCTCACATGTGAGCCAACTTTGGAATTCCACCTTGCCGAGCCGCCCCATGCCCAATGGCCACCATGGCTCGTTCTTCCCATGACCAGCAGCAACTCGATCCCAACCCTCGGCCATCCCCGGGAGGCTCTCCAGCCCACCTCTATTTAAACCCGACCCCCTCACGGCCATGAGAAGAGAGTTGCACAAACCTTGCCGAAACTCCGCCAAAATTGTTCCGGACCCTTCTCCACCCTGTAGAGCAGTTGATCCCCAAGGTGTCGGTTGCCCTAATCCCCACCGATAAAACTCAATTTCCCAACTCGAAATTCCACCCAAAACCAGGACACTTCTCCACAGGTGAGCCAATCCCCAAATTGATTGGTTCTACACCTTCACCGTACCAAGGGAAGGTGTCCACCAAGCAAAAGCCCCATCTCCGAGCCACCCGGCTTGCTCCAGCCCTCCAAGCTTTGTGATCGGCTGTGGTCGAAGTCCAACCTAGACAATTCACCAGACCAGGAGACTTCATCTGGAGCTTGTTAGGATCCAATCGAAGGTGCAACAACTCTCAGATCGAAGCCACACTTCTCTGAGCAAAGGTATGAGCTAATTCTTCATCCCGAGCTTCGGAGATTCTCCATTTCAAATGCTTTAATTTCAATGCATGATAACCGTATAGATGTGTTCGTCTCTTCAAGACGAATCCATAGAGCATAAGAACATGAAAATCCATTGAGTATCGAGTGAGATATTAGGGATTTAGTGTGGACGGCTCTCGAGTGAGGACACTTGGGGACGATGAACGGATGCCGTCCATTTAATACACGCGCGGACGGACGGCCAGGATCGCGTCGGATCAGAAGACGGAGCGATACAGCGGGCCCCGGGAGCGCTGACTCGGATGGCGGCGTCGAACGGGATCGCGACGCGTGTGCGTTCGGAGATGCCGAGGATGACGCGGCGCCGCGTGGATAAATAGAAAATTAGGGATATTTTCTTTTTATTTAATTCCCTAAACTTCAAAAATTCATAACTTTGTGTAGGAAAATCAGAAAAATAAAATAAAAATACCCTCTTGCTCAGTGAACATAGGAGAATAATGTGGAAAAGAAATCATTTAATTTCATTAAGTATTTTATTTTTTATAATTTATTTACTCTCTGCATACATTTAATTCTCCATGCATGTATACAATTCACCATGGCATGAGACAATAGGGCTTTTGAAACCTCTGAATTTGGGAACATTCCCTAAATTTTCCAAAGTCAGAGGCCATCCCTATGAAGAGTTATTGATTTTTCAAATTCATGTCACTGTTTTGAGTATTTTAATTCCAATAAATAGCATGTTGTGAAATAAATTCTAGAAAAATTTGGTGATCTTCCTTACGACTCGCAGAACCCTAGGAAAAATAGGTTTTGAGTTAGTTCATTTTAGACAACCCTAATCGGCTTAAACACTCAAAATAGGTCTCTAATTAATTAGAGTTAACCATACATCAAATTGACTTCAAATCAATTCTCCATTGACCTTTAGGATCAGAAGAACCCACCATAAAAATTTGAGGTCAATTGGACTTGGTTAGCCCTATTAATTGGGTTGATTAAGCCACTTAGTCATTTTAAACTTTAAAAATTCATAACTTTCAAAATATCTTTCAAAAATTCACCAAATTAGTTTTGGAGCCTCTCTGATATCAGGAGAATTTAAGAAAATTAAAATTTCAATTTTCTAAAAAAGTTGATTTTTAATATTATTTTAATATTTTTAATAATTAAAAAATAATAAAAATCACAAAAATAATAAAATTCACCAAAATTTCACATTTTGAATTTTAATCACTTAGGAACAAACCCTATATTTTTCTTAGGCCTATTTGGTGAGATATTAATTTTTAAAGCTCTAGGGTAATTTTAAAATTAAAAAAATGTATTTTCTAACATTTTCACTAAAATAATTATAATAAATCATAGAAAAATCAGAAAATTGCAAAATTTGCTTCTTTGATTTCCTTGATTTCAGAGAGATTTTTTGAAAAAAACATAAAATTCATTTTTCAACATTTATTTTATTTTTAAATTAATTAACACTCCAGAACTTAAAATATTTATAATAAAAATAATATAATTCAAAAAATCACCAAAATTGGTCCAAGTGGTCCCCTGGTCATTAGGAATGTCCCCTAATTTTCTTAAGGACAGAAACTTTCCCTTGGTCATGTTATTAAATTTTCCTTGGAAATCTCTATTTTCTACCAAAAATAATTATATAAATAAATTAAATACAGAAAAATCACATTTTCTCCTCTCATGTCTTTATTGACATATGAGTGAAGTCACATAAAAATTTCAAGTTCATTTGAGTTCAATTTAGTGAGTTATGAAATTATTAAGCTTAAAGGGTAAAGTGGTAATTAAATTTTTTTTTAATCCTTAATTAAAACTTTAGGTTTAATAAAAAATTAACAAGTAAAATATTTGATCCT
The DNA here is from genome assembly GCA_022702705.1 of Papilionanthe hookeriana x Papilionanthe teres. Taxonomy (NCBI): domain Eukaryota; kingdom Viridiplantae; phylum Streptophyta; class Magnoliopsida; order Asparagales; family Orchidaceae; genus Papilionanthe; species Papilionanthe hookeriana x Papilionanthe teres. Next base: position 26,649,710 of record CM040426.1, read on the forward strand.
AATCTGATTTGGATGATTGAAATTTAATAATTGAAGGGTAGAAACCCATTAAGCAATTTAAAATGATTAAACTTTAATTAAATAATTGATTAAATTTGGAAGAATAATAAAATTCGAATTATTAAAATAGAGGATATTATTAGGAAGAGATTTATTCTTTAATTTAAAAAATCCCTAAATTAATCATTTCATTAATGTTTAATTCCTAATTAAAATGATAATTCAAATTTCAAACATTAAAAGACTTAATCATTAAACTAAAATTAAATTATTGAACTCTTTTAAAATTTTAATTAAAATTAAAATGAATAAAATTAAATTAAAAAATTAAATTAAATCAAATTAAATCAAATTAAAAATTAAATTAAATTAAAAATTAAATTAAATTAAATTAAATTAAATTAAAAATTAAATTAAATTAAATAAATTAAATTAAATTAAATTAAATTAAATCAAATTAAATTAAAAAAAATTAAATTAAATCAAAGTAATTTAATGTAACATCAAATCAAACTAAATTGAATTAAATTGAATTAAATTAAATTAAATTAAATTAAATTAAATTAAATTATGTTGAATTAAATAACATCACCTAAGACATAAAGAAATAAGCCTAAAATAACTTGAACACTATTCCAAATTTAAACCCTTCAATCGAAATTAAGCTAAATCACAAACCATTTGAACACCAATTTACCCTCAAAAGCTTTAGTTATCATAACTCCTAAACGTAATATTAAATGAAATGTTACTTCACTTATAGGACATTCAAATATCCTAGTTCACTCGAGCGAGTTAACAAAACTTGAAAACCTCGGACGATCGATTCATTTACATAATTAAATTCATTTGGACTTAAAACAATCCTAGAAATATCGAAAAGATGTTTAAGATTCTTCTTAAGCACTTCCTCAATATGATAGGATATTTATAAGAACAATTGAACTTAATTGTTCTTTGATGAAGAAAATCGTCTTCAAACCAAAAACACAAGGAACTCTAGACGTCATAGGAAATGACTAGCTATAGGATTAGGAATTTGGTAGAAAACCATAACCCTTACCTTAGCTTTACCTAGAACTTGCTTAAATGTTCTAATCGTGTTTTAAGTGCAGCTTGGAATGATGGGAAGACCCTCCGAGTACGCTTTTATTTTATCGCAATTTACTTTCCTGCAATTTACTCTCTTGCAATTTACTTTATCGCAAATGCACTTTACTTTTCTTGCATGATAAAACAACTCGTTGCATGAAAACCCACACCTTTAGGATAGTCCCTAAAACCGAAACCAAAACTAAGTTAAAAGTCATTGCAAGATAAAATTCACCGCCACAACATTTCAAAATATAAAGCAACTCAAAATTTAATCACAAACAGTAACACAAAACTACAATTACAACCGAATTAAAACGTCCCGTTGGATGATCGGGAATACCTCGGATGATGTAACCTACGTGTTGCTAACGGGATTTCACACGGTCTAAATGAAAGTGTGGAACTCATTCAGTTGAGTTTAGCAAATTCATCTGGACTAAGTGAATCCGATAAAAATAATGATGCCGGAAGGATGGAACCATGGGATCTTAACCGGTGTTGTTATAATGAACTTTAAGATTTGTTTTAATTAAAACACAAAAAACACTTGGAAATTAAGACTTCTCTAAACCAAAACACTTTTCTCATCCCCTGATTTATGATTTCTAAAACTAAACCTCTCGCAACAACAAGGAGCTCGGAGCATGGTGGGCGACACGGCCATCGTCGTCGCAAGAAACTCGAACCTACTTCGAAGAAACTTTCCTAGAATTAAACAACAAAGCCATAGGACATCGAGGTAGTTTGCACTAGTGCAACATAAATCCTCAACTCTTCGTTAGGCATCCGCATTGCAAATTAAGCCCTAACCGGTCTTAGGATTCCGAGGTAGTCGTCCGATACGACATAAACCCTCATATCTTCCAAAGTTATTTGTATGATCCTATCATATAAATATAAGCCCTAATTAATTAAAATTGGCAAGATTAAAACATTAAATAAACATTAGGACTTTCCTAAATCCAAGCCAAACAATAGGATAGTCGGGAGATTATCGAAGTTCACTTCGAATCCGTAATTTCTCCTACTTTTCTTCCTTTGAATTCCCAAAATAAAATGTTCCAAACTTGATCCATTCCCTATTGAGATTCAAAAATTCAATCCTTTGAAAACTTAAACTTTGAAATTCTTGAGAGCGATAATTATTGATTATTATCGAGAGTTTTCTTAGGTGATTCCCGTCACTTAAGATGTAATTAACTATGTGGCTTGCCCTTATAGGGGATTTTAAAGAACCTGCGTAATATAAACCCCGTTTAATGTTTTCATATTAGCTGGGAATTTGTTCAGCTTATAAAATTGGTTCGCGGACCAAACGGATGTCACAAATCTTCTAGTTTATTTAACCGAGCCCCACCATCAAGCAGTGTGTCTATCCTTAGGGATAGATACACGGTTTGTGGTGCGGTGCTCGTTTATATAAACTATTTGAGATGTGAGATCAGTTTGACTTCATATCTTAAAATTTTTTAAAATTATTTTCAAAATCAAAAAACTACTTTTCAAATTATATATATATATGTAAATTAAATTAAAAATTCGCCGACAATTCCTGTTAAGCGACCCCTTTTCAAAATACAACACTCAACCTAAAAATATGCCGACATGAACCAACATACCAACTTGACTAGAACTTTACTTCAAAAATTATGTTTCAGGTTGAAATAAATAATTTTTGGGCCAAGTTCGGGTTAAGAATGCTAACACATTTAATTTTTGGGGTCATGTTTAGGTTGACCCTCAACCCAAAATTCACACAAAACTAGCCCGCTAACTCAAAATAGATTCAAAATTGACCGCCTGCCTGAAATTGGCCCATGATTGACTCAAAATTGACTGGAATTTGACCCAAATAACTATTCCCTTATTTTAAATGGATTATATAAGTCAGGATGAAGTTAGCAGATTGAAAGTGGATCAAGTTCTAGTTGAACTTGCTGAATTGTTTAATATTGGGTGAGGTTTGGGTTAAGCAGCTTTGGGTCGGGTTAATTTCAGGCAAACTCAAACCAAAACCACAAACTCAATTTGACACCCCTAATTGAATGTGCACTTTAATTGATAATTCTTTGGTTCATCCGTACAATCTGTGACTGATTATCATACAAAAATATGTTATCGTCTAAAGATTATTTAACTGATGATTTTATTACTTATATGGAAGAGTATGTCAATTTTTTATTTTTATAAATTGAAAGAATATCATTAAATAAAATCAATATCCCATGTCATTAATGTGGAAAAAATAATTTTCATATATGTGATGGTGTTATACTTAATCTATAGCAAAAATAATTCACACCAAACTATTAAATTTAGTTTGCACAAATGTGGTTCATTTAAAGGAGATGCTTACAAAAGTCAATGTCAAGAAATGAACTTAACATTATTCCTATTTAAATATGGTTAAGATTCAAGTGGTCCATTATTCTTTTAAAAACATGATGTTGCCAAAAATTCTTCACAAATAAAAGAATCATAAAATAAAAAAGCTATAGATTTCTATAATCTAATAGCACATGATGTGTATGCACATAGTTGATGGGGTTATAAAGCTATAAATCTAATGTGTCAAAAGCTTGTTATGGTCATAAGCTCTCATCTATTAAATCATTAATACTGAAAATGAGGTTTAAAAGATAATATGTATCTAACTAAAAAAATCATGAACAAGATTGATTTGAAGGTTTAAAAAGTTATACATGCATGAAAAATTGCATGGTATTTTATTATAAAAATAATAAAGAAAAAAGTGGGGACTTAAGAGTGCAATAAATTTGATCATTCTCAATATAAGCTATAAATTACTTGGGTTTGATACAGACATTCCATATATGGTGCTTAACTGTTTACCATTAACTTTAAGACTTCGAAGGTTGCTTATTTTTTAGAAAACGATTGAAAGTGTAATTTGGTTTGTTAGAAACAATTATAAAAAATGCTAACACATCCTTTTAAAGAAGAAGAAGAGTTAAAATAAGAATTATTGGGTAGATGGCACATGATAAGAGAGAGAGACATGGCGGGTCATCCAATCAGGGTAAGAGTGGGCCCTTTGATAGAGAAGCAAGTGAGGTTCATCACAACCCTTACATTCCTGAGATTTTTCAAAATTAATAAGTCAATTTTTAATTTTTTATTATAATTGATCTGATAATGATTGTTATTGTAAATACTAAATAACTTTAATATCTACTTGATGAATAAGGGAATAACCTCTTTTTCACTTTGAAATTATTTGTTCATAAATGATTGATAAAATTAACTTCTATTATAGCTTGATTACAATGACCTACACTTTAGTGAAGAACCTGATGGTTATTTTTGGATGTTCAGTTTTGACATGACCCACATCCCACCATAGTTAGGAAGACGCTTCTAGTGTGGTTATAGTAAGATTTGACTTATTTGAAATAATAGATTATTTTTATTATATTATAATTATTATCTTTTTTTTTAGTCCATCAAAGCCACTCTCATAAGCACTCTATAGAACTATTGCTCTGAGGGATGCATGCAAGAAGGCATTAATAAAGCCTTATAAGAATCAATATAGACCAAACTAGTAATACTAAAGGTTATAGGTGATGATGAATGAATGTTGTAATTTAGCATGGACCCATCCTCCATTAAATTATTGAGAATGGTAGATGTTCTTGAGAATGGATACTACCACCCTACTCACTCATTGCTAAGAGGTATGGTATGGTATTCATATGTATTAAATTTCAATGTATTTTAAGCATTAAAATTTTTTTAAAGTAATTTATTTTACTTCCTAATAAATTTATTTTTAGTTAATTTTTTAACAAGATAATCAATAAAAATAAAGCTCCACTAGAAGTGATAGATATATTTATTGATGCATGATAACATGCCTTTTATTATTTTTTTTTATTTTTTTTTTTGGAAAAAAAGTTCCACTAGAAGGGTACATAATGTACTCTACATAGTGGAGCAGATTCATACAGGATTGTTGTAGTATTACATTATCATTATTGTCGCTAATTTAAATGTATAAAAATAGTTAAAATTTCTATCATATTTATACAAGTAAAATTGGAGGTGACTATCATATTAGAATATGATGTGAAGGATGCTCTGCTCGGTATGAGTGTGGTGTATAAATGATAATGATAAAAGGGTTAACCAAAAGACCATATGTATGATTTTCAAGGACATTTAGAGGACATTAATTTGTACTAATCGACCATATAACGATCTAAGAGATGCCAATATTGTGAGCAACAACTTATAATGTGATGAAGGAGCTTTAATAGCCTTATACTCTATAGAGTGCTGAAGCTTATGATTAATGATTTTTACACTTTAACTTTAGACATCCATTTTTTGCAATAAATTTATATCCTAATTATTTTTGTAACAAAATTCTGTCAAATAAACCTTCACAATGAACTATTTTATGACTATATTTTATGATAAGTATTAATCACAAAATATGCTTTGTGAGGCTTCTATATTTGTTACAAAACAGCTGTTATTATTTTATTATTAAAAATTTGACATAATTTTCCACTATCAGCAATTAGGAGTGTAAACGAGCAGCTCGTATTCGGCTCTTTTATATTTGGAGCTCAAAATGTGTGCGCGTGTTCGGTTGATTTGTTTAGCGAGCCGAACACGAGCCGTTCACGAACAACGTTGTTTTGGCAACTCTAATCACGTACCCATAAGATATCAGAATTGGGCCAAGATTTAAAATTATTGTTTATATTAAAATATCATTTGAATCTAATTTGATAAAATTTATTCTATCTTCTTAATTAATACTAAATCTCTATAGCCTTGTAGTCAATTAAATTTTTAATAAAACAACTTATCAATATATATATATATATATATATATATATATATATATATATATATATATATATATATATATATATATATATATATATATATATATGGAAAAAAGATGGAGGATCCGTTTTTTGTGGAGGTTTCTTGATGCGATTTCTGAATTCTGCAACTTTGATCATGCATTTGGAAGTTCTTCTTATGGAATTTTGTTTAGTTGAAGACTAATTCTTTTAGTTTTCTGTTCTGATTCCTTTGTTGTGATTTTCTTCAATTCCCGGTTCTTATTTTTTTCAATTTCTGGCTTTCTGTTTGATTTTTTTTCTGGGTTCTTGTTCGATTTTTATGATGGCTGATCTAAATCATCCCCCGTCTAAAACGTTTGCTGAAGTGACTGTTTCTAATTTAGATTCTAATTCTGATAAACTGGTATTTCCCCAATTTTATCATGAGGCTGCACAAGGTAGAGGTGAATGCCCATTTATCAAGAAGATTGAGAAGAAGGGTGGCAAACCTGCATTATTCCAATCTAATGCTGATATTTCTTCTTTAGTTGAAGTACATAAATTTACCTTAATAGGTAAATTCCAATTTGGGCATCCTAAAATGGAAATCATAAGAAAATGTTTTGAAAATTTTAAATTGCTTGGTTCTTGGAAGGTTGGGCTTTTTGATGGAAGGCATATTATGATACAACTCTCCAAAGAAATTGACTATGCTAATCTATTCTCTAAGAAATTTATCTTAATTGAGGGTGTTCCAATGAAACTTTTGAATTGGTCTCCTTCTTTTGATCCTCATCAAGAACCACCAGTTATTCCAATTTGGTATAAACTGCCAAATCTCAAACTTCATTTATTTAACCATCAAATTCTTTATGCAATTGGGATCGCCTTGGGTAGGCCTTTGAAATTGGACATGCCTACTTTTCAACTTACCAGGCCATCTGTAGCTCGAATTCTTGTAGAAAGGGATATTTCCCTTGCTGATATTGAAGAGATCTGGATAGGTACTCCACATAATGGTTATTGGCAAGCTGTTATTATGGAAAATAAGCCTTATTATTGCCATCATTGTAAAATGTTTGGTCATTCAAATGACAAATGTTTTAGGCTTCATCCTCAATTAAAATCTAACAAGAATACACATTCTAAATCATTGGATCAAGCTCAGGTTGTCTTAACCACAGCTGTTGGGGAGGAGATTCATAAGAATTCTGCTGTGGATCTTACCTTGTCTGCTAATGAACTTGGCACAATTTCGATACGATTAATATTGATATTTCGATCCTAATGTGGAAAAATTGATAAAGAGTTCTAAAGAACTCGTTTCGGATCACATTGTCGTTGAGGATTCTAGTACTTTGCCTAAGCACTTCGATTTTGTTATTACCGCAAGGAATGATGATCTTATTAAACACACCGATCCTTCGATTAACTCTAATGCAAGCAGGCCCTATCAACAATACAACATTTCCATCTATCGTTATTGAAACAACCGAAGATTTACATTCAGATTATATTCTTCCTCCCGTACCAGTAAATACAAAATTCTCATGATTTGTTGGAAGCAAATAATCTCACTCACTATCAAGTCGTTGAAGTTCTCCCCAAACCTATGCAATATCCTCGTCTTTCAACATGTAACTCAGAATGAAAATATTGTTTCTGCAGAAATGGCAACTGTCAGCACTGATATTCAAAATGATTGGATGATTCAAAAAGCCAGGAAGAAAAGGTCCTTGGAGTTAAAACATCTTTCAGAAAACAATATTATCCAGAATTCTGCAGCAACTTCTTCTTCTTCTAGGGTGACTAGAGGAGGAAGGACTCGTTTCTCATGATTAAATTTTTGTGTTGGAATATTAGGGGAGTGGCCAACCCTCGGCTCCCTTAATAGACCGATTAATTTAAACGGGGTTCATCGGTTTTGGGTTATTGCTCTTTTGGAGCCTTTAGTCAAGTCCAATTTGGACGGGTTTACTAAGAAGTTTACCGGCTATACTTTTCTTACAAATTGTTCCAATAAAATCTGGATTTTTTATAGGAAGGAATTGAAGGTTAAATTATTGATTAATCACTCTCAATTGTTACATTTCCATTTCAAATTAAACAGTTTTCTGGTTCTGCATCCATTGTATATGCTGCTACTGCTAATGCTGATAGGATTGAGCTTTGGAATATTTTGCATCATATTAGTAATCAGATGATTGAAGGGTGGATTGTTGGTGGGGATTTTAATTCCATTGCACATCCTAGTGAGAAAAAAGGTGGGAGAAATCCTAACTTACAAGCTATGCTGACATTCTCTAATAATATCTCTTCTGCTAACCTTTTTGATATTGGTTTTGAGGGTTCTTGTTTTACTTGGAGAAGGGGTAATATTTATGAAAGAATTGATAGATTCTTGGTTAATCGGCTTTGGTTAAATATGTTTCCCGTATCTACCGTTAAACATTTAGCAAGATTGGGTTCGATCATACTCCTTTGTTGGTACATTTTGCTATTAATCCCATAATTCAAAAATCTACCTTCGGATATCTTAATGTTTGGTCTAATCATCCCGATTACACTAAATTCATAGCCGATAATTGGAGGATCCCTTTGGATGTTCATTATTCTGATCCTATGACTAAACTTTGGCAATTACAGAAAAGAATTTCCATTAAATTAAAACACTGGAATTGGAATGTATTTGGGAATGTTCATCAGAAAGTTATTGAAGCTGAAGCTATGGTAAATGCTTTAGAAATCCTTGTTGCTGATGGTGCTGAATCTGATTTTAATCTTAATGAAGCCTATAGCAGATTGCAAACTGCTATTCAGAATGAAGAATTACTGCTACAACAAAAAGCTGCTGTCAATCGGTTTCAACATGGTGACATAAATTCAAAGTTTTTCCATGCTTCTATTAAATACAAAAGGTCTCGTTAATGCTATTTTGAGAATGAAATCTGCTACTAATAAATGGCTTTGTACAACCAAAGAGATTGCCGAAGATGCTATAGATTACTTTCACAACCGTTTTCTTTTCAGACTTATCGACTCCACTCGCCTACTCTCCATCACTTATTGATTCAGATTTTAGTAATGTGAATATGGACTCTTTGGTTCAACCACATGATGCTAAAGAAGTTTTTGATGCTCTACATTCAATAGATGGCAGCAAGGCTGCTGGACCAGATGGGTTTACATCTAACTTTTATATCAAAAATTGGATAGTTATTCAATCTGATGTAGTCTCGCAAAGGCAAAGCTTCTTTCAAGGATCCGATCTTCCCAAATATTTCTCTTCTTCTACTATAGTTCTGCTCGCCTAAGAATAATTGCAAATCTAATTGGCATGATTTCGGACCTATTAGCTTAACCTCTACTTTCTCAAAAAATATTAGTAAGATCTTAGTAGCTCGACTACAACCTTTATCGGGGGACATTATATCCGAAAACCAAAGTGCCTTTATAAAAGGAAGAAGTATATGTGATAATGTTCTTTTAGCACAAGAACTTCTTGTTGATATTGACAAACATCGCAGAGGTGCTAATATCATTTTCAAATTGGATCCGGCCAAAGCTTTTGATTCCATCAGCTGGACCTTTATTCTAAATGTCCTCGTCGATAGAGGATTTAGTTCAATTTTTTGTTCTCTCATTTCATGATGGCTTAGCAACAATTACCATAGTGTGCTGATTAATGGAGGCTGTCATGGTTTTTTTCAACTGCGGTAGGGGTATTAGACAAGGAGATCCATTGTCCCCTTATATCTTCATTCTTGTCTTTGACTATCTCTCAAAAATGTTGAATCAAATGCAACTTTCTCATCCTTTTACTCAATACCAACACAGATCTACTCTTTTAATTAGTCATCTTGCTTATGCAGATGATGTGATTTTATTTTCTAATGCTACTAAACTATCCATTAAATGTCTTATGGATGTCCTTACTGATTTTGAAGCTATTTCTGGAATGCTTTTCAACAGATCTAAATGTTATTTCCTTGCTAGCTCTCTAATCAATAATCAAAGGAAGAATTGGATTGCTAATTTCACTGGCTTTAAAGAGACTCAATATCCTCTTTCATACTTGGGCTTCCCCTTAATTAAAGGAAGGAGAAGACTCTCTCATTTTGATGATGTTATTTCTAAAATTTCTACTAAGATTAATTGCTGGTCTAATTCTTTTCTTTCAACCTGGAGGAAGAGTAACAATTCTTAAGAGTGTGTTAACTGCCTTCCCTCTTTATACTATGCAGATGATTAAAATGAAGAAAAGTACACAAAAAATGCTCTCCATTATATTCAATAAATTCCTTTGGGAAGGACAGCACAAGCAAATGCATTGGACCAATTGGGAGAAACTTTGTAAACATGTGGATTGTGGTGGCTTAGGCTTTAAAAATTTTCAGCAGTTGAGTTTAGCCTTTTATCGCAAGTTATGGATTAACTTTAGATCACAAGACTCTTTGTGGTCTAAATTTATGAATGCCAAATACCGTAATACTTCTCATCCAAATCTTGTTCGCCTAAGACCTGGAGATTCCAGGACTTGGAAAGAGCCGCTTAAAGTAAGATGCCATGCGTAAAACTTATTTATCCGGGAAATTGGTAATGGCCAAGTTGATTTCCGGTTTGATACTTGGCTTTTTGATGAATCTCTTCGATCTTATTACAATCATAACTCTCCTATTAGAAAAGTTTCGATTGCTTGGAGTGAGGATGCTTGGGACTTACGAAATTACGCAATTTTGTTCTCGTTTCATTTCATAACAAAATTTTGAATATTCCAATTCACCCTGGGAATAATGATAGACTGATCACTAAAAATCCTCACAATCAAAGTCTATCCAAATTCATTATGCATAACAATTTTATTTTTCAGAAAAATGACTGGGGAGCTAAGCTTTGGAACAAATACATTACTCCTTCTATGTCCTTCTTTTGCTGGCGACTTTTTAAGGAGTTGTTACCAACTGATGATATCCTTAAGCTCAAGGGAATTCGGGGTCCATCTAGATGTCATTTTTGTCACTATGCTGAAGAGACCATTGACCATATCTTTCTGAATTGTGATTGGACTACAAAGGTTTGGCAAGTCTGTTTTATTTCTTTGTGGGGAAAAAGGTTTATCTTTCTCCTCGGAGTTCTATTCTTGATTGCTGGAATGCTTCGAAATCCCGTACTTATTATTTTATTCCATTCATCATCTTCTCGGTTTTTATGGTCGGCTAGAAATGACTTTTTATTTAACAATAAAGTGCTCACTCGCCAAATATGTTATTACAAATTGTATTTCCTTTCTTAATAAGATACGTAACTCGTTATCCTTCCCTTTCTCATAAATCAAAAAACAAAGTGATACTTGTTCTTTGGATACCCCTATCAGTCCATGGCTTAAAATCAACATTGATGGCAGTTTCAAGAGTTCTTCGACTTGGTATGGGTGTTCTTTGCAAAAATTCTAAAGGGCATTGTCTCCGGTTCCTTTCGACTCTCCTATTGTTTGTCTTAATGCCTTTGAATGCGAAGTAATTGTCTGTTTATCGGGGACTAAAAATTGCAACCATGCTTCATTACCAATTTGTGCATCTAGAAATGGATTCATTGCAGCTTACTACGCATTTTATTATCAAATTCTGCTGTGCCTTGGTTTATTCAAATCTAGCTTAATAAGATTAAATTGCTCTCTTCCAATATTAAGGTGCTTTGGAGTCATATTTATAGAGAGGGCAATCAACCTGCTAATTGGCTTGCAACTATGGCTTCTTCATCTAGAGTTGTTATTTATAGTTCCAATTGTTCTTCTTTTCCCTTTTTCAATTCTCTTTTACATGGGGATTTACTTCACATCCCTTATGTTAGATGTATTGACTCTTTTTGAATAAAGTTTTTTTTTTTAACTATATATATATATATATATATATATATATATATATATATATATATATATATATATATATATATATATATATATATAATTGACGAGTAATTTTTCGAGCCAAAATGAGCCGAACAAAAACAAACAAATCTTTATTCGAGTTCGGCTCATTAACTTGGTAAAGTTAATAAATTCCCTAAAAAGGCATATTTCAAATGAGAGGTTTATTCTTTTAATTCCAATTCAAGAGTCTTTTCAATAGATGGTTTGAATTCATTACTTTCAGTAGTATCTAATATCTCCTAATTTTCATTTATGTAATGAACATCTCTTACTTCTGTTTCTTCAGAATCGCTTTCATCACTTAAATTTTTCAGGATCTAGAAATTCTTTTTCTTTAAAATGAATCTGACATTTTTCTTGAAAATGTTGTTCAATAATGTAATCCAAAATGTCCATTCTATAACACTTTTCCTTGTTAGGATACCTCATTGATTTAAGAACATTAAATGTTACTTCTTGATCATTAACTCTCATGGTTAACTCCCCTTTTTGCACATCAATCATAGCACGTCCGGTAATAGGAATATCTTTATCTTCTTCCATATCCAGAATTATAAAGTCAAGAGGGAAAATAAATTTATCCACCTTTACCAAAACATCTTCTATTACTCCTCTAGGGTCAGTAATAGATCGGTCTGCTAATTGCAAAGTTACAGTTGTGAGGGAAATTTCTCCTAGATCCAATCTTTTATAGATGGACAAAGGCATGAGATTAATACTTGCTCCTAAATCACATAAGGTTTTTCCTTGAAATCTATCTCCTATAGCACAAGGTATTGTAAAACTTCTATGATCTTTTTGTTTTTGTGGAAGCTTTTTCTGAATAATTGCACTACATTCTTCACTTAGTGCTACAGTTTCATAAGCTTCAAATTTTCTTTTCTTGTTAAGAATGTTTTTCATAAGCTTTGCATACTTAGGCATTTGTTCCAAAGCTTCAGCAAAGGGGATATTAATAGTAAGCTTTTAAAATACCTCGAAAAATTTAGAAAATTGTTGATCCAATTTTTTCTGCTTAAGTCGTTGTGGAAATGGAGGTGGAAATTTTTCATATTCATCTTGAGATGGCAGTTGTTTCTCTGTTTCAGGTATTTGTTCTTTAGGTTTCTCAACTTCTACCACTTCAGTTTCTTTCTGAATCTTATTATCGTTTCCATCCTTTGGTTCTTTTCCACTTCTAAGTAACATAGCTTTAATTTTCTCAGGATCTTTTCCATTTTCTCTTGGATTTAATTCAACATTTTTAGGTAGTGTTCCTTAAGGTATAATATTTATAGCATTTGCAATTTACCCCATTTAATTTTTAATGTTTCTTATCGCAGCATTTTGACTTTGCAATTGACTCCCCATTTGTAAAATTAAATCTTCTATCGACAATTTCTTTTCTTTAAATTGCTTATTATTAAAGCCAGAAGGATAAGAAGGTTAATAATTAGAATTATTTTGATTATTCTAATTTCCAGTTGTGTTAGGTTGGTTGTTACTTCATTGAGGATTTGCATTATTCCAATTAAAATTAGGGTGATTCTTCCAACCTGGATTATAATAATTAGAATATAGGTTATTAGTTTTGCTAGCAATAGCTTGCAATGTTTTTAAACTTTGATATTCATCAGCATTTCCCGAATTATCATTTAAGTGTGATAAATGAGACAAGCTATCCAATTTCCTTGATATAGCAGCCACTTGAGAAACTAAAATTGAAAAGGATTTATTTTCTTGAATACTAACCACTCTTTTAGGATTGATCCTATCAGAAGACCATTGAAAATTATTAGTTGTCATTTCTTCAATTAAAGAATAAGCTTCATCAAATGATTTAGACATTAAAGAACCACCAGCAGCAGCATCAATAATAGATTTAAGAAAACCTATTAATCCATTATAAAATGTTTGTATAATTAACCAGTCTAATAAAGAGTGATGTGGGCATTTTCTAAGAAGTTTTTTAAATCATTCCCATGCTTCATAAATAGTTTTCCCATCAAGTTGAGTAAATAAAGTTATATCATTTCTAATTTTTGCAGTTTTCGATAGCGGAAAATATTTAGCTAAAAATTTTTGAGCCATTTCTCCCCAAGTTTTAATAGATCTTGTTGCTAACGAATTTAACCAAATATTAGCCTTATCCCTTAAAGAAAAAAAGGAAAAAGCCTAAGTCTAATAGCATCATCAAAAACACGATCACATTTAAAGGAGACCCTCCAAATAGATTATTTTGAACCATTTGTATAATTGCAGGTTTTAATTCAAAAGAATTTGCAGCTACAGCATGTAATTGAATCCTTAGAAGAATTTCATCAGTTGTAGGGTTAGCATATTCTCTTAAAGGTCTTTGCTGATTTTGATTTTCATTTTCAATATTTTGATCAATATTATTTTGAGGTATATTAGTCATTTCTTGCAAATTACAAAAGCTATTCTCCTTTCTAATATTTCTTATAGTACGCTCTAATTCAGAATTATAAGGTATTAATCCTTCAGTTCCTGAACTTCCCATAAAAATATGAGAACGATATTTAATTTATTTAAATATTTTTTTTGTTTATATATATATATATATATATATATATATATATATATATATATATATATATATATATATATATATATATATATATATATATATTTAATAATTTACTTTCTTTTAATTAGTTGTAATCTCCGGTAACGATGGAAAAAACTTGACCCTGCCGCAATTACATATGTAAAATAGCTTATAAAATTATGGTCAAACTTTACCCCAAAACTGATTAAGCGACTAATGTACGATAATTAAAGATTAAATTTTTTATAAATAAATATAAATCACACACTAGGGGTACTACGCAAGTATATGTATCGTTTCAAGTAATATAGATTTTTCTTTTTAAAACCCTAGATACCGATACTACGAGGACTAATAAACTTAAAAGAAAGAAAACTATTAATTAAAATATTTTAATTTAAAACTAATTAAAATATGCGGAATACGAAAAATGGCAAGTAATAAAACAATAAACAAAGATTCTTTCCCCATACGAAATCTTCCATGATTAATAAGCAGTTAAAATTAGTTTAAGAACTTTAAAAATATGGTATTGTGACAAATAAGAGCATATATATTTTTTATCCTTTGGTCCAGGTCATAAAGAACATTAGCCAGTTTTTAAAGAATGGATTAGGATGTATTATTAGTAGAAAGGGACGAATTTCTAGACTCTCACTTCTAGTTTCCCCCCCAAAAGGTTGACTATGGTCTGGCCTACTAGTGACCCATCACCTTTTTTGTAAAACAAAATTGATTGAATTTAGCCTGTCACACTAAAAATAAAATCAATTCTACGCCCATTAAAGATTATCTCTCTATTTATTTGCACCTCCCTTTCAATGATTTACTATCTACCTTTAAAAGAGAAATGTGATACATACAAGTTAAGAATTCTTAGCCCACGGTCAGATCCTAAGAATTCTCCACAGTTTTTAACAATACAAGAGGCCAATTTGTAAGGTAAATTAAGATTAGGTAAAGTATCATCACAAATTTTTAGAAAATAAAAAATTAAGTTCTCAAATCTGATTTAAATCTATTATTAAATCATGTCATATTCGTAGAGAGAAAGAAAAGAAGACTACTCAGAAAGCATAGAAATTACACCACAAGTCATATTCATATAACTCAAATCCAAAGCACTAAACTTAAGAAATAAGATATAAATACTTATCTGGAATGTAATCCAAGCAATCCTTTGAAGTTTCTCTGACTCTACAGACTCTAACAAGACTTTGACTCTGAATTCACACTGAACTCTTAATAAAATAAAGAAGAAGACACTTTACTTAACAACTTTTAATTAATTATTTATTAATTAATTCTTCGCTTTCCCTTGCCATAGAATGGCCCTCTATTTATAGATCTCCAGAAATTACCATAAGTTTCTTAGGACACCTCTTCAAATTTTTCAACATTCAATGAATGTTCTAGAAAATAACTGTGGCGCCTAGGCGCCAGGATCTCTGCGCGAATGGACGCATCCCTTCACATTTAAGACACACCTCTTCGTTTAATAACTGCTCTCCCGTGTCGATGCTCATTGTATCTTTTTTATAACATGTGGGAAATTGTTCAGAGGCTTATAGATTTGTTCAGAAGCATCATTAACCGTCCAATAACCGTCTAAGAAATCTCTAGAATCAATCTGCCAAATCTGGCGCCTAGGTGCTGGATTTGGCGCCTAGGCGCCAGAATCACCCTCTTTGCATTTTTACTCCTTTTGGCTCATTTTTGCTCCTTTTAACTCTTTTTCTTCATAAACTCATTTTATTGTACCTGCAACCAAAACATAAGAAATACCTTTCATTAAAGTGTAATATCCTTAAAATATTAATAAAATTTTGATATTAAATTCTAAGTAAGTTTAAGGCGGATCAAATACTTCAAAGAAAAATTTGAAGGGAAAATAGAAAAAGAAGATCTGAAAAACAAGACTCATAATGAGATAGAAGATGATTCTGATGAGACTGATAATGAAGAATATAATATGTTCAGGAAAAATTTGAATTGCTTGATTCAACGGAATCTGAAAATAAAAGTTTAATTCCATCTATTGTGAAACCTCCTGAACTTGAAATGAAAACTCTTCTAAAACATTTGAAATATGTATTTTTAGGGGAATCATCAACATTACCAACTATTGTATCCTTAGATTTAAATGAGTTACAGAAACAAAAATTGCTGGATACGTTAAAGAAATATAAAAGAGCTTTTGGTTGAACTTTAGCTGATATCAAAAGAATTAGCCCTTCATTTGTATGCACAGAATTTTATTGGACAATGAACATAAACCTAAAGTTTATTCGCAAAAGAGACTGAACCCAATGATGAAGGAAGTAGTAAAGAAAGAAATTTTAAAGTGGTTAGATACTGGAATCATATATCCCATTTCGGATAGTGCTTGGGTAAGTCCAATTCATTGTGTTCCTAAGAAAGGAGAAGTGACAGCTGACATAAATGAAAAGAATGAAATTATACCAACAACGCAAGTCACTAGTTGGTGAATATGTATTGATTATAGGAAATTGAACGCCGCTGCCATAAAAGATCACTTTCCTTTACCTTTTCTAGACCAAATGTTAGACAGACTTGCTGGGCACAAGTTTTATTGCTTTTTGGATGGATATACCAGTTATCACCAAATACCTATTGCTCCTGAGGATCAAGAGAAAACTACATTTACTAGTCCTTACGGAACCTTTGCTTTTAGAAGAATGCCCTTTAGATTATGTAATGCACCTGCAACAGTTCAAAGATGTATGATGTCAATATTTAGCAATTTGATAGATGATGGAATAAAAGTGTTTATGAATGATTTCTTAGTATTTGGAGACTCATTTAATGCATGCCTAAGTAACTTAAAAAAATTTTTAGAGGTATGCGAAAGAACAAATTTAATCCTAAACTGGGAAAAATGTCAATTTATGGTTGCAGGAGGAATTGTACTTGGGCATAAAATATCTAAATATGGCATGAAAGTAGATCCTGTAAAGATTCAAATTATAGAAAAATTAGCACCTCCTACCACAGTGAGAGGGGTAAAATGCTTTTTGGGACATGCTGGATTCTACATGCGATACATTAAAGATTTTTCAAAAATAACTAAGCCTTTACGCCAAGTTTTAGAACAAGATAAGAAGTTTGATTTTAACGAAGAAAGTTTAAAATATTTCGACTCACTAAAGAAAAAATTAATCGCTGCTCATATAATAGTTTCACCATATTGGGAGAAACCATTTGAATTAATGTGCAATGCGAGTGATTATGCTATTGAAGTTCTTTTAGGACAAAAGTATGAGAAAAATATTTAAAGTTATATACTACGCTAGCAAAACTCTTACTGATGCTCAAACTAATTACACTACTATGGAAAGATAGTTATTAGTTATAGTTTATGCCTTTGAAAAATTTAGATCATACTTAATTGGAACCAAATGTATAGTGCATACTGATCATTCTGCTATTAATGATTTCTCACGCAAGCCATAATAAGTTTAATCGTGCTCTAAGCTATCTAAAAGGTTATGAGAAGGGTCCAAGGATAGGGCTCCGGACACCTCACAATCTTTTGAAACGTCTCGAGTTCATTCAAACTTATTATATTGCTTGATGATTTATCCCTATCATACCCTTATGCTCAATGAACTAATTTTCTGATCATCCCTGAGAATGGGTTAATCATCACTTGATATTCTATTTATAAATTATGTGAGTGGAGCCTTTAGGGGCACATTGACTTTTTAAGAAGCTTAGCCGATTTGATTTTAAAGTTGGCCTTGTAGTGTTTCAAATATGTTTACAATTATTATTATCATATTTTCTAATCATATTAGTCGAGTTTGATTAAGCCTAGCTCACTACCAAGCCATTAATACTTAATGGGTATATTTGCAAATTTGGAAAAATTTAACTTATATGATTATGATTCTTATCAAAGTACTGAATTATCATCAAACCATTAATCAGGGTTTTTGATCATTAGATATTATCTTCCAAGGATGAAGCCCTTAATTCTGGGATCATTTATTTTTGATTATCTTCTAAATTAAAATAATTAAAATTACAAATTTAACTTTTCTATGACAAAGGTGAGGTTAGTTTCTACCATTTAAATTTCATGTATTTGAATCATCTAGACATGTCAATTATGATCATTCATTACCCATTTCCCTTTAAATAGTCCTAAATATTTAATTAAGGCTTAAACTCTTTAATTACAACTTTGCCCATTAAGGTCTATCACCTCATAATTTATTAAATTTAACTCAAATTACTTTGAAATTTTTATGTTACCTGACCACAGAAAAATGTATTGAGAAATTATACCAATTTTATATGAAATTGCACTTTAAAGAAAGGTATTTTCTTTATTTTATTGCAGGAATGAAGATTTATAAGTACTGAAAGCAAAAAAGCACAAAAGAAGCGGATTTAGAGTAAAATGACTCAATATGATGAAAAATGAACTGTCCCGCCGATGGCGAGATTTAAGCCGCCGACGGTGAGATTTTCCCGAGGATTTTGAATATTTTATAAAGATCCCGCTGACGGTGAGATCGAGCCCGCTAACAGCGAGATCGGCATGGTTAGCCCATCTTCTAGAAGCCCACCGAAGGCGAGATCGAGTCGCCGATGGTGAGACAGTTGAAAAGAGCCAAGATACATTGAATCTGGACGCTTTTTGAAGAGGTGCTTAAATACCTTTGGAGATTTGACTCCTTCTATAAATATAGACGAATTTTAGTCATTTGGTGTGGAAGTTTAGTGTAATTTAAGTGTAATTTTAAGTGTCATCCTAGAGTCTTTTAATGAGTAGATAGAGTGTTTAGCGTCTTGGTGAGTTTAATTAAGTGTGCTGTACTGGAAGGAAGAGTCAAAGGAACTTCAAAGAGTCTGCTTTGGGAGAAGAACTGAGATAAGTATATTTGTTTATTGTTTGTTAACTTTAATGAAATCCATGATTTGTGTTAACTTTCCCATGCATTCTGAGTAGTTACCTTAGTTTTTCTCCTTATTATCGAGATTTCGTGAAATGATGAATTAAATTAGTTGTACCTAAAAATATGAAATTAGAAATTGTGCTAATCTTTTACTTAAATCTTAATTTACTTTCAATCTGGACAATTGATTTGTTAACATATGTTGAATTATCAACTATAGTAAAGATTACATCCAAGATTCGGGGAAGTCGAAAGCCTTGGAAGGAGGGTGCGAAATAAATAAGGAAATATTAACTATCGGGCATAGAATTGGACATTTTAGTATGACAGACTAAAATATTCAATTCGGTCTTATTGTTTGGGAGCTGAAGTGTAGATGTTAGCCCTCAGGCGAGGAGAACTTGGGAGCTCTGAAGTGGCAGTCGGTATCCTCCCAGCCTAGCCACAGATTCAGTAATCAAACATAAGACTAGTCAATGTTCTTTGCACTGGACTGAAAGGGTAAAGAATAGGAAAGCTCCTATTTGGCACAATACAATTAAAAACTCATTTAATTCTTCATTCACTTAATTCTCTCAAACAAGGAGAAAGATACTTTTCTGAAATCTTATATTCAACCTTTAAGCATTAGTTTATTTTAGTCTAAGTGTTCTTAATTTCTGTATACTAGATTAGTAAGTAAGTCTACTTTAATTTGTATTTGAAATTCTCTAACATCCTTGTGGGATCGATATCTAGGACTCCATTAGAGCCCTATATTACTTGATAACGATGCGTATACTTGCGTAGTATCCACGATATAAATCATAAATTCCATAACGAGAATCATCGTATATATATATATATATATATATATTCAGTGTGAGATCAAATTTTTGCTGTCGTTGCTAATTTTCATATCATAGTTGTAAGTATAAATATCGAAAAGCGGATCAAGTTTTTGGCGTCGTTGTCGGGGAAGTAAAGTAATTATTAAGGTAATTAATAGAATTATTAAAACAATTACTAGAGTAATAGACTATTTTAAATATTACTTAAAAATTGTATGCGTAAATTTGGAAACGAAAATTTAATACCTTACGATTCAGAATTAGAGCGCACAATTAAAAGAATTAGAAAACAAAAGAGAGAAATTATAAATTTAACACAAATGACAAATAATCCAAAAATTGAAAATATAAACCAACAAAGACCATTAAGAGATTATGCCAACCCTACATTAGATGAAATTCACCTAACTATTCAAAACCCTGATGTAGCTGCTAACTCATTCGAACTTAAACCTGCAATTATACAAATGGTACAGAATAATCAATTTAGTGGTTCACCTAATGAAGATCCTAATTTATATCTTGCAAGTTTTTTGGAACTATGTGCTACTTTTAAATATGAAGGAGTATCTAATGATCTTTATTAGACTTAGGCTTTTCCTTTTTCTTTAAGGGATAAGGCTAAGATGTGGTTAAATTCATTAGCACTTGGATCTATTAAAACTTGGGGAGAATTATCACAAAAATTTCTATCCAAATATTTTCCTCCTTCGAAAACTGCAAAACTTAGAAATGATATAACATCTTTTGGTCAGTTTGATGGAGAATCCATATATGAAGCTTGGGAGAGATTTAAAGAACTCCTTAGGAAATGCCCGCATCATGCCTTACCATATTGGTTAATTATACAAACTTTTTACAATGGATTAGTAGGATCTCTTAGATCAATCATTGATGCTGCTGTTGGAAGTTCATTAATGTCAAAACCATTTGATGAAGCCTATGCGTTAATCGAAGAAATGGCTACTAATAATTTTCAATGGCCTGCTGAAAGAATAAATCCTAAAAAGATAGCTAGTGTTCATGAAAATGATGCAATATCTATGTTAGCATCTCAAATTGCTGCTATATCAAAGAAATTAGATCATTTTGGAATGAATTACTCTCTTACTATATTAGAAGAAAACTCATATGGACAAATTATAGATTCTCAATCTCCTTATGAAACTATAAATGCTATTAATAATAAACCCAATAATCCTTATGCGAATTATTATAATCCTGGTTAGAAGAATCATCAAAATTTTAATTGGAATAACAATACAGTTAATCAACAATATATGAACAACTCTATAGGAAATCCACCTAATCAAGGTAATACAAATTATAAACCTTCTTATCCACCTCGATTTAATAACACTCAATTTAAAGATAAGAAGTTATCTATAGAAGAATTAATATTGAGTATGGGTCAGCACTTGCAAAATGAAGGAAATCAATTACAAATTCAATGAAATCAATTACAAAATCAAGGAACAGCAATTAAAAATATTGAAACTCAACTTGGACATATCGCTACCGCGCTTAACAATAGAATTCCTAGAACTTTTCCTAGTAATATGGAAATAAATCCAAAAGACCAAGGAAAAGAACAAATTAAAGCGATACAATTACGAAGTGGAAAAGAGTTAGAAACTAAAATTCAGAAAGAAACAGAAAGTAAAAATGGGGAAGTGGAAATCGAAAAAGAAAATAATCAGCAAGATCAAAACTTAGAATATCCATTGATCCCTATGAAAATATCTATAGAAAAACCACCACCACCATTTCCTCAACGACTAACGCAACATAAAAAAGATAAGCAATTTGCTAAATTCCTTTAAATTTTAAAAAAATTAACGGTAAATATTCCTTTTGTAGAAGCATTAGAACAAATGTCTAATTATGTAAAATTTATGAAAGATATTTTAAATAAAAAAGAAAATTTACAGATAATGAAACTGTTGCACTTAGCGAAGAATGTAGTGCAATTATTCAGAAAAAGCTTCCTGAAAAATTAAAAGATCCTGGTAGTTTCACTATACCTTGCGCTATTGGAGAAAAATTTTATGGAAAAGCTTTGTGTGACTTAGAAGCAAGCATCAATTTAATGCCTCTATCAATTTTTAAAAGATTAGAATTAGGAGAAATTTCACCTACTTCGGTAACTCTTCGATTACGTGATCGTTCTGTGACTTATCCTAAGGGAGTTATTGAAGATGTGTTAGTAAAAGTGGATAAATTTATCTTCTTGGTAGATTTTATTGTTCTAGATATGGAAGAAGATAAAGAAATTCTCATAATATTAGGAAGACCCTTTTTAGCCACTGGAAAAGCTATGATTGATGTTCAGAAAGGAGAATTAAATATGAGAGTAAACGATCAAAAAGTAACTTTTAACATAGCAAAATCAATGAAATATCCTGCTTTAGAAAAAGATGATGAATGTTTTCGAATAGAAATACTTGAACACTTGCAAAATGAAAAATAAAATATTGAATTAATTGAAGAAGCAGATAATAAAAAACTAGATTATATACAGGAAAATTTTGAAATGTTGGATAATACTGAAAACGCTGAAAAGAATATAGTTCTGTCAATTATTAGACCTCCTGAACTCGAATTAAAAATTTTACCTAATCATTTAAAATATGCTTACTTAGGTAACCATTCAACCTCGCCGAGTTATTATATCAAATTTGAATTGAATGAATCACAAGAACAAAAACTGTTAAACACATTAAAAAATATAAGAAAACTTTTGGTTGGACATTAGCAGATATTAAAGAAATTAGTCCTTCAATCTGTAAGCACAGAATTATTTTATATAATGAACATAAGCCAAGAGTAGATCCTCAAAGGAGATTAAACTCAATAATGAAAGAAGTAGTCAAGAAAGAAATATTAAAATGGTTAGATAATGGTATTATATATCCTATTTCGGACAGTGCATGGGTAAGCCCAATTCACTGTGTTCCTAAGAAAGGAGGAGTGACCATTAAAGCTAATGAAAATAATGATTTAATACCTATAAGACAAGTTACTAGATGGCGTATATGTATTGACTATAGAAAGTTAAATGCAGCCAGCAGGAAAGATCACTTCTCATTACCATTTCTAGACCAAATGTTGGATAGATTAGCCGGACACAAATATTTTTGTTTTTTAGATGGATATACCTGTTATCATCAGATACATATTGCTCCCGAGGATCAAGAGAAAACTACATTTACTAGTCCTTATGGAACATTTGCTTTTTGAAGAATGCCTTTTGGATTATGTAATGCACCGCAACATTCCGAGAGATGTATGATGTCTATATTTAGTAAATTAATTGATGATGGAATAGAAGTATTTATTGATGATTTCTCTGTATTTGGAACGTTATTTGATGCATGCTTGAATCATCTTGAAAAAGTATTAGAAGTATGCGAGAAAACTAACTTAGTTCTAAATTGGGAGAAATGTCAATTTATGGTTGCAAGAGGAATTGTATTAGGGCATAAAATTTCGGAAAATGGCATGGAAGTAGACCCTGCAAAAATTCAAGTTATAGCTAAATTACCACCTCCAACTACGAGTAAAAGGGGTAAGAAGTTTTCTTGGACATGCTTGGATTCTACGGACGCTACATAAAAGATTTTTCAAAAATTACTAAACCTCTATGCCAACTTTTAGAAAAGGACAAGAAATTTGAATTCACGATCGAATGCCTAAATGCTTTTGAATTATTAAAAGATAAATTAATCACAAGACCTATAATAGTTTCACTCGATTGGGAGAAACTATTTGAACTTATGAATGATGCTAGTGATTATGCTTATAAGAACGAGTACTTAGGAAAAGATATGATAAAATTTTCAAAGTTATATACTTATGCTAGTAAAACTCTTAATAATGCTGAAATGAATTATACAGTTACTAAAAAAGAGCTATTAGCAATTATTTATGCTTTTGATAAATTTAGACCTTATCTAATTGGAACTAAATGTATTGTGCATAATGATCACTCTGCTATTAAATATCTAATGCAAAAGAAAGATTCCAAACCAAGATTAATTAGATGGATATTGCTAATGTATGAATTTGATTTTGAAATCATTAACCAAAAGGAACCGATAATCAATTTGCAGATCATTTATCAAGGCTAGAATATAATGAATTATCTGACACTGATAACGAAATTACCGACAGTTTTTCTGAAGAACAACTATATAATATAAGTGAGTGGAACATACCATGGTATGCTGACATAGTAAATTATATTGTAAGTGATATTTTACCACCTATGTTAACTTTGCAACAACAGAAAACATTCATTCATGATACTAAAACATATTTTTGGGATGAACCATATTTATATAAGTAATGTAAGGATCTTATAATTAGAAGATGTGTGCCTTATGAAGAAATAGAACAAATCATTCAGAAATGTCATGATTCTGATTTTGGAGGACATTTTGGAACAGTTAAAACTGCTTATAAAATTTTACAATCTGAATTTTATTGGCCTACTCTTTTTAGAGATGTTTATAGATATATCAGAACTTGCGATAAATGCCAACGAGTAGGTAAAATATCTAGAAGAAATGAAATGTCTCTAAATTTTATATTAGAAGTTGAGATTTTTGATGTTTGCTCATTAGATTTTATGGGACCATTTGTTCCTTCATTTGGAAACTCATATATATTAGTTGTTGTTGATTATGTTTCTAAATAGATTGAAGCACAAGCTTTACCTCGATGTGATGCTAAGAGTGTTTCAAAGTTTCTAATGAAAAATATTTTTACTAGATTTGGAATGCCGAGAGTGATTATCACTAACGAAGGATCTCATTTTAGAAATAAATATATTCACAAACTAGTAGAAAAATTTAACATTATTCATAAGATATCAACTGCTTATCATCCACAAACTAGTGGATTAGCTGAAGTTTCTAATCGAGAAATTAAACGTATTTTAGAAAAGAATGTAAACTCTAATAGATTTGATTGGTCTATAAGACTAGACACTGCATTATGGGTATACGGGATGACTTATAAAACTCGATTGGAATGAGTCTTTACGAGCTTATTTATGGAAAGACTTGCCACTTACCAAGTTGAATTAGAACATAAAGCTTATTGGGCAATTAAAGAATTTAATTACAATCTGAAAGAAGCTGGTGAGAAAAGATTATTGCAATTGAAAGAATTAGATGAATTAAAAAATGAATCTTATCATAATGATAGAATTTATAAAGAAAAAATGAAATTATGGCAAGATCGGAAGATTAACCTGAAGAATTTTGAGTCAGGACAAGATGTTTTGCTTTATAATACAAGATTGAAAATATTTCCTGGGAAATTGAAATCTCGATAGTTAGGGCCTTTCACTATAACTCAAATATTTTCATACGGAACTATAGAAATTGAAGATCCAAAAACCGAGCATAGATTTAAAGTAAACGGACACAGATTAAAACCTTATTTTGAAGGGAGAAGACAAAATTTTAAAGAGGTTTTAATGCTCAGTCAACCTAATTACTAACTAAATTAGGTCGAGCTGACGACGTTAAACCAAGCGCTTTATGGGAGGGAACCCATAGTAATTATTAATTATGATCTATTATTGTTATTGAAAATTAAAATATAGAATAAATTCTACTACTCATTTTACTTTTTAAAATCATCACAAGTTTGAATCTATACGAAGAAATCAGAAAATATTCAGACCAGAGCGAAAATTGGGCAATTTACCTAATCTCGCCAACGGCGAGATCGGCGCGCCCAAATTCAGTTTAAATATATTAACTATCTCGTCGACGGCGAGATAGTTAAAAAGTGGTTTTTGCGTGTTATGTTGCAGTTTTGGGCGGTTCTAAGGTCATTTCTCTATATAAAATGTTCAAAACTTCATATTTACACTATCTTCTTCCTTAGAAACGATTAGAGCCCCTCCAAAACAATCTACTATTACCCCCAATCCATTAGAAACCACAAAATCTGGAGTTTTTAATCGAAGGAAATTCGTCAGTTCTGAGGCTCAATGAGCACAGAAAAATACATCAAGAAATTCATATCTGTTTTTGATGAACTTGCACTTTAAAGAAAGGTATTTTCTTTATTTTATTGCAGGAATGAAGATTTATAAGTGATGGAAGCAAAAAGCATGAAATGGAGCAAATTTGGATCGAAAAGGAGGAAATTCATGCAAATTAAACTAAGTCGCCGACGGCGAGATCGAGACCGCCGACGGCGAGATCGTGAGGAGAATTTCTGAAGGAATTATAACTACCTCGCCGACAGCGAGCCCGAGCCCACCGACAGCGAGATCGCGCGGTTTGAAGACCTTCTAGAAGCCCCGCTGAAGGCGAGGTCGTTTCCCGCCGACGGCGAGACAGTTCAAAATGCATATACATTGAACCTGGACACTTTTTGAAGAGGTGTTTAAGCACCCCTTGGACCTTTACTTACCTCTATAAATAGAGGCCGAATTCTAGTGATTTAGTGTCTCTTTTTAGTGTCTCTTTCTAGTGTCTTAAGTGTCATTTGTGTGTGTCTAATTTAGTGAGTTTGAGTGTGTTTAGTGAGTTCATTAGTTTAATTGAGTGCTATTTAGTTTGTTGTACTAGAAGGAAAAGTCGAAAGGAACTTGAGGAGTACGCTAGGGAGGAAATTAAGATAAGTATCTTTGTTTATTGTTGTTAACTTTAAATGAAATCCATGCTTTGTTTTATTCACATGCATTACGAGTAGTTTTCTTAGTCTTTCTCCTTGTTTATGAAAATTATGCGGATTGATGAAATTAAATAGAAGCACCTCAATATAATATAAATAAATTGTGATAATTTTTACTTAAAACTTAATTTACTTTCAATCTGACGATTGAGTAGTTAAAATATGTTGAATTATCAACTATAGTAAAAATTACATCCAATATTCGGGAAGTCAAAAGCCTTGGAAGGCGGGTGCAAATAAATAGGGAAATATTAATTATCGGACGTAGAATTGGACATTTTAGTGTGACGGACTAAAATATTCAATTCGGTCCTATTGTTTGAGAGCTGAAGTGTAGATGTTAGCCCTCGGGTGAGGGGAACATGGGAGCTACGAAGTGGCGACCGGTATCCTCCCGGCCTAGCCGCGGATTCGGTAATCAAACATAGGATTAGTCGATGTTCTTTGCACACTGAACCAAAGAGTAAAGAATAGGAATGCTCCTATTTGTCACAATACAATAAAAAAATCCTATTTAAATTCATCATTCACTTAATTTTCTAAAAACAAGGAGAATGATACTTTTTCTGAATTATTATATCAACTTATTTCAAGCATTAGTTAACTTTAGTTTATTATAGTTACTTTGAATTTCCGTTCACTTTATTCGTAAGTAATTCCTTTAAATTTAGCTGATAACAAATCTGTTAAAAACTTCCTTATGGGATCGATAACCAGGACTCCACTAGAGCCCTATATTACTTGATACGATACGTATACTTGCGTAGAATCCACATTATACATTAAATCATATATCTATATTTAAAGCGGGATCAAGTTTTTGGTACAGTTCTTATAAACATAAATTGCATACATATTAAAAGTGGGTCAAGTTTTTGGCGCCGTTGCTGGGAAGTAAAGAAATTATTTACTAAAGTAATGGACTATTAAATTTATTTTATAAAATTGTATGCAAAAATTTGGAAACGAAAATTTAATACCTTACGATTCGGAATTAGAGCGTACAATTAAAAGAATTAGAAAACAAAAAAGAGAAATTATAAATTTAACACAAATGGCAAATATACTCGAAAATGAAAATATCAATCAACCAAGACCATTACGAGATTATGCCAACCCTACATTAGATGAAATTCATTTAACTATTCAAAACCACGATGTAGTCGCTAATTCATTCGAACTTAAACACCGCAATTATCCAAATGGTACAAAATAATCAATTTAGTGGTTCACCTACTGAAGATCCTAATTTACATCTTGCTAGTTTTTTAGAACTATGTGCTACTTTCAAATATGAAGGAGTATCTAACGATGCTTATTAGACTTAGACTTTTTCCTTTTTCTTTAAGGGATAAGGCTAAAATGTGGTTAAATTCGTTAGCACTCTGGATCTATTAAAACTTGGGGAGAATTATCACAAAAATTTCTATCCAAATATTTTCCGCCATCTAAAGCTGCTAAGCTTAGAAACGATATAACTTCTTTTAGTCGGTTTGATGGAGAGTCAATATATGAATCTTGGGAGAGATTTAAAGAACTTCTTAGGAAATGCCCACATCATGCGTTACCGGATTGGTTAATTATCCAAACTTTCTATAATGGATTAGTAGGATCTTTAAGATCAATCATCGATGCTTCTTCTGTGGAGGATCATTAATGTCGAAACCATTTGATGAAGCCTATGCACTAATCGAAGAAATGGCAACTAATAATTTTCGATAGCTTCGTTGATAGAATGAATCCGAAAAAAATAGCTAGTATTCATGAAAATGATGCAATATCTATGTTAGCTTCACAAATTGCTGATGTATCTAAAAAATTAGATCATTTTGGAATGAATTACTCTCCAACTATATCAGAAGAAAATTCATCTGGACAACTTATAGAATCCCAATCTCAATATGAAACAATTAATACAATTAACAACGGACCCGATAATCCTTATGCAAATTATTATAATCCTGGATGGAAAAATCATCCTAATTTTAATTGGAATAATAATACAACTAATCAACCATGGATGAATAATATGACACAACAATTAGGAAATCCATCTAATCAAGGAAATCCTAATTATAAATCTAATTATCCACCTGGATTTAATAACCCTCAACTTAAAGATAAGAAATTATCTATAGAAGAATTAATATTAAATATGGGTCAACATTTACAAAATCAAGGAAATCAATTACAAATACAAGGAAACCAATTACAAAATCAAGGAACAGCTATCAAAAATATTGAAACTCAACTTGGACATATCGCTACTGCACTTAATAATAGAATACATGGAACATTTCCTAGTAATGTGGAAATAAATCCTAAAGACAAGGGAAATGAACAAATTAAAGCGATACAATTACGAAGTGGAAAAGAATTAGAACCTCGAATTCAGAAAGAACTTGAAAGTCGAAAAGAGGAAGTGGAAATTGAAAAGGAAAAGAATCAACAAGATCCAAACTTAGAAAATCCTTTAATACCTATGAAAATTTCTGTTGAAAAACCTCCACCACCATTTCCTCAACGACTAATTCAACATATAAAAGACAAACAATTTGCTAAATTCCTTGAAATTTTGAAGAAATTAACGATAAATATTCCTTTCGTAGAAGCTTTAGAACGAGATGCCAAACTATGTAAAATTTATGAAAGATATTCTAAATAAAAAAAGAAAATTCTACCGATAATGAAATGGTTGCACTTAGTGAAGAGTGTAGTGCTATTATTCGAAAAAACTTCTCGAAAAATTAAAAGATCTCGGTAGTTTCACTATACCCTGCTATTTATTGGAGAAAAATTCTATGGAAAAGCTTTGTGTGACTTAGGAGCAAGCATCAATCTAATGCCTCTATCAATTTTTAAGAGATTAGGATTGGGAGAAATTTCACCTACTTCGGTAACTCTTCGATTAGGCGATCGTTACGTTACATATCCTAAGGGAGTTATTGAAGATGTATTAGTAAAAGTGGACAAATTTATCTTCCCTGTAGATTTTATTGTTCTAGATATGGAAGAAGATAAAGAAATTCCTATCATTTTAGGAAGACCATTTTTAGCCATCTGGAAAAGCTATGATTGATGTTCGAAAAGGAGAATTAACTATGAGAGTAAATGACCAAAAAGTAACTTTTAATATTGCTAAATCAATGAAATATCCTGCGCTAGAAAAAGATGATGAGTGTTTTCGAATGGAAGTACTCGATCATTTACAAAAAGAACATTTTAAAGAATATTATGAAGAAAAATTAGAAAAAGAAAATATTGAATTAATTGAAAAAGCCGATATAAAGGAAGAACTAGATTATATTCGAAAAATTTGAATTTTTGGATAACACGAGAAAATACTAAAAAAATATAAGTTCCATCAATTATTAAACCTCTCGAACTTGAGTTAAAAATGTTACCTAATCATTTAAAGTATGCTTACTTAGGTAATTCTTCAACTCTACCGATTATTATTTCATTCGAATTAAATGAATCTCGAAGAACAAAAACTTTTAGATACATTAAAAAAATATAAGAAAATTTTTGGTTGGACTTTAGCGAGATATTAAAGGAATTAGTCCTTCAATCCGTATGCACGTAATTATTTTAGATAATGAACATAAGCCTAAAGCGGATCCACAAAGGAGATTAAATCCGATAATGAAAGAAGTAGTCGAGAAAGAAATTTTAAAATGGTTAGATAATGGTATTATATATCCTATTTCGACGAGTGCTTGGGTAAGCCAAATTCATCGTGTACCTAAAAAAGGAGGGGTGATCGTCAAAGCTAATGAAAATAATGATCTTATCCC
Organism: Papilionanthe hookeriana x Papilionanthe teres; assembly: GCA_022702705.1. Lineage (NCBI taxonomy): Eukaryota > Viridiplantae > Streptophyta > Magnoliopsida > Asparagales > Orchidaceae > Papilionanthe > Papilionanthe hookeriana x Papilionanthe teres. The sequence goes on from CM040426.1 coordinate 26,680,356, forward strand.
TATAAGACAAGTTACTTGGATGGCGAATATGTATTGATTATAGAAAATTAAACACGACCACTAGAAAAGATCACTTCCCTTTACCATTTCTAGACCGGATGTTAGATAGATTAGCTGGACATAAGTATTTTTGTTTCTTAGATGGATATACCGGTTATCATCGAAATACAAATTGCTCTTGAGGATCAAGATAAAACTACATTTACTAGTCCTTATGGAACTTTCGCTTTTCGAAGAATGCCTTTTGGATTATGTAATGCACTGCAACATTCAAAGATGTATGATGTCTATATTTAGTAAATTAATTGATAATGGAATAGAAGTATTTATGGATGATTTCTCGTATTTGGAACAACATTTGACACATGCTTAAATCATCTTGAAAAAGTATTTGAAGTATGTGAGAAAACTAATTTAGTTCTTAATTGGGAGAAATGTCGATTTATGGTTACGAGGCGGCATTGTATTAGGGCATAAAATTTCGGAAAAAGGCATGGAAGTAGACCACTGCAAAAATTCAAGTAATAGCTAAATTACCACCTCCAACTACGGTAAAAGGGGTAAGAAGTTTTCTTGGACATGCTTGGATTTTACGGGCGTTATATTAAAGATTTTTCAAAAATTACTAAACCTCTATGCCAACTTCTTGAAAAGGACAAGAAATTTGAATTTACAATTGAATGCTCGAATGCTTTCGAATTATTAAAAGATAAATTAATTACAGCACCTATAATAGTTTCACCTAATTGGGAGAAACCATTTGAGCTTATGTGTGATGCTTAGTGATTATGCTATAAGGAGCGAGTTCTTGGGCAAAGATATGATAAGATTTTCAAAGTTATATATTATGCTTAGTAAAACTCTAAATGATGCTTGAAATAAATTATACGATTCTTGAAAGAGAATTATTAGCAGTTGTATATGCTTTTAATAAATTTCGGCATTATCTAATAGGAACTAAATGTATTGTGTATACTGATCATTACTGCTATAAAATATTTAATGCAAAAGAAAGATTCTAAACCAAGATTAATTAGATGGATATTATTAATGCAAGAATTTGATTTTGAGATAATTAACAAAAAGGGAACTGATAATCAAATTGCTGATCATTTATCAAGATTAGAAAATCATGAATTATCTAATATTGATAATGAAATTTTAGACAGTTTTTCGTTGATGAACAACTTTATAATATTAATGAGTTGAAAATACCTTGGTATGCTGATATAGTAAATTATATTGTAAGTGACATTTTACCACCTATGTTAACTTTGCAACAACGAGAAAAAATTCATTCACGATACTAAATCATACTTTTGGGATGAACCATACTTATATAAGCAATGTAAGGATCTAATTATTAGAAGATGCGTGCCTTATGAAGAAAGCTGAACCAATTATTCAAAAATGTCATGACTCGATTTTGGAGGACATTTTGGGACGGATAAAACTGCATATAAAATTCTATAATCTGGATTCTACTGGCTTACTCTATTTAGAGATGTATATAGATATATAAAAACCTGCGATAAATGCCAAAGAGTAGGAAACATATCAAGAAAAAATGAAATGCCTCTGAATTTTATATTAGAAAGTTGAAATTTTTGATGTTGGGGGATTAGATTTCATGGGACCTTTTATTCCGTCATTTGGAAACTCATATATATTAGTAGCTATTGATTATGTTTCCAAATGGATTGAAGCACAAGCTTTATCTAGGTGTGATGCTAAAAGTGTTTCAAAATTTTTAATGAAAAATATTTTTACTAGATTTAGAATGCCGAGAGTGATTATCACTGACGGAGGAACTCATTTTAGAAACAAATATATTCACAAACTAGTAGAAAAATATAATATTATGCATAAGATATCAACTGCTTATCATCCACAAACTAGTGGATTAGCTGAAGTTTCTAATCACGAGATTAAGCGTATATTAGAAAAGTCTGTAAATCCTAATAGATCGAGCTGGTCTATAAGACTAGACAACTTGCATTATGGGCATACGGGATCTGCTTATAAAACTCCGATTGGAATGACTCCTTATAGGCTTATATATGGAAAAACTTGCCACTTACCGGTTGAATTAGAACATAAAGCATATTGGGCGATTAAAGAATTTAATTATAATATGAAAGAAGTCTGGTGAGAAGAGATTGTTGCAATTAAATGAATTGGAAGAACTAAGAAACGAATCATATGATAATGATAAGATTTATAAAGAAAGAATGAAATTATGGCAAGATCGGAAGATTAATCGGAGAAATTTTGAACCGGGACAAGAAGTTTTGCTTTATAATACTAGATTGAAATTATTTCCGGGAAATTGAAATCTCGATGGTTAGGACCTTTCACCATAACTCAAATATTTTCATATGGAACTATAGAAATTGAAGATCCAAAAACAAGACATAGATTTAAAGTAAACGGACATAGATTAAAACCATATTTCGAAGGTAGAAGACCAAATTTTAAAGAGGTTTTAATGCTTAGTCAACCTGAACACTAACTAAATTAGGTCGGGCTGACGACGTTAAACCAAGCGCTTTATGAGAGGCAACCCATAGTAGTCTTTTATTTTAATTATCTACATATTAGTCAGTCTATATTATTAAAACAAATCTTACTACTCCAATTTTTATTAGAATCATCACAAAATTGAACCTATTGGATGAGATCAGAAAATATTCGGACCAGAGCGAAATTGAGCGATTTTTACGAATCTCGCCGACAGCGAGCCCGAGCCCGCTGACAGCGAGATCGTGGACCATTACTTCATTCAGTTTTATAACTAAGTCGCCGACGGCGAGGAACTTCCCGCCGACGGCGAGGAACTTCCAGCCGACGGCGAGGCAGTTTAAAATTTGGTTTCTTAAAGATTTTTTGTGCGGTTTTTGACGGATCTAAGCCATTCCTTCGTAAGGAATTATTCCAAATGCAATTTTACACCATTTTCTTCCATAGGAACGACTAGAGACCAATCCTTTCCATCCAAAATGGCCTCCAAATTCTTAGAAACCACAAAAACTGAAGTTTTCAACCGGAGAAAATTCGTCAGTTCGGAGGCACAACGAATCTTCAACAAAGACTTAATGAAGAAAAGACTTATTAAAGAAAGAAGATTCGTCGATAGAGGAGTAGAGAATTCTACTACAAAAATCGAAGAAATGATCGCACAGCGGCATTGGGAGGTATTTTGTTATACGACATCCGCTATAGTTATACCAGTAGTTAAAGAGTTTTACTCTAATTTACATGCGATCAACAATGGAAATGTCTACGTCAGAGGAAGATGGGTAACATTTACTCCTGCAAGGGTAAATGAATTGTTTTCTATAGAAAATACCTCTGTTTGTCATTATTCCAACTTTGTGCCTTCAAGATACAATATGAACGAGATCTATAGATACCTAACCGACGAACCGGATGATTGGGAGTTACGAGAAGACGGGTATGTCAGTTTTTCTGCATCACTTCTTAACCCTGTCTCAAAGCACTGGCATTTCTTTATATCATCAAAATTATTACCTACCATGAGAGTAAATAAAGTTTCAAAGGAATGCGCTATCTTAAACTACTGTATTCAAATTGGATTACCTATCGATGTTGGATCAATAATAGTAAAGTCTGCATTGGGATTAATTGTGCATGGGTCAGTGCATGGACTTGGACACCCATCTACTATATTTGCTTTATGCGATCGATACCAAGTTTCTTATGAGGCTTGGGAAAAAGTACTTTTACCATGGAACCCCTGGGTCCTACTGATATGTTTCCCACTTTGGATAACAATGATGAGATTACCGTTATTTCTGACAGAGTATCACAGAACAATCCTTTAGCAAGGCTCTTTACTGATAAAACTAATTTCATTCTGAAGAAGATTAAGGGATTAGAGAAAGAATTGCAAAATGTGATGAATTCCATTGACAATATCTCTGATATGTTTGATCATATTGATTGGAGAATGAAGGAGCACTTTGATCATACTGGACATCTAGAGGCCAGTTTTATTCATCTACTAAGATAGAAAGGATGGATTAATGAAGAATCTACTGCAGAATTCCCTTTCAGACCTTTCTACAATTTATTTGTGCACCTGCGTCACATCGGAAATATCAGAGAAGATGTTAGTTCAGACACTGAAGAGTAGGAAAGATTTCTATGTTTTTGTTATATTTGTATATATATGTGTGTGTTTTGGAGTTAGGTTTTATTATGAGTCGAACTTTGATTTGATCATCTAAAAATTGATGAGATTTTATGTAAATTGTTATGTCTCAGCATTTAGAGTGTTGTGGTGTGGATTGCGATGCTGAGTATTATGGATTTGAACATTTAAGTTAAGTATGTGTTAAGTTATTAGTGTGAAATTTGTAAGTCTCATGGATTTCATATATAAAGTTATATTGTTTGTGTTGTGTGACTTTTTGTGAGTATAAGTATCTAATCTTCGTATTATTATTAAATTAAGTGATCGGAAGATTGATTAAGGGCAATTCGAAGTTGAAAATGATTGACAAATTTCAAAAATTTAAAATTTTTGGGAGCTCGCCGACGGCAGATTTTTCCCGAAACTTTTACCTTATGAAATTAATTAGCTCGCCGACGGCGAGAAAAATCTCGCTGACAGCGAGAACGCGAAAAGACCTATATTTGACCGGTCAACCGACACTATTCATCATCCCTTTCCTCAAATTTTCAAAAAAACCGACCTAGGGCTTGAGAGATCTCGGATTTGAAGCGATTTCAACACTTTTTGACACCGGATTTCATCTTCCCTTGGTAAGAGCTTCACTCCTATGCAAAAATTTTTTATTTTCACCATGAATTTCTTCTACATTGGGATATTTTGAAAATTTTTGAAATGTGAAGAAAATACTTGGAAGAATTTCATAGAAATTGATTTAAATGGATTTTAGTTGTTGTAGGAAGCCTTCTTAGTAATATTTTGGAGTTTAGTTAAAATTTTTGCAAATTTCACGAGATCGAGAAATGGCTCCACGACAAAAGCGACGAATAGATTATGACGAAACTCGATTCATTAATGCAAGAGCACAAACTCGATATTTTCAAAACATTCAAGCAAGAAAATGCATTCAAGATCGAGTTTTCAAGAATCCAGGAGGAGAAGTGGAACGAGTTATAAAGGAGCGAGGATGGGAAACTTCTGCTACGTGACCAACGAGCAGCTTGTGGAAGTGGTGAAGGAATTTTATACAAATTTAACACGAGTCGAAGATGCACCGGTTAAGGTTAGAGGATTTTTTGTAGATTTCAACGCTGCTTAGAATAAACGCTTATTATGAAGTACGAGACACCTACACGAGTGAGTATGAAACTTTTGGAACTATGGAAGGACCACTTTGGAAGAGGTGATCGACTTTCTCAGCGATGGGAAAGGAGTACGGAAGATAAAGCGAGTGGGAACGGGTAAACTTCCCTCTTTCTATGCTAAATGCAACATCTAAAGCCGGCATTATTTTATTTGTTCTACTTTGTTACCTACCTACCACCATAGTGAGGTAACAAGAGATAGAGCAGTTTTGAATTTCTATATTCAGAACCAGAAGAGTATTAATGTGGGAAATGTTATATATAAAAACATATTAGCCACTGCTAGAAATGAAAGTGGAGGAGGACTAGGACATCCTGGTCTTATCTATGCACTTTGCCAATTATCTGGGGTAGAGGCAAGAGATGATGAAGAATGGATTGAACCTATGAAACCCCTTACTCAGGCTAATATAAAGAAATATGAATCCCACGAAGGATGGAGATCTGGGACAAGGGATTATGTACCTTCTTTAAGTAGAGATATACCCTCTAGTAGTTATGAACCACCCCCTCAGTATACCACTCCTACCCTTCAAGATCTGATGAATGAATTAACCTTGAGTAGAAAGTGTTTTGAGTTATTTGGAGAAAATATGGAAAGAAGATTTGAGCATATAGATCAAAGGATCGGAGGCTTGGAGAGAAGACATGATTATGATAGCGAATATCTCCAGCGACATTCAGAGTACGAGATTGCATACTATGAAGCTGAGCGTCGATATAGGAATGGTGATTTAGATGTTGTCTTTCCTGAGTGCCCTCGATATTCACGATATCGGCCGCTCGACCTTCTCGGCACTGGAGATCGGGGAGATGACATAGTTTGGGATTTTAATGTAGAAGATTAGAGCTTTTGTTTAGTTTGTTTGGTTTATTTAGATTTGTTGTTTTGCAAACTTTATTATTTTGGATGTGATTAATCCGTACTTTCTGTGGACTTTGGACTTGGTATGTTTGTTTGTTTGCTTGAGCTGTGATATTAGATTTCTTATGTGTGTTAAATTAGTTGCAAATTTTTATATATATAGGATGTTAGTCTTTCTTTAATGTATTGTTTAAGTTTTAAATGTATGTGTAGTAATAGATTAAGTTTTTCAATTGTTATGTTTGATACTTATTTTAAAATTTCTATCCTCGCACTTTCTTTTAAATATTATATGTGGAAGAATACTAACGAGTACAGGTTACGTAAGTAATGAAAAAGCTCGCAAAAATTTCAAAGAAAAGAAATACCTAAAGCTCAAAGGTATGATGAATTTTATTTATATACTTTCCTTTTTCACTATATAGTATAGATAGAAAAATTTAAGTTTGGGGGAAGGTAAAAATACAAATTTAATTGTTAAAATTGTTCTCAATTTCTATTTTCAAAATATTATTAAATGATTTTCTATAGTAATTTTCAATTCAATAAACATGAATTACTTTATTTAATTATTATATAAAGTTAAAGAAAATATTTCTAGTAATTCAATTAATTAATGGAATAAGATATTTGGTTAAAAGGAATAAGAATATAGTAAACTATTTAAAGTAAGGGAAACTATATTCTAAAATTGAAAATTCTTAAGTATTTAAGTGAAAAAGAAAGGATAGAAACTCAATGAAGTAAAGGCTATGAAATATATATAAGCAAAGAAATATTTTAAGTTTCAAACTTAGGAAGAGAAATTGAAGTTCAAAATTATTAACAGGTTATCCACATACAGTAATCCTCACTTGAAAAAGAAAGAAAAGAGAAAAGAAAAAAAAAAGAAAAGAAAAGAAAAGAAAAATATAAGTGAGGAGAAGCTTGAGCAGATGCCTTATCAAAAATTAGCTTCAATGGAATCAACCTAAAAAGTAAAACTTAATTATATTTCTAAACTTATATTTATGGATTAGTATTTTACTAAATAATGTTTTCTTGAATTTCCTATCATCTAAATATCTTAAGTAATTTACTAATTTTAATATAGTCATTCCTGAAATAAATAGAAAGCTAGAAATCTTAGACCTGATAACTAAGTAATCTTATATCTATAAAGTTAATTTAATTACTCAGAAATATTTATATTTAACTTTATTATAATATTATTTAAATTTAATTCATATTATCTGAGTTGAAAAATTCTATTATAGAAATCATTATTTTTATTTAGTATTAAAATTACTTGAGGTCAAGTAATAATTAAGTTTGGGGGATTTTGATCACAGAAAAATACATCAAGAAATTCATATCTATTTTTGATGAAATTGTACTTTAAAGAAAGGTATTTTCTTTATTTTATTGCAGGAATGAAGATTTATAAGTGATGGAAGCAAAAAAGTATGAAATGGAGCAAATTTGGATCAAAAAGGAGGAAAATCATGCAAATTAAACTAAGTCGCCGACGGCGAGATCGAGACCGCCGACGGCGAGATCGAGAAGAGAATTTCTGAAGGAATTATAACTACCTCACCGACAGCGAGCCCGAGGCCGCCGACAGTGAGATCGCGCGGTTTGAAGACCTTCTACAATCCCCGCTGACGGCGAGGTTGTTTCCCGCCGACGCGAGATAGTTCAAAATGCATATACATTGAACCTGGACACTTTTTGAAGAGGTGTTTAAGCACCCCTTGGACCTTTACTTACCTCTATAAATAGAGGCCGAATTCTAGTGATTTAGTGTCTCTTTTTAGTGTATCTTTCTTGTGTCTTAAGTGTCATTTGTGTGTGTCTAATTTAGTGAGTTTGAGTGTGTTAAGTGAGTTCATTAGTTTAATTGAGTGCTATTTAGTTTGCTGTACTAGAAGGAAAAGTCAAAGGAACTTCAAGGAGTACGCAGGGAGGAAATTAAGATAAGTATCTTTGTTTATCGTTGTTAACTTTAAATGAAATCCATGCTTTGTTTTATTCCCATGCATTCTGAGTAGTTTTCTTAGTCTTTCTCATTGTTTATGAAAATTATGCGGATTGATGAAATTAAATAGAAGCACCTAATATAATATAAATAAATTGTGATAATTTTTACTTAAAACTTAATTTACTTTCAATCTAGCCAATTGAGTAGTTAAAATATGTTGAATTATCAACTATAGTAAAAATTACATCCAATATTCAGGGAAGTCAAAAGCCTTGGAAGGCGGGTGCGAATAAATAGGGAAATATTAATTATCGGACGTAGAATTGGACATTTTAGTGTGACAGACTAAAATATCCAATTTGGTCCTATTGTTTGAGAGCTGAAGTGTAGATGTTAGCCCTCGAGTGAGGGGAACGTGGGAGCTACGAAGTGGCGGCCAGGTATCCTCCCGGCCTAACCGCGGATTCAGTAATCAAACATAGGATTAGTCGATGTTCTTTGCACCTGGACCAAAGGGTAAAGAATAGGAATGCTCCTATTTGTCACAATACAATAAAAAAAAATCCTATTTAAATTCATCATTCACTTAATTTTCTAAAAACAAGGAGAAGGATACTTTTTCTGAATTATTTAAATCAACTTATTTCAAGCATTAGTTAACTTTAGTTTATTATAGTTACTTTGAATTTCCATTCACTTTATTCGTAAGTAATTCCTTTAAATTTAGCTGATAACAAATATGTTAAAAACTTCCCTGTGGGATCGATAACCAGGACTCCACTAGAGCCCTGTATTACTTGATACGATACGTTTACTTGCGTAGAATCCACATTATACATTAAATCATATATCTATATTTAAAGTGGGATCAAGTTTTTGGTACCATTGCTATAAACATAAATTGCATACATATTAAAAGTGGGTCACTCAGCGACTATTCAACAAGGTTTTGATGAAGAAGCAACTAATTAAAGAAAGAGGATTCGTAAACAGAGGAGCGGAGAATTCAACGACAACAATTGAAGAAATGATTGTTCAGTGACGTTGGGAGGTATTCTGCTATACAACATCTGCTGTAGTCATTCCACAGTAGTTAAGGAATTCTACTCTAATCTGCATGCGATCCATAATGGACGTGTTTACGTAAGAGGCAGATGAGTAACTTTCACTCCTTCTCGAATAAATGAACTATACTCGATTGAAAATACCCCTGTTTGCCACTATTCAAATTTTGTTTCTACAAGATACAACATGAATGAGATCTACAGATATCTGACCGACGAACCTGATGATTGGGAATTATGAGAAGACGGGTACGTTAATTTTTCTGCGTCACTTCTTAACCCCGTCTCAAAGCATTGGCATTTCTTTATTTTGTCAAAGTTATTACCCACTATGAGGGTAAACAAAGTCTCGAAGGAATGCACAATTTTAAATTACTGTATTCAATTTGGATTACCTATCGATGTTGGATCTATCATTGTGAAGTTTGCATTAGGATTAATTGTGCATGGGTCGATTCATGGACTTGGACACCCATCAACTATATTTGCTTTATGTAGTCAATACCAAGTTTCCTACGAAGCTTAGGAAAAAGTGCTATTGCCTTGGAAACCACTAGATCCGACAGATATGTTTCTTACATTGGATAACAATGATGAAACAGTAATTATTTTTGATCAAGCATCTCAAAACAATCCTTTAATTAAGCCCCTAACTGATAGAACAAACCTCATTTTACGGAAACTTAAAGGATTGGAGAAGGAACTACTGAATGTGATGAATTCTATTGATAATATCTCTGATTTATTCGATCACATCGATTGGAGAATGAAGGAGCACTTTGACCATACAGGACATCTGGAGGTAAGTTTTATACGACTATTGAGACAGAAAGGGTGGATCGAAGAAGATTCTACCGTGAATTCCCTTCGGACCTTTCTATAATTTATTTGTGCACCTGCGTTCTATTGGAAACATCAGAGAAGAGATCAGTTCAGATTCTGATGAGTAGCAGAAATTTCTATTCATATTATATGTATGTGTGTTGATTTGAATTTAGTTTTTGATATAATTTGAACTTTACGTAGCTAATCTCAGTTTAGATGAGATTGTATGTTGTTTGTTTAATCTCATCATTTTGAGTATCGTGGTGTGGATTGCAATGCTGAGTTAGATGTGTTTTTGTTAATTTGATAAGTCAATTGTTAGTTTTGTGGCATCTGAAGTTTGTAAGTTCATGGTTTTCGTTTATAAAAGTTATACTGTTTGTGTTGTGTAAACCTTATATGAATTAGTAGAATATCTAATCTTAAAAAATATATCAAATTAAGTGACTGAACATTAAAACAAGGCTTAATTAAATTGAACATAATTGAAAATATAAATTTTTTTAAAAAAAAATTTGGAAATCCCACCGACGGCGAGATCGATCCCGCCGACGGCGAGATTTTCCAGAAACTTTGGCTTGGTGAATTAATTAGCTTGCCGACAGTGAGATCGCGAAATGTACTATATTTTGACCAGTCAACCGACACTATTCATCATCTCTTTCCTCAAAAACTTCGAAAAACCGACCTAGGGCTTGATAGATCTGGGATTTGGAGCTATTTCAAGACATTTTAACGCCGGATTTCATCTTCCCTTAGTAAGAGCTTCACTCCTATGTAAAAATTTTTTATTTTCACCATGAATTTCTTCTACATTGAGGAATTTTGGAAAAATTTGAAATGAGAAGAAAAGACTAGGAAGAAATTCATGGAACTTGATTTAGATTGATTTTAGTAACTATTGGAAGCCATCTTAGTAATATTTAGAAGTTTAGTTAAGATTTTTGTGAATTTCACAGATCGAAAAATGGCTCCACGACAAAAGAGAAGAATGGATTACGACGAAACTTTTGTTGTGAATGCAAGGGCACAATCAAGATATTTTCATAATATTCAAGCCAGAAAATGCATTCAGGATTGAGTTTTCAAAAATCCTGGAGGTGAAGTAGAGCGAATAATAAAAGAAAGCGGATGGGAAAACTTCTGTTACATAACCAATAGAGCTGCTGTGGAAGTGGTAAAAGAATTCTATGCCAACCTGACTGCGATCGAAGATGAACCAATCAAGGTGAGAGGATTTTTGGTGGATTTCAGTGCTGCAAGGATTAATTCATTTTATGAAATACGAGATTTATACACCAGTGAGTACGATACCTTTGGAACTATGGAAGGACCACAGGAAGAAGTGATCAACTTTCTCACTGACGGGAAAAAAGTTTGGAAGCTTAAGCAGCGTGAAAGGGTAAACTTTCCTCTCTCAATGTTGAATGCATTATCTAAAGACTGGCACTATTTTATTTGTTCTACCTTGTTACCCACTTATCACCATAGTGAGGTAATAAGAGATAGAGCAGTTCTGAATTTCTGTATTCAGAACCAAAGAAGTATTAATGTGGGAAGTATAATTTATAAGAATATATTAGCCACCGCAAGAAGTGAAAGTGGAGGAGGACTAGGACACCCTGGTTTGATTTATGCACTCTGCCAATTATCTGGGGTAGAGGCAAAGGATGATGAGGAATGGGTGGAGCCTATGAAACCCATTACTCCGACTAATATTAAGAAATATGAATCCCACGAAGGATGGAGATCTGGGACTAGGAGCTATGTACCTTTTTCGAGTAGAGATATTTCCTCTACCAGTTATGACCCTCCTCCCTATAGTACTCCTACCCTTCATGATTTGATGAATGAGATGAATCTACAGCGGAAAAGTTTTGAGAAAATAGAAGAAAAATTGGAGCATATTGATCAGAGAATTGGAGGCTTAGAGAGAAGTCATGATTATGACAGCGAGTATCTCCAGAGACATTCAGAATATGAGATAGCTTACTATGATGCGGAATCGTTATAAGAGAGGAGAGCTCGATGTTGTATTTCCTGAGTGCCCACGATATACTCATTACCAGCCTAATCCACCCACTGATCAAGGAAACGACGATATAGTTTGGGACTTTGATGCGGAAGATTAAATTCTATGTTTATTTGTTTAATTATTTGACTTATAAACTCTGATGTTGTGATTGTTTGTTTGTTGTCTTAAATTTTAGTATTAATGTTTTAGTTTATGAACTTGATTATGATGTGGTGTAGATCTTTTTAAATATTGTTGTTAAAGTTATATAGTTTTAAAATTTTTAAAGTTTTCAGACTGCTATTGTATCCTTGAATTGAATTAGTAAATGTATGTGGATGTAGTATAATATGTTAGTATGAAATGTGGTAGTATTGTGCTAAACTTCTTTACCCAGCACTTTCTTTAATATTATGTGTGTAGAAAAATACTAACGAGTACAGAGTTAATTAAGTAATGGAAAAAGCCTGCGAGAACTTCAAAAAGAAGAAATACCTAAAGCTCGAAGGTATGATTTAAATATTACAGTTTATTTCCTTTTCACCCTATATAGATAGATAGAAAAATTTAAGTTTGGGGGAGAGAAAAATAATGGAGGTCTACATTGGAGTCTAAAGGTCTTCGTTTGAGTAGAACTAAAACTGAATACATGGAATGTAATTTTAGTAATAGTAGGTCTAGTGACAGAAGTGTAACTTTGGGTGATCAAATTATTAAAAGGTGTGAACGATTTAGATATCTTGGGTCCATTGTTCAAAGCGATGGTGATATAGATGGGGATGTTAATAGTAGAATTCACGTTGGTTGGTTGAAGTGGAGGAATGCGTCCGACCTATTGTGTGATAGAAAAGTACCGCTTAGACTCGAAAGGAAAATTTTATAAGATGGTAGTGAGACCTTCAATGCTCTATGGTGCTGAATGTTGGCCTTTAAAAGAGAAGCATAATGTTAAGTTAAGTGTCTGCCGAGATGAGAATGATTAGATGGATGAGTGGCTTTACACTTAGAGACAAAATGCGAAATGAATATATCCGTAATAGGGTTGGAGTTGCACCGGTGTCGGATAAAATTAGAGAGAGTCGCCTTAGATGGTTTGGTCACATTAAACGTCGACCACCCGATGATCCGATTAGGAGAGTAGATGTTTTAAATACAACTTATGTTAAGAAAGGCAGAGCGAGACCTAGGAAAACTTGGGCTTATTGCATAAAAAATGATCTTAATCTATTAGAATTAAACGAAAATTTGACACTAAATAGGACGCAATGGAGAAAAAGGATTCATGTAGCCGACCCCACTTAGTGGGATTAAGGCTTTGTTGTTGTTGTTGTTGTTGTTGGAGAGAAAAATACAAATTTAATTATTAAATTGTTCTCAATTTACATTTTCAAAATTATTATAAAAATGAATTTTTGTAATAATTTTAATTCAGTAACTAGAATTAATTTATCTAATTATTATAAAAGTTGAACAAAATATTTCTAGTAATTAAACTAATTTTATAGATTAAGAAATTTAGTTTAAAAGGATAAGAATATAGTTAACTATTTAAAGTAAGGAAAACTATATTTTAAAATATGAAATTCTTAAATATTTAGTTGAGAAAGAAAAGATTGAAACTCAATGAAGTAAAAACTTTGAAATACATATAAGAGAAGTAAATGTTTCCAGTTTCAAATTTAGGAAAAGGAAAATGAAGTTCAAAATTATTAACAGGCTAACCAAAAATAGTGATCCTCACTTAAAAAAGTAAGGAAAAAAAGGATTGAAAATCAATCCAGAAAGAAAAGAAAAAGAAAAAATATATATATAAAGTGAGGAGAAGCTTGAGGAAATGCCTTATCAAAAATTGGCTTCATTTGAATCAACCTAAAGGGTAAACTTCAATTCCATTTCTGAACTTATATATGAATTAGTATTTTACTGAGTAGTGTTTTCATGAACTTCCTATCATTTGAATATTTTAAGTAATTTAATATTTCAAATATAGTCATTCTTGAAATAAATAGATGACTAAAAATCTTAAACTTGATGACTAAATAGCCTTATATCTATAAAATTAATTTAAATATCTAAAAATATTTCTATTAAACTTTACTTTAATACTTATTTAAATCAAATTCATAGTATTTCTGAATTAAAATTTTACTACAAATAATCATTATTTTTATGTAGTATTAAAATTACTTGAGGACAAGTAATAGTTAAGTTTTGGGGATTTTGACCACAGAAAAATGTATTGAGAAATATATACCAATTTTATATGAAATTGCACTTTAAAGAAAGGTATTTTCTTTATTTTATTGCAGGAATGAAGATTTATAAGTACTGAAAGATAAAAGTACAAAAGAAGCGGATTTGGAGCAAAAAGGACTCAATATGATGAAAATAAACTATCCCGCCGACGGCGAGATTTAAGCCTCCGACGGCGAGATTTTCCCGAGAGATTTTGAATATTTTATAAAGAGCCCGCTGACAACGAGATCGAGCCTGCCGATAGCGAGATCGGCGCGGTTAGCCCATCTTCTAGAAGCCCGCCGACGGCGAGATCGAGCCGCCGACGGTGAGACAGTTGAAAAGAGCCAAGATACATTGAATCTGGACGCTTTTTGAAGAGGTGCTTAAGTACCCTTTGGAGATTTGACTCCTAGAAATAAAGATGAATTTTAATCATTTGGTGTGGAAGTTAAGTGTAATTTAAGTGTAATTTTAAGTGTCATCCTAGAGTCTTTTTAGTGAGTAGATAGAGTGTTTAGCGTCTTGGTGAGTTTAATTAAGTGTGTTGTACTGGAAGGAAGAGTCAAAGGAACTTCAAGGAGTCTGCTTTGGGAGAAGAATTGAGATAAGTATATTTGTTTATTGTTTGTTAACTTTAATGAAATCCATGATTTGTGTTATTTTTCTCATGCATTCTGAGTAGTTACCTTAGTCTTTCTCCTTGTTATCAAGATTTCGTGAAATGATGAATTAAATTAGTTGTACCTAAAAATATGAAATTAGAAAGTGTGCTAATCTTTTACTTAATTCTTAATTTACTTTCAATCTGGCCAATTGATTTGTTAACATATGTTGAATTATCAACTATAGTAAAGATTACATCCAAGATTCAGGGAAGTCAAAAGCCTTGGAAGGAGGGTGCAAATAAATACGGAAATATTAACTATCGGGCGTAGAATTGGACATTTTAGTGTGACAGACTAAAATATTCAATTCGATCTTATTGTTTGGGAGCTAAAGTGTAGATGTTAGCCCTCAGGCGAGGGGAACATGGGAGCTCTGAAGTGGCAGTCGGTATCCTCCCAGCCTAGCCGCGGATTCGGTAATCAAACATAAGACTAGTCAATGTTCTTTGCACCTGGACCAAAGCGTAAAGAATAGGAATGCTCCTATTTGGCACAATACAAATAAAAACTCATTTATTTCTTCATTCACTTAATTCTATCAAACAAGGAGAAAGATACTTTTCTGAAATCTTATATTCAACCTTTAAGCATTAGTTTATTTTAGCTAAGTGTTCTTAATTTTCGTATACTAGATTAGTAAGTAATTCTACTTTAATTTGTCTTTGAAATTCTCTAACTTCCTTGTGGGATCGATATCAAGGACTCCATTAGAGCCCTATATTACTTGATAACGATACGTATACTTGCGTAGTATCCACAATATAAATCATAAATTTCATAACGAATCATCGGTATGTATATATATATATATATATATATATATATATATATATATATATATATTCGGTGCGGGATCAAGTTTGTGGTGTCGTTGCTAATTTTCATATCATAGTTGTAAGTATAAATATCGAAAAGTGGATCATTACCCCGCATGGGTCAATTAAAACATCGAGAGGAGAAAATGTGATTTTTTCTAATTTTAATTTGTTTTATATAATTATTTACATGCAAAATGAGGATTTTCAAAGATAATTCAATAAATTAATCAAAAATAAATTATTTATTCTTAGAAAAATTACTTGGAGGTTCACTCTAGGCCATTGGACCACTTGGACCATATTTCATGATTTTTTAAATTTTAGTTTAATTATTATAATTATTTTAAATTCTTAAGTATTAACTAAATATAAAATATTAATTAGGTTGAAAATTAAGTTTGGTATTTTGCATAAATCTCTCTAAGGTCAGAAAACCTAGAGAAATAAATTTTATATTTTGTTGATTACTATTTTAATTATTAAGATTATTTAAGTGATAAATTAGGAAAAATCCATTTTTAAGCTTAAAATTATTTTGAGCCTTTTAAAATTAATATCTTCACTTAGGATATTAGGAAAATTATTTTAATGGTTCCCAAATGATCAAGATACCAAATGTGATATTTTGGTGGATTTTAATATTTTAGTAATTTTTGTGATTTTTAATTACTTTTAATAATTTTTAAAATTCAAAAATAAGCCTAAAAATGAAGTGCTTATTTTAATTACCATTTTATTTTTATTAAATTCTCCTGGTCATAAGAAATTCCCAAAACAAATTTCATAATTTTCCAATTTAAATTTTAATTATTATATTTATTTTAATGCCAAAAATGTTATTTAACTTAGAAAATCAAATTATGTGGTCAAATTAACTCCAAATGACTTGAAATTTTTTATAGGAGCTACTCAGACCCTAATCTACATTGGAGAATCAAAATAAAGTTATTTATATTTAAATTTTACCCATTTTATTTTCCTTTCATTTATAGGTTTAATTACCATTAGGGAGATATGAGTTAAACCAAATTTATAAATTTTACCCATTTTATTTTCCTTTCATCTGGTCACAGTGAACCTACCAAAATTTATTTTGCATTTTTCTGATTAAACTTTTAATTATTAAAACTTTTATACCAAAACAGAGGGGATTAGCTTAAAAATTAAGGATCTCTGGCTAGAGATGCCCCTTGACCTTGGAAAAATCAGGGAAGATCCTTAACCACAGAGCCTTTATGCCCTCCAGACCTCATGCCATGGTGAACTTTATAGAGCTAGTTAGGCCCTAAATATAATTTACTATATTTAATTATAATATAATAAAAATAAAATAAACACCAAACCATTTCCATTGTTCTCCTCTGTTCACTGTACAATAAGGTAATTTTCTTTTATTTTTATGATTTTTCTACACCAAGTTATGGATTTTCCAAGGTCAGGGAATTAAAATAAATAAAAAATACCTTTAATTTTGTATTTAAACCACGCGGCACTGAGTGGATTCTAGGCAGCTCTGAAGCCTCGCATGTCACTCTGTTATTCGACGTCGCCTTCGGACTCAGCTGCCACGCTTCTGCGCTTTATGTTAAGATCATCTATCTGGCACGTTCCTAGTCATCTAGCCATTACTCGCGCGATCCAACGGTTCCTAGTCGTCGTCCCCAACTGACCTATACACTAAACCGTCCACCTTCTAACTCTAAGATCTCACCCTATACTCAACCAAATCACCTTAGGTTTGTTTCTATAGACTCATCTAACCTAGACAAACATATTCATATAGTTTATACAGTATGAAATACAGTATTCATGCATGGAGAAAAAAAATAGGCTCGAGTTAAAGTGAGAGCTCTATACCTTGGTCTGAGAGTGAAGGCCTCAATCAGAATAGTTCTATAACTTTGTAGTGTCCTTGCAAAGCTCCTGACAGTAGTAATTTGAGCTTGTGTTGGGCCTACACTAGAGTTCGATCAGAGGGAAAATTCGGGTCTGAGGGAAGTCTAGGTTGGAGAGACTCTGCAATGGGGTTTCTATGGGGAATCTTCTTCGTTTGGTGAGGGGATGGTGAGGGGAAAATTAAATTAGAGCTTGGTGTAGTGAAGGGTTGTGACAGTGAGTATCCTGGTTTTGGCTGAATTTGAGCTCAAAAAATGAGCTCAGGTAGTGGACGAGATGGATGGAAAATGGTTGGGTTAAGCTTAGGAAGGCTGGGAGAGGATGCGGAGGCAGTTGGATAGAGTTTTCCCTAAGTTCAGTGTGTTCTCCTTAATTGGTCATGAAGGGTGGTGGCTTAAATAGCCATGGCTATGGGGAAGCTCAGGGCTTACTGGTGGGTTCACTTAGCTGCTTAGGTGGAAGGCAGTAAAGCTCCAGTGACCAATTAGGGTTGGACACATGGGATGGGCGTGTTTGGGTTTGATTTTGTGTGAGGTGGCTCTCGGTTTTGGCTCCTCCGGTGACTAGGCCGGCCGGCCAGGGTGGTGCTCAAGCTAGGGTGGTCAGGAGAGCCAATGAGCAGACCTTAATGATGATTAAGTTGGCTGGTGAAGCTTTTGGGAAGAGATCTCCTTTGGTTTAGCCATAAATGAGATGAAATCCTCTAATTTAGGGGACCTTTGGTCCATGGCTCAACTAGGTTGGGCTAGGTGGACGTAGACCAGTCCCTAGGGTCTAAATGGTGGCTGTGGTGTACTTGGGTTGGTCACATTTAGCTTGATTCGATCACATTGGGTCATAGGTTCAAATTGGAATACTTGGGTTCAAGTTGGGTTAGGTTGGGTTAGGTTGGGTTCAATCTTGGATTAGGTCCAATTAAGTGTTCAAAATGATTTGCATGATTGTCACAAATGTTTTAGAAGAGGATTGGAGTAGTTTTGAGTTAGTTTGGAAGGTGAATTTGGTGGGATTTGGGATTTGGTCAATTTGGGCTAACATGGATTAGGCTAGAGCTTGGCTAGGGTTCAATTGGTGGTTCAAATTGATGTAGGTGATTGTCATGAAGGGTTTTGGATAGAAATTGGGTGAAATTTTAGGTTCAATTTGGTGGAATTTGGGCATGTGACATATTTGGGGAAATTTTGGATATTTTGACTTGGGTTGGATTTGGGTGAGGTTTGGGCTCAAATGTGTGTGATGGATCAATTTAGTGTGTAGTAATGTTATGAAGAGTTTGGAATTCAATTTTTAGGAAATCAACTTGGCTAAGGGGTTCAATTTGGGTGATTTAGGTCATATGGTCAAAATTGGGGCTTTTGATTTGAATTGAAATTTGGTTTGAAATTGGGTCAAATTGGACTTGGATTTTGTTTGAATTAAGATTAGGCATGGTGAATATGAAAGGTACAATTCATTAAGGATAAAAGTTGCCTCCTATATGAGTGACAACCTATTTTAATATACTGGAAAAGCCAAATATTTATTGTCAGCTTGGATTTAATGCAGGTTATCTCAAGCTTTGTGTTAGTAGCATTGACGTAAAATTGTTATAAGTGAACAAGAGGAACAAAGATGATTTATAAGTCCACGCATTGACTCAATGTTGCAGCAAAAATCTGACATTCAATTATCATTTAATACATTCAAAGGCATTTTTCTATTTTTAAAATATTTACTTAAGAGTTTTATATTACCAAACTTAAATATTACATTTTTAAAATGCATAAATCTATTATATGAAAATAATACATTATCTTTAGTTACTATATGGATTACATAAAGTTATTCAACATCATATTTCTCTACACAATAACATTGAATTAAATCTTAATGTTACATACTTTTCTACATGATAACCATTAATGTGTTTTTTATTAGTCATCTCCAACAACATGATGCGAATTCAGGCTCAATCCACTATCATTTGTTCATTTTTTTTCTCAGTTATATCTTTTAATAGAATTTAGTGTTTTAAAAATTGAACCAACATATCAACTTGACTAGAACTTGACTTCAAAAATTCTGGTTCAGGTTGAAATAAATAATTTTTGGGCCAGGTTTGGGTTAAGAATGCTAACACATTTAATTTTTTGGGTCGTGTTTGGGTTTACCCTTAACCCAAAATTCACACAAAACTGGCCCACTAACTCAAAATAGATTCAAAATTGACCGCTGCCCTAAATTAGCCCAAGATTGACTCAAAATTTACTGGAATTTGACCCAAATAACTTTTGTCTTATTTTAAATGGATTATATAAGTCAGGATGAAGTTAGTAGATTGAAAGTGGGTCAAGTTCTAGTTGAACTTGCTGAATTGTTAATATTTGGATGAGGTTTGGGTCAAGCAGCTTTGGGTCGGGTTAATTTCAGGCAAACTTAAACCAAAACTACAAACTCAATTTGACACCCCTAATTGAATGTGCACTTTAATCAATAATTATTTGGTTCATTCGTACAATTTGTGACTGATTATCATACAAGAATATGTTACGTTTAGACTGTAAAGATTATTTAACTGATGATTTTATTAGTTAAATGGAAGAGTATGTTAATTTTTTATTTTTATAAATTGAGAGTATATCATTAAATAAAATCAATATCCCATATCATTAATGTGGAAAAAATAATTTTCATATATGTGATGGTGTTATACTTAATCTATAGCAAAAAGAATTCACACCAAACTATTAAATTTAGTATGCACAAATGTGGTTCATTTAAAAGGAGATGCTTACAAAAATTCAATGTCAAGAAATTAACGTAACATTATTCCTATTTAAATATGGTTAACATACAAGTGGTCCATTATTCTTTTAAAAACATGATGTTGCCAATAATTCTTCACAAATAAAAGAATCATAAAATAAAAAAGCTATAAATTTCTATAGTCTAATAGCACATGATGACGAACCTATATATGAAGGTCAAAATTATTAGTATGCACATAGTTGATGAGGTTATAAAGCTATAAATCTAATATGTCAAAAGCTTGTTATGATCATAAGCTCTCATCTATTAAATCATTATTGTTGAAAATGAGGTTTAAAAGATAATACGTATCTAACTAAAAAATCATGAACAAGATTGATTTGAAGGTTTAAAAAGTTATACCTGCATGAAAAATTGCATGGTATTTTATTATAAAAATAATAAAGAAAAAAGTGGGGACTTAAGAGTGCAATAAATTTGATCAATGTCAATATAAGCTAAAAATTACTTGGGTTTGATACAGACATTCCATAAATGGTGCTCAACTGTTTACCATTAACTTTAAAACTTCGAAGGTTGCTTATTTTTTAGAAAACGATTGAAAATGTAATGTGGATTGTTAAAAAAAATTATAAAAAAATGCTAACACATCCTTTTAAAGAAGAAGAAGAGTTAAAATAAGAATTATTGGGTAGATGGCACATGATAAGAGAGAGAGACATGGTGGGTCATCCAATCAGGGTAAGAGTGGGCCCTTTGATAGAGAAGCAAGTGAGGTTCATCACAACCCTTACATTCCTGAGATTGTTCAAAATTAATAAGTCAATTTTTAATTTTTTATTATAATTGATCCGATAATGATTGTTATTGTAAATACTAAATAACTTTAATGTCTACTTAATGAATAAGGGAATAACCTCTTTTTCATTTTGAAATTACTTGTTCATAAACGATTGATAAAATTAACCTCTATTACAGCTTGATTACAATGACCTACGCTTTAATGAAAAACTTGATGGCTATTTTTGCATGTTTATTTTTGACATGACCCACATCCCACCATAGTTAGGAAAACGCTTCTAGTGTGGTTATAGTAAGATTTAATTTATTTGAAATAATAGATTATTTCTATTATACTATAATTATATATTTTTTTTAGCCCATCAAGGCCACTCTCATAAGCACTCTATAGAGCTATTGCTCTGAGGGATGCATGCAAGAAGGCATTAATAAAGCCTTATAAAAATCTATATAGACCAAGCTAGTAATACTAAAGGTTATAGATGATGATGAATGAATGTTGTAATGTAGCATGGACCCATCCTCCATTGGATTATTGAGAATGGTAGATGTTCTTGAGAATGGCTACTACCACCCTACTCACTCATTGCTTGGAGGTATGGTATGGTATTCATGTCTTAAATTTCAATGTATTTTAAACATTAAAATATTTTTAAAATAATTTATTTTACATCCTAATAAATTTATTTTTTAGTGAATGTATTTAAAAAGATAATCAATAAAAATAAAGCTCTTCTAGATGACAATTATAAAGGTGATAGATATATTTATTGATGTATGATAACATGCTTTTTTTATTTTTTATTTATTTATTTTTTTTTTGGCAAAAAAGCTCCTCTAGAAGGGTACATAATGTACCTTAAATAGTGGAGGAGATTAATGCAGGATAACATGCTATTGTTGTAGTATTACATTATCATTATCGTCGCTAAATTAAATGTATAAAATAAGTTAAAAATTTTATCATATTTATACAAGTAAAAGTGGAGGTGACTATCATATTAGAATATAATGTGAAGGATGCTCTGCTCGGTATGAGTGTAGTGTATAAATGAAGATAATAAGAGGATTAACCAAACGACCATATGTATGATTTTCAAAGACATTTAGAGGACATAAATTTGTACTAATCGACCATATAACGATCTAAGGGATGCCAAAACTTTATAGAGTGCTCAACCATAAGATTAATGATTTTTACACTAACTTTCGACATCCATTTTTTGCAATAAATTTAAATAATTTTGTAACAAAATGTTGTAAAAAAAAAAACTTCACAATATACTTTTTTATGACTATATTTTATGATAAGTATATTAATCAAAAAATATGCTTTGTGAGGCTTCTATATTTGTTACAAAATACCTGTTATTATTTTATTTTTAAAAAGTTGACATAATTTTTCACTTATCTTAGAGTGTAAACAACACGATCGAGCTCAAAATGTGTGTTCGAGTTCGGTTCGTTTGCTTAGCGAGCCGAACACAAGCCGTTCACGAACAAAGTAGTTTTGACAACCCTAATCACGTATCCATAAGATTTTAAAAAATTTAAAAATTATTGTTTATATTCAAATATCATTTGAATCTAATTTAATAATTTTTATTTTATCTTCTTAACTAATATTAAATCTCTATGGCCTTGTAATCAATTAAATTTTTTAATATTACAACTCATCAATATATATATATGTATATATATATATATATATGTATATATATATATATATATATATATATATATATATATGTATATATATATATATATATATATATATATATATATATATATATATATATATATATATATATATATATATATATATATATATATATATATATATATATATATATATATATATATAATTGACGAGTCAAAATGAGCCGAACACAAACGAACAAATCTTTGTTCGTGTTCGACTCGTCAACTCGACGAATTAATCGAACACGAGCTATTCACAAACAACAAACAATTTTGACAACCCTATCAATAATACATATTATTTTAATGAGGCACGCTTGACACGTCATTGATTTTTCTCTTTTTTAAGACATGCTGATAATGTCACATGTTTGATGTGAGTTAAATGGTAGATATTTTAATAATATAAAGTACGTCATAGATAATGCTCGACTCTAATCAAGTAAACAAATTGAGGCTTGGTCATTTGAAGTTAGAATTTATATTATAAAAACAATTTCAGTGTATTAAATATAATATTAAATTAAATACAATCAAACTACAACGTTAATTTCAAATTTTACAAGCCACAAACTTATCTAAAAAAAACAGTAGATAATTTGAAATTTAAAATAAAGAAAAACAAATCCTTAAAAAACATACTTTCCGAAACAAGACACCATATGTGCCCTCGGCAAATTAACCATTCAGGTGGATAAATAAGAACAGATAATCTCGATGCCTTGTTTACCACAACTTCCACTGGCGTACCAACCTTTTTAAGTGGATTAATAAGACATTGTATTGAATCCTAAATTGCCTTCTTGAAAGACATGTTCCGAGAGTTAGGAGAGAAGTGAGAGAAAGAGGGAACTCAAGATTTTCAGATAATCTTATAGTGTCAAGGGGTATGAAGAGTGAGGATCCTCAAGTAAAAAAAATCCAAAAATGTCTTTATTGATATAATGACTTCTTATTTATAGGGGTCTCAGAATACAATTACTTACAAGGAAATGTCAATTACTATAATTGAGTGGGTGGTTGAATAGACGCATCTGTAGAAAAAAAGACTTCAAGGTAAAGAAAATAAAAATTGGCATCAATTGGTCGTCTGATATTTAAGGTCGACCGACTGTGCCGGCTGATCGTCTAGTGTTTGGGTCGGTCAACTGCACAGGCCGAATATATCGTTTTCATGGAAACTTAGTTGCTTGACAGAGATTCATGTCCACTTGACTATGTTATCCTATCTGATTGTGCTCGGTTCTATTAGAAATTAGGTCAATTGCTTGCCGGTGAAATGTGTTCCCCACCTCGGAACTTCATTTGTACACTATTATTTTTGGTCGTTCGACTCTGTCAAGATTCGTGCTAACATATTTGTCATGCATATATTTAGTTCCCGATTACTCTGCTCTTTGATGGAGATCGCTACGATAAGGGCTGAAAAATTAAAAAACTATGATTGGCACTGAAACCAAGAAAATTAACTTAACAATAAATCTTCCTTCGTTTCTCGTGCCCATCAAATAGTATAAATAAGAGTATGACGTTTGAGTTGTGACATTTCATTCAAGTTATTCTGGTGTTTTTCAATCAACTCTAAGGTCGACGGTTTGAGCAAAGAAAGACACGGTCCAACTCCTAGCTTTAGGAGGCTCTCGACTTCGTGCCTCTTCTAGTGCCGAAAAGAATAAGAAAAAGTCACTAAGAAAAAGAAGCGGGCAACACTCAAACCTGAGTTGGTCGATCAGGTTGCCTCTTCTAAGAGCCCTGATGTTTGGTCATTGAAGAAGACATCGACGGTGTACCCTTTTTTGGCCCCTAGTCCGAGTGTTAGTGCGGCTGCCGAGGAAAGTGAGTGAATCCTCCTTCTGGTGAGGGTGGTCAAGAGGGCTTGAAAGAAAAGTCGATCGCTAGCTCTCCCCCGCCACCTTTGCCAAATAAGGACAGAGATGCCCAGGCTCAAGGGGCAGAAGAATTTATGACCATTTCTTAAATAAATAGAATTTTGGGTATGTAAAAGTATTTCTTTCGATAATTTTTTAATTATCATTTGACATCATTCTTAATGCAGAAGAGTCGGTCACTTTGGAGACTCATACTGATGGTGATTTGTCTAAGAAAGTTGTTGATTTTGCTCAGATGGTCGCGGTTGTGCCTTCTAAGATGTTGCGCCCCCTCCTGCGACCGACCAGATCTTATGGCCGTCAATCATCCACTTCAGCAGTTCCCAGTAATGTACGGCTGTCAAAACGGCTCATTGTTCGCGAACAGCTCGAGTTCGACTCGTTAAGAAGCACATGTTTGGCTCGTTCGCTAAATTAACGAGCCGAACACGAATAAAAATTTTTTAGTTTGTGTTCAGCTCGTTATGGCTCGAAATACTACCATCAATATATATATATATATATATATATATATATATATATATATATATATATATATATATATATATATATATATATATATATATATTGATGAGTAGTATTTTTAAAAAATTTAATTGACTACAAGGCTACAAAATTTATAATCAATTAAAAGTATTAATTAAGAAAATATAATAAAATTTATTAAATTAGATTCAAATGATATTTTAATATAAACAATAATTTTTAAATATTGCCCCAGCTCTTAACATCTTATGGCTACGTGATTAGAGTTGTCAAAACGACCATTTGTTCGTGAACATCTCGTGTTCGCTCGTTAAGCAAACGAGCCGAACACGAACACACTTTCAGAGCTCGAAATATAAACGAGCCGAACACGAGTTCAGCTCGTTTACACCCTCAACCAGGAGGAGCAACTGAACCTTTGATTCAATGGAGAGTCAGATGAGGGAGATGGCCGCCCTTTGACCTAAGCAGCTGAAAATCCTACTGAAACGCCCACGCCTGAATGGTTGGTTCGTTGCAATCAACTAGAGGTAGAAGTCAATGTGCTTCAACTAAGATCAGCCGACACTACCAAGCTGGAAGGTTAGATTATGTCACTCCAAGGTTCTATGAGTGATGTGCGCGCTGAGTTAGGATCCATCTGTGAGTCGACTGTTCCGAGTAGATTTCGTCAAGACATCGGTTGAATTAAGCAGATTAGGTATGGTGGAGAGTTAGTTTTTCGAATGATGTTTCAGAAAGAAAATGCCTCGACTGAGGCGATAGAAGACCTTTTATAAATTTTTTTATTTGAGATCTGTAATCATATTATTTGAAATAAAATAATATTTAATTAAATATTAAATGAGGTTTGGTGTGACATTTCATTGAGTGATGCCTCAATTTACGTGTCTGCCCTATAAATAAGGGCAGAAGGTTGCTTTTTACCTTTAAGCTTCTTAATTTCCTTCTCCTCGCCTTCCAGTTCTTCTTTCTTTCTTCTTTCGGTCGTCCCCTTGGTTAGTGATATGATGGCTCCCAAGTCTTCCCAAACTGTCTTCGGCTCTTACCCTGCTACCAATGCCTCGAATTTATTAGTAGAGGATCTGAAGGAGATGCAGAGGTTGTACATATTTGACGACAACATCGTTCTTCGAAGAATGCAGGAGTCTAAGTGCCCAAAAGACTACATTGGCACTGACCTAGTCTTCTACCAAGATCAAGTCAAGTATGGCCTCCGACTAACCCTGTGCTCTGAGGTTCAGAGCGTTTTTAATAAGTATGGAGTTATTCCAGGACAAATCCTACCAAACTTCATCGCCACAATCATGACCTTCGTCATTTTCTATCGTCGAGAAACTATTCATTGATCAAATGACTTATTAGCAATTTTTCCTCATTCAAGGTCGACAAGGAGGATTTTGTTATGTTATCAGCTTGAAACAAACTTCAACTGCTTGGAGTTGAAAATAAAATAAAAGAGTAAAGAAAGAATTTGGTAGTCAGTTTCGCAATTGGGAAATTCAAACCAAATCAACGGACACAGCGAGGGCAAATTAAAGCCCCTTCCAAAGGATTTGCATGTTGTCTAGGCAGTGCCGAACAATCTATAGCTAGCCTCAGATGTTGTTCAGGTCACCCAAGCGAAGGCGATGAGGGAGAAATTGGTCGTCAAACAACAAAAGCTAAAACTTTCCCCCAACAACAGTTAATCTCATAGATTGTATTATTTTAGAAAGTCTATCCCCTAGTGTTGTTGCCTCTGCAACGGCCGACACCAACAGTGTGAAATTTATAACTTCTTGTTCTAAGACCACGGTCATTATTCATAATATTGTGATCGATGAGGTAGCCATTATTGCTCCATCTTATTCGGTTGGTGTAGGAAAAGAGTAGGAAAGAAGCTTTTCATTGATGAGGGAGTTTTCGAAGGAGCCGAGGCTCCTAGTAGTTCAACTTGTCAAGCCAATCAACCAACTACATCGCAACCGTTTGATCTTCTGTTAATTGTCATTGTTCCACTCGACTCGTGGCTACCAGGTTCCTCCTTTGCGATTTAACAGAAAGGACCAAGCCCACCTGTCAGTTCCACTCCAGATCAAGATACAGAGGCATATTCCGGCTATGAACCCTCCCAGTCTCCGAAGGAGATCCATCTCGTAAGTCGGGTGGATACTTCAAAAGAACGGTACCTCAATTATAATAAGACTGTCGGGTTCTCGTCCATTTTTTTTTAGCTAGCCTAGTCAGAAGACCTCGCTTGGGATTTGAAGGAGTTGAGCCATTCAAAGATCGTTCAGGAGACGGTCATGTTCAACCTGATAACAGTGCAAGCTGCCCATCTTCAAGGTCTGGTACCGAGCAAATGAGATAATTCTCTGGCCGAGATGAATAAGAAAATTGCCTCACTGTAAACCGACCTTCGGTATTAAGGACAATAAAAAACTCTTTCGGCTGAAGCTTAAGAGTTATGTCGCGCAGAAAAAAAAATGTCGGTTGGAATGTTGGAGGCCCTTATGAAAGAACATGATAAACTTAAAGAGAATGTAGCTTCGTCCATTCCGACAGAAGAGTGCATGGCAAAGTTAGAGAAATGATTTTTGCATGGCATAGTTTGCGAGGTCGAAAAGTTTATTCACCGTGGTTTGATTGACGCAAAGTAGCCGGATGAATTTGCAACACTTGTTCCCGACAAAGATTCCTCAAAGGAGTATGTTGAGGAAAGTGGCAGCGACGAAGATCTCTCGGCTACTTATTGACCTCTCCTGCTCTTAACAAAAATCTACGCCATTTTTTTTATGATTAGTCAAGAGGAAATTAATATAGACAATTGTAACTGCTTTAGTACAAAAATAAAAAAAAATGACATTTATGTGCTTGTTTATGATTGTCGTGTTAAATCTGTGGTTATCGATTATTTGCTCAACCCAAAAGAGAGTCGGTCATTTTTTCTCCTCTTTATTTTTAATCGATAGAGATTCTTCCTTCAAACAGTTCAATTGGATTATCACCCCCGGAGAGAGTCGCATCTGGGATGACTTTTATAAAGTACTACAGATCTTGTCGCTGTTATATAATGAATCGCCTTCAGAGGTTAATTTAGAACTTAAATAGTAAATATTCACATTGATTGACTATCAACTTTAACAGATCGATCGACTATAATTCATTTCGATCAATTGCGAAAACTTAATTTTCTCTTCTTTTCTCTTTTGTGGATCGAGTAATTTACATCAATTGGTTGCTCCTACACAAACATGTCATCACTGACCCCCAACGCGATCGATCAATTGGATCTGAGTCTTGGCCAAGTTTACTCTTACACTAAGCACAGATCTCATCGGTACCTGTGAGGGTAACTTCTAGAGTTTGTTTCCAGGATGATTTACACTTAGACTCTTTCGCAGCCCTTGTCTCTAGCGAGCAGAGAACCGTCTCCAGAAACCTAACCCTCTCAGTCTTGGTGATTCGGGCTCGCAACTCAAAAAAAATGTAAAAGAAATCAATGAACCTATCCTAGCCAATCGTTTTGTAATTCATACATTTTCACTCGATCAATTTGAGTTCCCCGAATATTGAAAAACAACCAACAAACCTAATGATAATACCGTTGGCGTTGTTTTTTCTTTTCTCGTGACCACTAGTAGACCTCTTTAAATATTGCTTTAACTGTGACCAAATTTTTTTTCTTCATTTGTGAGAAACTAGTCGCTGTGCTAAACTACCACAGTGTCCAGCAATCATATCATGGTGTTAATTTGTGTAGTCATGGTGGGCCCTAAGCAAGCTTTTGTTGGACGAATCAAGTTGGCATCATTGACCCTCCCAGAGGGAGCATCTAGCAATTGCGCTCATACTCAAGATAAGTTAGCGGGTTAGTAAAGAATGTATGAATTTTATTGGCAATGTGGAGTCGTAGGTGAAGTCGACTCATCATCGACATGAGCGATAGACCTTGTGAGGGACAAACAATAGCTCTACTTATTGGTTTGAGTTAAATATCAAAGGAGGGGACTATCTCTGATTCAGGTGTCAAATGTGATATAGTCAGGAACCGACACTTGCGGGAAGTCCTCTCCGCGAGCGGATGTGGTGACCCTGGGAAAGGTTGTGCTAAGCACACGTTCCGAGGGAACATAATACACCCATTCGAAGGTTGCTGCCAAGATTAGAGTCAACTCCTTAGCGCTAGTTGCGCAGGAGTGGGACTTGGAAGGCCACCTGACAGTTGCATCCTCCCTCTCTCTATCGTCTTCCAATACCAAGGCAAATATGAAATGTGAAGACGGGGAGGGTAACGAGAGCCCTTGGCAAGGGCCCGTCGACTGAGGGTAATGAGAGCCCTTGGCGAGGGCCCATCGACTGAGTTCCAACAATGCTTTCATTTTCGTGTCGAAAGATTGTTCTTATTAGAAGATTTGTAAAGGGTTTATCTTTTGTGTTTATTATTGTCTATATGTTTCGTACCTATCAATCGAGATAAATAAATTGTTTAGTTCTTATTCTGTTGCGAACACTTTTTTTTATTTGTTGTTTGTGTGGTCAAGTGGCTAGCATTGTTGTATTATGTCATTCTATTTTTTGCTCAATCAACACGAGCTCGACAAGCATTAAAAATAATCGTCAAATGTCATCTGATGAGGAAAAGCTTCACGAGCACTAAAAATCGACAATTGCCATTCGTTCGATCGGATCGAGTTCCTGGAGTGTCGTAGAGACCTAGGCATTATTTGAGTAGAATTGGTTAATTATAATTTTCATTGTATCAACAGAATTTACAACTTGGTAACGACACTCCCTTTTATACATACACAAGAAAATTTCCTAATGAAAAATTTTTTTCCAAGTCATCCCCGCTCCAGGTCTGATGGAGTTCTTTTCTGGCAAATTGCTTTAGCCTATAAGCTCTCGGAGAGACCCGTCGGCTGATCACGTATCGTCCAGTTTGCTGACGACTTGCCCATGAGCGGTTAGGTCGACCTTGTTTAACACCAAATCTCAATGAGCCAACATCTTCTCTCGGACATGTTTGTTGAAGTACGGAGCGATTCGTCTTTTCATCTCTTTCTATCGGAGTGCTGAGTCGATTCATCGCCCTTGATGTTTGCTTCGTGTCATTCGGCCAGAGCCGTGAATGACGAGGTTGTGATGACCCATCTACTATGGTGGTCGTACTCGACCGGCAACCTCACATCCATTCCATGGGGTCAGCATGAATAGTGTCTAACCGGTCGCTGATGAGGGTGTCGTTTGAATTCCCCACAAGTACTAACAGTAGTAAGTCTGCCTAATTTCTTTTAGACCCTTTGAGTTTCTTCCTCAGCAAGTTCAAAATGATTTTACTAGCCTCTTCAGCCTGAGCACTCGTTTGAGGATGATAAACTGATGCAAGCTTTAGATCGATCTCCTGACTTGTACAAAAATCTTTCACTTGTTTATTTGAAAATTGTGTTCCATTATCAGTATTGATAACTAATGACAATCCATATCTGCAGATGAGATCGGACCAAATGAAATTTTGAATCACCTCCGCATAGACTCGAGCGAGTCGTTTAGTGTCGATCCACTTCAGAAAATTGTTGACCGCTACTAGAATAAACTTTTGTTGGCCTTTAGATAGAGGGAAAAAGACCCAAAATGCCCAATCTTGAAGTCGCAAACGGTCAGAAGCTTGAAATTGGCTAAAGCTTCTGTGCCTTTTGATGGTGCAAAGGTGCATACTTTTGACATTGCCTACATTTTGTTGAGAATTTGTTCATATCTTTGAGAAATGTAAGCCAAAAGTAGCATTGTCGGTACACATGATAAGCTAGAGTTTCACCCTCACAGTGGCTTCCGTATTTTTCGGAGTGTACTTTTCTAGGACTGTAAAAAAAGTTCGTTGTTCCCGAACAGTTCGTGTTCGGTTCATCGAGGAGTTCGTGTTCGGTTCGTTGATAAGTAAACGAGACGAACACGAATAATTTTTTTTCATTCGTTTAGTTAAACGAACCAAATAAGAACAATAATGTGTTCGTTCGTGTTCAAATCGTTACTGATAGAAATAAAAATAATTTAAAATAATTATATATAAAAAATTTATGATATTTTAAAAAATTAAATTTTATAAATTATAATATATAATAAATTAATAATAATAATACATTAATATACTATATTAGTAATATATTAATATAGATATTATATATTTATATAATATAAGTTATATAATTAATAAAATAAGTTATTTATATAAATTAATATTAGGTCTGTCAAACTGTCTCATCGTTCGGGAACAGCTCCTGTTCGGCTCATGTTCGACTCGTTCGTTAACAAACAAACATGAACAGTGACTTTACGAACAATTTCGAACATGAGCTTATTTCAAACAAACTAAATTTCAAACAAACCGAACACGAACACAAACTCTGTTATTTCGTGTCTGGTTTGTTTACACCACTATACTTCTCAAAGGATGTCTTGTGCTTCATCTTCCTTCAAACACCTTAGGTACACCGAAGTGACCAATCGCCTATAGAGTTTCCCTTCAATCATCAAATATAATGCGGCTTCGATTTGAAGCGCCTCGTGTTCGTAAAAACTTCCGATATTTTTCTAGCCTCCAAGTAGAGGACGTACAGGTCCATCCCACTCTTTGTTCCTTCGACGATTAGCTCCATAGCCTCGGGTTCCACGATTGTCGGTTGACTAAGCGCTTTGCCTAAACTGATGTGTTTAGACAATATGTCAGAACGTGTTTCTCCTTCTGAATGACGTGCTCGAGCCAGAAATTTTTGAATCTCATGATTTCTTTCTTTGTCTTGGTGATGTATTTTGCCATCAATTCGTCTCCCACTGCAAATTCCTTGTTGACTTGTTTACAACAAGCAGTAAATCTGACTTTACTGATAAATCTTGGGCACCAATTTCATATGTCAGACGGAGCCCTGCAATCAAGATTTTATACTCAGCTTGATTATTGGTGACGTCGTACTCCACTGAGATCGATTAATAGAGGTGTTCTCCGGCTGGACTGCTTAGCTCCAGCCTTAGACCAGCAGTCGCTTGCTGGAAGCCACATTGATATACAAGATCAATGTTCGATCGCTAACAAGATTTTGCTGACTTTATTCCTCTATTTCCAAAAAGCCCACCAAGAAATCGGCGATCGCCTGCGCTTTAATTGTAGTCTGAGGCACATAAGTTATATCAAACTCATTGAACTCCACCGCCCATTTTAGCAATCGACAGAAGTATCCGGCTGTATGAGTAACGACTTCAGTGGATGATCGATAATGACCCGAACCAGAAGCATTTGAAAATACGGCCAGACTCTGTGAGCGAAAGTAATCAAGGCAAATTTTAGTATTTTCATAACTGAATACCTGGTTTTAGTGCCTCTAAGTAATCGGCTAGTAAAATAAGCAGGAAATTGTTTCCCAACCTCTGTCCTTCGTCTCCTGCCTTCCTCTTCTTCGACTGTGCGTCAATTGATGACAATTTGTCTTGGGTGGAGTCTGTGAAAGATTCTTCGCCAGCAATATGGCTATTAATAATCTCCAACATCTCAGAAAAAGACATTGGTTCAAGCATTTCAAGTCAGACTTGAAATGCTCTTCTATAACCCATTGCACCAGAGCAGTCTAGGTTATAAACAGTTAAAAATCTTGCACTTCAAAGATATCCTTCTGAAAATAGGTGATGTAAGACCGCAAGCTTTCATTCTCCCGCTTATTGATCTGCAGCAGGGCTTGTTTTTTCTTCCTCGGCTTCTGCATATTAGCGAAGTGTGCCAGCAAAAGTTTCTTGAACTCGGCAAAGGTAGGGATAATTTTGACTGGTAGAGCATGCAACTAGCGAACGAATGATTCCTTAAGTGTTGTCAGAAATAGGCGGCAAATTATGGTGTGATTGATCTACAGGATTCCGAACCATGATTGAAAATACTCAAGGTGGTCGATCGGATCACTCCTTCCCTTACAAGAATCCAGATGTGGAATCCTCAACTTTGTCAGCAGCATAGCCTCTAGGATATGTTGGGTGAAGGCCAAGGGAAACTGAACTAGTGCTTCGACACACTCTACTCGATGTCTAACAATCAGCATAGATACAGTGATGGCTAACTGAGAATCTCCTTTCCCTTCGGTCTCATGTTTAATATCGCGTCTGATCGGTGCCAGCGGATGCTCCGAAGGATCTCTCTGAGGGCAAGTTCCCTGAGATTCAACCCCTGAAAGCACAGGCTAATATTTTCTTTGAATGAATGTTTATCGAAGAGTCTCAAATTGAAGAGTCTCAAATTCACCCATCATCTGCTCTCAGAGATCCTGGACTTGTTGAATCTATCGATTCACAGATTCTCTATTGAATTCCATCACTGCGGGGTCCCTCTGCTACGATACTCCTTCGTAGTTGGCTCTGATTCTTGTTTATAGCATGTTCACCCTCACTGCACCACTTTTTATGATGTTGAATCCTAACTATCTTCTAGGAAGACACACCCCGAGAGTTTGAGCTGAGAAGAGAAGTGAAAGGAAGAAAGAATTCAAGAGTGTCGGAGAATCCTAAAGTGTCCGGGGGTGTGAAGAGTGGGGATCCCTAAATGAAATAATCCAAAATTGCCTTTATTTATGTCATGACCTCTTTTATTTATAATGGTCTCAGAATATAATTACATATAAAGAAATGTCAGTTACTACATCTGCCTGGGTGGCTAAATCGACACAACAGTCAAAATAAAGACAACAAAGTAACGAAAATAAAGGTTAGCATCGATTGGTCATCCGAGATTTTAAGGTACAGTCGGTCGATAGTCTGGTGTTCGTGTCTATCGACTGCACCGATCAATTATGTCTTCTCAATGGATATTCGGTTGCTTGACAGAGATACATGTTCGCTTGACTATGTTTTCCCGTCTGATAATTTCTTTAGTTGTAAGCCTCAATCAATATCGGTCGGTTCTGCTACAGATCCAATCAACTACTTGATGGTGAGATTTGTATTCCTCAACTCGAAACTCTGTTCGTAAGCCTCTTTTTACGGTTATTCGATTTCCTCAAGATTCATGCTTGGCATTTGTCATATATATATATATATATATATATATATATATATATATATATATATATATATATATATATATATACGTGTGTATGCTCGTCAACCGTGTGTTGGTCGTTAAATTCGGGGGAGAGGTTGATATTTTTAAGAAGGATTTTAGAATATAGTTTTATAAAATAGGGTTTTGATTTAATTTAATATATATATATATATATATATATATATATATATATATATATATATATATTTGAAAATAATATTTCATTTTTGAAGAATATGAAATCAAAGCGATCTCATATAAATGATAGTTTAAGTAGTCGAGCATTTCACCACGAGACATGTATTTATCTCGTAGAATAAATATGTGGCTTGAGGTGAAGTTTGATCAAATAAACTAAAGGGTTTATGACATCCGTTTGATCAGTGAACCATTTTTGACCGACAATTTCCCCTATCTGATATGAAGGAATTAAATAGGGTTTATATTAATCTGGGGTCTTTAAGTTTCCTATAAGGGAAAGCCCCTATAGTTAATTACATCTTAGGAAACTAAAGTTACCTAAGAAAACTCTTGATATAGATCAGGAAATATTTATATTCATGCCTTCCTAGGGTAAGGTTTTCAAAGAAAATGTGATAGTTGAAAATTCTAGGTGAATGGCTCAAGTTTTAGAACATCAGAATCCAAAGGAGAGAAGGCTAGGGGAAAGACATAGATTCAAGGAGGAACTCCGATGTCTTCCCAAACTATCCTATGGTTTGGCTTTGATTTGGAAAATGAAGTTATTTAAATTTCAATCCTGCCAATTTTATTATTCAGGACTTACATTCACTTGATACCGATCATGTGAATGGCCTGAAAGATAGGAGGATTTATGTCATACATGATGACAATCTCAGAATCCTAAAGCGAATTAGGGCTTATATTGCACAGCACGGCTGTGCAAAGGCCTGTAGAAAAGGTGAGGATTTATGCTACACTAGGCAAGCTACCTCAAAGTCCTATGGTTTGTTGTTTTAATTTCTAAGGAATGGTTTTGCTGGTGTAGACAAGTTTTTCTATTGAAGATGGTCAAGCTGCTCACTTGCATGCTCCAAGCTCCTTGTCGTAGCAGGTTTAGTTTAAAGTAGTGTCAATTGAGGAGAAAATATAAGTGTTATGTTTTAGAAATATTTAATGTAAGGTGTCTTAATATTTTATTAAGGGAACATTAACGTAGATTATAGCAATACCGATTAAGATCCCACGGTTCCATCATCCCATCACCGCTATTTTCATCGGATTCACTTAGTCCAAATGAATTTACTAAACTTAACTTAATGAGTTCCATACTTTCATTTAGACCGTGGGAAAACCCTGTTAGCAACACGTGGGTTACTTCCTCCAAGGAATTCTCGATCATCCAACGAGACGTTTTAATTTAGTTACAATTGTGGTTTTTTTGTTTTGTTTGTGATTAAATTTTGAGTTATTTTATATTTTGAATGTTGTGGCGGTGAATTTTATCTTATTGTGGTTTGATTTTTTTTAAATTTAATTTTGGTCTTAGTTTTGTGGCTATCCTAAAGGTTTCAATTTTCATGTAGGGTGACATTATTGTTTAGCATGCAAGTTTGCAAGAAAAGAAAAGTGCGGTAAAGAAAACGTTGTAAACTTATAAAGGTGTACCTTGTGAATCTTCTCGTTCCTCCACCTGAAACTTTAGCATTATTTGCAATAAACATTTATATTTGTAGGGAAGTAAAACCCTATAGATATGTTCGTCATAAGCCTAGCAAACTCTATGTCATAACCTGGTAAACTCCTATTCATTTGTGAGATTTCTTCATTTAATAAATATAATAAGTACAATGGTCTTACAAGGTGTCCAGAAGACTTGTGAAAAGTCCAGGAGGAACCAGGATATTTCACAATACTTTTGATCTTCCTTGAGGTACTTTTGGACTTATTATATTTATTAGATGATTTATCCCTTTCATACCCTTATGCTCAATGAACCAATATTTTAATCATTTCTAAGAATACGGTAATCCATCATTTATTATTTAATTTAAGAATTATATGAATGAAGGTCCTGAAAGGACAAATTAAGGTTATTAGGGTACTTAGTCAAATTTTGATTCGGGATATGTAATGTCTCAAAATAATTTAGTTTTGATTATATAAACTTTTCTAAACCTCATTTAATTAAATTCGATCAAGCCTAGCTCACTAAAAAGCCCCTTAGAATTTTAGGTGAGTATATTAAGGAAAATTAAACTTTAAGTGGTGAGAGTTTCTGTCAAGAGATCATAGTATTACTTTGAAACTAAGTAAAGGGGTCAGGCTGGTGGTTAATTAATTTCCAAGATCATGCCCCTTACATTAAGATTCTCGTAATTTGATTTTTCTTCTGAATTATAATAATTAAGGAAATTTAGATGTTTAATTTTGATGTGACCAAATTACAGTGAGTTCTACCATTTATCCCTTAATGTTTCAGCCATTCAAATGCACTTATTATAATCAAAATTTTACCCATTTTTCCCTCTTGACTTCAAGCCTAAATATTAATTAAGGCTAAGTATCCAAAATTACATTTTTTGCCCTTAAGGTCCTATCACCTCATAATTCATCAATTTTAATTAAAATGACTTTGAAATTTTTATCCTACCTTACTAATGGGTTGATTAAAACATCAGAGAAGAAAATGTGATTTTTCAAAATTTAATTTAATTTATATATTTAATTTCATGCAAAAATAGTATTTTCAATGAAAAATCAATAACTTGACCAAGACAAAACCTAATTCCATGAAATTTTTACTGGAGGTAGCCCTAGATTAGAGAATCATTTGGAACAAATTTCATGATTTATTGAGTTTTAATTTAATTATTAGAATTATTTTAAGTTCTGGAGTGTTAGTTAATTATAAAATATTTTAAAAGTTGAAAATTTAATTTTATATTTTTCAAAAATTTCTCTAAGGTTAAAGAAACCAGAGAAATGAATTTCATATTTTTTGTTATTTTTCTTTTAATTATTAGAATTATTTTTGTGGAAAATTAAGAAAATTCACTTTTCCCTTTTAAAAATTGATTTACCCCTTTTAAAAATTGATATTTTAACTTTGAAAGATAGGAAAATCACGGGGATGGTTCCTAAGTGATTAGGAGACCAAAAATAATAATTTAGTGATTTTTAATATTTTGTGATTTTTATTATTATTTACTTATTAATATATTAAAATATGATTAAAAATGAAAAATTTATGAAAATCACAATTTTATTTTTCAAAAAACCCTCTGATCACAGGGAACCCGTAAAACCATTTTTATAATTTTTTGACATGTATTTTAATTTTTTAGAATTCATATAAGTACCAAAAAGGTCATTGGACTTAGAAAAATTATTTAACCTATTAAATTAATTTCAAATGACTTCAAAAATTTTAGGGGAGTTCCTCTGTCCCTGAAGCACAGTTGAAAGCAATTTTTGTGTTATTTTGATTTTTATTTTGTCCTAATTAATTAAAATTTTGTTTTAGGTCAAGTGGACAATTAAGCTTATTTTATCATTTTTAAATCATGACAAATTTTTCCTAGGGCTCTCTGACCATAAAGAACCTACCATGATTTTTTGGGATTTTTTAAGCAATATGCTAATTATCACGTTTAATTTATCAAATAATAGGCATAAACTTGAAAAATATGATTCTCTGCCTAGGGATCTTCTCTGACTTTGGAAAAATCAGAAAAAATTCCTCTTGACAGAGGGAATAACACACCAAAATTTCAAGCTATGGTGAAACTCCTACATTCATGGAGAATTAAAAGATTGAAAACAGTATTTAAATTAATAAAAATAAAATATGCATCAAAAATATTTGAAACCATTTCCACATTGTTCTCCTCTGTTCATTGAGCAAGAGGGTATTTTTCTTTTATTTTTATGATTTTTTTAGGCCAAGATATGGATTTTTAAAGTTCAGGTGATTTAAATAAATCAAAAAAATTAGATTTTCCTACTTAAGTGACTCAGCGCCACCTCAACCTATGGCGGATCGAACTCCCCACACGGTGCGCTCCCATTCAACGCCACCAGCTGATTAGGATGCCACGCAGTCTACAACCTCATTTCATCTCCCTATCCGGCACAATCAGAGTCATCCAACAAAAACACGCGGGATCCAACGGCTACTCGTCTTCGTCCCCAACTGGTTTGATCCCGTGACCGTCCTCACTAAAACTCTATATTCTCAGCCTAGACTTAACCAAATAACTTTGGGTTTGATCCTATAGACTTGTCTAAGCATGGCGAGCATATCCATATGGCTAAGCATGGTTTAAATTAACCCTAATCACATGTAGAATCCAGAGAAGCTCGGGAAAAAGAAGGGATCAGTACCTTAGCTCTGAGAAGTGAAGCTTCGATCAGAGATGCTCTACACCTTCGTTGGAGTCCCAAGAGCTCAAGGATGGAGCCTCTCGCCCTGGTGAATTTCCTATGTATGAAAGTGACCAGGCCCGATTTTGAGCTTTGATGGAAGTCTGGTGCAGAGGCCTTCTGTGATGGGGCTTTGATTAGGGGTCCTCTTCTTTCACTGCTGGGAAGGTGTGGGCACAGTTAATTTGGATTTAGTGCACTGTGGGGCTGTGGTGTAAAATTTCCTGGTTTCAGGCCAAGTTTGAGCTCTGAAATTAAGCTCCGGCAATGGGAACTAGAGGGGCAAAGTGTCTGGAATGATCTTAGAGAGGTCAAGAGAGGCTCTGGTGGAGTTTTGGTAGAGTTTTGTTAGGAAATTTCCAGCACCTTATTTTGGTCATGGAGAGGTCCATTTATGGGCATGGTCATTGGGCTGAGCTGGGGACCTGTTGATGGGTGAATTCAGTTGCCTAGGTGGAGGGCAGAAGAGCTCCAATGGAAATTGTGGTTGAGCTGGGCATGGGGTGGAGTTTAGGTTTGTTTAGCTTGAATGTGGCTCTCGGTTTGGGCTCCTCCGGTGACTAGGCCTGCCGGCAGGGACAGCGGAGCTGGCCATGGGTCAGGTGAGTCAGTGGTCAGGTGAGCCAGGACATCAAGTGGGAGCAATTAAGTTTGGTGAGCAAATTTGGCAAGAATCCATATGGTTTAAGCAAATATGGAAGGGGATCCCCCAAATTGAGGATCCCTTGGTCCATGGCTCACTAGCTTGGGCTAAGAGCATCTAGGGTGGTTCCTAAGATCAGTTTGGTGGTTGTGGAGGAGTTGATTTGGTCATATTGGGTTTAATTTGGCCACATTGGTGTATAGGTTCAAAATTGGGAGTTTGGACTAGACTTGGGTCTAGGTTGGGCTAGAGCTTGCGTTGAGTTCAAATGATTGAGCGACTTGGTGTAGATGATTATAATGAAGATTTTTCATGAAGGTGGTTTTGGGTTCAAATGAGGGGTCAATTTGGTGAAATTTGCTATTTTGGTCTATTTGGGACAAGTTGGGTTAACTTGGGTTTAGATTGGGCTAGGGTTGGGTCCAAGGACAATTGAAGGTTCCAAATGCTCTATGGGGATTCCATAGAGTTCCCAACACCAATTGAGTGGAAATTTTGTGAGTAGGGCAATCAATTTGGAAGATTTTGGGCATATGGCATGTTTGGGTCCAAAATTGGGCAAGCTTGGTTCAAGTGGGTTTGGGTGAGACTCGGGCTCAAATTGGGGGCATTGATGGTTCAATTAAGTTTAGGGGAGTATTATGAAGAGTTTAGAATTGAAATTAGGAATATTTGGGAGGCTTTGCGAATTTATGGGAATTTTTGGAATTTTTTGAATTTTGGGCTAATAGAGGCATTTTGGTCATTTTGGGGATTTTGGGTATTTTGGGGCAAAGGGGTTAGAAATTTGGAATGTTTGGGAAAATTTAGGTTGGTTGAAGGTGAGTAGTATGGAATTGCTTAGATTGAGTCATGAACTAAGGTTCACCCTTATTTAGTCCTCTATGTGTTAGTACTAGTCAAACCCTAGTCTGAGGCTAAAAGCTTGGGAAAACCATTTACATGAGTTTCCAAAGAATTAGGAGATCAAAAGGTGGTATCCTTTGTTTACGGTTGTGAGTGTACAGTATGAGTGTGGTGTAAGCTCCAGACCTCCCAGGGTAGATCCTATGGCCTGACCACCTATAGGTGACTTCCCGTGGGCTTCCTTATGTTTGGTTTCATCCTCCCAAAACTGGAGTTTATGCCTTAAGCATATGAAAACTCCCAGTGAAGTGAGAAAATTTTGAATTACTATGGGGAGGGGTGCCATGACTAGTCTTCTAAGAAAGTCACCAGGAGAGTCCTATGGCTAGACCCTAAGCTATTCTAAAGAGAGACTAGACCTCAACCAAAAGTGAGGGCAACAAATTGACCCCCAATAGGTGTGGTGTGTTGGGCAAGTGTTCACCTCATTTTTATGATAGATCAACCTTTTGACCTAAAAAGTTAACTTTGGCCAAAATGGTCAATCGTGACCCAATGACCAACCCTGTTGACCTAATAGATCAATCTTTTGACCTAAAACGTCAACTTTGGCCAAAATGGTCAATCCTGACCCAATAGGTCAACCTTTTGACCAAAAAAGTCAACTTTGGTCAAAATGGTCAATTCTGACCTAATGACCAACCCTGTTGACCCAATAGGTGAACCTTTTGACCTAAAAAGTCAACTTTGGTCAAAATGGTCAATCTTGACTCCATGACCAACCCTGTTGACCCAATAGGTCAAGCTTTTGACCTAAAAAGTTAACTTTGGTCAAAATGGTCGATCCTGAAATGACCGACCTATTGACCGATGGTCGATCTTTTGACCTAAAAAGTCAACTTTGGCCAAAATGGTCAATCCTGACCCAATGACCAACCCTGTTGATCCAATAGGTCAATCTTTTGACCTAAAAAGTCAACTTTGGCCAAAATGGTCAATCCCGACCCAATGACCAACCCTGTTGACCCAATAGGTCAACCTTTTGATCTAAAAAGTCAACTTTGGCCAAAATGGTCAATCCTGACCCAATGACCAACCATGTTCACCCAATAGGTCAACCTTTTGACCTAAAAAGTCAACTTTGGTCGAAATGGTCAATTTTTTGACTAAATGACCAATTAT
The DNA here is from genome assembly GCA_022702705.1 of Papilionanthe hookeriana x Papilionanthe teres. Taxonomy (NCBI): domain Eukaryota; kingdom Viridiplantae; phylum Streptophyta; class Magnoliopsida; order Asparagales; family Orchidaceae; genus Papilionanthe; species Papilionanthe hookeriana x Papilionanthe teres. Next base: position 26,721,781 of record CM040426.1, read on the forward strand.
TGACCCAATGACCTGTTTAAAACCCCAAAATGACAAAATTAATCAAATAATAAATTTCAAAATTATTTTGATTAATTAAATGAAATTGACTAATAATTTAATTTTCATTATTTTAATTAATTAAATGACATAATTAATTAAAATGAAAATTAAATAAAAAGTCATAAAGTGACAAAATGCACCAAAATGAAATGAAATTGACAAAAATAATCAAATAATTAACCTCAAAATTATTTTGATTAATTAATTGGCTAATGATTTAATTTTTAATATTTTAATTAATGACATAATTAATTAAAATGAAAAATTAAATTCAAAAGCCATAAAATGCACAATTAATTAAAAATGATGGAATTAATCAAATAATTAATTCTAAATTTATTTTTAATTAATTAATTGACCAATAATGTAATTTTCATATTTTAATTAAGGACATAATTAATTGAAATAAAACTGAAATTGAAAAGTCATGAAAAGTGTCAAAATTCAAATTTAATGACATGAATATTAATCAAATAATTAATTTGGAATTATTTCCAATTAATAATTGATTAATAAAATAATTTCCAATATTTAATTGATGACATAATTAATTAAAAATGGAAATTAAATCAAGAGGGGTATTAATTAGAATTTTTAAACCTATGACATTTTGGTTTTCTAAAAATTCCAAAACTCCTTTATGACATCACACATGACCTCACACGGGTTAGACACAACCCATATGACCCATTAAAGAGAAAACAACCCATAGATGACTCATATTTAACCAGGGTAATGGGGCATAATGACATGAAAGTGAGGTGGCAAAACCATGGTGAATTGAAGTGTGACTCACACCCTTTGCAAAGTGAGGTGTCTTGCCATGGTGAGATGAGTTTAGCCACCTCCCTAGCCACCAAATGATGAGAAGTCAAGGCTTTAGCCATTCTCCACACCATGGTTAAGCTCATCATAACATTTTATAAAAAATGTTAAGGGGGGGAGCTAATGTGTCACCACCCATGAAATGATAAATGAGGTGTTGCAAAGAGAATGTCTCAACCATTTGAGTCACCATTAACCTCTCCCTTAGCCAATGGAATGAAAACAAAGAGATCAAGAGCTTATCATGACAATTTGGATCCATGATTGCCATAAAATGTGCACTTGCTTAATTGGCAAAATTCTCATGGGAAATGAGGAGGTGATGGTTGGATTAAATGGGGGGGCTGTACTCCACAGCTCTAACCATACCATGATCAAATCCTAAGCTAACTAAGGTTGAAACATGGCCATTCATGGCTATAAAAGGACGTATTGGCCGAAATTTTGAAGAAGAGAGAAAAAATCCATAGAAACCTATAGGCTACCCAAATCCCTTAGCTCCCAACACAAAAAGTCTTGCTAAGGATCTCAGCAACCTATTCCAATCAAGATCAAGCCATAGGATTAGCCCAATCAAGCCAATTTGGCCAAAACCCAAGTTCAGCCCAAACTAGCCATTTTGCCAAAATTTCTCATCAATTCTAGCTACAAAACCAAATTGAAGTGACAAAGATCTTCTTTGGGAGTCCTAGAAACTGACCATCAAGGCTGATCAAGCTCAAGATTGTTGTGGCCAAGGTATGGATTTATTTTGTCTAAAATAATGAATATAATTGAAAAAGCATGGGTTAAACTAGCCTAGAAATGTAACATCATCATATAGATATAATCTATACATCTAGATGATTTCATAGCTTCAAAAATCACTCAATTTCATTGAGAAATGAGTAAGATATTGAGCTTTGAAGTTGGACGGTTCGAATATTTTTTGATTTTTTTGGGATTTATCTCCGTCGTCCGTTCCCGTGTTTCGGAACGGACGGCGCTGATCGTATTTCCCCGTCTCCGTTGTTCGGATCCGTGTATCGGATCCTCCCGCGCCTTCGACGAATCCGAGGACACGCAGCAGCTACACAAAATTCTGGGCAAGGTTAATACATATTAACCTTAAAAACTTAAAAAAATCATATCTTTTTGTCCAGAGCTCCTAAAAATAAAATAAAAATATCTCTGGAAAGCTCTTGAAGAGAAGAAAATTATGAGACCAAAATCATAATTTTATTCTCAGTATTTAATTTTTAAATAATTAAATACTCTCTAGAGTACTTTAATTATTAAAAATTATTTACAAATCAGAAAAATGTGAAATTTTTAGGGAAGAACCTTTAAGTCCTTAGACACATCTCCTTATTTTTCTCAGGCTAGGATAGTAACCCGACCCCCAATTATGTAGTAAATTAACTTTCAAAAGATGGCCAAAAACTTGACCTGATTTATAAATAGCGGCTAGCGTGCAAAATCTTAAATGATATAAAAATTAGAAAATATTTTACACACTAGGGGTACTACGCAAGTATATGTATCGTTTCAAGTAATATAGATTTTTCTTTAAAAACCCTAGTATCGATCCCATGAGGAAGTGAAGTAAGAAGTCTTTAGTCAAATTCTAGTCTACTACAATTGCTCCTTAAGTTGGAATGTAGATTAAAATTGTGTTTTATCTAGAAACTACTCCTAAATGTAAGTGTTAATAGTAAAGATAGTAACTATAACTAAATGCAAATATTAATTATAAAGATAACCCTTCTTGGATGAATTGGTTTGGAGAATTTTAAGATACTAAAAACTATAATTCTTATGTAATGAAATAGATAATGTATAGGAATGAGATGCATTAAATATTGTATGTCCCAAATAGGAACAATCCTATTCTTTACCCTTTGGTCCAGGCATAAAGAACATTGACTAATCCTATGCTTAGTTAATGAATCCGTGGCTAGGCTAGGAGGATACCGACTCTCACTTCGGAACTCCCACGTTCCCCTCGCCTGAGGGCTAACATCTCCGCTTTACCACCCAAACGATAGGACCGAATTGAGGATTTTAGCCTGTCACTCTAAAATCTCTAATTCTACGCCCGATTATTTTTTCCCTATTTATTTGCATTCAATTCCCATGAACTTCACCATCCATGGAATTTGAATGTGGTTCAACTTTGTTGAGAATTACATATGCCCTTTCGGGACTTAACGCAATTACAATGAATTTTAACACTACAATGGGCCCTTATTGCAATGTAAATGAAGTGCAAGTAAAAACCATCACATTTATAATTAAATTCACTTCTATCATGCATCACAAAATCCTAAACATGATTTCTACTCATTACAAAAGAAAAGTAAAATGAAAAGAATGGCATAATTTTCTCATGCCACTATTTCTAAAGAAGAAGAAAGAGTAAGAGAGATGCGTCATAAAGCACGAAGAAAACACAACGGAAACTTCATGTAACCAAAGCAAATCCACTAAATAAATATTTACAAAATTATAAGATAATGAAGAACAATACTTAGCTTTTTCCCCTTGAAAGAAAGACGAAGATCTCTCCCATAAAGTCTCCCGGCGATCCATGCAACGCTAGCGAAATCCCTTACAAATGCTCTCAAAATCTCCTCTCCAATCTCTCCAAAAGGGTAGAAATCTACATTTCTACTCTTAATCTAAGAATCCTAAACATTCCTCAAAGTTTTTTCCACTTTTCTCCTCTAAAATTCCTCTCTAATTCGTCTCTTTTTAAAGAAGTAGAAAAATTCCCAAAGGTTGCTTAAGCACCTCTTCAAAAGGCGTCCATGTTCGATGAATCTGTGCTTGAACCGACCTTCTCGCCGTCGGCGGGCTCGTTCTCGCCGTTGGCAGGCTTCTAGAAGAATGGATAACCGCTCATGCTCGCTGTCGGCGGGCTCGAGGGTGCTGTCGGTGAGCCTTTCGGTCATATTTTGGCCTTCTCGGGAAAATCCCGCCGTCGGTGGGCTCGAGGCCGCCGTCGGCGAGATTCCTGCGCAGCTCCACAGTTTCAGCTCTGTTTCGCCCCATTTAAGTTGTGTTGTGTTCGTAACTGATAGCCCTACAAAATAAACATAGAAACAACCTTTCTTTAAAGTGTAATCTCATTCAAAAATATGCAAGAAGTGTAAAAGATATTTAACATCAAAAGACTTATCGAAAGGTATCAAGGCAAAATTTCATTTCTTGCTCGTTTTTGCTCCAAATTGCATCGTTTTTACTTCCTTTTGTTCAAATCACCATTTCTTGTACCTGAAACCAAAAAATATACAAAATACCTTCCTTTAAAGTGTAATATCATCAAAAATGAGTAAAATGATATAGCAAAAAGGGTATATATTTTAGGCGTGTCAAAATCCCCCAAACTTAACTGTTACTTGTCCTCAAGTAACACTTTTACTACATAAAAATTTAACTCAAGGCAATGTACTTTTCACCTGTAATACACTAAAATTTTTCATTCAAAAGAATATATTGGTTAGATTTTTAGAAAGAAATTCAGTAACTCGGGTTAACACTACAAGTATAAGAATATTCAACAATCAAGTCAAAGAGTTCTAGTCTTCTATTTATTTCAAGATAAACCATAATTTGTCACATTAAGAATGCCTTGAAAGATTATGTGAAAAAGAAGTTCATGCAAACTTCATTAGAATGTAGGCCAATACTTTAAATATAAATTCAGAAATGAAATCAAGTTCTCCCTTTAGGGTGACTCAAGTGAAGCCAATTTTTGATTACGCATCTCCTCAAGCTTCTCCTCATAAATATTTTTCATTCTTTTTTTTTTCTTTTTCTTTTTTTTCTCTTTTTTTTTCTTTTCTTTCTTTTTCTTTTTTTTAATGAAGATTACTATATCTGGAGAGCCTGTAATGTTTTGAACTTCACTATCCTCTTTCTAAAGTTCAAACTTGAAACACACCTTACTTTATAATTAGGAATGAGCTTTATTATTTCATCATAAAGTCACAATCTCTTCTTAACACACAATACTTTAAGTCTCTTAATATTTCAAAAATACAGTTTTCTTTACTTTAAATAGTTAACTATAATTAAATTCGTTCATACCAAATATCTTACCCGTATAAAATTAACCTTTATTACTAAAAACTTTTATCCAATCCTTCCATAATATTCAACTGAAATAAAAAGTTTTAGTTATCTCAAGCGATGTTCAATTGCCAGAAGTTATGCTAAAAATTTTTGAAAATATAATAATTGAGAACAAATAAGAGTTAATATTTTTCTTCCCCCCAAACTTAAATTTTAAAATATTTTGCAATTAATTCCATAAAATGTAGCAGGAAGAAAAAGTAAATGTTGAATATACTTACTACTACAACATCCTATCAAATTCATATCATGCATAATCAAGATAGAATGACTGTAGGAAAAAGTAAATCTAGCCTAAAACATGCTTGTAATAAAATTACACTAAAAGGAAGTATTTTCATTTTAAAATTTTACTTTTCTTCCTACCCCCAAACTTAATTTTTAACATATATAGCATTCGAGTATGTTAAAATATAAGCGTGAAAGGAAACAATTTAGAAATTCTATCTAGCACAAATGTCTATCAAAATCATTTGCAAGTATTCATTAGGATAGAATAATATGCAGCAGAAAATATCTAAACTAATCATGCCAAAATGAAATTAACTAAACCAAAGTCTAACTAGCATAGCAGGTATCAGCAAGGGAATATAAAAATGTTCTTCAAGACCTAAATAAAGTTGTAACACAAACATAAACACACAATTCAAATACAATCACAAATGATAAATGAGATCAATTCTTCATTTAACTCATCTCATCTCACTAATTTACTTTCAATTTCTAACAGAATCACTACACTAGTAAATTAGGCACTTCAAAAGATTTTATAGATTATAATCCCAAAGATAAGATTATCCCTAATAAATTGGTTCCTTGGCACCAATCTCAGACATCACCTAATCTTTATAATTAAGCACCTCTAACAGTTATAAAGATAGTGTGAGATCGTCCTAATGTTATTCATCAAATAGGTTCGCGACTCCTACCTAATGAAAATAAAGTTGTAGAAAGGAAGTAACAAATTAAGATGGAACTATCAATGTTCGAAATTCATGATTTCTCTTGTAAAACTCAAGTCTGGGTGAGACCCAAGTCACAATGGACTCGTTAATCCAACTACTACAAGAGATCAATTCTAGCCATAATAAGAAGTTAAGGAATCACTTCCCTCAAGACACACAACTATCAAATCAAACAGCTAACAATCCAACATCTACCAATCATCAATCAAACTGATCAATCCATAATGACATATAAACATCAATTCAATCCACTCTAAATCAAACACAATACAATAATAACAATCATGACTCTCAAGCACACTAAATCAAAGAACACTGATAATTATGGGTTGCCTCTCATAAAGCGCTCGGTTTTAACGTAGCGGGTTGTTAACCTCATTTTTGGTGACGTCTTTTCTCTCCTTAGTACTTCTTAGGATCTAGCCATAAGGTTTTCTCCTTGACTATCCTAGAGGACTAGAATTGGGACCCACCCTTTAGCAATTCAGCTACTTCTTGACTCCTCTTGGGATCCCACTTGGATGATTACAAACCTCTAAATCACCTTAGAAGGTTAAGACCACCATATGGAGAACCAATAGTGAGCTCCTATATGGTTGTTCAAGCCTTAAGACTACCCTGGGTGGCCTGGTCCTGGTGAGGTCTGGCTTACACACACTGCACTCTCACACACACCATCTTTACCCATTTCTCCCCCTGGTTCATTTGAGCACTCATATGGCTAAGTCCAAACCCCTAGCTCTTTGGCTAAGAGGGTTGGAAATAACCCATGAGATGTTCGAGGTGGACATTTCTTGGTCCATGGCTCACTTTAAGCTTCATCATAATCAAAATTCAACTTTTGCCAAATGCCTAGTTGTGACATTGGGTCCTTCAAACCTACCTAAAATTACCTAATTACCCAAATTTTCCAAAATTCCCCAAAAATTACCCAAAATTCCCAAAAAATCCTAAAAATCATTTTGAAACAACCCCCACCTTTTAAATTTATCAAAATACCCCAATACCCTCCAAATAACCTCTTGATACCCCAAAATACCCTTTTGGCACAAAATTCCAAAAATTCCAAAAATTCCCAAAAAATTCCAAAAAATTCCAAATATTCGCAATTTCATTTTGTTCAACTACACCATAGCCCAAATTTTCCAAAATAATCCACTTTTATTAAAATCTCCAAATTGACCCATTTTTAACCTAAATGGACCCAATGTCACACCAAACCAACCCATTTGACCTCAATTTTGCCCAATTTCAATTCTAAACCTTGATTCAACATCATTACTATCAATCTAAACCAAATCCAAGTCCAAATTGATTCATATTTGAGTTCAATCCCATTTGAAATCCAATACCCCCATTTTAGCCTAAAGTGAACCCATGCCCTAAACCTACCAAGTTGATTAGCCAAACCCTAAAATTTCTTCCCAATTGATGTTGGGAACTCTTCAATACATTCCCTTAAACCATTTGAAACTTTCAATTAGGTCTAACCCCACCTTAACCCAACTTGGACCCAAGTTGATTCAACCCTCTCCAAATTAACCAAAGTACCAAAATCCACCAAATTGACCTTCCAATTGAACTCCAAACCTCCCCATGTCTTCATGAAACTTCTTCATGGAAATCACCTCTTCAATATTGCTCAAGACATTTGGACCCAAATCAAGACCTAACTCAAGTTAGCCCAACCCAAACCCAAATGAGTCAATTTGAACTCATGACCAAACCAAACCAAATTGAACCAAATGTGGCTAAACCAACCTATCCATAGCCACTAATTGAGCCCTAGGAACCACCCTAGATCCACCTAGCCCAAGCTAAGTGAGCCATGGACCAAGGGTTCCCCATTTTAAGGGATCTCTTCCATTAATTGGACAAATCCTCTTTTGCCTCACCCCAAATGCCCCCTTGCCTGGTTTATCACCATTAAAACCTATTCCTTGGTTGACCTGACCCATGGCCAGCTCCCTTGTCCTTGCCGGCCGGCCTAGCCGCCGGAGGGAGTCAAAATTGAGAGCCACCACCAAGTGAAACAAACCCAAACTCACTCAATTGGCCACCTCAGCTAAATCAAACCTTGGAGCTCCTCTGCCATCAACCTGAGCAGTGGAATCCACCCAACAATTGAGCCCTAGCTCAGCCCAGTGGCCCTGGCCATTTAAACACCTCTTCTCGGCCATGAGAAAGGTGCTGAAGGGTGTTGAAATTTTTCTGAACCAAACCTCACCAAATCACTCCCAGAGCTTCCCCCAGCCTAGAGAAGAAGAACCCCACTGTTCTCCTGCCCTAAATTCTCCCAGCTGAGCTCAATTTCTCAGCTAAAAATCAGGCCAGAAACAGGACACTCTCTGAAACTTCACTAAATCCAAATTAACTCTTCCCACACCTTCACCAGAGGTAGAGAAGGAGTTCCCGAGTGAAAGCCCCCTCTCCAGACCACCCAGTTGTTCCAGCCTCCAAGCTTTGTGATCGGGCCTGGTGGAAGTCAAGCTTAGACATTTCACCACAACTCCAGGTTTCATCCCTAGCCTTCTTGGACTCCAACGAACATGCCAAGCCTCTCTGATAGAAGCTTCACTTCTCAGAGCCAAGGTATTGCCCTCTTCTTCCTCCCGAGCTTCCAGCGATTCTTCATTTTATTTAAGTCAATTTCAATGCCTGTTTACCATATGGATGTGTTCGTCTTCTCAAGACGAATCCATAGAGCATAAGAACTCGAAAATTCGTTGAGAATCGAGGGAGATATTAGGGTTAGAAGGTCGACGGCTCACGAGACGCACCAGTCGTAGACGATGACCAGGAGCCATCAGATAGATTGTGTATCGATTGAACGGTGGAGATCAAGTTAGACCAGAAGACGGAGCGGGACCGCGGGACACGTTGCAGCTGACTCAGGTGGCTGCGTCGAATGGGAGCGCGACACATAGAGCTTCGGAGCCGCCGAGGTTGACGCGGCGCTAACTGGTTTAAGTAGGAAAATCTGATTTTTCTTATTTATTTAAATACCTGAAACTTCAAAAATTGATATTTTTGCATAGAAAAATTATAAAAATAAAAGAAAAATACCCTCTTGCTCAGTGAACAGAGGAGAATAATGTGAAAAAAGAATTGATCTATTTTGTTAAGTATTTTATTTTTAATTAATTTAATACTGTTTTGAGCATTTTAATTCTCCATGCATATATACATTTCACCTTGGCATGAGACCATAGGGCTTTTGAAGTCTCTGATCTTAGGAACATTCTCTGAATTTTTCAAGGTCAGAGGCCATCCTGTGGTAAGTTATGTATTTTTCAAGTTTGTCACTGTTTTTGACATTTTGATTCCAAAAAATAACATGTTTTTCAGAAAATTCTAGAAAAATATGTTGAAGTTCCTTAGGACCAGAGGACCCTAGGATAATTATGGTTTGAATTAATTCATTAAAAATAATCCTAATTGGCCTAATCATTCAAAATTGAACTTTAATTAATTAGAGTTAATCACACATTAAAATAACTTGAAATCAATTCTCCACTGATCTCTAGGATCAGGGGAACCTCACATAAAAATTTGAAGTCAATTGGAAATGTTTAACCCCACTAAATAGATTAATTAAGCCACATAATCAAAATTAAACTTTAAAAATTCATAACTCCAAAAATACATTTAAAAAATTCACCAAATTGATTTTGGTACTTCTCTAATATGAGAGGAGTCTAAGAAAAATAAAATTGGAATTTTCTAAAAATTTTCATTTCTGAGCATATTTTAATATTTTTAATAATTAAAAAATAATAAAAATCATAAAAATAATAAAAATAATAAAAATTTCATATTTGGTCCCCTAATAACTTAGAAATAAACCAAATATTTTTCCCAAGTCTCAAAGTAAAGATATTGAATTTTAAATGCTTAAAACAATTTTTGAATTAAAAAATAGATTTTCCAACCTTTTCACTAAATTAATTCTAATAAATCAAAGAAAAATCATAAAAATATAAAATTTATTTCTCTAACTTTCTTGAGGTTAGAGGGATTTTTGAAAAATATAAAATCCATTTTTCAACTTTTATTTTATTTTATAATTAATTAACACTCCAAAACTTAAAATAATTTTAATAAATAAAATATAATTCAAAAAATCACCAAAATTGGTCCAAGTGGTCCTCTATTCATTCGAAATGTCCCATAATTTTCTTAAGGATAGAAACTTTACTTTGCGCATGTTGATGAATTTTCTTAGAAAATCCCTATTTTCCATTAAAAAATAATTATATAAATAAATTTAATTCAGAAAAATCACATTTTCCCCTCTAATGTCTTAATTGACATGTGAGTGGAGTGGCATAAAAATTTTAAGTTTATTTAAGCTTAATTTAATGAGTTATAAAATAAATAAGCTTAAAGGGGCATAAAGGTAATTAAAAGATTTTAACCCCTAATTAAAACTTTAGGTTTAATCAACATGGGGGTAAAATATCTGATTTTAATCTTCTCTTAGATGATTGAAACTTTGGAAAATTGAAGGGTAGAAACCCATTGATCACTTTAATAAACCAAAAATGAAATTTTAATTAATTGAGTGATTTAAATTTTGGAAGATTAATTAAAATTGGATTATTAAAATGGGAATATAATTTAAGAAGATATTAATTCTTTAATTTAAAAATCCCTAATATTTAACTCTTAAACTTAAGAGGATAAGTGGAATTAATAATTAAATGATTAAAAATAAATAATTCTTAATTTCACTAAAACCCACATCATTAAATAATCTAACAATCGATTAAAACCTAAAATGTTAAATAATTAAAAAAGTAAATTAAAATATTTGGAACTAATTAAGAATCATTTCAAAACAAACTTAAATCAAATTTGCAAATTTTAAATAATTTGAAGATAACTTACCTTAAAACATGATTAATTGATATCATTTATAAAAGGTTTAACTTAAATGAATCAAACACCATTCTAAACTTAAAATCATTGATTAAAATTTCATAATTAAATCAAATTAAGATAAATCATCAACTTTAAATAAAAATCATTAAAAATCTTTAACAAATTAACTTGCCTCTGAAAGCTTTAAATTATTATGACTATTAAATGAAGCGTTAAGTGAAATGTCACCTCACTCATAGGATAATCAAACATCCTAGTTCACTGAGCAAAGGAACAGAACTTAACTAAACCCTTGGATGATCAATTCACCAGTAAAATGAATTTCATTTGGACTCAAAATAATCTCAGAAGTATTGAAAAGATGTTTAGAATTCGTTATAAACACTTCCTCGATACGGTGAGTTGTTTTAAAGAACAATTGAACTTAATTGTTCTTTGATAAAGAAAATCATCGTTAACCAAACTCAAGAACCTAGACGTCATAGGAAATGACTAGCTATAGGATTAGGATTCTGGTAGACAACCAAAATCACTCCTTTAGTCTTTACCTAGGTACTTGTTAAAATGTTTAAATGCCTTAACATGTGTTTTAAAGTGTAGCTTGGAATGACGGGAAGACTCTCCAGGTACGCTTTTATGTTATTGCAATTTACTTTATTGCACTGTGCTTTACTTTTATTGCATGTTAAACAAGATTGTTGCATGAAAACCAAAACCTTTAGGATAGCCACAAAATCAAAACCAAAACTAAATTAAAAGTCACTACAAGATAAAATCTACCGCCACAACATTTCAAAATATAAAACAACTTAAAATTTAATCACAAACAGAACAAAAAAAACTTTAACTAAATTAAAACGTCTCGTTGAATGATCGGGAATACCTCGGATGATGTAACCCACGTGTTGCTAATGGGATTTCCTTATGTCTAAATGAAACTGTGGAACTCATTCAGTTGAGTTTAGCAAATTCATCTGGACTAAGTGAATTTGATGAAAATAACGGTGTCGGGATGACGGAACCGTGGGATCTTAATCGGTTCTGTTTAAACAACTTTAAGATTTGTTTTAATTAAAACACTAAAAGACATTTGGACTTTAAGATTTCTGAACCATAACACTTCTCTCATCTCTTGATTTTCATCTTCTAAAACTAAACCTCTGCAACAACAAGGAGCTCGGAGCATAGTGGGCAGCACGGCCATCTTCCTCAGCAAAACTTGTGTCTACTTCAGCAAAACTTTCTTAGAATTAAATAACTAAGCCATAGGATTTCGAGGTAGTTTTCCTGGTGCGACATAAATCCTCAACTTCTTGTTAGGCATTTGCATAATCATTTTATGCAAATTAAGCCCTAACCGGTCTTAGGACTCCGAGGTAGTCGTTCGGTACGACATAAACCCTCACATCTTCGAGGCTATTTGTATGATTAAGTCATACTATTATAAGTCCTAATTAATTAAAATTGGCATGATCGCAACATTAAATAATTTTCCTAAAATTGAAGCCAAACAATAGGATAGTTTGGGAAGTTGCCAAGATTCTTCTTGGATCCTCAGCTTCTCCTACTTCTCTTCCTTTGGATTTTTGAAATAAACCGTTCCGAATTTGAGCTAATTCCTATTGAAATTTGCAAAACTCAATCCTTTGAAAACCTTAAACTTTGAAATTCTTGAAAGCAAAACCACTGACCATTATCAAGATTTTTCTTAAATGATTCCCGTCATTTAAGATGTAATTAACTATAGGGGCTTGCCCTTATAGGGAACTTTAAGAACCCAAGTAATATAAACCCTGCTTAATTCCTTTATATTAAGCAGGGGAACTTGTCGGCTTATAAAATTGGTTCGCAAACCAAACATATATCACAAATCTTCTAGTTTATTTAATCGAGCCCCATCATCAAGCAATGTATTTATTCTTCGGGATAAATACATGGTTTGTGGTGCGGTGCTCGTTTATATAAACTATTTGGGATGTGAGATCGGTTTAATTTCACATCTTATAATTTTTCAAATTTAAAAATTATTTTCAAAATCAAATGTTACTTTCTAAATTATTTATATATTTAAATTAAAAACCTAAAAAAAATAAAAAAGTACGCCGACACGGGCCCGAAAAATGATTCCTCCTGGATCAAAATTCCAATTAAGTAATCCTTAATCAATCGCCTAATCATTTTCAATTCCAGGGATTCCTATAAAATCCTCAAATTTTAATTTTTCATTCAGCTCTTCATTTTCAGTTTGATTTATATCATTGTTTCTCGTATTTCTTTCTAGATCCAATATTCTTCTATTGATTTTCTGAATTTGCATATTAATATCATCCTTGAAATTTATAATAAATGGATCTTTATAAGATACTTCAATATCTCCTAAATTTTGGATCATATTCTCTTTAGATAATTCAGATTCAAAATCAAATTTCTCTATGTTGCTCTTCTATTTCAAATTATCTTCCAATTCTTCCCCTTTATAATTATTAAATGATGGAGGATCTATCACAGTTGAGGAAATAGATTTTTCTAATTCCCTAGGAATTTCTTCCAATTGTCTTCCAATATCCTAATCCTCTTTTCTCAACTCAAAGTTCTTTTAAAATTTATCCTCAAATTCTCTTCCAAGTCCTAGTTCAATAATTTTATCTTGTTCATCATTTAATTCAGGTTTTTCTTATGATTGAGTCGTATCTAAAGATATAAAGACTGGTTGTGTAGATGAATTCTCTAAATAGATAGGCTTTAAAATTGTATGGGGTACATCCATCTTAAGTTCATGAGATTTTTCAACAAATGGAATTAAAAGTTTAGCTTCCATCATTTCACACCTCTCATGAACATACATACAGTCTTCTTTAAATAACATTATTGACTCATCATGAAAGACTATTTCAATCTCATCTTTTAACTTACTCTCAAAACTTTCTTGGAAATGGTCTTTACTTAGATAATCAATTTTATCCATCCAAAAACAATCATCATCTTTTCTCTCAGCTGGATATTTCATAGTCTTTAATACATCAAAAGTTACGTCCTGATCATTAATATTCAAAGTCAACTTTCCTTTTTGCACATCTATCATAGCTTATCCAGAAACAAGGAAAGGTCTCCCTAAAATAATTGGAATTTCTTTATCTTCCTCCATATCTAATACAATAAAGTCCAAAGGAAAGATAAATTTATCCACTTTAACAAGCACATCTTCTATAACTCCTTTTAGATAAATGATAGATCGATCAGCTAATAGAAGGGTTACAGTAGTGGGAGAAATATCGATTAAACCTATCCTTCTAAATATAGATAGAGGCATCACATTAATGCTCACTCCTAAATCACATAAAGTTTTTCCACATAATTTTTCTCCAATTGCACAAGGAATTGTAAAGCTACAAGGATCTTTAAATTTTCGAGGAAAATTTTTCTGAAGTATAGCGCTGCACTCCTCACTTAGTGCAACTGTCTCGTAATCCCCAAATTTCCTTTTCTTATTTAATATATCCTTTATAAACTTTGCATAACTTGGCATCTGTTCCAAAGCTTCAGTGAAAGGAATATTTATCGTTAACTTCTTAAGTACTTTCATGAACTTTGAAAATTGTTTATCCAAACTGATTTTAATTGGAGATATTAATTCTTCCAGATCCTTAGAAACATGTTCTTCAGGTCTTTTAGTTTTCTTTGTTTCTCTCACAACATCTTTCTCTTTTCTAACCACATCCTTTATCTCTCTTCCATTTTTTAATTGGACAGCTTCTATTTGTTCATTAGTATTCTCTTTAGGGTTGATCTCATTGTTGCTAGGAAGTGTTCCTTGGTGTCTATTGCTAAGTGAATTAGCAATTTGTCCCAGTTGATTCTCTATGTTTCTAATCGTAGCATTTTGACTTTGCAACTGGTTTCCCATTTGCAATACCACTTCTTCCATAGACATTCTCTTATCCTCAAATTGTTGATCATTGTTAGAGTCCGGTGGATATGAAGATCTAAAGTTTGTGTTCCCCTGATTATTCCAACTTCCATTATGATTTGCATGATTATTTTCCCATTTTAGGTTTCCACCATCAGTAGTATGATTCCAGTTAAATTTAGGATGGTTCTCCCAGCACGGGTTGTAAAAGTTAGAATATGGGTTGTTTATGGTATTTAAAGTCTCATATGATAAGTTAGAATCAATTATAGGCCCTAATGAACTTTCCTCACTTACAGAAGTAAATTGAGGTTGGTTCATTCCAAATTGGTCTAACTTTCTTGATATTGCGGCAACCTGAGATGCAAGAATTGAAATCGTATCTGTATCATGAATACTAGCTACATTTTTATGATTTACCCTTGTAGAGGACCATTGAAATTCATTTGTAGCTATTTCTTCAATTAATGCATACGCTTCATCAAATGATTTTGACATTAATGATTCACTAGCGGTAGCATCAATTATAGACCTAAGGGGTCCTACTAACCCATTATAAAAAGTTTGAATGATTACCCAATCGGGCAGAGCATGATGTGGACACTTTCTTAGGAGTTCCTTAAATCTTTCCCAGGCTTTGTATATTGATTCTCCTTCATATTGACAAAATGAGATAATATCGTTTCTAAGTTGAGTAGTCCTTGAAGGTGGAAAATACTTATCTAGGAATTTCTGAGTTAACTCCTCCCAATTTTTAATAGAGCTAGGTGCTAAAGAATATAACCACATTTTAGCCTTATCCCTTAGTAAGAAAGGAAAAAGCCTTAGTCTAACAACTTCATCTGACATACCGTTATAACGAAATGTAGCACAAAGTTCTAGAAAATTTTATAAGTGCAAATAGGGATCTTCTAAAGGAGTTCCCCCGAACTGATTGTTCTGCAACAGTTGGATAATTTCAGGATTTATTTCAAACGAATCAGCTTCTACGACAGGGTTTTGTATAATTGAGTGAATTTCATCTGTCGTAGGATTTACATAATCCCTCAATGAATTATGATGATTTTTTAAGTTATTATCTTGAAAGATTTCCATATCCATTTCTAGTTTTTCGAGTCCTTTTTGTATTTTTATTTTTTATTTTTTTCAAACTCAGGATCATAAGGCACAAGTCCTGCAGATCCTTTGTTTTGCATACAAAACACAACAAACAATACATTAACAATTAAACAAATAATAGATGAAATATATTCAACACAACCAAACATTTTAACGTACACCATATTTTTCACACAAACAATTTTTTTCTTTTTTAACAACACCTTTTTCATATAAAAACACTTTTCACACAAAAATAGTTTTTATGACACTACAGTTTTCCAAGTCTAAGATTAATTACTTCAACTAAAATTCTCTTAAAGTTCTTACCGAAGCTTCCCTGGCAACGGCGCCAAAAACTTGACCCGACCCGCAATTACGCAGTAAATTAACTTCCAAAAGATGGCAAAAAACTTGACTCGATTTATAAATAGCGGCTAGCGTGCAAAATCTTAAATGATATAAAAATTAGAAAATATTTTACACACTAGGGGCACTACGCAAGTATACGTATCGTTTCAAGTAATATAGAGTATTCTTTAAAAACCTCAGTATCGATCCCACGAGGAAGTGAAGTAAGAAGTCTTTAGTCAAATTCTAGTCTACTACAATTACTCCTTAGGTTGGAATGTCGGTTAAAATTGTGTTTTATCTAGCAACTACTCCTAAATGCAAGTGTTAAACGTAAAGATAGTAACTATAACTAAATGCAAATATAAATTCTAAAGATAACCCTTCTTGGATGAATTGGTTTAGAGAATATTGAGATACTAAAAACTACAATTCTTATGTAATGAAATAGATAATGTATAAGAATGAGATGTATTAAATATTGTATGTGCCAAATAGGAACAATCCTATTCTTTACCCTTTGGTCCAGGCATAAAGAACATTGACTAATCCTATGCTTAGTTACTGAATCCGTGGCTAGGCTGGGAGGATACCGACTCCACTTCGGAACTCCCACGTTCCCCTCGCCTGAGGGCTAACATCTCTGCTTCAGCACCCAAACGATAGGACCGAATTGAGGATTTTAGACTGTCACTCTAAAATCTCCAATTCTACGCCCGATTATTATTTCCCTATTTATTTGCATTCAATTCTCATGAACTTCACCATCCATGGAATTTGAATGTGGTTCCACTTTGTTGAGAATTACATATGCCCTTTTGGGACTTAACGCAATTACAACGAATTTTAACACTACAATGGGCCCTTATTGCAATGTAAATGAAGTGCAAGTAAAAACCATCACATTTATAATTAAATTCACTTCTATCATGCATCACAAAATTCTAAACATGATTTATACTCATTACAAAAGAAAAGTAAAATGAAAAGAATGGCATAATTTTCTCATGCCACTATTTCCAAAGAAGAAGAAAGAGTAAGAGAGATGCGTCATAAAGCACGAAGAAAACACAACGGAAACTTCATGTAACCAAAGCAAATCCACTAAATAAATGTTTACAAAATTATAAGATAATGAAGAACAATACTTAGCTTTTTCCCCTTGAAAGAAAGACGAAGATCTCTCCCATAAAGTCTCCCGGCGATCCATGCAACGCTAGCGAAATCCCTTACAAATTCTCTCAAAATCTCCTCTCCAATCTCTTCAAAAGGGTAGAAATCTACATTTCTACTCTTAATCTAAGAATCCTAAACATTCCTCAAAGTTTTTTCCACTTTTCTCCTCTAAAATTCCTCTCTAATTCGTCTCTTTTTAAAGAAGTAGAAAAATTCCCAAAGGTTGCTTAAGCACCTCTTCAAAAGGCGTCCATGTTCGATGAATCTGTGCTTGAACCGACCTTCTCGCAGTCGGCGGGCTCGTTCTTGCCGTCGGCGGGCTTCTAAAAGATTGGATAACCGCTCATGCTCGCTGTCGGCAGGCTCGAGGGCGCTGTCGGCGAGCCTTTCGGTCATATTTTGGCCTTCTCAGGAAAATCCCGCCGTCGGTGGGCTCGAGGCCATCGTCGGCGAGATTCCTGCGCAGCTCCACCGTTTCGCTCCGTTTCAGCTCCACCGTTTCGCTCCGTTTCAGCTCCGTTTCACCCAATTTCAGTTGCGTTGCGTTCGTAACTGATAGCCCTACAAAATAAACATAAAAACAACCTTTCTTTAAAGTGTAATCTCATTCAAAAATATGCAAGAAGTGTAAAAGAGATTTAACATCAAAAGACTTATCGAAAGGTGTCAAGGCAGAATTTCATTTCTTGCTCGTTTTTGCTCCAAATTGCACCGTTTTTACTTTCTTTTGCTCAAATCACCATTTCTTGTACCTGAAACCAAAAAACATACAAAATACCTTCCTTTAAAGCGCAATATCATCAAAAATGAGTAAAATGATATAACAAAAAGCATATATATTTTAGGCGTGTCAGATAGCTCTCTAGGATGTGATTTTCTAATTTCCATGATATTTTATAATTATTTCCAAAAATAATTATAAAATTTAGAAAATTGGAAAATTAAAATTTAAAATGATTGATAATCTTAGAGTGACAGATAACAATCCTAAAACAACAATTCTCAAGCTATCAAATCAATCTAAAAGACATTTCAAAACAAGGTTAAGATTTATTAATTATAAAATTCATATTTCAAAACATTTTCTTAATCCATTTCATAATGTACTAAGCCAATGAGAATCCAAACTCAGATGAACTCAAAACAAACATTAATTTGGTTTAAAGATTACTTAAGCCTAATCAAAATCATTAAACCTTAGGGTTTAATACAAAATCAAAGATTTTAATTAAGTTTAAGGACATATTAAACTTAATTAATCCATTAAACCTTAACTAAATTAGGTTTAATACAAAAATCAAAACTTTAATTAAGTTAAAGACATATTAAACTTAATTAATCCATTAAACCTTAACTAAATTAGGTTTAATACAAAATCAAGATTTTAATTAAGTTTAAGGACATATTAAACATAATTAACCCATTAAACCTTAACTAAATTAGGTTTAATACAAAAATCAAAACTTTAATTAAGTTTAAAGACATATTAAACTTAATTAGCCCATTAAACCTTATCTAAATTAGGTTTAATACAAAATCAAGATTTTAGTTAAGTTTAAGGACATATTAAACTTAATTAACCCATTAAACCTTAACTAAATTAGGTTTAATACAAAAATCAAGATTTTAATTAAGTTTAAGGACATATTAAAATTAATTAACCCTTTAAACCTTAACTAAATTAGGTTTAATACAAAATCAAAGATTTTAATTAATTTTAAGGGCATAATAAACTTAATTAATTCATTAAACCTTAACTAAATCAGGTTTAATACAAAAATCAAAACTTAAGTTAAGTTTAAAGACATATTAAACTTAATTAATCCATTAAACCTTAACTAAATTAGGTTTAATACAAAAATCAAAACTTTAATTATGTTTAAAGACATATTAAACTTAATTAATCCATTAAACCTTATCTACAATAGGTTTAATACAAAAAACAAAACTTTAATTAAGTTTAAAGATATATTAAACTTAATTAACCCATTAAATCTTAACTAAATTAGGTTTAATACAAAATAAAAATTTAATTAAGTTTAAGGACATGTTAAACTTGATTAACATTCTTAAAATTTAGGTTTAAGGCAAACCTAAACCTAATTTGGTCTAACCAATTAAACCTAATTAAACCATTAAGTCTTGACTAAATTAGACTTAATCAAACATAAACCCTAATTAGGTCTAACCCCTTAGTCCTAATTAAACTATTAAGTCTTAACTAAATTAGACTTAATCAAACCTGAACCTAATCAGGTCTAACCCAGTAGACCTAATTAAACCATTAAGTCATAACTAAATTAGACTTAATCAAACCTAAAGCCTAATTAGGTCTAACCCATTATACCTAATTAATCCATTAAGTCATAACTAAATTAGACTTAATCAAACCTAAACCCTAATTAGGTCTAACCCATTAGACCTAATTAAACCATTAGTCTTAACTAAATTAGACTTAATCAAACCTGAACCTAGTTAGGTCTAACCCAGTAGACCTAATTAAACCATTAAGTCTTAACTAAATTAGACTTAATCAAACCTAAACTCTAATTAGGTTTAACCCATTAGACCTAATTAAACCATTAAATATTAACTAAATTAGACTTAATCAAACCTAAATCTAATTAGGTCTAACCCATTAGACCTATTTAAATCATTAAGTCTTAACTAAATTAGACTTAATCGAACCTAAACCCTAATTAGGTTTAACCCATTAGACCTAATGAAACCATTAAGTCTTAACTAAATTATACTTAATCAAACCTGAACCTAATTAGGTCTAACCCTGTAGACCTAATTAAACCATTAAGTCTTAACTAAATTAGACTTAATTTAACCTAAAGCCTAATTAGTTCTAACCCATTAGACCTAATTAAACCATTAAGTCTTAACTAAATTAGACTTAATCAAACCTAAACCTAATTAGGTCTAATCTATTAGACCTAATTAAACCATTAAGTCTTAACTAAATTAGACTTAATCAAACCTAAACCCTAATTAGGTCTAACCCAGTAGACCTAATTAAACCATTAAGTCTTAACTAAATTAGACTTAATCAAACCTGAACCTAATTAGGTCTAACCCAGTAGACCTAACTAAACCATTAAGTCTTAACTAAATTAGACTTAATCAAACCTAAACACTAATTAGGTCTAACCCATTAGACCTAATTAAACCATTAAATCTTAACTAAATTTGACTTAATCAAACCTAAATCTAATTAGGTCTAACCCATTAGACCTAATTAAACCATTAAGTCTTAACTAAATTAGACTTAATCGAACCTAAACCCTATATAGGTCTAACCCATTAGATCTAATTAAACCATTAAGTCTTAACTAAATTAGACTTAATCAAACCTAAATCCTAATCAACTCTAATCCATTAGACCTGATTAAACCATTAAGTCTTAACTAAATTAGACTTAATTAAACCTAAACCCTGATTAGGTTTAATCCATCCTAAATCTTAATCAAATAAAACTTAATCCAACATAAACTCTAATTAAGTCTATCATATTAGACTTAATTAAACTATTAAACCTTAACCAACTAAGGTTTAATCAAATTTAAAGCATAATTAAGTCTACTGCACTAGACTTAATTAATCTATTAAACCTTAACCAATTAAGGTTTAATCAAACTCAAACCTAAAATAACCATTAACTTAGGTTCAACCCAACTTGAACCTAAGTTCAATCTTTAACTTAGGTTCAACCAAACTTGAACCCAAGTTCAACCTTTAACTTAGGTTCAACCTAACTTGAACCTAACTTAATTTAAACTTAAATCTAACTTGAGTTCAACCAATATTGAACCTAAATTAACCTTCAGTCTAGATTCAACTTAACTTGAACCGAACTTAACTCAAACTTAAATCTAACTTGAGTTTAACCCATATTGAACTTAAGTTAACCTTAAGTCTAGGTTCAACCTAATTTGTACCTATCTTAACTCAAACTTAAATCTAACTTCAGTTCAACCCATATTGAACTTAAGTTAACCTTAAGTCTAGGTTCAACCCAACTTGTACCTAACTTAACACAAACTTAAATCTAACTTGAGTTCAACCCATATTGAACTTAAGTCAACTTTAAGTCTAGGTTCAACCTAATTTGAACCTAATTTAACTCAAACTTAAATCTAACTTGAGTTCAACCCATATTGAACTTAAGTTAACCTTGAGTCTAGGTTCAACCTAACTTGAACTTAACTTAATTCAAACTTAAATCTAACTTGAGTTCAACCCATATTGAACTTAAATTAACCTTAAGTCTAGGTTCAACCTAACTTGAACTTAACTTAACTCAAACTTAAATCTAACTTGAGTTCAACCCATATTGAACTTAAGTTAACCTTAAGTCTAGGTTCAACCTAATTTGAACTTAACTTAACTCAAACTTAAATCTAACTTGAGTTCAACCCATATTGAACTTAAGTTAACCTTAAGTCTAGGTTCAACCTAATTTGAACCTAACTTAACTCAAACTTAAATCTAACTTGAGTTCAACCCATATTGAACTTAAGTAACCTTAAGTCTAACTTAACCCAAACTTAAATCTGACTTGAGTTCAACCCATATTGAACTTAAGTTAACCTTAAGTCTGGGTTCAACCTAACTTGAACCTAACTTAACTCGAACTTAAATCTAACTTGAGTCCAATCCATATTGAACTTAATTCAACCTTAAGTCTAGGTTCAACCTAACTTGAAACTAACTTAACTCAAACCCAAATCAAATCTAAACTCTAATTAAGTCTATCACTTTAGACTTAATTAAATTATTAAACCTTAACTAACTAAGGTTTAATCCAATCTAAAATCTAATTAAGTCTATCACATTAGACTTAATTAAACTATTAAACCTTAACCAACTAAGGTTTAATTCAACCTAAACCATAATTAAGTCTACCACATTAGACTTAATTAAATCATTAAACCTTAACTAACTAAGGTTTAATCCAATCTAAACTCTAATTAAGTCTATCAAATTAGATTTAATTAAACTATTAAACCTTAATCAACTAAGGTTCAAATCAACCTAAACCATAATTAAGTCTACCACATTAGACTTAATTAAACCTTAACTAATTAAAGTTTAATCCAATCTAAACTCTAATTAAGTCTATCACATTAGACTTAATTAAACTATTAAACCTAAATCAACTAAGTTTTAATTCAACCTAAACCATAATTAAGTCTACCACATTAGACTTAATTAAACCATTAAACCTTAACTAACTAAGGTTTAATCAAATCTGAACTCTAATTAAGTCTATCATATTAGACTTAATTAAATCATTAAACCTTAACTAACTAAGGTTTAATCCAATCTAAACTCTAATTAAGTCTACCACATTAGACTTAATTAAACTATTAAACCATAACTAATTAAGGTTTAATCAAACCTAAACCTTAATTAAGTCTACCACATTAGACTTAATTAAATTATTAAACCTTAATCAACTAAGGTTTAATCAATTCTAAACCAAGCCTAAACCCTAATTAAGTCTAATACACTAGACTTAACTAGCTAAGGTTTAAAATAAGCCTAACTAATTAGGCTTAATTAATGTTTAAACCTTACTCAAATAAATCCCAGTTAAATTAAAGTAGACTTAATTAAAACTTAAGCCTTACCTAAAAGGACTTGGATGGTCGATAATTCTAATTAAGTCTAGTTTAATTAGACTTAATTAACCTTTAAGTACTATTTAAACAAGGCTTAAAATTTAATTAGGTCTATTCTAATTAAACCTAACTCTTAACTTAAGTTCAAACAGACATGAACTCAAGTTAATTTAATCTACATTGAATCTAACTTAAGTTCAAACAGACATGAACTCAAGTTAATTCAATCTACATTAAATCTAACTTTAAATTCTAACTTAAGTTCAAACAGACATGAACTTAAGTTAATTCAATCCACATTGAATCCAATTTTCCAAATGAACTTGAACTCAAAATTTAAGTATTAAACTTAATTTGAATTTAAGTCAAAACTTAATTTTGATCCACATCAAACTTAACCCGACGTCAAATACAAATCAAAAATTAAACAAACATAAATTGATATAATCGACAGAAATTTGACATTTCAAACATAAATCGACATAAACGACATAAATTTGACATTTTAAACAGAAATCGACATAATCGACATAATTTTGACATTTCAAACAAAAATCGACATAATCGACATAAATTTGACATTTCAAACGAAAATCGACATAATCGTTATAAATTCGACCTTTCAAACAAAAAACAATCGACATAACCGACATAAATCCAATATTCCAAATAAAACTCAACAAAATTTGACATTAATTCGACATCCTAAATATAATTAAACATAATTCGACATTAATCAACATTTTAAACCAAATTCAACAAACACCGACATTAAATGACATTAATTGACATTTCAAACCAAACTCAATCGACATGATTTGACATAAATCAACATTCAAGACATGCTAAATCAAACTTGGACATCTTACAAATTCTGAGACAATGAACATTTCATGATATTAATTTTTATAGTGTTCCGTTTGCAGGATGAAGACAAGTTTTATTTAGATTTTCTTTGCATGTTATAGGGTTTGCTAACTCCGTTTTGCAGGAAGACATTTCGGAAATGAGACGAACAACAAAACAACGACATTAACAAAACAAAACAATGACATTAACAAAACAACAATGACAAAACCAAACCTCTTAGGTTAGCCACAAAAGCTAAACTTTCAACAAACAACAAAATGACATAAAACCGACATGACAAAATGACATTTGGGATTGATAGTGGGTAAATCTTTCCTTAAAATAAAATTTCTAGAAAATAAGTGATCAACATTAATCAAAAGTTTTCTTAGACAATTACAAATTGCCTAAGATGTAATTAACTATAGAAGCTTGTTCCTATAGGAGAAGTAAAAGAATCCCCGATAGAAATCTCTGGTTAAAACTTTGTGATCTTCCTTATATAGAAACTCTAGGATATGGCATTCTAGAATCTTCTTTTATAAGGATTATCATAAACATCCTTCTTTTTCTCTGTTTTATATTAGCCCTAAAATTTCTTAATTCCTTTATAGGATTTATAGAAATAAGATTAGGGCAATATTAAAACAGAGTGGCGACTCATTGACATTGACATGATATTGGAATTGATAGCGATGCGAATTGACCAGTAAAGAGTGAGTGAGCGGGGTGGATTTTCATCGTCATCAAGAGGCTGGCGACTCCGCTGGGGACCTTCTTTCTTCTCATTTTTTGTTATCACTTGTTTCCATTTGACATTTTGTTCTTTGACAAATAAGAACTACAAACTTCTAAAATAAATTCACAATTTATAAACAAGTCAATAATATTCGTTTTTCTTGAAATTTCAGAAAAGTTGCAATGGATTCTCCAAATTCAATCTTTTCTTATTTTTAAGACTTCGATATACCGATAGAGGAAGATCTTTCCTTTTATTAGAATGATTATGGATTGTTTAGTGAAATAGAAATTACATTAGATAATTCATATCAAACTGATATACACTCTTTTGAAGAATTTGATCTGCCACCTTATGAAGACTTTCTGAATTTTACAGAAGACCTACCTGAGTATACACCTGAAGAGTCTTATACTCTCGAAAAAATGAAAAGAAAAATTGATAACAAAGGAAAACAAATCTACGAGGAGGATGATGTTCCACCACCATCCACATATTAAATTGGATCTTTTTCCAAAAATATTCATAAAAACAAGGCTCGTCCGCTTAAAATAAAGAAAATGTGAAAGGAGAATGATAATTTTGAAACACCTGAATTTGAGCAAAGTGTTTTCGGAAACCCTTCCTTTTCAGAAGAAAATTGGTATATTCCAATTCCTGTTGAATATACTGACAATTTCTTTCAACCTAAGAGTTTTCCCTCGATTCATGTTATACATTCAGTGTTTAAAAGATTAGCACGAAAAGATAAATGTTCAATTTCCCGATTGTTGGACAAATTGGGATGTGCAGTCTCTAAAAACATGAAAAGGAGAATTCTAGCAATAGAAAACTTTGTTTATGAAGAAACAGGTTATCAATCTCCAACAGAAGATCAATGTACTCGAGTGCCAGTAAAATTCCGACTAGGGCCAAGAGTAAAAGATGTGACAATTACAAAAGACAAAGCCAAATATGACAAACTGATGTTGGAAGTGGAAGATACATCCACTAAAATGACAGATTTGGTCCATATGTTACAAAATGCAGATTATTCATATGATGATACACCGCCTAGAGGATCTCGTCCCATACTAGAAAATAATGTATGGAAACAAAGATCGTCTGAACGAAATTCGGATGATATGAACTCTCCTGCAGATAGGTCACAAGAAGAAACTCATAAAGAACATCTTGCAAAATCATTTGAAGAAAGCCTGAAGAAGTTAAAAAATGATATCAAACAATTCTCCATGCGAGGAAAGAAAGACATTTCTGATAGTTCGAATGAAAATGTTGGCAGCATTAATGTGGTAGAAACATGATCTACTTCTTTATCATAAGAGTTAAATGAAGAAGATGCAACAAACAAATTACGAGCAATCATACGACAGCGAGACGAACGAACCAGTCGTCTTAAGCAGAAAATGGAAGAGTTGGTAGCAACTTTGTAAAATCCACCAACAAATCCATCACCGGTCATTGAAATCGTTAGGCCAGAGGCTACCCACATTTTAGAAGACAAAGGAGAGCCAATAGATGTTGAAGAAAGCACTCAAAAGAAAAAGGATTCCCCTCGTAGTGGAATTCCAAAAAAAGATATCACACAACTCTTGGAACAAAAGATAAAAGAAACAATGGCTCAGGTAAAGGCTGGATCATTAATTCCAAAGGGTAGACCATATCCAGAGGAATTTGATTATGTCCAATACCCTAAAGGCTTTGTTCCTCCTGTCTTTAAAATGTTTGATGGAACTGGTAATCCCCGACAACATTTAGCACATTTCAGAGCAAGCTTTTGTAATGCGGGGGGAAGTGACGCTCTTTTATTCCGACAATTTGTTAACAGTCTCACGGGAGTTACTTTCGACTAGTATGCGGAACTTCCTAATAAGTCTGTTAAAACTTTTGTAGAGCTTGAAAGTTTCTTCATACAACGATTTGCCTAAGCTCAACATCACACTACAGTTGGTGATCTAGTAGTGGAAAAACAGAAAACAGGAGAAAGCTTAGTGGATTACATTTTACGCTGGAGAAATCTCAGCTGAAGTGTGAACCACAACTTCAAGAATAACACACTGTTGAAATCCTTCTTAAAAATATTCATTGTCCTACAGCATTTATGCTTAAAGGATTTACAGTAAAAACTTTTAAAAAATTGCTCAGTAAAGCTGCCAATCTTCAAGAAGAAGCCAAGCAGATGAGTGTAATGGAAAAGACTGAAAAGACAAAGACTGTCAAGACATTTGAAAAGATACCGGGAAATGTTGTGGAAAAGGTAAACAAGTGATGCAGGTTCAACCTGAACCAAAGAAGCAACGACAGAATAAGTCAACGTCACAGACATCGCCTCAATTACAACTTCAACAACCAATCCCAGTATCGACAGATAAAAGAACAATGGCCGAAAGAATGAATAAAGAATATTCATTTAAAACGAGAGCCGTCAACAAAATATTCTGTAGCTTGCTTAAAATTCCATAATTTAAGCTACCAAAAGCTAAAAGGGCAGCAGAAGTCGACATGAAGGACAACCCCAATTATTGTCATTATCATATAATGCTCGGACACAAGATTGAAGAATACTTTGTCTTCAAAGACTGGTTAGAACGCAACTTTAAAGAAGGAAATATAGTAATCCCGAAACAATATTTGAAAGAACCTGACAAAGGTTCAATCAATATGATTTCAGTGGAAAAACTTAATTCCAAAAGCAAGAACAAAGACACTGTTCGAGGTAAATCTTCTGAGGAGATTATTACTGAATATCAGGTTACAAAGCCTCCCAAGAAAGAAAAGAAAAAGAAAAAGAAAGAACCGAAAATGATTAGAGGTCTTCCAAATATAGGTACTGCAGCTCCTTTTGTACCCTCTCATTCTTATGTTTCCTCGTCTTCTACTAGGATAGTTATACCGGATGAAGGATGAAAAATCCTTGAACCAATGACTTTGTATGACTTCCTTTTTACTCCTACTGTGAATAATAATAATTTAAGTTTTGCTTACATTCTGTCAATTTTGGGTGATGCTTCTGAAAATGATCATTCAAATCCTAATTATGTAGATAATACTCAAATGTATATGATCTTGATCAATCTAAAGACAACCAAAATAACAAAAACATTGATAAAAATTCTGACACTAACAAAGATGAGAATGACACTGCTACTCTCCAATTACAAGGAACCCCGATTTCCATAGAATAGGAATCTTCAGACTCAAAGACGAAAGAGTTGATTAACCAATTTGAAGAGATAATTGAAATCAATTTGAGGAGTGGAAAGGTTCTACCTCCTAGAATAGCTCCACAAGAAAAGGAAAAACAAATAATCACATCAGAAAAGATCATTCCTCCAATACATCCTCAACTCCCTGAGAGAGATAAGGATGATCTTCATAACAAAGTGGACTATAATGTACTAGCTCATTTAAGGAAGTTACCAGCAAAATTAAGCATCTATGACGCTCTTATGCTTTCCAAAGAAATGAGAGAGTCATTGATAAAAGCTCTTTTAGATCCAGAAATTTGCCTAGCTCAATTTGCTAGTATTACTCAGAATGAAGTTTGTTCATTAGAAGAATCAACGAAGATTACCTTCTCTGATAATGACTTGTTTCTCGGAACAACTGAACATAATTATTTACTGTATATCACAGTAAACATAAATGACACGACACTTTCAAGGGTTCTTATTAACCCAGGTGCCTCAATTAACATTATGAATTTGAGAACTCTTGCGTATCTGGATATTGACGCATCCCAATTATCAAGAGATACGATGATGTTACGAGGATTTAATCAACAAGGAGAAAAAGCTCCAGGATCAATAACATTGCTCTTAAAGAAAGCCGACTTGACGACATCGGCAAAATTCCATATCATTGATTCAGATACCTCTTTTAATGCCTTACTTGGCAGACCATGGATTAATGAATACAAAATGGTTCCTTCTTTGTTGCATCAATGCATAAAATATCAACGAAAAGGACAATAATGTTGTATTGTAGGAGATTTGCAACCGTTTTCGATCCATGAAATCGGTATACAAGAAGATGCAGCATACTACACTCCTATAAAGAAAAAAATATTCTCTAAAGAGACAATGGTGGATTGAAAGAAAAAGACAAAGAAAAGAAAATAAACGAAAAAGTTCATTTTTCTTCAACAAAAACAAAAGGAGTTAATTCTTATCATACTCATACTCGAGGTCGAGGACGAGGGAAAGAAGATCTAATTGTTACAATGAAGAAACCATTGAAATTCAAAATTCACCTGGACTCTGAAGAAGAAAGGACATTGGTGGTTTTAAAGGAACCTCAATTCAAAATACTTCTAGAAGAAGAAGACAAAGAAAGACAATTTGAATCTATGTATGACAAAATCAATCATTATATACATTCTATGACTCTAACTCCAATCTCTACTGCTAAGATTGAGAATTTAGTAGTAAAAGAAGTATGTAGTGATGAAAAAAGCCAATTAAGTTTAGACTTGGCTCTACTTCTTCTAGTACTGAAACTGATGTAAAAATAGAAGATGAAAATCTTCCGAAATCAATGAAAATTCCTTTTGAGTTGTACTCTCCTTGGCACAAAAATTTATTCAAAAAAGTTTAATGCTCAAACAATGGTCTTTAAAACAACCACATTTTATTGAAAAAATGTGGAATAATAACAAAAGGTATCCTAATTCCAAAGAAGGTGTTGGATTTGGTACTCTGGAATCATTAGATGATACGGAATTTTGCCTGGTCGTCAATAAAGAACACAATTCTGAAATGATATCTAATCTTCCAATCGAAGATGCTCCTCCAGAATTGGAAGAAGAAATTAAATCAACAATTGATGAATTAACAGAAATAAATTTAGGAACTAATGAAAATCTGAAACCAACTTTCATTAGTTCATTCCTTAATGATGAGGAAGCAAAAGACATAATTCAATTGTTAACAGAATACAAATACTGCTTTGCTTGGACTTATGACGAGATGACTGGCTTATCTCCAGAAGTCGCAATCCATAAACTTGGGATAAATCAAATCACAATTCCTGTTAAACAAGCTCCAAGAAGGATGCGTGTTGAAATAAAACAACAAGTCATTGCAGAAGTTAAAAAAATTGATAGAAGCCGACTTCATACGAGAAGAAAATTATTCGACATGGTTAGCCAATGTGGTGCCAGTTAAAAAGAAAAATGTTCAGATAATGGTCTGCATAGACTTCAGGGACTTTGAATAAAGCATGTCCAAAAGATGAATTCCCTTTACCAATTCCTGAATTAATGGTTGATATAGCATCGAAACATGCAATATTTTCCTTTATGGATAGATCATCAGGATATAATCAAATAAAAATGTTTTCGGAGGATGAAACAAATACAGCCTTCCAGACACCCATAGGGGTATATTGCTACAAGGTTATGCCATTTGGACTAAAGAATGCTGGTGCAACCTATCAGAGAGCCATGACACGGAGCTTCGATGAATTAATATACAATCAAGTAGAATGTTATGTGGATGATTTGGTTGTCAACAGTAAACAAAAAGATGATCATATATACAATTTGAGAATTTTCTTTGAACGACTACGACAATACAATATTAAAATGTATCCCTTAAAGTGCGCTTTCGGTGTCACTTCAGGAAAATTTTCAGGATTTGTAGTTCGGCATCGTGGGATAGAAATTGATCCTCTCAAAATTGAAGCTATCCTAAATAAGCCTTCTCCTAAAAATCTAACTTAATTGAGATCATTCCAAGAAAAGTAAGCGTATATAAGACGTTTTATTTCCAATCTGTCAGGTATGTGTCAGCCTCTTACGGCCCTAACCAGAAAAGATACCAAATTTGTGTGGGATGAAAAATGCCAACACGCCTTTGAAAATATCAAACAATACCTGACAACTCCTCCTGTCTTGTCAGCTCCTGTAGTATGGAGACCTCTAAACCTTTACACCGCAGCATTGGACCATTCCCTTGGAGCATAATTGGCACAAGTAAATGACGAGGGAAAAGAAAATGTGTTATACTATTTGAGCCGTTGTCTGGTTCCGACAGAAATAAAATACCTGACATTTGAGAAACATTGCTTAGCCTTGATTTTTGTACTTCAAAAACTAAGGCACTATATGCTTTCTCATAAAGTAACTCTTATTTCAAGAGTTAACCCATTATAATATTTAATGACACAGCCGACACTTTCTGGAAGATTAGCAAGATGGGCAATGATCTTGCTCCAATTTGACATAATATTTGTACCATTACGAGCTATCAAAGGAAAAAATCTTGGCAGATTTCTTAGCAGCACACCCTATTCTAACTGGATCACCTCTCAATGATGATTTACATGATGAACAAATATGTGAAATAAAAGATTCCAATGTGCAACGATGGGAACTCTACTTTGACGGAGCATCATCTGCACGAAAAGATATAAACAAACAGACAATTGTACCAGGCAAAGCTAGAGTAGGATTGATTTTCATCACTCCAGACAAAACAAGGATGCCTTTTTCGTATCATCTCACAGAACCATGCACAAATAATGAAGCCGAGTGTGAAGCGCTCATAACAGGTCTAGAATTGACAATACTAATGGAAATTAAAAATATTGACATCTATGGAGACTCTCAATTGATTATCAATCAAATCGCTGGCAAATACAAGACTCTGAAACCTCGACTTGAACAGTATTCTCGTTACACTCTGAAGCTTCTTCAACAAATTCCTGATGTGACATTTTTCTTAATCCCGAGAAGAGATAATTCTCTAGCAGATACTTTAGCAAAACTTGCAAAAGAGGTTACATGTCCAAAAGAAGACGACATACCAATTTCTATAAAAGGACGACAAGTTCTTTCTCAAATTGAGATGGATAATCTGCATAAAATTGGTGAAAACATGACAGTGACAACAAGTCACGAAAAGGATGATTGGCGACAACCAATTATTAAATATTTGCAAACA
The DNA here is from genome assembly GCA_022702705.1 of Papilionanthe hookeriana x Papilionanthe teres. Classification (NCBI taxonomy): domain Eukaryota; kingdom Viridiplantae; phylum Streptophyta; class Magnoliopsida; order Asparagales; family Orchidaceae; genus Papilionanthe; species Papilionanthe hookeriana x Papilionanthe teres. The sequence goes on from CM040426.1 coordinate 26,753,307, forward strand.
GGAAGGTTACCTGAAAACACTTCTATTGCCACTCAAATTAAGCAAAGAGCATTATCATATGCTCTAATAAATGATATCCTTTATAAACGATCTTTTGACTAAATGTGGTTAAGATGCTTAAACCAAGTTGAAGCTCAAGAGATTGTTAAGGGGGTTAATTCAGGTTTATGTGGCGCACATCAATCTGGACCTAAGATGAAAATGAAAATAAAAAGAATGGGATATTATTGGCCGACAATGATGACTGATTGTTTTGACGCTGCAAAGAAATGTCATCAATGTCAGATACATGGGGTAGTTTTACACCAGCCTCCAAATGTTTTACACCCAACTATTGCATCTTTGTCGTTTGAATGTTGGGGCACCGACATAGTGGGCCCTATAGATCCTCCATCTTCTAAGGTTCATCGATTCATTCTAGCAGCCACGGATTATTTCTCCAAATGGGCAGTATTTAAGAAGTCAAGGTAGAACAAGTCCTTTATTTCTTTAAGACGAATATTGTTTATAGATTTGATATCCCTCGAAGGGTCATATCAGACAATGGATTGGCCTTTAAAAATGCAAAAATGAATAACTTTATCCAAAGACATGGGATAGACTGGAGGTATTTCAGAATCTATTATCCTAAAGCCAATGGTTTAGCTGAAACCTTCAATAAAACATTGGTTTAAATTTTGAAAAATACATTAGTCAACAGCCCAAGACTGTGGCATGAACGATTAATAGAAGCTTTATGGGCTTATAGAACTACATACCGAACACCAACACGGTCAACACTGTTTGCTTTGGTATATGGTTCTGAGGCTATACTACCACTCGAAATTCAAATCTCTTCTCCTTGAGTTGCGATAACAAATAAAATAATTGAAGAAGAGAATGTCAAACTATGACTTCAAGAAATCGAGAGTTTAGAAGGCAAACATCTACAAGCTCAGCAAAATCTTGAACTGTATCAAGCAAAAATAAAATGGCCCCACGACAAGCTAGTTCGCCCCAGAACCTTTCGAATCGGTGAATTAGTTTTAGTTCATCGAAGACCTATACTAGCTCATCGAAAGATAGGTGGCAAATTTGAACCAATATGGGAGGGCCTATATGTAATCGAAAAGACATATTCTGGAGGATCTTACCAACTTGTGGATTGTCAAAGAGAAAGAATCTTGCCTCCAATCAATAGCCATTTCTTAAAGAAATATTATGCGACATGAAAATTGATGACTAGTTTATAAACTGGGATAATAAAAAAAAAATTTCTCAAAATCATCTTTGTGATATGAATCTTGACTTATGTCATGAAACATCTGTTTCACTTATTAAACAAATGTTTATAAGCATCGTTCCTTAACATAAAAAATTCTAAAAAGTTACATATCCTGTTGTTTTCAGGAAAAATGTCTAACGAAAGACTTCTTTTCACATTCCGAAGTGGTGTTTTTCTATCCTTGGACCGACGATGTGTTGAAAAAGGATGTAGGATTCACTTCGATTTTGACCTCTCCCAAGTTGAATTACTCTACGACGGACCTTTACTATCCATTGTTAATCAGCAAGAAGCAAAAGGAAAACCATCCGTATTGGAGTTTAAGCTTTGTCAGCAAGCTAACGAGACAGAAAATCCTATTGACAATGGAAAACTGAAGTCAGATGGAATGGCATCCACTAGCGGAGTAAAGAAATCAGCTTCTGGAATGACAAGAGCCCAAAGGAGAAACCGCAATAAAAGGCTCAAGAAGCTGGCAGAAAAAGAAAGACAAGACACGAAACCAATGGAAGAAGATGACGAATTCAAATTTCCAGTACTTGAGAACATCTCCAAAAAGACGTATTATGTCTTAGGAGAAGAAATGATCGAAGAAGAGGAAATGATTGAAAGGACAGTATTCACTCCCGTTCTTTATGAGCCAGCATTGGATCTCTCGACGATAGAAGTAGTAAATGAAAAACGGATTGCTTCTCGTGAGGAAGTAAGACGTATCAGAGCTATCAAGAAACAAACATTTGAACAATTTCAATATATTAATGGCCAAACCATTAACATATTGGAGGGCATTCAATGGTTCACCCAAGTCTTTGACAAAGTGGAACAAGGTGCCATTGTCGAGCATGTGATGGACGCGCGTGATCAAGGACGAGCTGGACATCTAAAAAGAAGGACATATTCCGAACCAAACAGATGGATTCATGGAAAAGGTCGCATGACAATTCAATATGGATGCTGTTACAACTACGCTGTGGACAAGGACGGCAATCCCCCAGGGATACTACGACATGAGCAAGTAGATCCACTACCGACAGTCATCATTCAAATTATCAAACAGCTCATAATGTGGAATATAATGCCTGCTGATTGTATTCTAGACAGTTGCATTATGAATATATATGAGGAGGGCGACTGTATACCACCTCATATTGACAGTCAAGATTTTGAAAGACCCTTTTGCACTCTCTCCCTCATGAATAGATGTTTTATTCTATTTGGAAGAGAAATACAGATTGTAGGCCCTGGAGAATTTCGTGGATCTTATCAAATTCTTTTACCATGAGGATCAGTTTTAGTCTTGCAAGATAATGGAGCTGATGTCTCAAAACACTGTATACCGAGTGTGAGTCAAAAACGCATATCGATAACACTAAGAAGAATGCGCCCTGAGAAACGTCCTGAGGGATATCGACTGATACCAGAACTGGAAGAACTATAACCCTTAAAGTTGCCATGACCGCATGAAGGTTTAAACACCTATGACACATTCTATGAACAATGTCTCGAAGTGTTAGACATTTTGTGGTAGGTCTAACAGTATCTGAGAACTTTTGACATAGTAGTTTGCAGTTTGTATGCATGTATTGTGTAATACATAACGTACTGTGAACTTTTGATATCTATGTACATTATTGGAAGTGGAATGAAATCTTGTGAGATAATTCCTATCTGACTATAATACATCGTCAGGTCCAAGAATGCCAAAATGAACTAAAATGACATGATGAACAACTTGCGATAACTAATATGAGAATTATCATTCGGCCTATATAGGTCAAATCCCCAGTAGATATCCCCAGCAAATATCTTAGTGAGTTCGCCACTCTCTCCAGTTATTGGATGTAAGTCCTTTCCTGACACGGAAATCATGGCTTTCTTTTAACTAAATATCGACATTTTGAGAAATGGAATATTACATCCATTTTCTATTTCCAGTTATTGGATGTAAGTCCTTTCCTGACAACTAAATCATAGCTTTCCTTTAACTAAATATCGACATCGACATTTTGAGAAATGGAATATGACATCCATTTTCTCTTTCTAGTTATTGGATATGTCCTTTCCTGACACGAAAATCATGGCTTTCCTATAACTAATATCGATATTTTGAGAAATGGAATATGACATCCATTTTCTCTCTCCAGTTATTGGATATAAGTCCTTTCCTGACACGGAAATCATGGCTTTCCTCTAACTAATATTGATATTTCGAGAAATGGAATATGACATCCATTTTCTCTCTCTTCAGTTATTCGATGTAAGTCATTTCCTGACACGAAAATCATGGCTTTTCCTTTAACTAAATATCAACATCGACATTTCAAGAAATGGAATATAACATCCATTTTTTCTTTCTAGTTATTGGATGTAAGTTCTTTTCTGACATGGAAATCATGGCTTTCCTCTAACTAATATCAACATTTTGAGAAATGGAATATGACATCCATTTTCTCTTTCTAGTTATTGGATGTAAGTCCTTTCCTGAAACGGAAATCATGGCTTTCCTCTAACTAATATCGACATTTCGAGAAATGGAATATGACATCCATTTTCTCTTTCCAGTTATTGGATGTAAGTCCTTTCCTGACACAGAAATCATGGCTTTCCTTTAACTAAATATAGACATCGACATTTTGAGAGAAGGAATATGACATCCATTTTCTTTTTCTAGTTATTGGATGTAAGTCCTTTCCTGACACAGAAATCATGGCTTTCCTCTAACTAATATTGACATTTTGAGAAATGGAATATGACATCCATTTTCTCTCTCCGGTTATTGGATGTAAGTCCTTTCCTGACACGGAAATCATGACTTTCCTCTAACTAATATCGACATTTCGAGAAATGGAATATTACATCCATTTTCTCTCTCTCCAGTTATTGGATGTAAGTCCTTTCTTAACATGGAAATCATGGCTTTCCTTTAACTAAATATCGACATCGACATTTCGAGAAATGGAATATGACATCCATTTTCTCTTTCTAGTTATTGGATGTAAGTTCTTTCCTAACACGGAAATCATGGCTTTTCTCTAACTAATATCGACATTTTGAGAAATGGAATATGACATCCATTTTCTCTCCCCAGTTATTGGATGTAAGTTCTTTCCTAACACGAAAATCATGGCTTTCCTTTATGATAAGTAAACCTTTTGACTTAAAAAGTCAACATTGGCCAAAATGGTCAATCCTGACCCAATGACCAACCCTGTTGACCCAATAGATCAACCTTTTGACCTAAAAAGTTAACTTTGGCCAAAATGGTCAATCATATCCCAATAGGTCAGCCTTTTGACCTAAAAAATCAACTTTGGTCAAAATGGTCAATCCCGACCCAATGACCAACCCTGTTGACCCAATAGGTCAACCTTTTGACCTAAAAATTCAACTTTAGTCAAAATGGTCAATCTTGACCTGAAGACCAACCTTGTTGACCCAAAAAGTGAACCATTTGACCTAAAAAGTCAACTTTGGTGAAAATGGTCAATCCTGGCCCAATGACCAACCCTGTTGACCCAATAGGTCAACCTTTTGACCTAAAAAATTAACTTTGGTCAAAATGGTCAATCCCGAAATGACCAACCCATTTGACCCAATAGGTCAATATTTTGACCTAAAAAGTCAGCTTTGGCCAAAATGGTCAATCCTGACCCAATGACCAACCCTGTTGACCCAATAGGTCAACCTTTTGACCTAAAAAGTTAACTTTGGTCAAAATGGTCAATCCTGACCTAATGACCAACCCTGTTGATCCAATCGGTCAACCTTTTGACCTAAAAAGTCAACTTTGGCTAAAATGGTCAATCATGACCTATTGACCAACCATGTTGACCCAATAGGTCAATCTTTTGACATAAAAAGTTAACTTTGGCCAAAATGGTCAATCCTGACCCAATGACCAACTCTGTTCATCCAATAGGTCAATCTTTTGACCTAAAAAGTCAACTTTGGTCAAAATGGTCAATCTTTAACCAAATGACCAATTATTGACCCAATGACTTGTTTAAACCCCCAAAATGACAAACTTAATCAAATAATTAATTTCAAAATTATTTTGATTAATTAAATGAAATTGACTAATAATTTAATTTTTAATATTTTAATTAATTAAATGACATAATTAATTAAAATGAAAATTAAATTAAAAGTCATAAAGTGACAAAATGCACCAAAATGAAATGAAAATGACAAAATTAATCAAATAATTAACCTCAAAATTATTTTGATTAATTAATTGGCTAATGATTTAATTTTTAAACTTTAATTAATGACATAATTAATTAAAATGAAAAATTAAATTCAAAAGCCATAAAATGCATAAATTAATTAAAAATGATGGAATTAACTATATAATTAATTCCAAAATTATTTTTAATTAATTTATTGACCAATAAATTAATGACATAATAAATTGAAATGAGAATTAATTTGAAAAGTCATGAAAAGAGGCAAAATTCAAATTTAATGACATGAATATTAATCAAATAATTAATTTGGATATATTTCCAATTAATAATTGATTAATAAAATAATTTCCAATATTTAATTAATAACATAATTAATTAAAAATAGAAATTAAATCAAGAGGGGTATTAATTGGAATTTTTAAACCCATGACATTTTGGTTTTCTAAAAATTCCAAAACTCATTTATGACATCACACATGACCTCACATGGGTTAGACACAACCCATATGACTTATTAAAGAGAAAACAACCCATAGATGACTCATATTTAACCATGGTAAATGGGCATAATGACATGAAAGTGAGGTGGCAAAACCATGGTGATTTGAAGTGTGACTCGCCCCCTTTGCAAAGTGAGGTGTCTTGCCATGGTGAGATGAGTTTAGCCACCTCCCTAGCCACCCAATGATGAGAAGACAAGGCTTTAACCATTCTCCACACCATGGTTAAGCTCATCATAACATTTTATAAAAAATGTTAAGGGGGGGAGCTAATGTGTCACCACCCCATGAAATGATAAATGAGGCGTTGCAAGGAGAAGGTCTTAACCATTTGAGTCACCATTAACCTCTCCTTTAGCCAATGGAATGGAAACAAAGAGATCAAGAGCTTATCTTGACAATTTGGATCCATGATTGCCAAGAAATGTGCACTTGCTTAAGTGGCAAAATTCTCATGGGAAATAAGGAAGTGATGGTTGGATTACATGGGGGAGGTTGTACTCCACAGCTATAACCATACCATGATAAAATCCTAAGCTAACCAAAGTTGAAACATAGCCATTCATGGCTATAAAAGGATCCCTTGGCAGAAATTTTGAAGAAGCGAGAAAAAATCCATAGAAACATATAGGATGCCCAAATCCCTTAGCTCTCAACACAAAAAGTCTTGCTAAGGACCTCAGCAACCTATTCCAACCAAGATCAAGCCATAGGATCAGCCCCAATCAAGCCAATTTGGCCAAAACCCAAGTTCAGCCCAAACTAGCCATTTTGCCAAAATTGCTCACCAATACTAGCTACAAAATCAAATTGAAGTGACAAAGATCTTCTTTGGGAGTCCTAGAAGCTGACCATCAAGGCTGATCAAGCTCAAGATTGTTGTGGCCAAAGTATTGATTTATTTTGTCCAAAATAATGCATATAATCGAAAAATCATGAGTTAAACTAGCCCAGAAATGTAAGATCACCATATAGATATAATCTCTACGTCCAAATGATTCCATAGGTTCAAAAATCACTCAATTTCATTGAGAAATGAGTGAGATATTGAGCTTTGAAGCCGGACGGTTCGAATATTTTTCGAATTTTTTGGGATTTATCTCTGCCGTCCGTTCCAGTGTTTTGGAACGGACGACGCTGATCATGTTTCTCCATCTCCGCTGTTTGGATCCGCATACCGGATCCTCCCGCGCCTTCGACGAATCCGATGATATGCGGCAGCTCCACAAAATTCTGGGCAAGGTTAATACATATCAACCTTAAAAACTTCAAAAAATCATAGATTTTTATCCAGAGCTCCTAAAAATAAAATAAAAATACCTCTGGAAAGCTCTTGAAGAGAAGAAAATTATGAGACCAAAATCATAATTTTATTCTCAGTATTTAATTTTTAAATAATTAAATACTCTCTGGAGTATTTTAATTATTAAAAATTATTTACAAATCAGAAAAATGTGAAATTTTTAGGGAAGAACCTTTAAGTCCTTAGACACATCTCTTGATTTTTCTAACGCTAGGATAACTCTCTAGGATGTGATTTTCTAATTTCCATGATATTTTGCAAATATTTCCAAAAAATAATTATAAAATTTGGAAAATTGGAAAATTAAAATTCAAAATGATTGAGATTCTTAGGGTGAGAGATAACAATCTTAAAATAACAATTCTCAAGTTATCAAATCGATCTAAAAGACATTTTAAAACAATGTTAAGATTTATTAATTATAAAATTAATATTTCAAAACCTTTTCTTAATCCATTTCATAATGGACTAAGCCAATGATGAATCCAAACTCGGACGAACTCAAAACAAACATTAATTAGATTTAAAGATAACTTAAGCCTAATCAAAATCATTAAACTCTGGGGTTTAATACAAAATCAAAGATTTTAATTAAGTTTAAGGACATTAAACTTAATTAATCCATTAAACCTTAACTAAATTAGGTTTAATACAAAAATCAATACTTTAATTAAATTTAAAGACATATTAAACTTAATTAATTCATTAAACCTTACGTAAATTAGGTTTAATACAAAATCAAGATTTTAATTAAGTTCAAGGACATATTAAACTTAATTAACCCATTAAACCTTAACTAAATTAGGTTTAATCCAAAAATCAAAACTTTAATTAAGTTTAAAGACATTAAACTTAATTAATCCAATAAACCTTAACAAAATTAGGTTTAATACAAAATCAAGATTTTAATTAAGTTTAAGGACATATTAAACTTAATTAACTCATTAAACCATAACTAAAATAGGTTAAATAAAAAAATCAAGATTTTAATAAAGTTTAAGGACATGTTAAACTTAATTAACCCATTAAACCTTAATTAAATTAGGTTTAATACAAAAACAAAGATATTAATTAAGTTTAAAGACATATTAAACTTTATTAATCCATTAAACCTTAACTAAATTAGGTTTAATGCAAAAATCAAAACTTTAATTAAGTTTAAAGACATATTAAACTTAATTAATCATTAAACCTTAACTAAATTAGGTTTAATACAAAAATCAAAACTTTAATTAAGTTTAAAGACATATTAAACTTAATTAATCCTTTATTCCTTAACTAAATTAGGTTTAATACAAAAATCAAAACTTTAATTAAGTTTAAAGACCTATTAAACTTAATTAAACCATTAAACCTTAACTAAATTAGGTTTAACACAAAACCAAACTTTAATTAAGTTTAAGGACATGTTAAACTTAATTAACATTCTTAAACATTAGGTTTAAGGAAATCCTAAACCTAATTTGGTCTAACCCATTAGACCTAAATAAAACATTAAGTTTTAACTAAATTAGACTTAATCAAACCTAAACCCTAATTAGATCTAACCTATTTGACCTAATTAAACCATTATGTCTTAACTAAATTAGACTTAGTCAAACCTAAACTTAATTAGGTCTAACTCAGTAGACCTAATTAAACCATTAAGTTTTAACTAAATAAGACTTAATCAAACCTAAACCCTAATTAAGTCTAACCCATTAGACCTAATTAAACAATTAAGTTTTAACTAAATTAGACTTAATCAAACCTGAACCTAATTAGGTCTTGTTGACCTCATTTTTGATGAGGTCTTCTCTTCTTCTCTTTAGTACTTAGGATCTAGCCTTAGGCTTTTCCTTTGACTATCTTAGAGGACTAGAATTGGGATCCACCATCTAGAATTTCAAACCACTTCTTAACTCCCTACCAACTCTACGAACTTGACTGTAGACCCCTAATCACCTAGAGGGTTGAAATCAAGTGTGGAAGTTTAAAGGATGAGTTCCTATAGGACTCTTTGGCCTTAGGACTGCCCTGGGTGGCCTGGTCTAGTGAAGGGGCTGACTTACACACACACTACACTCATACACTACACTTCCATACACCTCCTAAAACCACACCTATACCTAACTTGACCTCCTGACTCATGTAAGTGATTCACATGGATGGTCCTTAACCCCTAAGCCCTTGGCTAAGAGGGTTAGGAACAACATAATGAATGCCTCAAATGAGTCCCTTCATGGCTCATATGGGCTTGATGTGGCTTCATGGCTCAACCAAAATGATTTTATTCCACTTATATTCACCCAATCTTCAATTTTCCAAATTTTCAATTTTTGACCCCCGGGACCCTACACCCGCCTAACCTACCAAATGCCCTTGAAACTACCCAAAATTTCCAAAATCACCTAAATTACCCAAAATTCCTCAAGACCAATCCTAAACATTTCCTCCCCACTCAAATTGATCATCCATAACCAAAATACCAAAAATTCCAAAAATACCCCCCAATACCCTCCAAATACCCAAAATACCCCTCTTAGCCAAAAAATCCAAAAATTCAGAAAATTCCCAGAAAATTCCAAAAAATCCCAAATATTCCCAATTTCATTTTGTTTAACTACACCATGGGCCAATTTTGCCAATTTACCCCACTTTTATCAAAACCCCCAATTTGACCCATTTTAACCCAAAGTGAACCCAATGTCAAACCTAACCCACCCAATTGACCCAAATTCTGGTCCAATTCAATTCTAAACTTCAATTTAACATCCCCAACACCAATCTAGACCCAATCCAAGCCCAAGTTGATTGTCATTGGGATCCAATTTCACTTTTGGCCTTAAAGCCCAATTTGGACCCATGACCCAAACTTAGCCCAAACTCACCCAATTCAACTCCCATTAACCCCAAATCTTTTCTAAACCTTCCTTAACATCCCCATAAACAAAACACTAACATGATTTGCCCAAAATTTAGACCCAAACCCCACTCAAATTCAACCCAAAATCAAAAAGCCCAATTTCGACCTAAACCTAAACCTAGCCCAAATAGACCCAAACCTCAAAATCAAAACCCAACCAAAGCCAAAACCTCTTTGAAACACTCCCATAAACATTTCTCAACATTTATTTTACATCAATTTCAACCCTAGCCCAACATTGGCCCAAGTTAGCCCAATTTGACCTACATTGGCCCATTTACCAAATAAGCCCAAATTCAACCCAATTCAAACCCAAACCACCTTAAATCTATTTCAAATTACTCATGAAACATCCCTAAACCAAAACCAACAACTATTTGGCCCAACCTTTTACAAAAATTCCCATCCATGAACACATCCTTAAACTTAAAAGCCCACTTCCCTTAAACCTTCTTAAAAGCCCATTTCCTTCAAAATTCAAAAGCCCAAATCATCCTAAAGCCCACATGACACTTCCCCTCATCATCCATTCGATCAAAATCACCCCTAAGTTTCAAAATCATCAATTAAACCATTCCAAATCAAGCCACATGTCAAATTACCCCCTAAATGTCAAATATTTCTAAAACCCTTTTTCATGAAACAAGTCAACCTTTTTTCAAGCCAAATGCAAGCCACATGCAAGCCATGGACAAGCCACATGAAGCCATGGGGGTTTGACTTGTCACTAAGCCATTAATGGCAAGTGGAGGGAGTCCTTTCCTAAGCCTTCCTTAAGCCATTTTAACCTCTTTAATGCAACACTATAACCCAAAATTAACTTAAACTATTTGGATAGAGACCACACCATCCTCTCTTGGTCGACCCAACCGATCCTCTCAGCCCAAAATCGGACCATGGGGAGGTGCACCCAACCCAAACCAATGGGTCGACCAAATTGAAGCCAAAATGGCCTCTTCCCCATTCCATTCCAAGCCACCCCTTTACACATGGCAAGGCCCAATCGATCGCACAAGCCTCCAGCCCCGACCCACCCGAGCTTCGAGGGTGACCCGACCCCGGCCGGCCAGCCACCACAGCCGCCGGAAACCACTGAGCCGAGAGCTCACATGTGAGCCCAAACTTGGAATTATCACCCGCCGAGCCGCCTCATGCCCAATGGCCACCATGGCCGTTCTTCACATGCCAAGAGCAGCTGATCCCACCCTCAACTCCCCCGGGAGAGCCTCCACCATGCCTATTTAAACCCCTCACCTTCTCGGCCAAAGGAGGTGCCGAACCTAACCTTAAGGAAACTCGCCAAAATCACTCCGCATCACTCTCCACACATGAGCACTTGATCCCCACCGAATTCCAGCCTCAATTCTCTCCAACTGAGCTCAATTTCGAGCTCAAACTTTAGCCCAAAAACCAGGACACTTCTTCACAAGTGAGCCAATTCCCAAATTGATTGGTCCTACACCTTCACCGGACCAAGAGGAGAAGTTTCCCATTGAAAGCCCCATCTCCAAAGCCACCCGGTTGCTCCAGCCTCCAAGCTTTGTGATCGGCTGTGATCACTTTCATAGCTAGACAATTCACCAGGCCAAGAGACTTCATCTAGAGCTTACTTGGACCCAATCGAAGGTGACACAACTCTCAGATCGAAGCTTCACTTCTCTGAGCAAAGGTATGGACTCCCTCTTCTTCCCGAGCTTCCAGAGATTCTCATTTTAATTTGAGTCAATTTAAATGCATGTTTACCGTATGGATGTGTTCGTCTCTTCAAGACGAATCCATAGAGCATAAGAACACAAAAATCCGTCGAGAATCGAGTGAAAAATTAGGGTTAGAAGGTTGACGGTCACGGTGCACACCGGCCGTAGACGATGACCAGGAGCCGTTGGATCGCGCGTGTATCGAGCTGGACGGCTCGGATTGCGCCGACCGTGGAATGATACGCGAACCGCGGGTCCCGGGACGGATGACTCGGATGGCGGCGCCCAATCACGCCGCGACACGTACCCCTTCGGAGCCGCCGAGGTCGACGCGGTGCCGCGTGGATAAGTAGGAAATTAGGGATTTTTTTGATTTATTTAAATACCGTAACTTTAAAAATCCATATCTTTGTGTAGAAAAATCACAAAAATAAAATAAAAATACCCTCTCGCTCGAGTGAACGGAGGAGAATAATGTGGAAAAGAAATTAATTAATTTTGTCCAAGTATTTTATTTTTAATTAATTATTTACTCCCCGCATTGTTTTAATTCTCCATGCATTCATACAATTCACCATGGCATGAGACCATAGGGCTGTTAAGCCTCCGAACTCGGGAACATTCCCCGAATTTTCCAAGGTCGAGGCCACCCCCGTGAAAAGTTATTGATTTTTCAAATGCATGTTGCTGTTTTGAGTATTTTAATTCCAAAAATTAGTATGTTGTGAAATAAATTCTAGGAAAATTTGGTGATGTTTCTTATGACAAGAGAACCTAGGAAAAATAGGACATGAGTTAATTCACTTAAGATAACCCTAATTGGCTTAAACATCCAAAATAGACCCCTAATTAATTAGAGCTAACCATACATCAAATTGACTTGAAATCAATTCTCCACTGACCTTTAGGATCGGAGGAACCCACCATAAAAATTTCAAGTCAATCGGACTTGGTTAGCCCTACTAAATGGGTTGATTAAGCCATTTAGTCATTTTAAACTTTAAAAATTCATAACTTTCAAAATACCTTTCAAAAATTCACCAAATCGGTTTTGGAGCCTCTCCGATATTAGGGGAATTTAAGAAAATTAAAATTTCAATTATCTAAAAAAGTCGATTTTTCATCATTATTTTAATATTTTATAATTAAAAATAATAAAAATCACAAAAATAATAAAATTCACCAAAATGTCATATTTTGAAATATAATCACTTAGGAACAAACCCCATATTTTTCTTAGGTCTATTTAATGAGATATTAAATTTTAAAGCCCTAGGGTAATTTTAAAATTAAAAAAATGTATTTTCTAGCATTTTCACTAAAATAATTATAATAAATCAAAAAAAATCAGAAAATTGTAAAATTTGGTTCTCTGGAATCCTTGATATCAGAGAGAATTTTAAAAATTATGAAATTCATTTTTCAACTTATATTCTATTTTTAAATTAATTAATACTCCATAGCTTAAAATAATTCTAATAAATAAAATATAATTCAAAAAATTACAAAAATTGGTCCAAGTGGTCCTCTCGGTCATTAGGAATGCCCCATAATTTTCTTAAGGACTGAAACTTTCCCTTGGTCATATTATTAAATTTTCCTTGGAAATCCTTATTTTCCACCAAAAATAATTATATAAATAAATTAAATACAGAAAAATCACATTTTCTCCTCTAATGTCTTTATTGACATATGAGTGAAGTAACATAAAAATTTCAAGTTCATTTGAGCTCAATTTAGTGAGTTATGAAATTATTAGGCTTGAAGGGCAAAATGGTAATTAAAATCTTAACCCTTTAATTAAGACTTTAGGCTTAATGAAATTAATAGGCAAAATATTTGATTTTAACTTGATTTGGATGATTGAAATTTAGATAATTAAAGGGTAGAAACCTACTAAACAATTTAAAATAATTGAAATAAACCTTAATTAAATAATTAGTTAAATTTGGAAGAATAATAAAATTGGAATTATTAAAATAGGGATATTATTAGGAGGAGATTTATTCTTTAATTTAAAAATCCCTAAACTAATCATCCCAATAATATTTAATTCCTAATTAAAATGATAATCCAAGTTTAAGATTTAAAATGCTAAAAGACTTAATCATTAAATTAAATTAAAGTTAAATTATTTAAAACAAATTCCTTTAAAATTAAAAATTAAATTAAAAATTAAGAATTAAATTAAACTAAATTAAACTAAATTAAATTAAATTAAATTATATTATATTATATTATATTATATTATATTATATTATATTAAATTAAATTAAATTAAATTAAATTAAATTAAATTAAATTAAATTATATTATATTATATTATATTATATTATATTATATTATATTAAATTAAATTAAATTAAATTAAATTAAATCAAAACTAAATTAAATTAAATTAAATTAAATTAAATTAAATTAAACTAAATCATATTACATTAAATTAACTTAAGTTAAATTAATTTAAATTAAACCACATTAAATTAAATTAAGTTAAATTAAATTAAATTAAATTAAATATAAAGACATGAAGAATTCAAAAATAAATCTAAAATAACTTCAACACTATTCCAAACTTAAATCATTAATTTGAACTTAAATTTGAATCACAAATCATTAAATATCATTTCGCCTTTAGAGCTTTTACTATTATAACTCCTAAATGAGTATCAAGTGAAATGACACTTCACTCATAAGGATATTCAAACATCCTAATTCACCGAGCAAGAAATAAAACTTAACTCAAACACCCTGGATGATTAATTCACTAACAATAGTAATTCATTTGGACTTCAGGACAACTCCCGAAATATCGAAAAGATGTTTAAGATTCGTCTTAAACACTTCCTCAATATGATGGAATGTCCTTAAGAACAAATTAAGCTTAGTTGTTCTTTGGTGAAGAAAATCATCCTTAAAACCAAAATCAAGACCTAGACGTCATAGGAGATGACTAGCTATAGGATTAGGAACTTGGTAGAAAACCATAACCTTTCCCTTAGCTTTACCTAGGAATTTACTTTAAATGCTTAAATATTCTAACCGTGTTTTAAGTGCAACTTGGGATGACGGGAAGACCCTCCGTGTACGCTTTTATTTTATTGCGATTTACTCTATTGCAACTTATTTAATCGCATCGCACTTACTTTTCTTGCATGATAAACAACGAGTTGCATGAAAACCTACACCTTTAGGACGTAAACCAAAACCGAAACCCATAACTAAATTAAAAGACACTACAAGATAAAATTCACCGCCACAACATTCAAAATATAAAACAACTCAAAATTTAATCACAAACGAACAACAAAACTACAAATACAACTAAATTAAAACGTCTCATCGAATGATCGGGAATACCTCGGATGATGTAACCCACGTGTTGCTAACGGGATTTCCCACGTGTCTAAATGAAAGTGCGGAACTCATTTAGTCGAGTTTAGCAAATTCATCCGGACTAAGTGAATTCGATGAAAATAATGGTGTCTGGATGACTGAACCGCGGGATCTTAATCGCTCCGTTTAATCAACTTTAAAACCTCGTTTTAATTAAAATATTAAAGACACATGGAAATGAAGACTTTCTCTAAAACCAAACACTTCTCTCATCTCCCGATTTATGACTTCTAAAACTAAATCTCTCGCAACAACAAGGAGCTCGAAGCATGGTGGGCAAAGACGACCATCGTCGTCAGCAAAACCGAAATCTACACCAACAGAAACCATTCTTAGAATTAAATAACCAATCCATAGGATTTCGAGGTAGTTTTCCTAGTGCAACATAAATCCTCAACTTTTCGTTAGGCATTTGCATAATCATGTTATGAAAATTAAGCCCTAACTGGTTTTAAGATTCCGAGGTAGTTGTTTGGTATGACATAAACCCTCACATCTTCGAGGCCATTTGTATGATTATGTCATACAAATATAAGTCCTAATTAATTAAAATCGCAGTATTACAACATTAAATAAACTCTCAAATCAAGCCAAACAATAGGATAGTTCGGGAAGTTGTCAAGATTCTTCTTGGATCCTCGACCTTCTCCTACTTTTCTTCCATCGGACTCTCGAAAATAACCGTTCCAAATTTGATCCATTCCCTATTGAAATTTCCAAAATTCAATCCTTTCGAAAACCTTAAACTTTGAAATTCTCGAGAGCAAAACCACCGATCATTATCGAGAGTTTTCTTAAATGATTCACTTCATTTAAGATGTAATTAACTATAGTGGGCTTGCCCTTATAGGGAACTTTAAGAACCTGGAGAATATAAACCCCGCTTAATTCATTTATATTAAGCAGGGAACTTGTCGGCTTATAAAATTGGTTCGCGTACCAAACGGACGTCACAAATCTTCTAGTTTATTTAATCGAGCCCCATCATCAAGCAAGGTGTCTATTCTCCGGATAGATATACAGCTTGTGGTGCGGTGCTCGTTTATATAAACTTTTCTGGATGTGAGATCAGCTTGATTTCATATCTTAAAATTTTCAAATTTAAAATTATTTTCAAAATAAAATACTACTTTTCAAATTATTTATTTAAATTAAATTAAAAATTCGCCGACAATTTCGTAGGCGACCTCTTTTCAAAAATACGACACTCAACCTAAAAATATGCCGACAGGTCTAACCAAGTAGACCTAATTAAACCATTAAGTCTTAACTAAATTATACTTAATCAAACCTGAACCCTAATTGGGTCTAACTCATTAGACCTAATTAAATCATTAAGTCTTAACTAAATTAGACTTAATCAAACCTAAATCTAAATAGGTCTAACCCATTTGACCTAATTAAACCAATAAGTCTTAACTAAATTAGACTTAATCAAACCTAAACCCTAATTAGGTCTAACTCATTAGACATAATTAAACCATTAAGTCTTAACTAAATTAGACTTAACCAAACTTAAATCCTAATTAGGTCTAATCCATTCGACCTGATTAAACCATTAAGTCTTAACTAAATTAGACTTAATTAAACCTAAACCCTGATTAGGTTTAATCCATCCTATATCTTAATCAAATAAAACTTAATCCAACTTAAACTCTAATTAAGTCTATCACATTAGACTTAATTAAACTATTAAAACTTAACCAACTAAGGTTTAAACAAATTTAAATTATAATTAAGTCTACCGCACTAGACTTAATTAATATATTAAACTTTAACCAATTAAGGTTTAATCAAACTCAAAGCTAAAACAATCCTTAA
Organism: Papilionanthe hookeriana x Papilionanthe teres; assembly: GCA_022702705.1. NCBI lineage: Eukaryota > Viridiplantae > Streptophyta > Magnoliopsida > Asparagales > Orchidaceae > Papilionanthe > Papilionanthe hookeriana x Papilionanthe teres. The sequence continues at coordinate 26,770,380 of CM040426.1, forward strand.
CTTAGGTTCAACCCAACTTGAACCCAAGTTCAATCTTTAACTTAGGTTCAACCAAACTTGAACCCAAGTTCAACCTTTAACTTAGGTTCAACCTAACATGAACCTAACTTAATTCAAACTTAAATCTAACTTGGCTTCAACCCATATTGAACTTAAATTAACCTTAAGTCTAGGTTCAACCTAATTTGAACCTATATTAACTCAAACTTAAATCTAACTTGAGTTCAACCCATATTTAACTTAAGTTAACCTTAAGTCTAGGTTCAACCTAACTTGAACCTAACTTAACTCAAACTTAAATCTAACTTGAGTTTAACCCATATAGAACTTAAGTCAACCTTAAGTCTAGGTTCAACCTAATTTGAACCTAACTTAACTCAAACTTAAATCTAACATGAGTTCAACCCATATTGAACTTAAGTTAACCTTAAGTCTAGGTTCAACCTAACTTGAACCTAACTTAATTCAAACTTAAATCTAACTTGAGTTCAACCCATATTGAACTCAAGTTAACCTTAAGTCTAGGTTCAACCTAATTTGAACCTCATTTAATTCAAACTTAAATCTAACTTGAGTTCAACCCATATTGAACTTAAATTAACCTTAAGTCCAGGTTCAACCTAATTTGAACCTAACTTAACTCAAACTTAAATCTAACTTGAGTTCAACCCATATTGAACTTAAATTAACCTTAAGTCTAGGTTCAACCTAATTTGAACCTAACTTAACTCAAACTTAAATCTAACTTGAGTTCAACCCATATTGAACTTAAGTTAACCTTAAGTCTAGGTTCAACCTAACTTGAGCCTAACTTAACTCAAACTTAAATCTAACTTGAGTTCAACCCATATTGAACTTAAGTTAACCTTTAGTCTAGGTTCAACCTAACTTGAACCTAACTTGACTCAAACTTAAATCTAACTTGAGTTCAACCTATATTGAACTTAAGTCAACCTTAGGTCTAGGTTCAACCTAACTTGAACCTAACTTAACTCAAACTTAAATCCATCTTGAGTCCAATCCATATTGAACTTAATTCAACCTTGAGTCTAAGTTTAACCTAACTTTAACCTAACTTAACTCAAACCCAAATCAAATCTAAACTCTAATTAATTCTATCACATTAGACTTAATTAAATCATTAATCCTTAACTAACTAAGGTTTAATCCAATATAAACTTTAATAAAGTCTATCACATTAGACTTAATTAAACTATTAAACCTTAACCAACTAAGGTTTAATTCAACCTAAACTATAATTATGTCCACCATATTAGACTTAATTAAATCATTTAACATTAACTAACTAAGGTTTAATCCAATCTAAACTCTAAATAAGTCTATCACATTAGACTTAATTAAACTATTAAACCTTAATAAACTAAGGTTTAATTCAACCTAAATCATAATTAAGTCTACCACATTAGACTTAATTAAACCTTAACTAATTAAGTTTTAATCCAATCTAATCTCTAATTAAGTATATTGATCCATGAAAAAATTACCTATTTTTATGCCTTGATTTTTATCAAATTTTTAAGGATATTATGCTTTAATAAATGGTATTTTTGTGTTTTGGATGTAGGTGATGCAAAATGTCCAAGAAGGAAAAAAAGATGAAAAAGGAGCAAAAAGAAGCAAAAATGGAGCCAAAATGCAAAATTGTCAAAATAATTGGCCTGGCGCCTAGGCGCCAGAATCCGGCGCCTAAGCGCCAGTTCGATACGGAATTCTATAAGATTTTTTATGACTTTTGGACGGTTATTTTGACGTTGTTAGTGGTTATTGCACCATCTAGAAGATTGGCAGTTATTCCTGGATTATAGGACATGTGATACATTATATTTGGACGCTTGAAAACGGTTAGGATCTCGAAGAGGTGCGACCCACAGTGAAGAGGTGCTAAGAACTGGACGCAGACTCCGGCGCCTAGGCGCCAAACACACCTTCTAGAAGATTCATTGAACATGGACACATTTTGAAGAGGTACCTCAAGGCAACTCTTGAAGCCTATAAATAGGAGGCTACTCCTTCAGAGAAAAATGCCCAAAAACCCACAACCCAACCAAAAACCACCTAGCCCATAGTTCCATTTAGAGAGAGAAATTAGAGAAATATTTTAAGGGCCATATTTATAGTTTCTTTTATTATTTAGTGAGTTTATTTTATTGTTTGTATTAAGAGTATTTGAAGAGTCGGTGCTTTTGAAGTCTATTTACTTTGGTGTCAGAAGGATTCAGAGGTTCAGTTGGAGAAACACTTAAGATAAGTATTTGTATTTCGATTCAAAGTTTTATTTATATGTTTTGTTGTTTAGATTCAATGTGTTCTGAGAAGTTACTTTACTTTCTCCTTTCAATTATGAAAAGATAAAGGAGATAATATAAAATTCATTGGAGAATTAAAAACTATATATATTTTTTAAACATTGTGAAGTTATTAATACCGGATCTTAATTTACTATTTAAATTGGCCTTTAAATTGTTAAAATCTGTTGAAGAGTTTTGAGACCTAGAAGGAGATGAACTCTTAACTAGTAGATATCACATGAATCCTTGGGTAGTCGAATGCCTTGCGCAGGTTATTCAAGGTGAAGTGCAAATAAATAGGAAGATATTATTTAATAAGCGTAGAATTGATAAGTTTTTAGAGTGACATGCTAAATTCTTGTAATTTGGTTTATAGAGAAGGAAAGGGTCACTAGTAGGGCCAACCATAGCCACCCTTGGACATCTAGTAGTGTGAGCTCAGATTAACCCATTCTACTAACAATACATCCAGACCTGATCTATAGATTAGCCAATGTTCTTTATACTATCGAGAGAAGGTAAAGAATAGGAATGCTTCTATTTGGCACAATACCATAAATTTATATTCTCCACGAATATTACATTATATAAAAAGTCTTGGATTAATTGAAAGGAAGAAAGTTGTTTGCTTATTTTTATTTACATCAATCATTACTTTATTACTGCTTTATTTCTGCATCTAGTAAATTAAATATCAACTTTTTAACTTTAAAAGAAATACATAAAAATAAAATAAAAATATTTAAAAAATCTATAAGCCTCCTCGTGGGATCGATACTAGAGTCTTTATTTAAAACTCTATATTACATGAAGCGATACGTATACTTGCGTAGTACCCCTAGTGTGTAAAATATTTTCCATAAAATTATATTTATATACACTAGCCGCTATTATTATTTGAGTCATGTTGACCTCATTTTTGATGAGGTCTCTTCTTTTCTCACTCCTTAGTACTTAGGATATAGCCATAGGCTTTTCCTTTGACTAATCTTAGAGGACTAGAAATGGAACCCACCACTTAGAAATTCAAACACTTCTTAACTCCCTGCAAACCCCACAAGTTTGATTGTAGAACCCTAATCACCTAGAGGGTCGAAATCAAATGCGGAGGTTTAAAGGATGAGTTCCCTATGTGACTTTTCGGCCTTAGGAATACCCCGGCGGCCCGGTCCGGTGAGGGTCGACTTGCACATACACTACACTATCACATACATTCCAAGTCCTAAAACCACACTCTCACCCAACTTCGACTTCCCGACTCATGTAGGTAATTCATATGGATGGTCCTTAACCCCTAAGCCCCCGGCTAAGAGGGTTAGGAACAACATAGTGAATGCCTCAAATGAGTCCTCTCATGGCTTATATGAGCTTAACATGGCTTCATGGCTCAACCAAAGTGATTCCATTTCACTCAAATTCGATCAATCTTCTTTTTTCCAAAATTTCAATTTTTGACCCCCAGGGCCCCGAACCCACCAAACCTACCAAATACCCTTGGAACTACCCAAAATTTGCAAAATCACCTAAATTACCCAAAATTCCTCAAAATCAGTCCTAAACATTTCTCCCCACTCAAATTGATCATCCATAGACAAAAATACCAAAATTTTCAGAAGTACCCCCCCCCCAATACCCTCCAAATACCCAAAAGCCCTTCTTAGCCCAAAAATCCAAAAATTCCAAAAATTCCCAAAAAATTCCAGAAAATTCCAAATATTCCCAATTTCATTTTGTTCAACTATACCATGGGCCAATTTTTTCAATTTACCCCTCTTTTACCAAAACCCCCAATTTGACCCATTTTGAACCCAAGTGAACTCAATGTCAAACCAAACCACCCCAATTGATCTCAATTCTGGTCCAATTCAATTCTCAACTTCAATTCAATATCCCCAATATCAATTTAGACCAAATCTAATTCCAATTTGATTGACATTTGAGCCCAATTTCAATTTGAGGCCTAAGGCCCAATTTTGGCCCATGACCTAAACCTAGCCCAAACCTAGTCCAATTCAACCTCAATTGGCCACAAATCTTTTCTAATGCCTTCCTAACACCCCCATGAACAAAACACTAACTTGATTTGCCCAAAATTTGAACCTAAACTCCACCTAAACCTAACCCAAAACCAAAATCCCTTAAATAGACCTAAGCCCAAACCTAACCCAAATGGGCCCAAATCCCAAAATCAAAGCCCAATCAAAGTTGAAAACTCTTTGTAACACTCCCATAAACATTTCTCAACATTAATATTACATCAAATCCAACTTTAGCCCAACCTTAACCCAAGTTAGCCCAATCTGGCCCACTTTGGCCCCTTTAACTAAAAAGCCCAAATTAAACCCAATTCAATTCAAAATCACTTCACACTTGTTCCAAACCACTCATGACACATACCTAAACCAATTGTAACATTTATTTTGCATGATCCCTCACAAAATTTCCATCCACCAATTTATTTTCAAGCCTAAAGGCCCACTTTCTTAAACCATTCTAAAAGCCCACTTCCACCACATCCAAAGGCCCAAAATTCATCTAAAGCCCACATGACATTTCTCTACATCATCCATTCAATTAAAATCATCCCTAAGTCCTAAACCAATGATCAAATAATTCCAAATAAAGCTTCATCCAAATTTCCACCAAAAATGCCAAAATTCATAAAATTCCCTTTTATGAAATTGACCAAGCTTTTTTCAAGCCAAATGTGAGCCATTGAGCTATGTACAAGCCACATGGGAGCCATGGAAGCCACTTTCCACCTCATCAAGCCATTAATGGCAAGAAGAGGGGGCCCTTTCCTAATCTTTCATTAAGCATTTTTAACCATACTCATGTCACACTCTAAACCATGCTTAGCCACCTCACCATGGATGGAGACTTCACCACCCCTTCCAAGCCGACCTAAATGATTCCCTCACTCAAAATCAGGTCTTGGGTAGGTGCACCAAGCCTATTTCCATGGATTGAACAAACCAAGCCCAAAATACACTCTCCCCCATTCCATTTTAATCAAGCTTTTTACACATGTCAAACTCCAATTGACTTCACCAAATTCAACCCCTAACCCCACTTAGTCAAATGGTGACCCATGTCTGGCCAGCCAGCCACCACGTACCGCCGGAAAACACCATGGTCGAGAGCTCCATGAGAGCCAAAATTTCAAATTCTCCCTCGTCGAGTCGTCTCAACCCTAGCGGACACCGCAGCTCTTCTTTTCCTCCCCTAGCAGTACCGATCCCAGCCTCCAATTGCCCCTGGGAAGCTCTCCATCCATGCCTATTTAAACACCACCACCTCTCGGCCAAACAAGAGAGTTGAACCAAACCTTAAGGAAACTCTGCCAAAATTATTCCAGACTCCTCCCCAGACATAGAGAACTTGATCCCCACTGAAATCCAGCCCTAAAACCCCTCTCGCGAGCTCAATTTCCGAGTCGAAAATCCACCCAAAAATAGGAAACTTCACCACAGTGAGCCAATCTCCAAATTGATTGGTCCTACACCTTCACTCGTACCAAGAGGAGAAGTTCCCAAGCAAAAGCCCCCTCACCGAGCCGCCCATTGCTTCTAGCCTCCAAGCTTTGTGATCGGGCTTGGTCACTTTCATACCTAGACAATTCCCCAAAGCCAGAGACTTCATCTGGAGCTTGCCTGGACCCAATCGAAGGTGACACAACTCTCAGATCGAAGCTTCACTTCTTTGAGCAAAGGTATGAACTCACTCTTCCTCCTGAGCTTCCAGTGATTCTCCATTTTTTTTAAGTTAATTTCATAGCCTATAAACCGTATGGATGTGTTCATCTCTTCAAGACGAATCCATAGAGCATAAGAACACCAAAATTCATTGAGAATTGAGTGAGATCTTAGGGTTTTAGTGTGGACGGTCACGGGTGCACACCAGTTGTAGACGATGACCGGGAGCCGTTGGATCGCGCGTGTATCGAGCGAACGGTTCAGATTGCGCCGAACCAGGGAATGTTACGTGAACCGCAGGCCCCCGGAGCGCTGAGTCGGATGGCGGCGTCGAATGGGAATGTGCCGTGTGGGCTTTCGGAGCTACCGATGTTGCGCTGGCGCCGCGTGGATAAGTAGATAAATAGGGTATTTTTGAATTATTTAAATGTCGAGAACTTTAAAAATTCATATCTTTGCATAGAAAATCACAAAAATAAAATAAAAATACCCACTTGCTCAATGAACAGAGGAGAATAATGTGGAAAAGAAATCAAGTTAATTGGATGAGTGTTTTATTTTTTATAATTTATTTACTATTTTTAGTATTTTGATTCTTCATTTGCATAGAAAATTCACCATGGCATGAGACCATAGGGCTTTTGAAGCCTCTGATCTTGGGAACATTCCCTAAATTTTTCAAGGTCAGAGGCCACCTCTGTGAAAAGTTATTGAATTTTCAAGTTCACGTCACTATTTTAGGTATTTTAATTCCAATAATTAGCATGTTGTAAAATAAATTCTAGAAAAATTTGGTGATGTTCCTTAGGACTAGAGAACCCTATGAAAAATATATTTTGAGTTAATTCATTCACAATAACCTTATCTGGCCTAAACCCCTAAAATTGAATTTGAATTAATTAGGGTTAACCACACATCAAATTGACTTGGAAATAATCCTCCACTGATCTTTAGGATCAAAGAGACCTCACATAAAAATTTGAAATCAATTGGACTTGATTAACCCTACCAAATGGGTTGATTGAGCCTCATATGTAAAATGGAAGTTTAAAAATTCATAACTCCAAAAATACATTTCAAAAATTCACAAAAATGGTTTTGGAGCTTCTTTGATATTAGGGGAGTTCGGGAAAATTAAAATTGGAATTTTCTAAAAAAGTTGATTTTCCACCATATTTTAATATTTTAATAATTAAAAAATAATAAAAATCACAAAAATATTAAAAATCATGAAAATGTTACATTTCGACTCCTAATCATTTAGGAACAAACCAAATATTTTTCCCAAGTCCCTAGGATAAGATATTGAATTTTAAAGGCTTAATGTAATTTTTAATATTAAAAATGAATTTTCAACCCTCTTCACTAAAATAATTCTAATAAATCAAAGAAAAATTAGAAAATTATAAAATTTATTTCTCTGAACTCCTTGAGGTCAGAGAGATTTAAGAAAAATATAAAATCTATTTTTCAACTTTTATTTTATTTTAAAATTAATTAATACTCTAAAACTCACAATAATTATAATAAATAAAATATAGTTCAAAAAATCACAAAATTAGTCTAATTGGTCCTCTAGTCATTAGTAACATCCCATAATTTTCTTAAGGATAGAAACTTTACCTTGGTCATGTTGTTGAATTTTCTTTGAAAACCTTTATTTTCTACTAAAAATAATTATATAAATAAATTAAAGTCCGAAAAATCACATTTTCTCCTCTAATGTCTTAATCGACATGTGAGTGAGGTGGCATAAAAATTTCAAATTCATTTGAGTTCAATTTAGTGAGTTATGAAATAAATAAGCTTAAAAGGGCATAAAGGTAATTAAAATTTTAACCCTTAATTAAGACTTTAGGTTTAATCAAAATGGAGGGTAAAATATTAGATTTTAACTTTCTCTTGGATGATTGAAACTTAGGGAAATTAAAAGGGTAGAAACCCATTAAACACTTTGAAAATATCAAAATGAAACTTTAATTAATTAAATAATTTAAATTTTGGAAGGAATACATTTAAAATTTGGATTATTAAAGTAGGGATATTATTAAGAGGATATTTATTCTTTAATTTAAAAATTCCTAAATAAGTCACTTTAACAATATTTAATTCTTAATTAAAATAATAATCCAAATTAACAATTAAAATTAACAATTAAAACTAAAATTAAAACTAAAGTTAGATTAAAATCAAATTAAAAATTAAAAATTAAAATTAAATTAAAAATTAAAGTTAAATTAAAATTAAAATTAAAATCAAAATGAAAACTAAAATTAAATTAAATTAAATTAAATTAAATTAAATTAAAATTAAATTAAATTTAAATTTATATTAAATTAAAATTAAAATTAAATTTAAATTAAAATTAAAATTAAAATTAAATTAAATTAAATTAAAATCAAATTTAAATAAAATTAAATTAAAATCATTAACAACAAACCTAAATGAAATCATTAAGAATTAAATCTAAAATAATTTGAACACTATTCCAAACTTAAAATTATTAATTAAAACCTCATAATTAAATTAAAACACTTTAAACCATTAACTCAAACTTTCAATTAATTTGATTAAAATTCTCAATAAACCAACTTCGCTTCTTAAAGGCTTTAATTATTATAACTCTTAAATAGAAAGTATTAAGTGAGATGTCACTTCATTCATCGTGTAATCAAGTACCTAAGTTTATCGAGCAAGAGACAAAGTCTAACTAAACTCCTGGATGATTAATTCACTCGTGCAACTAAATTTACTTGACTCAAAACAAATCCTGTAAATATCGAAAAGATGTTTAGGACTCGTCTTAAGCACTTCCTCAAAACGACGGGATGTTTTAGAAGAACGACTAAATTTAATTGTTCTTTGATGAAGAAAATCATCCTTAAACCAAACCAAGAACCTAGACGTCATAGGAAGTGACTAGTTATAGGATTAGGAATTTGGTAGACAACGCTTTACCTAGGTATCTGTTGAAATATTTAAATGCCTTAACATGTGTTTTAAGTGCAGTTTGGGATGACGGGAAGACCCTCCAGGTACGCTTTTATTTTATTGTAATTTACTTTATTGCAATTTACTTACATGCACCGTACTTTACTTTTCTTGCATGTTAAATAAGATCGTTGCATGAAAACCAAAACCTTTAGATAGTCCCTGAACTGAAACCAAAACTAAATTAAAAGTCATCGCAAGATAAAATTCACCGCCACAACATTCCAAAATATAAAACAACTCAAAATTTAATCACAAACAGAACAACAAAACTACAATTGCAACTAAATTAAAATGTCTCGTTAAATGATCGGAATACCTCGGATGATGTAACCCACGTGTTGCTAACGGGATTTCCCACTGTCTAAATGAAAGTGTGGAACTCATTCGCCGAGTTTAGCAAATTCATCCGGACTAAGTGAATTCAATGAAAATAACTGTAGTCTGGATGACGGAACCGCGGGATCTTAATCGGCTCTGTTTAAACAATTTTAAGATTCGATTTAATTAAAATATTAAAAACACTTGGATTTTAAGATTTTCTCTAAACCAAAACACTTCTCTCATCTCCCGATTTATGAATTCTAAAACTAAACCTCGCAACAACAAGGAGCTCGGAGCATGGTGGGCAGCTTCGGCCATCATCATCGAAGAAACTCGCATCTACTTCAAGAAACTTTCTTAGAATTAAACAACAAAGCCATAGGATTTCGAGGTAGTTTGCCTAGTGCAACATAAGTCCTCAACTCTTTGTTAGGCATTTGTATGATCATGTCATGTAAATTAAGCCCTAACCGGTCTTAGGACTCCGAGGTAGTCGTTCGGTACGACATAAACCCTCACATCTTCAAGGCTATTTGTATGATTATGTCATACGAATATAAGTCCTAATTAAATAAAATTGGCAGGATTGAAACATTAAATAAACTCCCAAATCAAGCCAAACAATAGGATAGTTTCGAGAAGTTGTCAAGGTTCTTCGGATCCTCAGCCTTCTCCTACTTCTCTTCCTTTGGACTCCTAGAAATAACTCGTTCCAAATTTGATCCATTCCCAATCGAAATTTCCTAAAATCCAATCCTTTCGAAAATCTTAAACTTTGAAATTCTCGAGAGCAAAACCACCGATCATTATCGAGAGTTTTCTTAAGTGATTCCCTTCACTTAGATGTAATTAACTATGTGGGCTCGCCTCTTTAGGGAACTTTAAGAACCCGGTAATATAAACCCGGCTTAATTCATTTATATTAAGCAGTGGGAACTTGTCGGCTTATAAAATTGGTTCGCGACCAAATGGATGTCACAAATCTTCTAGTTTATTTAATCAAGCCCCATCATCAAGGAGTGTGTCTATTCGTCGGGATAGATACACAGCTTGTGATGTGGCGCTCGTTTATATAAACTATTTGGGATGTGAGATCGGTTTGATTTCATATCTTAAAATTTTCAAACTTAAAATTATTTTCAAAATCAAATGCTATATTTTAAACTATATATATATTTAAATTAAATTTAAAATCTAAAATTCGTCGACAACTTCTATAGGCGACCCCCTTTTCAAAACACAATACATAAACTAAAAATATGCCGACAAATCAAAGTATTAACTATAACATATTTTGGATAGCATAAATTACTGCATTGTTTGGCGATTGCAAACCAAGATTTTGGTGCATCGCTGCGGATCGAGGGTCACGTTTTTGGCGCCGTTGTCGGGGAGGCAAAATTTATAGATTTTAAATATTTTATTTTATTTATTTCTTTTATTTTCAAAAATACAAAAACATAAATAAAAACAAAATAAAACAAAAACAATAAAAATAATAATAATAATTTTATTTCTTGCTATTTTACTTACTTTTTATGCGTAGTTCTGGATCTGAAGGATTATTACCTTTAGATTCTTAATTAGAAAGAACTGTTAGAAGAATTAAAAAAGGAAAACAAATTCAAAAATATCAAGAGATGGCTAATTTACATGATAATTTACAAAATCCAATTGAAATTAATGAACAAAATGTTTACAAACCATTAAGGGTTTATGCGAACCCTATAGTTGATGAACTTCATAGTAGTATTCAAATACCTACTGTAGATGCTAATTCTTTTGAGCTTAAACCGTCTATTATTCAAATGGTTCAAAATAATCAATTTAGGGGAACACCAAATGAGGATCCAAATTTATACCTTGCTAGTTTTTTAGAACTTTGTGCTACCTTTAAATATAACAATGTTTCGATGACGCTATTAGATTTCGTACTCTTTCCTTTTTCTTTAAGAGATAAAGCAAAGATGTGGTTAAACTCATTAAGTAATAGTATTCTATTAAAACATGAGCTGAAATGGCTTAAAAATTCCTTGCTAAATATTTTCCTCCTCGTAAAACTCGCTAAATCGAGAAATGATATTACTTCATTTAGTCAATTTGATGGGGAGACAATTTATGAAACTTAGGAAAGATTTAAAGAACTATTAAGAAAATGTCCTCATCATGCTTTACCTGATTGGTTAATTATTCAAACATTTTATAACGGGCTAATTGGATCACTTAAATCAATTATCGATGTCGTCATCGGAGGTTCTTTAATGGCTAAATCATTCGAAGAAGCTTATACTTTAATCGAAGAAATGGCTAACAATAATTTTCAATGGCCTTCGAAAGGATTAATCCTAAAAGAATGGCAAGTATTCATGATAACGAAGCCTTTTCTATCTTAGCTTCACAAGTAGCTGCTATATCTAAGAAAATTAGATAATTTTGCTATCAATATATCACATAACAACTCGCTAATATCAAGATTCTCAAACTATTGAAACTTTACAAGCTATTGCTAGTAAAAATAAACCTTATTCCAATTATTATAATCCCGGATGGAAAAATCACTCTAATTTTAACCGGAATAATTCACAACAACAATTGGGTAATAATCAATCCCATCCAACTCGAAATTGGAACAATCAAGTAAATTCAAACTATAAACCACCCGGATTTAATAATCAACAGTAAAAGTTATCTATATAAGAATTAATTTTACAACTAAGTAATCAATTACAAAATCAAAACACTGCTATTCGTAATATTGAGAATCAAATGGGACAAATTGCTAATTTAATTAATTACAGACATCCAGGAACACTTCCTAGTAATGTTGAAATCAATCCAAAAGAAACTCGAAAAGAACATGAACATGTTAGAGCTGTGCAACTTAGAAGTGGAAAGGAATTAAAAGAAAGAATGCAGAATGAAATTGAAAATGAGATTAAGGTTGAAGAGATTGAAAAACCTAAAGAAACTCCTTCTCCTAGTCAAGATCAGACTGTATTCCTATTAATGTGGAAGTTGAAAAACCACCACCCCATTTTCCTCAAAGACTAAAACAGCAGAAGCTTGATCATTAATTTTCTAAGTTCTTTGAAATTTTTAAGAAACTTACCATTAACATACCTTTTGCTGAAGCTTTGGAACAAGTGCCAACTTATGCAAAATTTATGAAGGATATTTTAAGTAAGAAACGAAAATTTAAAGCTTTTGAAAATGTTGCATTAAGTGAAGAATGTAGTGCAATAATTCAAAAGAAATTATCTCAGAAACTTAAAGATCCTGGAAGTTTTACTATACCTTGTGCTATTGGAGAAAAATTTTGTGGAAAAGCTTTATGTGATTTAGGAGCAAGTATTAATCTCATGCCATTTTCTATTTTTCGAAGGTCGAATTTAGAGAGATTACTCCCACCATCGTAACCCTTCGCTAGCCGATAGATCTATCACCTACCCTAAAGGAGTTATAGAGGATGTTCTTGTTAAAGTGGATAAATTTATTTTCCCTGTGGATTTCATTGTACTTGATATGGAAGAAGATAAAGAGATACCATTTATTTTAGGGAGACCTTTTCTAGCTACTGGACGAGCTATGATTTATGTGCAAAAAAGAGAATTAACCATAAGAGTTAATGATCAAGAGATTAAATTCAATGTTCTTAAATCAATGAAGTACCCTGATAAAGAAAAATGTTATCGAATGGATATTATTGATTATATAATTGAAAAATATTATCAAGAAAGATGTAAAGTCATTTCCGAAGAAAAAATCGAATTATTAATCGATGAAAATGAAGAACTAAAAGAAGAAGAATTATCTAAAGAAACTCATTATATTAAAGATAATCGGGAAATTTCGGACGTAACACAAAATGATATACTTTTACCCTCAATTAAAAAAGCCCTCGAACCGGAATTAAAAATGTTACTCGCACATTTAAAGTATGTTTTTCTTGGAAATTCATTAACTTTATCTCGTTATTATTTCTTCTAAACTAAGTTTAGATCAAGAAGAAAAACTCGATAGAGTGTTAAAGAATTATAAGAAAGCTTTTGGTCGGACTATCACGATATAAGAGGAATAAGTCCTTCCATCCGTATGCATAGAATTATAATGGAAGAAGATTTTAAACCTACTATCGAACCTCAAAGAAGATTAAATTCTATCATGAAAGTGGTCGTTAAAAAATAATTTTTAAAATGGTTAGATGTCGGAATTATTTATCCTATTTCGGATAACTAATCGGTAAGTCCTATTCATTGTGTTCCAAAGAAAGGAGGAGTAACTATCATCGTCAATGATAAAAATGAACTAATTCCTACAAGACAAGTTACTGGATGGCGAATTTGCATTGATTATCGGAAATTAAATGACGCCACTTGAAAGGATCATTTTCCTTTACCTTTCTTGGATCAAATGCTTGATAAATTAGCTAGACACTCATATTTCTGTTTTCTGGATGGATATTCTGGTTATCATCAATTACCCGTCGCTCCCGAGGACCAAGAGAAAACAACATTTACAAGTCCTTATGGAACATTTGTGTTTAGAAGAATGCCTTTCGGTTTATGTAATTCACTCCGCAACTTTTCAAAGATGTATGATGTCAATATTTTGTGATTTGATCGACAAAGAAATTGAAATATTTATGGACGATTTTTCAGTCTTTGGAACTTCTTTTGAATCTTGTTTGGAAAATATTTCCAAAGTTTTGAAAAGATGTGAAGAAAAAAAATTAGTTCTGAACTGGGAAAAATGTCAATTTATGGTCACAGAAGGCATTGTACTTTGTCACAAAATTTCACAAAAGGTATGGAAGTTGATCAAGCAAAAGTGAAAATTATTGTTGAACTGCAACCACCTACTACTATTACTAATGTGAGAAGTTTTCTGGGTCATGTTGGATTTTATAGAAGATATATAAAGGATTTTTCTAAAATTGCTAAATCTCTTAGTCATTTATTGGAAAAAGTAGCTAAATTTGAATTTAATGAAGACTGTATTAATGCTTTCAATATTTTAAAAGAAAAATTTATAAATCCACATATAATTATTGCACCTAATTGGAATAAACCCTTTGAATTAATGTGTGATGCAAGTGATTTTGTAATTGGAGCTGTATTGGGACAAAAATATGAGAAAATTTTCAAAGTTATATATTATGCTAGTAAAACTCTTTTTGAAACTCAAAGAAATTACACTACTACTGAGAAAGAGCTTTTAGCTATAGTCTATGCCTTTGATAAATTTAGACATTATCTTCTTAGTACCAAATGCATAGTTCATACTTATCATTCTGCTATTAAATATGTAATGACAAAAAAGATGTTAAGCCTAGACTGATAAGATGGGTTTTACTTCTACAAGAATTTGATTTTCAAATAGTGGATAGAAAAGGAATTGATAACCAAATTGCTGATCATTTATCTAGAATTAAGAATGATGTTATTAATGAGGAAAATATAAATGAGAAATTTCCTGATGAACATTTATATGTTATTCAAGGATGTCAAACACCTTGGTATGCGGATATAGTTAACTATTTAGTTAGCAATATTCTACCTTATGGATTGAATAACAAATATATTAAGAAATTTAAAAATGATGCTAAATCTTATATTTGGGAAGATCCTCATTTATTTAACTAGGAAGAGATTTTGTAATTTGAAGATGTGTACCTTATGAAGAAAATTTTGCTATTATTCAAAAATATCATGATTCTGATTTTGGAGGACACTTTGGAGTAGATAAAACTGCATTTAAAATTTTAAATTTAGGATTTTATTGGCCTACCTTGTTCAAAAATGTGAGACATTATGTTAAAACATGTGATCGATGTCAAAGGATAGGAAACATATCTAGAAAAGATGAAATGCTTTTAAACTATATATTGGAAGTTGAAATTTTTGATATATGGGGTTTAGACTTTATGGTACTATTTGTATCATCATCTAGAAAGATTTATATTTTATTAGCAACTGATTATGTTTCAAAGTGGATTGAAGCTCGTAGCTTTACCTAACTCGTGATTCCAAAAGTGTTTCAAAATTTTTAAAGAAAATGATTTTTTCAAGATTTGGAATGTCTAAGGTAATTATCACAGATGGTGGATGTCATTTTAGAAATATAAGAATTCAATTATTACTGGACAAATTTGGAATCAAACACAGAATTGCAATCGCGTATCACCCTCAAACAAGTGGAATGGTCGAAGTATCAAACAAAAAAATTAAAAGAATTTTAGTAGAAGACCGTTAATCCTAAAAGAACTGATTGGGTTGATAGACTTGATTTTGCATTATGGGCTTATAGAACAGTCTTATAAGACACCAATCGAATGTCACCTTCATCGGTTAATTTATGGTAAACATTGTCACTTACCCGTCGAACTTGAACATAAAGCTTATCGGGCGATAAAGGAGTTTAATTTTGATTTGAATACCGCAGAGAAAAACGATTATTACAATTAAATGAGATGGATGAAATAAGAAATGAATCATATGAAAATGCAAAAATTTATAAAGAGAAAATGAAGATGTTACATGATAAAAAGATTTCGTGAAAAATATTCGAGATCTGGACAAGAAGTATTATTATTTAATACTCGTTTAAGACTTTTTCCTGGAAAATTAAGATCTAAATGGATGGGACCATATATAATTGAGAAAGTATACTATTATGGAGCTGTGGATATTAAAGACCCCAAAACAGGAAAAATATTTAAAGTTAACGGATTAAGACTGAAGCCTTATTTTGGAGACATTAAAATGATTTATAAATAGGCTTACGAGTTGAGTCTACCTAATTAAAGACTTAATTAGGTCAGGCTGACGACGTTAAACCAAGCGCTTTGTGGGAGGCAACCCATATTTATTTTTGTGTGTTTTTACATTTTTAATGTAAGGTTATGCCTCGGTTTTGACTAATTTTATATAACTTTAGAAAATTGGACGCTAACAAATCTTCATTGACTTTAGCTAAAAATTATCTCGAAGTATATAAAGTTTGGACTTTGGATCACTCCATTTCATATGTGAGTAAAAAGGAGATCAAATTAACCTTTATTATGATTGTTATAATTTGTGTTACTAAGTCTATATTGATCTTACTATTCTAATTTACCTATTTTGGAGAACGAAACTTTGAAATTTGACGATATGCGAAACGGAGTCGAACGTGGAAAATTTGGCACCTAAGCGCCAGAGTTAAACTGTTTGTCGATGGGTCTGGCACCTAGGCGCCAGATTTGGAGCCTAAGTGCCACAGTTACTGGATCGTGTAAAAACCAAAAATTTTCAGTTTTTCACACGATTTTCTTCTTTAAATTACCCCATCTTCGTCCCTAATCCCTAAGCAATCAAAATTACAACCTAGACACTTCATTCTTGAGAGATTAGAGAGGATTTTTGAAGAAATGGAGAGAAGAAATCTTGGAGAAGAGGCTAGAGACAAAGGTTCAAAGGATCCTCAACCCTACTTCAATGGTTTTATCGCCGTAAGTTTGGAGAAAATTTCAAGTCGTCTAGATAAATTTGCAGCAGAATTCAAAAGTATTGGAGATCGCCTCCATGAGATGTACCATCAAATTGAACATCTGGAATGGCAGGCGAAGCTTCAATTTGATCATCTAGCGGCTTATCAAGATGCTCAAGTGAAGATGTATGTGAAGAACAAATGGATCGACGAGAAAACAGCTACGGATTTTCCGAGGGCGTTAGTATTCTTCCTAAATAGGCCTAGTAGTCTTCATTGTGAAGAGAATGGAAATTTCTAATTTGAAGATTAGATAGTTATTGTGGAGTGATCTAGACTTTAATTAGTGTGTCGTTGTATCGATTTAGTAAATTGATTGTGTTGTTTGTGTGTTTGATTTATTATTCAATGTGTGTTGTATTTGCTTTGAAATTGTGTAGTTTGATTATTTGTTAGGACTTGAATCATATTACTATACTTATATGTATTGTATTGAGCAAAATTGAAGATTATGAATGGAATTAGAAGAGTTTGATTTAAACATTGTGTTTAATTGGTGGATTTAATTTTTAATTTTTAAAATTTTTAGGAAATATTTTGGAAGTTGGAAACTGAAGCACTACTCCAATATGAGTAATTGGAAGTTGAATTTATGAGTTTTGGTGGAAAATAAAATTTTTAAAGTGATTTTTGTGAAAGGCGAGTCTGGCACCTAGGCGCCAGAATTCGACGCCTAGGCACCGGTTCAGCCTGCTTGCCGAAAATTACCATTTAAACCCCATTAGCCATGGTTGACGCCTAAGCTTCATCCCCTTCCTCTTTTTCACGAAAATACACCCCTTAGATCCATCTTGAGGTCAATACATCAAGTTTTTGAGCCCAAAATCACTTGATTTCTTCATCTCGAGGTCAAATCTACCTTCTAATCCATTTATTTTGTATTCTTACCATAGTTTTTCCTATTTTTTTCCTAAAAACCAAAATTTTGAGAAACATTTTGATTTTTAGAGTTTCTTCATGGATTTTTAAACTCATTCTAAGTTTCTTAAGCTTAAAAAGAGTTTAAATATTTGATTCCTAAATTTATTTGTGTTTTCTTTCACGTTTAGATGGCACCAAAATCTAAGCGAGGAAAGGCACAAGAATATTTCGACAGCAGCAAGTTTTCGACTGCGGCAGCGTATTGAGACGTCAAGAAAATTTATCTCGGAGCGGAGTTTTTACAACCCTGGTGAAATGATCGAGAACACGATCGTTGCACACAACTGGCAACGATTCTTTTATTTCA
The DNA here is from genome assembly GCA_022702705.1 of Papilionanthe hookeriana x Papilionanthe teres. Lineage (NCBI taxonomy): Eukaryota > Viridiplantae > Streptophyta > Magnoliopsida > Asparagales > Orchidaceae > Papilionanthe > Papilionanthe hookeriana x Papilionanthe teres. The sequence continues at coordinate 26,788,454 of CM040426.1, forward strand.
CTGTTGTTGTCGTTATTCCTATTGTACACGAGTTTTATGCCAACTTTTTGGATGCGGAAGACTACGAAATCTTCGTTAGAGGTGTCGGAGTAGGATTTACTCCAGAACGGATCAATATTTTCGACGGCCTGCCACCTACCATCGAGTGCTACTATTCTGGTTTATCTCCATCTGAGAGAGATCTTGAGATGATTATTGCATATTCAACTGATGGCACTGGAAATTGGAAGATCCGGAACGACAAACAGGTAAACTTCAAATCTTCTAAGATAAATGGTATTTCAAAGGCATGGCATTATTTTGATTCTGCTAGACTTCTACCTTCCAACCACCTGAGTGAAGTTACCAGAGATCGAGCTATCCTAAACTACTGCATTCAGGAGAGGAAGCCGATAGATGTTGGCAGTATTATTTATGATTCGGTGGAATCGATTGCTAGATCCAGTACTTATGTTGGATTAGGATTCCCATCCTCGATTTATTCTTTATGCATGAGCAATGCAGTTTCGCCGATATATCGGAGGAGAAGTTGAAGTCTACAAAGCCAATCGGGCGGAGAGTGTTAGCATTTATGATCTTCTTCGAGGGAAGAGATCTACCGGTCCTTCTACTTCGTACCTACTCCGGTAGAGCTTCTACTTCTAGACCTTCTACTTCTACTCGCTGAGCCACCATCTAGTTTCTGGAATCGATGCATGATCAATTTTCGGAGCGGCAGAATGAGTTATTTCTAACTCACTGCATAGTAGATATATAGACAAGAAGATTGATCATTTATTTGAATTTACCCAAAGAAAAAGTGAGTATGATGCTGAGTATTCAAAGTCTCTAGTGAGATTCTTGAAGGGTGAGCATGATGTTCAGTTTCCTACCTGTCCTAAATTTTCACCGTATGTTGATCCAAACGATGTGGAGTTTTCTTTTGGTGATGAAGATGAAGAGGCTACAGATAGTGATTAGTAGCTTGATTTACCTCTGAGATGTGTTGATTCTGTTGTTAGTTTATTTCTTGTTTGCTAGTGTTGATTGTTGTTTGTTGTTTGTTAGTGTAAATTTGTTTATGAAACTTTGTGTGGATTGTTTGATGTTGAGACTGTTTTAAATATTTAGTGTATTATGTCAAGACTCGAAATTTGTATGAATTAATGTTTATTTCTGTTTCAACTTACCGTTTAGTATTCTTATATAGTTTGTAATGTTGTTCGTTTTTGTTACTATTAGTAGTATAGTCATTTAATTCAGCTACTGATATAAAAAAAATGATGAGCCTGCTTACTTTTATATATGCTTCGTTATTTCAGTAATATTCATAAGAAACATGTGTAGAAGAAAATTTTTCTTTTTAGACTATTTTTACATACTTATAAAAATTCCTTTTTAAATTATACCTTTCTTTCTCTCATACTTTAAATTTTTTTTATGATATACCAAAACTTAAGTTTGGGGGAAGGGAAAATACAAGAAAATTTAAATTTTATTTGTCCTTAATGAACTAATATTTTCTAAAAAAATATTAACATAACATAAGGAATGAAGAATCTATTTAAGTTCATTTAAATTTTTGAAATTATAAATAATTTAGTAGACTTAACTAAAATTTTAATAAATTTGATTGATTTTAAGAATAGAATTATTCAACTTAAAGAAGAGTAAGATTAAGAAATTTTTCTATTCATAGTAGAAATAATTGAATTTTAGAAGTATTAAGAAATCAAAAATTATAACTTGAAAAAGAAAAGATTGAAATTCTTTTTGAACTCTATTCATGTTATAGTAATTAAGTGAAAATGTATAAGTTTGAAAATATAAGTTAAGGATAGCGAAGTTCAAAACCATTAACAGGCTATCCAGATATAGTAATCCTCTCTGTAAAAAAAAAGAGAGAGCGAGAGGAGAAGCTTGAGGAGATGCGTAATCAAAAATTGGCTCACTTGAATTAGCTTATAAGAAAAAAACTGATTACATATTTTACTTAATTTTTATACATGTATCTTTATTAGAAAAGATTTTCATGAAGATTTTTCCTTGTAAATAATTTATGTGATTTTAATACAATAACTACAATTATTTCGAAGTGAACGAAAAATTTTTGAAATCTTATGATTTGGTAGTTAAATATTCTTTAAATTCTTAAAATTAAACTTAGTTAAATTTGGTTAATGATTTACTAAAGCCTTTATAAAATCAAAAATTATAAGAAATCTTAAATATTTACCTTTTATTCCAATTGTTATACATTTTATATAGTAAAAAGGGTTACTTGAGGACAAGTAACGTTTAAGTTTGGGGGATTTTGATCCATGAAAAAATACATATTTTTATGACTTGATTTTTATCAAATTTTCAAGGATATTATGCTTTAATGAAAGGTATTTTTGTGTTTTGGATGTAGGTGATGCAAAAATGTCCAAGAAGGAAAAAAAGATGAAAAGGAGCAAAAAGGAGCAAAAATGGAGCCAAAATGCAAAATTGTCAAAATAATTGGCCTGGCGCCTAAGCGCCAGTTCGATACGGATTTCTGTAAGATTTTTGACGACTTTTGAACGGTTACTTTGACGGTGTTAGCGGTTATTGGACCATCTAGAAGATTGACAGTTATTCCTGGATTATAGGACATGTGATACATTGTATTTGGACGCTTGGAAACTGTTAGGATCGCGAAGAGATGCGACCCAAAGTGAAGAGGTACGAAGAACTGGACGTAGAGTCCGGCGCCTAGACGCCAGATTCCGGCGCCTAGGGGCCAGACACACCTTCTAAAAGATTCATTGAACATGGACACATTTTGAAGAGGTACCTCAAGGCAACTCTTGAAGCCTATAAATAGGAGGCTACTCCTTCAGAGAAAAATGCTCAAAAACCCACAACCCAACCAAAAACCACCTAGCCCCATAGTTCCATTTAGAGAGAGAAATTAGAGAAATATTTTAAGGGCCATATTTATAGTTTCTTTTATTATTTAGTGAGTTTATTTTAGAGTTTGTATTGAGAGTATTTGAAGAGTCGGTGCTTTGAAGTCTATTTACTTTGGAGTCGAAGGATTCGGAGGTTTAGTTGGAGAAACACTCGAGATAAGTATTTGTATTTCGATTCAAAATTTTATTTATATGTTTTGTTGTTTAAATTCAATGTGTTCTGAGTAGTTACTTTACTTTCTCCTTTTACATATGAAAAGATAAATGAGATAATATAAAATTTGTTGGAGAATTAAAAACTATATATATATTTTAAACATTGTGATTATATTAATACCGGATCTTAATTTACTATTTAAATTGGCCATTTAAATTGTTAAAATCTGTTGAAGAGTTTTGAGACCTAGAAGGAGATGAACTCTTAACTAGTAGATATCACATGAATCCTTGGGTAGTCGAAGGCCTTGCGCGGGTTATTCAAGGTGAAGTGCAAATAAATAGGAAGATATTATTTAAAGGGCGTAGAATTTATAAGTTTTTAGAGTGACGAGCTAAATTCTCGTAATTTAGTTTATAGAGAAGGAAAGGGTCACTAGTAGGGCCGACCATAACCACCCTCGGACATCTAAGTAGTGCGAGCCTAGATTAACCCATTCTACTAACAATACATCCGGACTCGATCTATAAATTAGCCAATGTTCTTTATTTTATCGAGCGAAGGTAAAGAATAGAATGCTTCTATTCGCACAATACCATAAATTTATATTCTCCACGAATATTAGATTATCTAAAAAGTCTTGGATTAATTGAAAGGAAGAAAGTTGTTTGCTTATTTTTATTTACATCAATCATTACTTTATTATCGCTTTATTTCGCATCTAGTAAATTAAATATCAACTTTTTAACTTTAAAAGAATACATAAAAATAAAATAAAAATATTTAAAAAATCTATAATCCTCCTCGTGGGATCCATACTGGAGTCTTTATTTAAAGCTCTATATTACTTGAAGCGATACGTATACTTACGTAGTACCCCTACTGTGTAAAATATTTTCCATAAAATTATATTTATATACACTAGCCGCTATCATTATTTGAGTCAAAGTATTGATTATAACATATTTTTGATAAGATAAATTATCGCATTGTTCGGCGATCGCAAACCAAGATTTTGGTATCATCACGGATCGAGGGTCATATATCACATTAGACTTAATTAAACTATTAAACCTTAATCAACTAAGGTTTAATTCAAACAAAACCATAATTAAGTCTACCACATTAGATTTAAAAAAACCATTAAACTTTAACTAACTAAGGTTTAATCAAATCTGAACTCTAATTAAGTCTATGACATTAGACTTAATTAAATCATTAAACCGTAACTAACTAAGGTTTAATCCAATCTAAACTCTAATTAAGTCTACCACATAAGACTTAATTAAACTATTAAACCTTAACAAACTAAGGTTTAATCAAACATAAAACTTAGTTAAGTCTACCACATTAGACTTAATTAAATTATTAAACCTTAATCAACTAAGGTTTAATCAATTCAATTAAGTCTAATGTGGTAGACTTAATAATCAAATACTTAAGTCAAAACTTAAGTTTGATCCACATCAAACTTAACCCGACATCAATTATAAATTAAAATTTGAAAAACATAAATCGATACAATCAACATAAATTTGACATTTCAAACATAAATCGACATAAACGACATAAATTTGACATTCTAAATAGAAATCGACATAATCGATATAAATTTGACATTTCAAACAGAAATCGACATAATCGACATAAATTTGACATTTCAAACAGAGATCGACATAATCGACATAAATTTGACATTTCAAACAAAAATCGACATAATCAATATAAATTTGGCATTTCAAACAAAAAAATCGACATAACCGACATAAATACGACATTCCAAATAAAACTCAACAAAATTCGACATTAATTCGACATCCTAAATATAATTAAACATAATTCAACATTAATCAACATTTTAAACCAAATTCAACAAACACCGACATTAAATGACATTAATTGACATTTCAAACCAAACTCAATCGACATGATTCGACATAAACCGACATTCAAGACATGCTAAATCAAACTTGGACATCTTACAAATTCTGAGACAATGAACATTTCATGATATTATTTCTGACAGTGTTCCCTTTGCAGAATGAAGACAAGTTTCGTTTAGATTTCCTTTGCATGTTATAGGATGTGCTAACTTTGTTTTGCAGAACGACATTTTGGAAATGAGACGAACAACAAAACAACGACATTGACAAAACAAAACAAAACAACGACATTAACAAAACAACAATGAAAAAACCAAAACTCTTAGGTTAGCCACAAAACCTAAACTTTCAACAAACAACAAAATGACATAAAACCGACATGATAAAATGACATTTAGGATTCATAGTGGGTACATCTTTCCCTAAAAACAAAATTTCTATAAAAAAGTGATCAACAGTAATCAGAAGTTTTCTTAGACAATTACAAATTACATAAGATGTAATTAACTATAGAAGCTTGCTCCTATAAGAGAAGTAAAAGAATCCACGATAGAAATCTCTGGTTAAAACTTTGTGATCTTCCTTATATAGAAACTCTAGGATATGGCATTCTAGAAACTTCTTTTATAGGATTATCATAAACATCCTTCTTTTTCTTTGTTTTATATTGGCTCTAAAATTTCTTAATTCCTTTAAAAGATTTATAGAAATAAGAATAGGGAAATATTAAAACAGAGTGGCGACTCCTTGACATTGACATGATATCGGAATTGATAGCGATGCGAATAGACCAGTAAAGAGTGAGTGAGCGGGGGTATTTTCATCGCCATCAGCAAGCACACTGCACGTATTGGTGTTGACTGACGAGGTCAACAAAACCAACACAATTGTCTAAGTCAAAACTCAAGACAAATACAGAATTTAGCAAGCAAGTTTCCGCTGGGGATTAGGAGATGGACCTTCAAGTCCCGAGAACTCTCGCTAGGGAAGGAAAATGGAAAAACTTCATGAGAGAAGCTATGGATTTCAAGCTTTCAAACACTGAAGGAGTCCGATCGGAATCGATTTGGAGTTGGGATTTGGATTTAGAATTTGGATTTGATTTCATTTTAAATTTTGAGTAAGAATTTTAATTTGATTTTGAGTTTCAATTTTAATTTTAAGTTTTATGGAATTTATGGAAATTTTAGAATTTACAGAATTTTAAATTTGATTTGTGGGGAAATTTTTGAGTGTAGAGGGGAAATCGGAATTTCAGTACCGATTACGGAAGGATGAGAACTGGAATTTAGGTATCATCCTCATAAATGAGAATCGGGATTTCAATACCAACCTCAGAATTTTCGTGGATGTGGAAAATTTTCTCGAAAGGGAAATGAAAAATTAGGGAATTTTGGGGGAATCAGACGACTAAGCTCCGTTCCTGGAATTTCATGGAAGGCCGAAGATTTCTTGGAAGGGAGATGAAAAATTAGGTAATTGTGGGGGAATCGAACGACTAAGCTCCATTTCCGGAATTTCATGGAAGGCGGGAAAATTTCTCGAAAGGATGTGAAAAATTAGGGAATTTTGAGGGAAACGGACGACTAACCTCTGTTCCCGGAATGTCCTGGAAGGTGGAAAAATTTCTCGGAAGGATGTGGAAAATTAGGGAATTTTGAGGGAATCAGACGACTAAGCTCCGTTCCTGGAATTTCATGGAAAGCGGAAAAATTTCTCATAAGAGAGATAGAAAATTAGGGAATTTTGAGGGAATCGGACGACTAAGCTCCGTTCCTGGAATTTCATGGAAAGCGGAAAATTTTCTCAAAAGTTTGTGGAAAATTAGGGAATTTTGAGGGAATTGGACGACTAAACTCCACTCCCGGAATTTCATGGAAAGCAGAAAATTTTCTCAAAAGGGGGAAGGAATATTAGGGAATGTTGAGGGAATCGAACGACTAAGCTCCGTTCCCGCAATTTCATCGAAAACGGAAAATTTCTCAGAAGTGAGATGGAAAATTAGGGAGTTTTAAGGGAATCAGTCGACTAAGCTCCGTTCCCGCAATTTCATCGAAAGCGGAAAAATTTCTCAGAAGGATGTGGAAATTAGGGAATTTTGGGGGGATCTTGGGGAGGAAAGCTCAAGGACTCACATCAGGCTTAAGGCGTCACATTAGGAGGGAAAGCTCAATGACTCATATCCAACTTAAGAGGTGACAGAGGGGAATCAAAATTTAGGTACTGATCCCGGAATTTTCATTTGAGGATAATTTGGTAAAATTTGGTATTGACTTTCAAAGAAAGCGATTTGGTGCAATTCGGCCAAGATCAGTAGCCATTACAAATTTTATAGAATTTCAAGATATTTTAAATTCGTGAGAAGTGTCGTTGTGTGAAAAGTACGAAATTTTGCTGAGTGCCCGCAAAAGCGAGGGATTTGAAGATGAGTGCAGAGACTCAGAATCTCCAGAGAGAGAAAAAGATAATATTTTCATTGTTTGTTTTTTAATTCATCATCATTTTTAATTTGTTTTGTCTCATTTAATTTCATTTGATTTAAGTTTTGATTTTAAATTTCAATTTTGATTTCATTTCATTTTCATTTTCATTTGACTTAAGTTTTGGGTTCATTTTGATTTTAAATTTCATTTTGTTATCATTTTATACTTTTCTTCTGCATTAATCTTTTATCCTTTTCAATTTGGAACCAAACACGTGGTCCAACGACTTTTGACTATCGCGCTGAAAAGAAAGCATTTCTGAAAACAGAAATCTTCATTAATTCTGTTGAAAGTAGTACAACTGATCATATGCTGACAAGCATCAAAAGTAGATCATGTGCATGAAACTGAGCAAAGCAGACATATCACATCATCTGGCTGCTGCAAAAGTGGCAACACCAACTGTCATGACCCGCTGAAAGGGGTGGTAGATTTCTGCTACCTGAGACTGCTGCGGGAGCGAGCCAACCTGCCAAGGTTACGCTCCAGAACAAAAGTCCCCTCGAGAACATGTTGACCTCATTTTACAATGAGTCAATACCCTTATGACCTAAAAAGTCAACATTGGTCAAATTGGTCAAACCAGACCTAATGACCTACACTGTTGACCCTATAGGTCACTCTTATGACCTAAAAAGTCAACATTGGTCAAAATGGTCAAACCAGACCTAATGACCTATACTGTTGACCCCATAGGTCAACCTTATGACCTTAAAAGTCAACATTTGTCAAAATGGTCAAACCAGACCCAGTGACCAACCCTGTTGACCCCATAGGTCACCCTTATGACCTAAAAAGTCAACATTGGTCAAAATGGTCAAACTGCACTCAGTGACCAACCCCGTTGACCCCATAGATCACCCTTTCGACCTAAAAAGTCAACATTGGTCAAAATGGTCAAACCAGCACTCAGTGACTCAACCACCGTTGACCCCATACAGTCACCCTTTCGACCTAAAAAGTCAACATTGTTCAAAATGGTCAAACCGGACCCGACGACCAACCCCGTTGACCCCATAGGTCACCCTTTCGACCTAAAAAGTCAACATTGGTCAAAATGGTCAAACCGTACCGAGTGACCAACCCCCGTTGACCCCATAGGTCACCCTTTTGACCTAAAAAGTCAACATTGGTCAAAATGGTCAAACCAGACCCAGTGACCAACCCTGTTGACCCCATAGGTCACCCTTATAAGTCAACATTGGTCAAATTGGTCAAAATGGTCAAACCAGACCCAATGACCAACCCTGTTGACCCCATAGGTCACCCTTATGACCTATAAAGTCAACATTGGTCAAAATGGTCAAACCAGACCCAGTGACCAACCCTGTTGACCCCATGTGTCAACCTTATGACCTAAAAGTCAACAGTGGTCAAATTGGTCAAACCAAACCTAATGACCTACACTCGTTGACTCCATAAGTCACCCTTATGACCTAAAAAGTCCACATTGGTCAAATGGTCAAACCGGACCCAGTGACCAACCCCGTTGACCCATAGGTCACCCTTATGAACTAAAAAGTCAACATTGGTCAAAATGGTCAAACCGGACCCAATGACCAACCACCGTTGACCCCATAAGTCAACCTCATGACCTAAAAAGTCAACTTTGGTCAAAATGGTCAAACCGGACTCAGCGACCAACCTCGTTGATCCCATAGTCAACCCCGTCGACCCTCGTCGACCCCATGAGTTAACCCCTGTTGACCCCATAGGTCAACCCTATGACCTAAAAAGTCAACTTTGGTCAAACTGGTCAAACCAGACCTAATGACCTACCCTGTTGACCCCATAGGTCAACCTTGTGACCTAAAAAGTCAACTTTGGTCAACATTGGTCAAACCATACCAAGTGACCAACCCTGTTGACCCCATAGGTCAACTTTTTGACCTAAAAAGTCAACTTTAGTTAAATTAGTCAAACCAGACCTAATGACCTACACTGTTGACCCCATAGGTCACCCTTATGACCTAAAAAGTCAACATTGGTCAAATTGGTCAAACCAGACCTAGTGACCGACCCTGTTGACCCCACAGGTCAACCTTATGACATAAAAAGTCAACTTTGGTTAAATTGGTCAAACCTGCACCTAATGACCTACACCTGTTGACCCCACAGGTCACCCTTATGACCTAAAAGTCAACATTGGTCAAATTGGTCAAACCGGACCTAGTGACTCAACCTCGTTGACCCCATAGGTCACCCTTATGACCTAAAAAGTCAACTTTGGTCAAATTGGTCAAACTGGACCTAATGACCTACACTGTTGACCCCATAGGTCAACCCTATGACCTAAAAAGTCAACTTTGGTCAAATTGGTCAAACCAGACCTAATGACCTACACTGTTGACCCCATAGGTCAACCTTTTGACCTAAAAAGTCAACTTTAGTTAAATTGGTCAAACCATACCTAATGACCTACCCTGTTGACCCCATAGGTCAACCTTTTGACCTAAAAAGTCAACTTTGGTCAAAATGGTCAAACCAGACCCAGTGACCAACCCTGTTGACCCCATAGGTCAACCCTATGACCTAAAATGTCAACTTTGGTCAAATTGGTCGAACCAGACCTAATGACCTACCCTGTTGACCCCATAAGTCAACTTTTTGACCTAAAAAGTCAACATTGGTCAAATCGGTCAAACCGGACTCTAATGATCTACACTCGTTGACCCCATAAGTCAACCTTTTGACCTAAAAAGTCAACTTTGGTCAAATTGGTCAAACCGGACCTAATGACTCTACACTCGTTGACCCCATAGGTCAACATTTTGACCTAAAAAGACAACTTTGGTGAAATTAGTCGGACCGGACCAATGACCAAATCCTGTTGACCCATAAATCAACCTTTTCACCCATCGACACATTTAAAACACCACAATGACAAAATCACGGACATCGGACATCTTAAAATCAATTTGACCAATTTGGGCTAACTTGGGTTAACCCAAGTCAAAATTGGTCAACACTTATCTATTTTTTATTAAAATAGATAAAAATGACATAAAAATGACAAAATAAATCAAATAATTAATTTGAAAATTATTTTGATTAATTAAAATGATTAATGATTTAATTTTCAAAATTTTATTTAAATGACATAATTAATTAAAATAAAAATTAAATTAAAATCATAAAATGACATAAAACAACAAAATTAATCAAATAATTAATTTCAAAATTATTTTGATTAATTAAAATGATTAATGATTTAATTTTCAAAATTTTAATTAATTAAAATGAAAATTAAATTAAAATCATAAAATAACAAAAATGACAAAAATAATCAATTAATTAATTTGAAATTATTTTCAGTTAATAAATTGATTAATAAAATAATTTTCACCAATTTTAGTTAATAAAATAATTAATTAAAATGGGAATTAAAGAAGAAATGAAATAACTTTTAGCCTCTTCATATTTAATTGGGCTAAACCATCTTAAAGGCTTACTTAACATTTAATTAAGCCCATCTTAAGGCCCATTACCCATGGCTTAACATCCATTGTTATGCATGGGATGAGGTGTCACCACCTCCTTCACCCTAAGCATCATCTCTCCATAAGGTGGCCGGCCAACACAAGGGCATTTTCTCCACCTCTCAAGCCACCCAATGGGAGGAAAACTACACATGAAACCCCCCCTACCATGGTTAATGGTAATGATGAAGGCTAGGCATATGTGTCACCATTTGCCAAGCCTAAGAAGTGAGGTGTAAGCTCATTAGCAAGTGAAACAACAGCTCACAAGTAACCTCCCACAATGGCCAATGGACAAGAGACAGACATGAAATTCATCATGACAAACTTAGGGAGAAGCATCCAAGCATATCTCCGACCAATCGATCACCCAATCGGATAATAGAGGAGGTAAGTAATCCTCTGTAATGTACCTAAGCCAAGCCAATACCATCCCCTTGCTATAAATAGACCCCATGGCTGAAAGTAGCAAAGAGGAGAAAATATTTAGGGAGGTCCATAGGCTGCTCAAACACTCTTGCTCCCAACACAAAACTTCTTCCTAAGAGCTTCCATAATCCTTTAGGATCAATCCCAAGTCATAGTTTCAGCCCATTTGAGCCAATTTGACCAATTTTCAAAAACAGTCCAAATTAAGCATCTCTTTCAAATTCCTCCCTAAGCTCCGACATCCGGAACAAATTGCTTGCAGCAACTATCTTCCATTGGGGTCCTGAAGGCAACCATAAAGTCTGATCTAGCTTGATTTGCTTGTGGCCAAGGTATGGAATTTATCTTTACAAAATAAATCATGTTTTTGATAAATCATGTGCTATACTAGCTCAAAAGTGTGTCATCACCGTATGGATAGATACTTCTCATCCAGATGAGCAGTTTAAAAAAAAATCACTCAATTTCATCAAGAAATGAGTGAGATATTAACATTTGAAGTTTAACGGTTTCGGAATTTTTGAAATAAATTCCAAATTTTCTCAGCGGTCCGATCCCGAACCTTTGGGATGGACGGCGCCGATTTGCGCATATGGTGTTCGCTGTTCGGCCGTTGCACGGGATCCTCCTGCTCTTTCGACGACGCCGAGGACACGCGTCGTCCCCGGGAAGCTTTGGCGGCGCTAAATAAAAAAAAAAAGAAAAATTCTTTTTTTAACCCTTCAAACTTCAAAAATTCATATCTTTTTAACCAGAGGTCATAAAAATAAAATAAAAATACCTCTGGAAAGCTCTTGAAGAGAAGAAAATTATGAGACCAAAATCATAATTTTATTCCTAGCATTTAATTTTTAATTAATTAAATACTCTCTGGAGTATTTTAATTATTAAAAATTATTTACAAATCAAAAAATTATGAAACTTTGAGGCATTATCTTTATGTTCTTAGGGACCTTCCATAATTTTTCTAAGGACAGAAAACATGCCTAGGATACTTTTCTTGAATTTTCAAGTTTCTTTGTAATTATTTCAAATAATAATTATAAAAATTTGAAAATTATGAAAATAAATATACAAATGACTAGGAATGATAGGGCAACAGACAATGACCCTAGGAAAAATATTTCTAAGTCATAGAAAATTTAAGGTTAAAATCATTTATTAATTAAATAATTTTGATCCTAAAATGACCCTTTGTAAAATTGAACTATTTTCATCAACAATCTAAGTTTGAAAATGGTTCTAGCTCTATGATAGGCTAATAATAAACCTCACTCGAGTCTAAAATGACAAGATTAGATTCAATTAAGGCTTAAAATGACATTTAAATCCATTAAACCTTACCTAAATTAGGTTTAATAAAAATCAAACTCTTTTAATTAAGTTTAAAGACACACTAAACTTAATTAACCTATTAAACCTTACCTAAATTAGGTTTAATAAAAATCAAACTTTTTTAATTAAGTTTAAGGACACACTAAACTTAATTAACCCATTAAACCTTACCTAAATTAGGTTTAATAAAAAATCAAACTCTTTTAATTAAGTTTAAGGACACACTAAACTTAATTAACCCATTAAACCTTACCTAATTAGGTTTAATAAAAGTTAAACTTCTTTAATTAAGTTTAAAGACAGACTAAACTTAATTAACCCATTAAACCTTACCTAAATTAGGTTTAATAAAAGTTAAACTTCTTTAATTAAGTTTAAGGACACACTAAACTTAATTAACCAATTAAACCTTACCTAAATTAGGTTTAAAAAAAATCAAACTTTTTTAATTAAGTTTAAGGACACACTAAACTTAATTAACTCTATTAGACCTTACCTAAATTAGGTTTAATAAAAATTAAACTCTTTTTAATTAAGTTTAAGGACATATTAAACTTAATTAACACAAAACCAAATACTCTTTAATTAGGTTTAAAGACATATTAAACTTAATTAATCAAAACTAAATTCCCTTAATTAGGTTTAAAGACATATTAAACTTAATTAATCAAAACTAAACTCTCTTAATTAGGTTTAAAGACATATTAAACTTAATTAATCAAAACTAAACTCCCTTAATTAGGTTTAAAGACATATTAAACTTAATTAATCAAAACTAAATTCACTTAATTAGGTTTAAAGACATACTAAACTTAATTAACCTCCTTAAACATAAGGTTTAATCAAACCTAAACCCTAATTGTGTCTAACCCTTAGACCTAATTAAACCATTAAACCTTAACTAACTAAGGTTTAATCAAATCTAAACCCCAATTGAGTCTAACCCTTGGATCTCAATTAAACCATTAAACCTTAACTAACTAAGGTTTAATCAAATCTAAACCTTAATTAGGTCTAACCCTTAGACACTAATTAAACTATTAAGCCTTAACTAACTAAGGTTTAATCAAACCTAAACCCCAATTAGGTCTAACCCTAGCACTCAATTAAACCATTAAGCCTTAACTAACTAAGGTTTAATCAAACCTAAACCACTAATTAGGTCTAACCCTTGAACTCAATTAAACTATTAAACCTTAACTAACTATGGTTTAATCAAACCTAAACCCTAATTAGGTCTAACCCTAGACTAATTAAACCATTAAACCTTAGCTAACTAAGGTTTAATCAAACCTAAACCCTAATTAAGTCCAACCCTGACCTAATTAAACCATTAAACATTAACTAACTAAGGTTTAATCAAACCTAAACCCTAATTAGGTCTAACCCCTAGACCTAATTAAACCATTAAGCCTTAACTAACTAAGGTTCAATCAAACTTAAACCCTAATTTGGTCTAACCCTTAGACCTAATTAAACTATTAAAACTTAACTAACTAAGGTTTAATCAAACCTAAACCCTAATTAGGTCCAACTCTTAGACCTAATTAAACCATTAAACCTTAACTAACTAAGGTTTAATTAAACTTAAACCCTAACTAGGTCTAACCTATTAGACCTAATTAAGTCATTGAATCTTAACTAACTAAGGTTTAATCAAACTCAAACCCTAATTAGATCTAACCATTAGATCTAATTAAACCATTAAACCTTAACCAACTAAGGCTTAACTAAATTCAAATCCTAATTGAAGTCTAAACCTTAGACTTAATAAGACCATTAAGCCTTAGTTAACCAAGGTTTAATAAAAATCAAACCGTACTTAGGTTCAACCTGACATGAACCTAAATTAAACTTAAACTAAACTTAAGTCTAACCTACATTAGATTTAAGTCAAACCAAACTTAGGTTCAACCCACATTGAACCTAAATTAAACCTAAACCTAACTTAAGTCTAACCTACATTAGACTTAAGTCAAACCAAACTTAGGTTCAACCTGACATGAACCTAAGTCAAACTCAAACCTAACTTAAGTCTAACCCACATTAGACATAAGTTAAACCAAACTTAGGTTCAACCTGACATGAACTTAAGTCAAACTTAAACCTAACTTAAGTCTAACCCACATTAGACTTAAGTCAAACCAAACTTAGGTTCAACCCACATTAAACCTAAACCTAACTTAAGCCTAATCTACATTAGACTTAAGTCAAACCAAACTTAGGTTCAACCCACATTGAACCTAAATTAAACCTAAACCTAACTTAAGTCTAACCTATATTAGATTTAAGTCAAACCAAACTTAGGATCAACCTGACATGAACCTAAGTCAAAATCAAACCAAACTTAAGTCTAACCCACATTAGACTTAAGTCAAACCAAACTTAGGTTCAACCCACATGAACCTAAATCAAACCTAAACCTAACTTAAGTCTAACCTACATTAGACTTAAGTCGAACCAAACTTAGGTTCAACCCGACATGAACCTAAGTCAAAATCAAAACCAAACTTAAGTCTAACCCATATTAGACTCAAGTTAAATCAAACTTAGCCAAACATAACCTAACTTGAGTTCAATCCAATTTGAACTCAAGTAAACCTAAACTTTAGGTTCAATCCACATTGAACCTAACTTAAACTCAAACATGACCTAACTTGAGTCCAATCCAATTTGAACTCAATTAAACCTAAACTTTAGGTTCAATCCACATTGAACCTAACTTAAACTCAAACATGACCTAACTTGAGTCCAATCCAACTTGAACTCAAGTAAACCTAAACTTTAGGTTCAATCCACATTGAACCTAACTTAAACTCAAACATAACCTAACTCGAGTTCAATTCAACTTGAACTCAAGTTAATCTAAATCTTAGGTCCAATCCACATTGAACCTAAATTCAACCCAAACCAAAGTTAAGTCTAATCTACATTAGACTTAAATCAAACTAAACTTGAGTTCAACCCCTGATGAATTTAAGACAATCCTAAATCTAGATCCAACAAAATAGACTTGATTAAGACTTAAACCTTACCTAAAATGAATTTGAATGGTCTATAATTCTAATTAAGTCTAATTTATTAGGCTTGATTAACCTTTAAATCCTATTTAAACAAGGTTTAAAATTTAATTAAGTCTATCCTAAACCAAACCTTTTTAACTTAAGTTCAGACGGACATGAACTCAAGTTAATCAAATTCAATCAACATTGAATTTAACTTAGATTCAATCAGACATGAATCCAAGTTAATTCAATCAATATTGAATTTCACTCTAAACTTTTTTAACTTAAGTTCAGACGGACATGAACTCAAGTTAATCAAATTCAATCAACATTGAATTTAACTTAGATTCAATCGGACATGAATCCAAGTTAATTCAATCAATATTGAATTTAACTCTAAACCTTTTAACTTAAGTTCAGACGGACATGAACTCAGGTTAATCAAATTCAATCAACATTGAATTTAACTTAGATTCAATCAAACATGAATCCAAGTTAATTCAATCAATATTGAATTTAACTCTAAAACTTTTTAACTTAAGTTCAGACGGACATGAACTCAAGTTAATCAAATTCAATCAACATTGAATTTAACTTAGATTCAATCAGACATGAATCCAAGTTAATTCAATCAATATTGAATTTAACTCTAAACCCTTTTAACTTAAGTTCAGACAGACATGAACTCAAGTTAATCAAATTCAATCAACATTGAATTTAACTTAGATTCAATCAGACATGAATCCAAGTTAATTCAATCAATATTGAATTTAACTTTAAACCTTTTAACTTAAGTTCAAACAGACATGAACTCGAGTTAATTAAATTCGATTAACATTGAATTTAACTTAGGTTCAACCAGACATGAACCCAAGTTAGTTCAATCAATATTGAATTTAACTCTAAATCTTTCGATATACATGAATTCAAGAATAGACATGAACCCGAAATTTAAGCTCAAACTCAAGATCAATTCAACATTTCAGATCAAGATAGACATAATTCGACATTCTAAAATTGAAATTGACATAACTGACATAAATCTGATGTTGACACAATCAACGAAAATTTGACATTTCAAAAATAAAACAACATGATTAACATGAAGTTGACATTTTGAAATAACTTAACATTCAAAAAAATATCCTGTGACATTATTTCTGACAATATTTTCTTTGCAGGATGAAGCCAAGAAATTCCATTTAGATTTTCTTTGCATGTTATAGGGTATGCTAACTCTGTTTTGCAGGACGTAGAAGACGGAATATTAGCGACAAAACAAAACAAAACTCTTAGGTTAGACATATAACCTGAAACTTTTCAACAAAACAACGACATTGACAACAAAACAAAACTCTTAGGTTAGACATATAACCTAAAACTTTTCAACACAACAGCAACATGACAACAAAACTGAAACCTTTAGGTTAGACATAATACCTAAAGTATTCAATAACATGATATAACGACATTTGAGAGTGATAGTGGGTACATCTCTCCTTAAAATAAATCTTTTAGAAAACAAATGATTAACATTAATCGAAGTTTTCTTAAACAATTGAGAATTGTTTAAGATGTAATTAAGCTATAGAGGCTTACCTCATAGGAGATCTAAAAGAACCCAAAACGAAATCTACGGTTTACCATGATTTTCTTAATACGAAAATTCTAGAATACGTTATTCTAGAATATCCTCATATAAGAATTATCATAAACATCTTTTTCTACTATTAGTCCTAAAAATTCTCTAAATCCTTCATAGGATTTATACGAATAAAACTAGGCTAATATTAGATGGCGACTCCTTGACATTGATATGATATATTGGATGGCGATGACATGACCTCATCCGCACCAAGGACACATTTCATGGGAATTTTTTATATAAATTCCATCGCCGCCAAGAGAGTGGCGACTCCGCTGGGGAGAATCTTTCTTCTCATCTTTTGTTATCATTTGTTTTCATTTCAAAATTTTGAAAATAAAAGTTCCCAGTTTATAAATAAGTCGATAATATTCATTTTTCTTGAAATTACAGAAAAATCGCAATGGATTCTCCGAATTCGATCTTTTCTTTCTTTCAAGACTTTGACATACCAACAGAGGAAAATCCTCCCTTTTATCATAATGATTATGGATTATTTAGTGAAACGGAATTCATATTAGATAATCCATATCAAATCGATTCTCAATCTTTTCAAGAATTTGGCTTGCAACCTTATGAAGACTTTCCGAATTTTACGGACAATTTACCTGAATATACACCGAAGAACCTTACATCCTTGAAGAAATGAAAAGGCGAGTGATAAGAAAGGAAAACAAGTTTACGAGGAAGGCGATGTTCCACCATCATCTATGTATGAGATCGGATCTTCTTCGAGGAACGTTCATGAAACTCCTTCATTTAAAAGAAAGAAAAGGTGGAACGAAAACGATAATTTTGAAACACCTGAATTTCAACAGAATATTTTTGGAAATCCTTCCTTTTTAGAGGAAAATCAATATATTCCAATTCCTGTTGAATACACTGACAATTCCTTTCAACTTAAAAGAACTCCCCCATTTCGTGCCGTACATTCAGTGTAAGAGATTAGCAAGAAAAGAAAAATGTTCATTATCTAAATTATTAGATAAAATGGGTTGTGCAGTCTCCAACACCATGAAAAGGAGAATTTTAGCAATGGAAAATTCTGATTATCAAGAAACTGATTATCAATTCCCAACTGATAAACATTGTGTTCGAGTGCCAGTAAAATTTTGATTGGGCCCTGGAATAAAAGATGTAGTGGTCACCAATGACAAAACTCGATATGACAATTTAATGTTAGAAGCAGAAAATACAACTGCTAAAATGACAGACTTGGTCCAGATGCTACAAAAAGCAAATTATCCTTATACTGGATATGATACACCACCTGAGAATTCTCGCCCTATACTTGAAAATAATGTATGGAGGCGAAAATCATCTTAAAGAAATTCTGATACCACCAACACTCCTGCAAATAATTCACAAGAAAAGATTTGCAGAAAACATTCTACAAAATCATTTCAGGAGAGATTAAAGAAATTAAAAGAAGATATTAAACAACTTTCAAGACAAGAAAGGAAAAATACTTCTGAAAGTTCCAATGAAAATGTTGTCAGTGTTAACATGGTAGAAACCCGATCTGCTTCCTTAGCACGAGAATCAAATGAAGAGGAATTGCGAGAGGTGATACGACAACGAGATGAACAAATAAGTCGTCTTGAACAAAGAATGGAAGAACTGGTAGCGACTTTGCAAAAACCACCAGCGGACCCTTCTCCAGATTATTGAAATCATTAGGCCGGAGGCTATTCACATCCTTGAAAGCGAGAGAAGAACTAATGGATGTTGAGGAAAGCACTCGAAAGAGAAAGAATTCTCTTCATAACGAAACTCCAGAAAAGGATATTACAAAAATAGTGGAACGGAAGATTAAAGAAACAATGGCTTTGGCGAAAAGTTGGAGCATTAACTCCAAAGGGTAGGCCATACCCGGAGGAATTTGATTACGTTCGATATCCTAATGGTTTTGTTCCTCCTGTCTTTAAAATGTTCGATGGGACAGGAAATCCCTGACAACATACGGCACATTTTAGAGCAAGCTGCTTGTAATCTTTGGAGGAAATGACGCTCTCTTATTTCGACAATTTGTTAACGGTCTCACGGGAGTTGCCTTCGGCGGTATGCGGAACTTCCCGACGGATCACGTCAAAACTTTTGTAGAGCTTGAAAGCCTTTTTATTCAACGCTTTGCGGGAGCACAACATCACACCACTGTTGGTGATTTGGTGGTAGAGAAACAAAAATCAGGAGAAACCTTGGTAGATTATATTTTACGCTGGAGAAACCTCAGCATGAAATGTGAGACACAATTACAAGAACAAGATGCTGTTGGAATACTGCTCAAAAATATCCATGGTCCTATAGCATTCATGCTTAAAGGATTTACGATAACAACTTTTGAAAAATTACTCAGTAAAGCTGCCAATCTTCGGGAAGAGGTTAAGCGAGATGAGTGTAATGGAGAAAAGCGAAAAGACAAAAACTATCAAAACTTTTGAAAAGAAACACGGGAATATTGCGAGAAAAAGGCAAACGAGTGATGCAAATCCAACCGGAGCAAAAGAAGCAACGACAAAATCCTTCGACATCACGAGACATCACCTCGATTACAACTTCAACAACCAATCCCGAGTATCGAGTGAGAAGAAAACAATGGCTCGAAAGAATGAATAAAGTATATTCATTTAAAACGAAGCCGTCAACAAAATATTTCGTAGCTTGCTTAAAATACCCGAATTTAAGCTACCGAAGCTAAAAGGCCAACGAGATATTGACATGAAGGACAATCCTAATTATTGTCCTTATCACAGGATGCTCGGACATAAAATTGAAGAATGTTTTGTCTTCAAAGACTGGTTAGAGCGTAATTTAAAAGATGGAAATATAGTCATTCCGAAAGAATATTTGAAAGAACCTGAAAAGGGATCAGTCAATATGGTTTCGATAGAGGAACTTAATCCTAAAAACAAGGATAGCATTTCTGAAGAGATCTTTGCTAAATACCAAGTTACAAAATCTCCCAAGAAAGAAAAGAAAAAGAAAATCAAGAAAATGGGAAAGATTAGAGGTCTTCCAGACATAGGGGCTGCAACTCCTTTTGTACCTTCTAGTTCATTTCACTCTTGACTATGATAGTTATGTCGGCCGAAGGACGAAAAATCCTCAAGCCAATAACTTTGTATGACTTTCTTTTTATCATGAATAATAACAATCCTAGTTTTGCGTACATTTTGTGCATTCCGGATGATGCTTCGAGAATGACCATTTGAATTCTAACCCTATAGACAATGCTCAAATCGTATATGATCAATCTAAAGACAACCAAACTAATGAAAATGAAAATGAGAAATCTGACAACGACACAAATGAAGATGACATTGCTACGCTTCAATTACAAAGAATTCTGATTTCTATAGGATTGGAGTCCTCGGACTCAGAAACGAATGAATCGGATAATAACTTGAAGAAATAGTTGAAATTAACTTGAGAAGTGGAAGAATTTTACCTCCTAGGATAACTCAACAAGAAAAAGAAAAACAAATAATTACACCAGATAAGATAATTCCTCCAATATATCCCCGAACGTCTGAAGGAAGTAAGGATGATCTTCACAATAAGGTGGATTATAATGTACTGGCTCATTTGAGAAAATTACCTGCAAAATTAAGCATCTATGACGCTCTCATACTTTCCAAAGAAATGAGAGAATCATTAATAAAGGCTCTTTCGGACCCTGACATTTGCTTAACTCAACTTGCTAGAAGCCTACTCATTAGAGGAATCAACAAAGATTACCTTCTCTGACAATGACTTGTTGCTCGGAACAACTGAACATAATCGTCCACTATATATTACAGTAAACATCAATGACACGATACTTTCAAGAGTTCTTATTGACCCGAGTGCTTCAATCAACATTATGAATCTGAGAACTCTTGCATACTTAGACATTGATGCCTCTCAACTATCAAGAGATACAATGATGTTAAGAGGATTCAATGAACAAGAAGAACGGGCCCTTGGATCAATAACATTGCTCTTAAAAATAGCCGACTTGACAACGACAGCAAAATTTCATATTATTGATTCAGACACATCTTTTAATGCCTTACTTGGCAGACCATGGCTCCATGAATATAAAATGGTACCTTCTTCATTACATCAATGTATCAAATATTTACGAAAAGGACAAGAATTTTGTATTATAGGAGACCTGCAACCGTTTTCAATCCATGAAATCGGTATACATGAAGATGCAGCATATTATGCTCCTATAAATAAAACAATATCTTCCAAAGAGACAACAGTAAATATGGAAGAAGAGAACAAGCAAAAGAAAATAAATGAGAAGGATTTTTCTTCAATAAAGACAAAAGAGACTAGTTTCCGTCAGACTCGCACTCGAGGTCGAGGCCGAGAACGAGGACGAAGGAGAGAAGATCCAATTGTCACAATGAAGAAACCACTGAAATTCAAAATCCACCGGATTCTGAAGAAGAAACGACATCTGTGGTTGCAAAGGAACCCCAATTCAAAATATCTTTAGAAGAAGAAGACAAAGAGAAACAATTTGAATCTATGTATGACAAAATCAATCATTATATACATTCTATGACTCTAACTCCAATCTCCACTTCTAAAATTGAGAATTTAATAGTCAAAGAAGTATATAATGATGACAAAAAGCCGATTAAGTTTAGACTTGGCTCTACTTCTTCTTGTACTTAAAGATGATGTAAAAATAGAAGATGAAAATCTTCCACAATCAATGAAAATTCCTTTTGAGTTGTATTCTCCTTGGGCACGAAAGTTCATTCAAAATAGTTTAATGCTCAAACAATGGTCTTTAAAACAACCGCATTTCATTGAACAAATGTGGAATGATAATAAACGAAATTCTAACTCTAAAAAAGGTGTTGGATTTGGAATCTTGGGACCATTAGATGATACGGAATTTTGTTTAGTATCGTCGAGAAGAATGTGATTCCGAAACATTGCACGATCTTCCAATTGAAAATGCTCCCCCGGAGTTGGAAGAGGAAATTAAATCGACGATTGATGAACTAAAAGAAATAAATTTAGGAACTAATGAAAATCCAAAACCGACTTTTATTAGTTCATTCCTTAATGATGAGGAAATAAAAGACATAACTCGATTGTTGATGGAATATAAGAGACTGTTTTGCCTGGACTTATGACGAAATGCCCGGTTTATCTCCGAAGTCGCGATCCATAAACTCGGGATAAACCAAATCATAAACCCGATTAAACAAGCTCCAAGAAGGATGCGTGTCGAAATAGAGCAACAAGTCATTGCGGAAGTTAAGAAATTGATAGAGGCTGACTTCATACGAGAAGAAAACTATCCAATATGGCTAGCCAATGTGGTGCCTGTTAAAAAGAAAAATGGACAAATAAGAGTCTGCATAGACTACAGGGACTTGAATAAAGCATATCCAAAAGATGAATTTCCTTTACCAATTCCTGAGTTAATGGTTGATATTGCATCAAAATATGCAATATTTTCTTTCATGGATGGATCATCGGGATATAGCCAAATAAAAATGTTTTCGGAGGATGAAGTAAATACGACTTTCCGAACACCCACGAGCATATATCGTTATAAGGTTATGCCATTTGGATCGAAAATGCTGGTGCAACCTATCAAAGAGCCATGACACGGATTTTTGATGAACTAATACATAATGAAGTCGAATGTTATGTCGATGATCTGGTTATCAATAGTAAACAAAAAGACGATCATATATACGATTTGAGAATTGTCTTTGAACGACTACGACGTTATAATCTTAAAATGAACCCTTTAAAGTGCGCCTTTGGTGTCACTTCAGGAAAATTTTTAGGATTTGTAGTTCGACATCGTGGGATAGAAATTGATCCTCTCAAAATTGAAGCTATCCTAAATATGCCTCCTCCTAAAAATCTAACTCAATTGAGATCCTTCCAAGGAAAATTAGCATACATACGACGTTTCATTTCCAATCTATCGGGTAGATGTCAACCCCTTACTTCCCTTACTAGAAAGGATGCCAAATTCGTGTGGGATGAAAAATGCCAGCATGCCTTTGAAGACATTAAACAATATTTGACAACCCCTCCTGTCCTAGCAGCCCCTGTATTAGGAAGACCTTTAATACTTTACACTGCGGCATTGGACATATCACTTGGAGCTTTACTAGCACAAGTAAATGATGAAGGAAAAGAAAATGTGTTATACTACTTGAGTCGTTGTTTACTTCCAACGGAAATAAAATATCTGACAATTGAGAAGCATTGTTTAGCCTTGATCTTCGCGAGTTCAAAAGCTAAGACATTATATGCTTTCTCATAAAGTAACTCTTATTTCAAGAGTTAACCCGTTACAATATTTAATAACACAACCGACACTTTCACGGGAGATTAGCAAGATGGGCAATGATCTTGTTACAATTCGACATAACATTTGTACCGTTACGTGCTATCAAAGGACAAATCCTAGCAGATTTCTTAGCGGCACACCCAATTCCAACAGGATCATCCCCTAATGACGATCTACCTGATGAAAAAATATCAGAAATAAAAAATTCTAACATGCAACGATGGGAACTCTACTTTGACTGAGCATCGTCACGCATGGAAAGACAAAGATAAGCGGTGACAATCATACCGAGCAAAGCCGGAGTAGGATTAATTTTCATTAATCCAGAAAAAATGATGATGCCCTTTTCCTATCATTTGTCAGAACCATGCACGAATAACGAAGCCGAATATGAAGCGCTCATAACCGGTCTAGAATTGACAATATTAATGGAAATTGAGAATATTGATATCTATGGAGATTTCCAGTTAATTATCAATCAAATTGCTGGCAAATAAAAAATTCTGAAACCACGACTTGAACAGTATTCCCGTTACACTCCGAAATTACTTCAACAAATTCACGATGTAACATTCTTCTTAATCCCGAGACGAGACAATTCTCAGCGGATGCTTCGGCAAAACTTGCAAAGGAATTTGCGTGTCCAGAAGAAGATGACATACCGATTTCTATAAAAGGACGACAAGTTCTTTCTCAAATTGATACGGATAATTTGCATAAAATTGGTGAAAATATGACAATGGCAATAAATGACGAGAAGGATGATTGGTGACAACCAATCATCAAATATTTACAAACTGGAAAATTACCTGAAAATAGTTCTATTGCCAACCAAATTAAACAAAGAGCAATATTATATGCTCTAATAAATGATGTTCTTTACAAACGATCTTTTGATCAAATGTGGTTAAGATGTTTAAACCAAATTGAAGCTCGAGAGATTGTTAAAGAAGTTCATTTAGGTTTATGTGGTGCACATCAATCTGGGCCCAAAATGAAAATGAAAATAAAAAGAATAGGTTATTATTGGCCAACAATGATGACGGATTGTCTTGACATTGCAAAGAAATGTCATCGATGTCAAATACATGGAGTAGTTTTACATCGACCTCCAAATGTCCTACATCCGACCATTGCATCATGGCCATTTGAATGCTTGGGAGTACTGACATAGTGGGCCCTATAGATCCTCCATCCTCCAAAGGCCATAAATTTATTCTAGCGATTATTGACTATTTTTCTAAATGAGCGAAGCAATACCCTTCGAGAAGTCGAGGCGAACAAGTTCTCCACTTCTTTAAAACACATATCGTTTATAGATTTGGGATTCCTCGAAGGGTCATATCGGATAATGGGTTGGCCTTCAAAAACACAAAAATGAATCACTTTATCCGAGAGACATGGGATTATTTGGAGATATTCCACAATCTATTACCCTAAAGCTCGATGGATTAGGCGAAGCTTTCAATAAAACATTGGTGCAAATCTTGAAAAAGACATTAAGTAATAGCCCGAGACGAGTGGCATGAACGACTAATAGAAGCTTTATGGGCTTATAGAACTACATACCGAACTCCAGCACGGTCTACACCATTTGCTTCGGTATATGGTTCTGAAGCCATTTTGCCTCTAGAAGCCCAAATTCCTTCTCTCATAATCGCAATAACTGATAAAATAACTGAAGAAGAAAATGTCAAGTTGCTAGTGAAGAACTTGAAAATTTGGAGGGCAAACGTCTGCAAGCCCAACAAAATCTTGAATTATATCAAGCAAAAATGATACGAGCTCACGACAAACTAGTTCGTCCTAGAACCTTTCGAATCGGTGAATTAGTTTTAGTTCTTCGAAGACCTATATTAGCTCATCGAAAGATAGGTGGCAAATTCGAACCCATATGGGAAGGTCCATATGTAATCGAAAAGACATATTCGGAGGATCCTACCGATTGGCGGATTGTCGAGGAGAAAGAATTCCGCCTCTCAATCGATGGGCGTTTTCTAAAGAAATACTACGTGACATAAAAAAAGGAAATGAATAAAGACTTATTTATAAGCCGGGACAATAAATTCTCCTTTCAAAAAAAAATCATCTTTGATGTTTTGTGACATCTCTTTCATTTGTTAAACAAACATTTGAAAATCTAAAATGATATTCTGTCTTGATATTTTCAGGAAAAATGCCTGAAGACAAATTATTTTTCTCATTCCGAAATAATATGACTTTTGCCTTGGACCGTCAACATATAGACGCGGGGACCAAAGTTCACTTTGATTTCGACCTATTGCAGGTTGAATCCATATATCATGGATCGTTACTTTATCTGGTGAATCACAGTGAAGTTAATCTGCAAACACCTTTGATAGAATTCAAACTCCGACAACCCGAAGAATATGACTTCACAATCAGTGATAGCTCAGATGAAGCAGAATTCATGACTACCTCGGTACAAGGAGCATCAACGTCAGGAACCAAAAATCCAACGACAGGATTCACCAGATCGCAAAGACGAAATCGCAATAAACGACTAAAACGACAAAAACAATTACAAGAAAAACAAGACATGGAAGATATGAGTCAGTTAAAATCACGGACTATCAATACTCCATTTGAGGAAATAATATCGGAAACGACAAATCTAGACCTTACAGAAAAAGAGGATGGCAAAGCGATCGTCACTCCACCATCTGGTCACACCTGCTCAATATTTGAGGATATCAGACAAAAAGAATCACTCAGAGGAAGAGATACGACGAATTCGTGCCATTGAGTGGAGAACTTTCGAACAATATAAATATGTGAATAAAAGAACAATAAATATTCTGGATGGTCTTAAACTTTTTACCAGAATATTTGATGAAGCCGAACAAGTCTGCTATCATCGACCACATTATAGAAGCCCGAGATCATGGTAAGATTTGGACGCCTTCGAAGGAGAACCTATTCTGAACCTAGTAAATGGATTCGAGGTAAGGGTAGGTAAACCATTCAATACGGATGTTGCTATAACTATGCAAGAGACGGAGAAGGAAATCTTCCTGGGATTCTACGACATGAACAAGTCGACCCTTTACCCGTTGTGATAATCCAAATTATCAGACGACCCGTTACTTGGGGGATCATACTTGTAGATTGTGTTCCCGATAGCTGCATCATTAATATGTATGATAAAGGGGATTGTATCCCTCCTCACATCGACAGTCATGATTTTGAAAGACCATTTTGTACTCTCTCTTTAATGAATCGTTGCTCCGTGATATTCGGAAGAGAGATACAAATCTTGGGACCCGGAGAAATTGAAGGGACATGCCGCGTCCTTTTAACTCGAGGATCAGTTCTTCTGCTCCAAGGGAACGGTGCGGATTTTGTAAAACACTTGCATACCCGAGTGTTAACAAGCCACGAATCTCCATCACCTTGCGACGAATGAAACCGACAAACGACCGGACGGATATCGACCAATACCGAGCTCGAAGGACTCGAAGCCTTTGGAGCCGTTGTGATCCCATGAATGTACGAACACACGAAACATGTTCGATGAATGATGTTTTGGAGTGTAGGACGTTTATGGACGATACGATAATCTCCAAATCTACAACATGATGTGAAGAACTCCCGACATATAATATATCTATAGTTGTCGATGTGTGATATATCGGTAGTCGTTGACATGTAAAATATCGGTAGTTTGTTGCGGCGTCTTTATATGATATGTACATATGTATGTACTTGTAAGCTTTTGTTTGCAATAAATATGTATCGGTGACTTTTTTTATGGAAATAAAATAAAGTGTTGAAGAAAAATATATTCCCATTGTACGTGATATGTCGACGGAGTCCCGAAATCAATAAATGACAAAATGAATAATTTATGATAATCGAAACATGAGAATTAACTTTCGACCTATATAGAGTCAAAACCCAGACGGATAATCCCACCAAGAATATTAATGAGTTCGCCACTCTCTCCGGTTATTGGATATAAGTCATTTCCTAATGTGGAAATCACGGCTTTCCTTTAACCAAATATTGACATCAACATTTTGAGAAAAATAGAAAATGACATCTATTTTCTCTCTTCGGTTATTGGATATAAGTCCTTTCCTAATGTGGAAATCACGGCTTTCCTTTAACGAAATATTGATATTGTCATTTTTAAGAAAATAGAAAATCACATCTATTTTCTCTCTTCGGTTATTGGATATAAGTCTTTTCCTAATGTGGAAATCACGGCTTTCCTTTAACCAAATATTGAGAAAAATAGAAAATGACATCTATTTTCTCTCTTCGGTTATTGGATATAAGTCCTTTCCTGACACGGAAATTATGGCTTTCCTCTAACCAAATCTTGATATCGACACATTGAGGAAAATAGAAAATGACATCTATTTTCTTTCTCCGGTTATTGGATATAAGTCCTTTCCTGATACGGAAATCATGGCTTTCCTCTAACCAAATCTTGATATCGACACTTTGAGGAAAATAGAAAATGACATCTATTTTCTTTCTCCGATTATTGGATATAAGTCCTTTCCTGATACGGAAATTATGGCTTTCCTCTAACCAAATCTTGATATCGACACTTTGAGGAAAATAGAAAATGACATCTATTTTCTCTCTTCGGTTATTGGATATAAGTCCTTTCCTGACACGGAAATCATGGCTTTCCTCTAACCAAATTTTGATATCGACACTTTGAGGAAAATAGAAAATGGCATCTATTTTCTCTCTTCGGTTATTGGATATAAGTCCTTTCCTGACACGGAAATCACGGCTTTCCTCTAACCAAATCTTGACATTGACATTTTGAGGAAAATAGAAAATGACATCTATTTTCTCTCTTCGGTTATTGGATATAAGTCCTTTCCTGACACGGAAATCATGGCTTTCCTCTAACCAAATTTTGATATCGACACTTTGAGGAAAATAGAAAATGACATCTATTTTCTCTCTTCGGTTATTGGATATAAGTCATTTCCTGATACGGAAATCACGGCTTTCCTCTAACCAAATATTGGCATCGACATTTTGAGGAAAATAGAAAATGACATCTATTTTCTCTCTTCGGTTATTGGATATAAGTCCTTTCCTGATACGGAAGTTACGGCTTTCCTCTAACCAAGTCTTAACATTGACATTTTGAGAAATGGAAAATGACATCCATTTTCTCCCTCCTGTTATAGGGTATTCGTCCTTTCCTGACACGGAAATCACGACATTCCTTTAGCAAAATATCGACATCGACATTTTAAGAAAAGAAATATGACATCCATTTTTCCCTCCCAATAAATCTCTTTTCAAATACAAGAAGAAAATCTCTTCTTGAACCGAGCATAAAAGACATCCGACATCCTCCGGGAGCGGTATGATATCCCCTCCTTTCACGATCATTATGAAACATCTCTAAGACCACTTCGGTCAGCGCTTGATATGTGCAGAATACTTATATAGCATTCTACACATTTGGAGGCCCTTTGTTGACCTCATTTTACGATGAGTCGATACTCTTATGACCTAAAAGTCGACATTGGTCGAAGTGGTCAAACCGGACCTAATGACTCTGCACGTTGACCACATAGAGTCACCCTTATGACTTAAAAAGTCAACATTGGTCAAAATGGTCAAACCAGACCTAATGACCTACACTGTTGACCACATAGTCAACCTTATGACCTAAAAATTCAACATTGGTCAAAATGGTCGAACCGGACCCATCGACCGACCACTGTTGACCCCATAGGTCACCCTTTTGACCTAAAAAGTCAACATTGGTCGAAATGGTCAAACCATACCCAGGTGACTCGACCCTGTTGACCCCATAGGTCACCCTTTCGACCTAAAAGTCAACATTGGTCAAAATGGCGAACCGGACCCGGTGACTCAACCCCGTTGACCCCATAGGTCACCCTTATAAGTCGACATTGGTCAAATTGGTCGAAATGGTCAATTGCATCCAGACGACTAACCCTCCAGTTGACCCATAGGTCACCCTTATGACACTAAAAAGTCAACATTGGTCGAATTGGTCAAACCATACCTAGTGACTGACTCAGTTGACCCCATAGGTCACCCTTTCGACCTAAAAAGTCAACATTGGTCAAAATGGTCAAACCATACCCAGATGACCAACCCTGTTGACTCCATGAGTCACCCCTACGACTCTAAAAGTCAACATTGATCAAATCGGTCAAACCGGCACTAACGACTACATTAGTTGACCCCATAAGTCACCCTTATGACCTAAAAAGTCAACATTGGTCGAATTGGTCAAACCGGACGTAGTGACCGACCTTATTGACTCTACAGGTCACCTTATGACAAAAAAGTCGACATTGGTCAAATCGATCGAACGGACCCGATGACCGACCATGTCGACTCCATGAGTCGACCCTATGACCTAAAAATTTAACTTTGGTCAAAATGGTCAAACCGGACCAGTGACCAACCCTGTTGACCCCACGAGTCAACCCTATGACCTAAAAAGTCAACTTTAGTCAAACTGGTCAAACCGGACCTAATGACTCTACCTCGTTGACCCACAAGTCGACCTTGTGACATAAAAAGTCAACTTTGGTCAAATTAGTCGAACCGGACCAGATGATCAACCCTGGTTGACCTCATAGGTCGACCTTTTGACCTAAAAAGTCAACTTTGGTCAAATTGGTCAAACCAGACCTAATGACCTACACTATTGACCCCATAGGTCACCCTTATGACCTAAAAAGTCAACATTGGTCAAATTGGTCAAACCAGACACAGTGACCAACCCTGTTGACCCCATAGGTCACCCTTATGACTCAAAAGTCAACTTTGGTTAAATTGGTCAAACCGGACCTAATGACCTACATCGTTGACCCCATAGGTCACCCTTATGACCTAAAAAGTCAACATTGGTCGAATTGGTCAAACCGGACACAGTGACCAGCCACTGTTGACCCATAGGTCACCCTTATGACTACAAAAGTCAACTTTGGTCAAATTGGTCGAACCGGACCTAATGACTGCTCTGTTGACCCCATAGGTCAACCTTATGACCTAAAAAGTCAACTTTGGTCAAATTGGTCAAACCAGACCTAGTGACCTACACTGTTGACCCCATAGGTTAACCTTTTGACCTAAAAAGTCAACTTTGGTTAAATTGGTCAAACCAGACCTAA
Source organism: Papilionanthe hookeriana x Papilionanthe teres (assembly GCA_022702705.1). Classification (NCBI taxonomy): domain Eukaryota; kingdom Viridiplantae; phylum Streptophyta; class Magnoliopsida; order Asparagales; family Orchidaceae; genus Papilionanthe; species Papilionanthe hookeriana x Papilionanthe teres. Next base: position 26,819,261 of record CM040426.1, read on the forward strand.
TTACCTACCATGTTGACCCCATAGGTCAACCTTTTGACCTAAAAAGTCAACTTTGGTCAAAATGGTCGAACAGGACCTAGTGACCAACCTGTTGACCCCACAAGTCGACCCTATGACCTAAAATGTCGACTTTGGTCAAATTGGTCAAACCGGACCTAATGACTACCACTGTTGACCCCATAGGTCAACTTTTTGACTTAAAAAGTCGACATTGATCAAATTGGTCGAACCGGACTTAGTGACTACCTGCATTGACCCCATAGGTTAACCTTTTGACCTAAAAAGTCAACTTTGGTCGAATAGGTCAAAACGGACACTAATGACTTACATCTGTTGACCCCATAGGTCAACATTTTGACCTAAAAGACAACTTTGGTCGAATTGGTCGGACCGGACCCGATGACCAGATCTGTTGACCCATAAATCAACCTTTTCACCCATCGACACATTTAAAACACCACAATGACAAAATCACGGACATTGGACATCTTAAAATCAATTTGATCGATTTGGGCTAACTTGGGTCGACCCAAGTCAAAATTGAGTCAACACTTATCTATTTTTGATTAAAATAGATAAAAATGACATAAAAATGACAAAATAAATCAAATAATTAATTTGAAAATTATTTTGATTAATTAAAATGATTAATGATTTAATTTTCAAAATTTTATTTAAATGACATAATTAATTAAAATAAAAATTAAATTAAAATCATAAAATGACATAAAACAACAAAATTAATCAAATAATTAATTTCAAAATTATTTTGATTAATTAAAATGATTAATGATTTAATTTTCAAAATTTTAATTAATTAAAATGAAAATTAAATTAAAATCATAAAATAATAAAAATGACAAAAATAATCAATTAATTAATTTGAAATTATTTTCAGTTAATAAATTGATTAATAAAATAATTTCCACCAATTTTAGTTAATAAAATAATTAATTAAAATGGGAATTAAAGAAGAAATGAAATAACTTTTAGCCTCTTCATATTTAATTGGGCTAAACCATCTTAAAGGCTTACTTAACATTTAATTAAGCCCATCTTAAGGCCCATTACCCATGGCTTAACATCCATGGTTATGCATGGGATGAGGTGTCACCACCTCCTTCACCCTAAGCATCATCTCTCCATAAGGTGGACGGCCAACACAAGGGCATTTTCTCCACCTCCCGAAGCCACTCGATGGGAGGAAAACTACACATGAAACCCCCTTACCATGGTTAATGGTAATGATGAAGGCTAGGCATATGTGTCACCATTTGCCGAGCCTAAGAAGTGAGGTGTAAGCTCATTAGCAAGTGAAACAACGACTCGCGAGTAACCTCCCACAATGGCCGATGGACGAGAGACGAGACATGAAATTCATCATGACAAACTTAGGGAGAAGCATCCAAGCCTATCTCCGACCAATTGATCACCCGATCAGATAATAGAGGAGGTAAGTAATCCTCAGAACAGCCTAAGCCAAGCCGATACCATCCTCTTGCTATAAAATAGACCCCATGGCCGAAACTAGCATGAGGAGAAAAATATTTAGGGAGGTCCATAGTGCGCTCAAGCCCTCTTGCTCCCAACACAAAACTTCTTCCTAAGAGCTTCCATAATCTTTTAGGATCAATCCCGAGCCTTAGTTTCAGCTCATTTGAGCCAATTTGATCAATTTTCAAAAATGACCAAATTAAGCATCTCTTTCAAATTCCTCCCTAAGCCAGACATACGGAACAAATTGCTGCAGCAACTATCTTCCATTGGGGTCCTAGAAGGCAACCATAAAGTCCGATCTAGCTTGATTTGCTTGTGGCCAAGGTATGGAATTTATCTTTACAAAATAAATCATGTTTTTGATAAATCATGTGCTATACTAGCTCAAATGTGTGTCATCACCGTATGGATAGATACTTCTCATCCAGATGAGCATTTTAAAAAAAAATCACTCAATTTCATCAAGAAATGAGTGAGATATTAACATTTGAAGTTTAACAGTTTCGGAATTTTTGAAATAAATTCCGAATTTTCTCAGCCGTCCGATCCCGCACCTTTGGGATGGACGGCGCGTCCGCACGTATTTGTCGCACGTTGCACGGATCTTCCGCTCGTTCACGCGTCAGGAACGCGTCGTCTGAGGTGCGGCGCTAAATAAAAAAAAAAAGAAAAATTCTTTTTTTAACCCTTCAAACTTCAAAAATTCATATCTTTTTAACCGAGAGGTCATAAAAATAAAATAAAAATACCTCCGGAAAGCTCTTGAAGAGGAGAAAATTATGAGACCAAAATCATAATTTTATTCTCAGCATTTAATTTTTAATTAATTAAATACTCTCTGGAGTATTTTAATTATTAAAAATTATTTACAAATCAAAAAATTATGAAACTTTGAGGCATTTATCTTTATGTTCTTAGGGACCTTCCATAATTTTTCTAAGGACGAGAAAACATGCCTAGGATACTTTTCTTGAATTTTCAAGTTTCTTTGTAATTATTTCAAATAATAATTATAAAAATTTGAAAATTATGAAAATAAAAATACAAATGACTAGGAATGATAGGAGCAACAGTACAATGACCCTAGGAAAAATATTTCTAAGTCATAGAAACAATCTTGAATGACATTTGGAAATTTAGGGTTAAAATCATTTATTAATTAAATAATTTTGATCCTAAAATGACCCTTTGTAAAATTAACTATTTTCATCAACAATCTAAGTTTGAAAATGGTTCTAGCCTATGATAGGCTAATAATAAACCTCACTTGAGTCTAAAATGACAAGATTAGATTCAATTAAGGCTTAAAATGACATTTAAATCCATTAAACCTTACCTAAATTAGGTTTAATAAAAATCAAACTCTTTTAATTAAGTTTAAAGACACACTAAACTTAATTAACCATTAAACCTTACCTAAATTAGGTTTAATAAAAAAATCAAACTCTTTTAATTAAGTTTAAGGACACACTAAACTTAATTAACTCATTAAACCTTACCTAAATTAGGTTTAATAAAAATCAAACTCTTTTAATTAAGTTTAAGGACACACTAAACTTAATTAACCCATTAAACCTTACCTAAATTAGGTTTAATAAAAATCAAATTTCTTTAATTAAGTTTAAGGACACACTAAACTTAATTAACCCATTAAACCTTACCTAAATTAGGTTTAATAAAAGTCAAACTTCTTTAATTAAGTTTAAGGATATACTAAACTTAATTAACCAAGTAAACCTTACCTAAATTAGGTTTAATAAAAATCAAACCTTTTTAATTAAGTTTAAGGACACACTAAACTTAATTAACTCATTAAACCTTACTTAAATTAGGTTTAATAAAAATCAAACCTTTTTAATTAAGTTTAAGGACACACTAAACTTAATTAACCCATTAAACCTTACTTAAATTAGGTTTAATAAAAATCAAACCTTTTTAATTAAGTTTAAGGACACACTAAACTTAATCAACCCATTAAACCTTACCTAAATTAGGTTTAATAAAAAATCAAACTCTTTTAATTAAGTTTAAGGACACACTAAACTAAATTAACCCATTAAACCTTACCTAAATATGGTTTAATAAAAGTTAAACTACTTTAATTAAGTTTAAAGACACACTAAACTTAACCCATTAAACCTTACCTAAATTAGGTTTAATAAAAGTTAAACTTCTTTAATTAAGTTTAAGGACAGACTAAACTTAATTAACCAATTAAACCTTACCTAAATTAGGTTTAATAAAAGTTAAACTTCTTTAATTAAGTTTAAGGACATAATAAACTTAATTAACCAATTAAACCTTACCTAAATTAGGTTTAATAAAATCAAACTTTTTTAATTAAGTTTAAGGACACACTAAACTTAATTAACCTATTAGACCTTACCTAAATTAGGTTTAATAAAAATTAAACTCTTTTTAATTAAGTTTAAGGACATATTAAACTTAATTAACACAAAACCAAATACTCTTTAATTAGGTTTAAAGACATATTAAACTTAATTAATCAAAACTAAACTCCCTTAATTAGGTTTAAAGACATATTAAACTTAATTAATCAAAACTAAATTCCCTTAATTAGATTTAAAGACATATTAAACTTAATTAATCAAAACTAAACTCCCTTAATTAGGTTTAAAGACATATTAAACTTAATTAATCAAAACTAAATTCCCTTAATTAGGTTTAAAGACATACTAAACTTAATTAACCTCCTTAAACATAAGGTTTAATCAAACCTAAACCCTAATTAGGTCTAACCCTTAGACCTAATTAAACCATTAAACCTTAACTAACTAAGGTTTAATCAAATCTAAACGCTAATTAGGTCTAACCCTTAGACCTAATTAAACCATTAAACCTTAACTAACTAAGGTTTAATCAAATCTAAACCCTAATTAGGTCTAATTAAACTATTAAACCTTAACTAACTAAAGTTTAATCAAACCTAAACCCTAATTAGGTCTAACCCTTAGACCTAATTAAACCATTAAGCCTTAACTAACTAAGGTTTAATCAAACCTAAACCCTAATTAGGTCTAACCCTTAGACCTAATTAAACAATTAAACCTTAACTAACTAAGGTTTAATCAAACCTAAACCCTAGTTAGGTTTAACCCTTAGACCTAATTAAACCATTAAGCCTTAACTAACTAAGGTTTAATCATACCTAAACCCTAATTAGTCTAACCCTGTAGCTAATTAAACCATTAAACCTTAACTAACTAAGGTTTAATCAAATCTAAACCCTAATTAGTGTCTAACCCTGACCCAATTAAACCATTAAGCCTTAACTAACTAAGGTTCAATCAAACCTAAACCCTAATTAGGTCTAACCCCTAGACCTAATTAAACCATTAAGCCTTAACTAACTAAGGTTCAATCAAACCTAAACCCTAATTAGGTCTAACCCTTAGACTTAAACTATTAAACCTTAACTAACTAAGGTTTAATCAAACCTAAACCCTAATTAGGTCCAACTCTTAGACCTAATTAAACCATTAAACCTTAACTAACTAAGGTTTAATTAAACTTAAACCCTAACTAGGTCTAACCCATTAGACCTAATTAAATCATTGAATCTTAACTAACTAAGGTTTAATCAAACTCAAACCCTAATTAGATCTAACCATTAGATCTAATTAAATCATTAAACCTTAACCAACTAAGGCTTAACTAAATTCAAATCCTAATTAGGTCTAAACCTTAGACTTAATAAGACCATTAAGCCTTAGTTAACCAAGGTTTAATAAAAATCAAACCGTACTTAGGTTCAACCTGACATGAACCTAAATTAAACTTAAACTAAACTTAAGTCTAACCTACATTAGATTTAAGTCAAATCCAAACTTAGGTTCAACCCACATCGAACCTAAATTAAACCTAAACCTAACTTAAGTCTAACCTACATTAGACTTAAGTCAAACCAAACTTAGGTTCAACCTGACATGAACCTAAGTCAAACTCAAATCTAACTTAAGTCTAACCCACATTAGACTTAAGTTAAACCAAACTTAGGTTCAACCTGACATGAACTTAAGTCAAACTTAAACCTAACTTAAGTCTAACCCACATTAGACTTAAGTCAAACCAAACTTAAGTTCAACCCACATTAAACCTAAACCTAACTTAAGCCTAATCTACATTAGACTTAAGTCAAACCAAACTTAGGTTCAACCCACATCGAACCTAAATTAAACCTAAACCTAACTTAAGTCTAACCTATATTAGATTTAAGTCAAACCAAACTTAGGATCAACCTGACATGAACCTAAGTCAAAATCAAACCAAACTTAAGTCTAACCCACATTAGACTTAAGTCAAACCAAACTTAGGTTCAACCCACATTGAACCTAAATCAAACCTAAACCTAACTTAAGTCTAACCTACATTAGACTTAAGTCAAACCAAACTTAGGTTCAACCTGACATGAACCTAAGTCAAAATCAAACCAAACTTAAGTCTAACCCATATTAGACTCAAGTTAAATCAAACTTAGCCAAACATAACCTAACTTGAGTTCAATCCAATTTGAACTCAAGTAAACCTAAACTTTAGGTTCAATCCACATTGAACCTAACTTAAACTCAAACATGACCTAACTTGAGTTTAGGTTCAATCCACATTGAACCTAACTTAAACTCAAACATGACCTAACTTGAGTCTAATCCAACTTGAACTCAAGTAAACCTAAACTTTAGGTTCAATCCACATTGAACCTAACTTAAACTCAAACATAACCTAACTCGAGTTCAATTCAACTTGAACTCAAGTTAATCTAAATCTTAGGTCAAATCCACATTGAACCTAAATTCAACCCAAACCAAAGTTAAGTCTAATCTACATTAGACTTAAATCAAACTAAACTTGAGTTCAACCCCTGATGAATTTAAGACAATCCTAAATCTAGATCCAACAAAATAGACTTGATTAAGACTTAAACCTTACCTAAAATGGATTTGAATGCTCTATAATTCTAATTAAGTCTAATTTATTAGGCTTGATTAACCTTTAAATCCTATTTAAACAAGGTTTAAAATTTAATTAAGTCTATCCTAAACCAAACCTTTTTAACTTAAGTTCGGTACGAACATGAACTCAAGTTAATCAAATTCAATCAACATTGAATTTAACTTAGCATTCAATCGTACATGAATCCAAGTTAATTCAATCAATATCGAATTTGACTCTAAACCTTTTTAACTTAAGTTCGACTGGACATGAACTCAAGTTAATCAAATTCAATCAACATTGAATTTAACTTAGATTCAATCGGACATGAATCCAAGTTAATTCAATCAATATTGAATTTAACTCTAAACCTTTTTAACTTAAGTTCGGACGGACATGAACTCAAGTTAATCAAATTCAATCAACATTGAATTTAACTTAGATTCAATCGTACATGAATCCAAGTTAATTCAATCAATATTGAATTTAACTCTAAACCCTTTTAACTTAAGTTCGAACAGCACATGAACTCAAGTTAATCAAATTCAATCAACATTGAATTTAACTTAGATTCAATCAGACATGAATCCAAGTTAATTCAATCAATATTGAATTTAACTTTAAACCTTTTAACTTAAGTTCAAACAGACATGAACTCGAGTTAATTAAATTCAATTAACATTGAATTTAACTTAGGTTCAACCAGACATGAACCCAAGTTAGTTCAATCAATATTGAATTTAACTCTAAATCTTTCGATATACATGAATTCAAGAATAGACATGAACCCGAAATTTAAGCTCAAACTCAAGATCAATTCAACATTTCAGATCAAGACCGACATAATTCGACATTCTAAAATTGAAATTGACATAACCGACATAAATCTGATGTTGACACAATCAACGAAAATTTGACATTTCAAAAATAAAACAACATGATTAACATGAAGTTGACATTTTGAAATAACTTAACATTCAAAAAAATATCCTGTGACATTATTTCTGACAATATTTTCTTTGCAGGATGAAGGCAAGAAATTCCGTTTAGATTTTCTTTGCATGTTATAGGGTGTGCTAACTCTGTTTTGCAGGACGTCGACGACGGAATATTAGCGACAAAACAAAACAAAACTCTTAGGTTAGACATATAACCTGAAACTTTTCAACAAAACAACGACATTGACAACAAAACAAAACTCTTAGGTTAGACATATAACCTGAAACTTTTCAACACAACAGCAACATGACAACAAAACTGAAACCTTTATGTTAGACGTAATACCTAAAGTATTCAATAACATGATATAACGATATTTGGGAGTGATAGTGGGTACATCTCTCCTTAAAATAAATCTTTTAGAAAACAAATGATTAACATTAATCAGAAGTTTTCTTAAACAATCGAGAATTGTTTAAGATGTAATTAACTATAGAGGCTTACCTCTATATGAGATCTAAAAGAACCCAAAACGAAATCTGCAGTTTACCATGATTTTCTTAATACGAAAATTCTAGAATATGTTATTCTAGAATATCCTCATATAAGAATTATCATAAACATCTTTTTCTACTATTAGTCCTAAAAATTCTCTAAATCCTTCATAGGTTTATACGAATAAAACTAGGCTAATATTAGATGGCGACTCCTTGACATTGATATGATATATTGGATGGCGATGACATGACCTCATCCGTACCAAGGACACATTTCATGGGAATTTTTTATATAAATTCCATCGCCGCCAAGAGAACACTCGGAGGTACAGCTGTCATAGTGGCAAAGGACGAAGGTTCTCCAGTTCTTGATCTGGCTCATAGTAAAATGGCGCTTTATCTTCATCCGTTCTTCTGAATGTGACTGAAACCCTTTTCCTTGTAACTTCTGGGATGCAGTGTTTTGCTAAATCTGCTCCATTTCCTTTTAATATCAGCACCGATCCGACTGGTAGGGAAATTTCGACAGAACCTCGGAATTCTCCCGATCTGACTATCTGGATTTCTCGTCCAAACAAGATATTACTTTCACTTATAAAAGAGACCATGCAGAAGGGTCTCACAAAGTCATGGTGGTCGATATGAGGCGGGATGCAGTCCCCGTCCTCATAAATATTTATGATGCAGCTGTTAGGAATACAGTCTGCAGGCAACACATGTCACTCGACCATCCTCTTTATCATCTTCTTGATCTGTGGCGGCATCGGATCCACCTCATCATGCTGCAAGGTTCCTGGGGGATTGCCTTATCAATCTATCGCGAAGTTGTAGCAACAGCCACACTGAATAGTGACTCTACCTTTTCCACATTTCCATTTTGACAGCTCTGCATATGCCCTTGGCCTCAGACGACCTGCTCTGCCCAATGTCTGTAGAGTGTCGATGTCGTATAAAAATTCTTCTTCTTCCTTCCTTGAGAATACATCAGTGTATAACTCGAGTCCTTCCAAGATATTGACAAACTTTCCTTGTATTTCTTTATAGATTTGAAATTCTTGCTTTATGATTATTCTCATCTTTGCCATGACGTAGTCCAGAACTCCTCGCGGCGGTGGCGACGATAGGACAAACTGCGGTACGTACGGCTCTACCTCAGGATATTCCTGGCTCCTGAGTAGCATTGAGGCAGCTGCATATGCCTCAAACGTGCCATATTCTTCAAGCTGTAAAACATGACATTCTGGGCATTCTGAAAATGCCCCTGACACCATAGGTAGTCTGGGTAAACCCGAGTAGCAAGTCGGACACCCAGTCAAAATTTCTTCCATTAGATTAAATGTCGGCACGGGATCCTCTGCAGTCTCCAGCTCAGTATTGGTGCGCGGTGCACTGTCGTCAGTTTCTCTCATTTTAGGATTGTAAGAATCTTCTGGAATGGGTGATAGTGCGGCGGCTAGCTCCCGAGCTTGTCTCCTCTCCATCCTGTGCAAGAGGCGACGCTTGCAACGATTTGTATTTCTTCTTTTTGAATGCGCCAACGGTGCATCTGGAACTCTCTCGGCTGAAGCGGCAACAAGACCACCTTCTGGAGTAGTGATCATGGATGGAACCTGAGTATTTCTCATGTCGAGGAGGTGTAAGTCGACGAAACCCCCAGTTCCTCCGTATCTTGACGTCTGTCCGACCTCTATGCGACCACTTTTCCTCATCGACTTCATATCTATAACCTCCTTTTGTATGTTTCTTTTTCAAGACGCGAAGTCCAAGCAGTTTAGGGAAGGAAACACCAACTCGAAACCCGACACCGCCTGCACAAGTAAACAGGGGAAATGTCAGTGGGTGGTGTTGTGCACGAACAAGAACAAGGACAAAAAAACATTATCTTTCAAGTTTTAACAAGTTTTATAATTGTTTTGATGTCATTATTTTATTTAATATAATTTTATAAGATTTAAATTTAGGAATTTCAACAAGCGTGTTTTATTCTTGTGATAAAATTTACTTTATTTCATTTAACTTTATTTTATTACAATATTTGAACCCACTCACAGACGCTAGCCCTATTCCACATCGAAATGAAAATTTTTCTTCAGATTCCACATGTCGCGTATTACTTCTTGAGATAACGTCCATTTATCGGCAACATGGGTCTTTCCCCTTAAGAATCTACCAACTGGTACGATCCTCAAGAGTAAATCTTTTCCACCACGAATGGTTCTTCCCAGGTCGGTTCAAATTTTCCACCTATCTTGCAGTGTGCAACAATAGGTCTTCTGAGAACGAGCACGAGGTCACCAATTTTGAACGACCTCGGGCGGACAAACTTATAGTGGGCTTGAATTATCTTCGCTTGGTAGAGTTCCAGATTATGTTGTGCAAGCAATCTTTTTCCTTCAAGAATTTCTAGTTCTGCCAGTCCTAGTTTGGCTTTTTCTTTTGTTGTAATTTGATCGGCGACGGCGATCCGAAGTGACGGTAGCTGAACTTCTAGCGGAAGGACTGCCTCGGACCCGTACACAAGTGCATATGGTGTAGACTGTGTGCGTTCTGACTGTAGTCATGTAGGCCCACAAAGCTTCTAGCAATTTCTCGTGCCATCCTCTTTTATTGTCATCGAGTGACATCTTTAGAATTTGGACGAGTTTTTTTTTGAAGGCTTCTGCTGAGCCTTTTGCTTTGGGGTAGTAGATCGTAGAGTATCTCCAATCTATCCCGTGTCTTCTAACGAAGTTGTTAATTTTTTTGCTTCTGAAGGCGGACCCATTATCAGAGATGATCCTGTGCGGCGCACCGAAGCGGTAGACAACCTGATTCTTGAAGAATTGTAGAACTTGCTGTGTTGTAACCTCTCGTAGCGGAACTGCATCTGCCCACTTGGAGAAGTAGTCTGTAGCTACGAGTTTGAAACTGTATCCTTTCGAAGACGGATGGTCTATCGGACCCACTATATTCGTGCCCTAACACTCGAATGGCCACGAGGCGATCGTGGGTTGTAGAACATTCGAAGGCTGATGCAAGACCACTCCGTGCACTTGACACTGATGACACTTCTTTGTTGTGTCAATGCAATCTGTCATCATTGCCGGCCAATAGTATATGAGTCTTTTGATTTTCATCTTCATCTTTAGTCCCGACTGGTGAGCTCCACACAATCTGGCGTGTACTTCCTTGACGATTTTCTGTGCTTCTACTTTGCTGAGGCATCTGAGCCACATCTGATTGAAGGATCTTTTGTACAAAACACTGTCAATTAATGCATATGAGAGAGCTCTTTTCTGAATCTGATGTGCTGCTGACTTGTCTTCTGGAAACTTTCCTATTTGCAAATATTCTATCAACGGCTGACGCAATCTTCTGTATCATCCGCCACTGTGGCTGCTATCTCTTCTTCTCCAATCTTGTGTAGACTGTCGAGGTCGATCTGTGAAAAAACCTGATGTTCCTGTACCGTAATATCTATAAAATCTTCGGTGGACAAGTCAATTCTTTAGTGAGTTTAGCTAAAGCGTTTGCGTGGGCATTGTCTGCTTGAGGAACTCTATAGAATATCACACTTGGGATCTGCTCGAGCAGTTTCATCATGTACCGGTGATATTCTTCTAACCTTGGTTTCAGAATTTTATATTGTTCTGCCACTTGTTGAATGATGAGTTGTGAGTCACCATAAATGGCAATGTCTGTTATTTCCATTAGTATTGCTAAGTCCAAACCAGTGATTAGAGCTTCATATTCTACTTTATTATTGGTACACGGCTCCGATAAGTGGTAGGAGAATCTTAGCATGGTCTGATCCGGAGTCACGAAGATCAAATCGATTCCTTCTTTGCCTGGTATCACTGTCTGTTGTCCTTTATCTCTTCGGGCTGATGACGCTCCGTCAAAGTACATTTCCCAACGTCTGGCATTGGGCTGCTCTATTTGTAGTATTTTTTTGTCTGGTAGTTCGTCGTTGAGCAGGGACCCAGCTGGTAGTGGGTGCGCTGCGAGAAAATCTGTCAGAATATGTCCTTTGATAGCGCGAAGGGGCACAAAAGTTATGTCAAATTGCAATAGTATCATCGATCATCTTGCTAAGCGTCCAGAAAGTGTTGGTCGGGTCATCAAATATTGCAATGGATTAACTTTCGAGATTAGGTTGACCTCATGAGACAACATGTAATGTCTAAGCTTTTGAGCGGCAAAAACCAAAGCTAGACAATGCTGCTCAATAGGAGGATACTTTACATCTGCCGGTATTAGACGTTGACTCAGGTAGTAGAGTGTGTTTTCTTTACCCTCATCTTTAACTTGGGCAAGTAAGGCTCCAAGGGATTCTTCCAAAGTCATAGTATAAAGTATCAACGGTCTACCCGGGATAGGGGCTGCCAAAACAGGAGGTGTCGTTAGATATCGCTTAATGTCTTCGAAAGCTCATTGACATGGCTCTCCCCAAACAAATGTGACATCCTTTCGAAGTAAGTTCGAAAAGGGGAGACACCTTCCTAACAAATTAGATATAAAGAGTCTTAGATATGTCAATTTTCCTTGAATAGAACGTAATTGTTTCAAGGTTCTAAGAGAAGGAATTTCTAATATCGCTTTAATCTTTTCCGGGTCGATTTTGTTTCCCCGATGACGGACAACGAATCCTAGAAATTTTTTGGAGGTAACGCCAAAGGCGCACTTTAAGGGATTCATCTTTAGATTATATTGTCGTAATTATTCAAATACGATCCTCAAATCATTTAGGTGAGTTTCCTTTACTTTTCTCTTAACGACCAAATCATCCATGTAACACTCCACTTGGTTGTGAATGAGGTCATCGAAGATCTTTGTCATTGCCCTTTGGTAATTTGCTCCTGCATTCTTCAATCCAAACGGCATAACGGTGTAGCAGTAAATCCCGATCGGAGTTCTGAATATTGTAAGTCTTGCATCTTCTGGAGTCATCTTGATCTGATTATACCTTGACGATCCATTATGAAAGAGAAAATTTCATGTGACGACGCAATGTCTACCATTAATTCCGGTATTGGCAAAGGGAATTCATTTTTTGGACATGTCTTATTCAAATCCCTGAAGTCGAGACACACTCGGATTTGTCCATTTTTCTTCTTTACTGGCACGACGTTGGCTAGCAATGTCGGATATTGCTCTTCTCGGACAAAGTTAGCGTCTATTAATTTCTTTATTTCTACTGTAACTTGTTGTTCGACTTTGAGGCGCATTCTTCTGGGAGCTTGCTTTACTGGTATCGTACTTTGATCCACTCCTAATCGATGAACTGCAATCTCTGGAGATATTCCAGGCATTTCGTCATAGCTCCAAGCGAAGCAATCTTTAAATTCTAACAGTAACTGACCATGTTTGTAACCTCTTCTTTGTTGAGCAACGAACTTATGAAAGTAGGTCGGGGCTGCTCCTCAGTCCCTAGATTGATTTCTTTTAATTCATTGACTGTTCATTTGATTTCTTCTTCGAACTCCGGTGGAGCCTATTCTATTGGTTGATCTTCGTTTCATCTTGGATGTTCAAGCAATCTTCCACTGGCTGACTAGTAAAAACCATGCAAAATCTCGAGTCATCGACAAGTCCGATCGTACCGAACCAAGACCTTTTTTGTTTAGTTTCTTTCCTTTGGTATTTCATAATTTTTCAAATGATTGTAACATATTTTTTGGCATTTGATTTGGCACATATCCTTGTTGATATAACTTTTGTATACACGACGAAAAGTAACCAAAAGGTAATTCCATTAATTCATTAGAATCGTTTTTTTCAAGAGTTATACAAGGTTCAGAAGTAGAAGGAGAAGCTTTATAAAACTTGATCGGTTTAAAACCATCATTATGGACTTCCTTGACTTCCATACTCTCGATCTTTTAAGGGTGGATCGAAGTTAGAGTCATGGCTTGAACATAATGATTAATCCGATCATACATTAATTCATGTTTGTCTCTTTTGTGTCATCCGTAGAAATCTCGAACTGAGGCTTCCTTTGACTTATCATCATTGTTTCTTTATCTTCTTCGGAGCTTCCTTCTACTTCAATGTTGATCGGCGGCTTCGTCCGTTCAACAATCTGGTGAGTTCTTCCTCGACCACGTCCCCGGCCTCGACCTCGGATGCGTGGGCTAAAAGAACCTCCACCAACTCGTTGCGAAGGAGTGGCGAGAGATCGTTGAACTGGAGCTGTATGGTCCCATTCTCGTAGTTCTTTCGAATCTTCTGCTTTACTTGTCACAATTTCTCTTGAAAGTATTATTTTCTTTGGGAGAGCGTAGTAGGTGGCGTCTTCATGAATGCCTACTTCATGTATTGAGAAAGGTTGTAAGTCTCCTTAATGCAATGTTCTTGTCCGTCCTTGTAGTACTTGATGCATTGGTGAAGTGACGACGGGACCATATTGTACTCGTGAAGCCACGACCGACCAAGCAGGGTATTGAATGATGTATCCGCATCGATGACATGGAATTTTGTAGTTGTTACTAGATTTCCAACTTTCCTTTCTGATTGAATCCTCTTAGCATCATTTTATCCATAAAAAGTTCTCGAGCATCGATGTCCAAGTAGGCTAGCGTCCGTAGACTCATTATGTTGAGCGACGCTCCAGGATCTACTAACACTCTGGAAAGTACGAACCTGTCGATGATGATGAAAATGTAGAGCGGACGGTTGTGATCGGCTGTACTGAGTAGCAAATCTTCATCGGTGAAGGTTACGCCAGGCTGTTCTTTCAAAGTGCAAACTCCATCTGAGGATGTGCTAGCCAACTGTGCTAAGCAAATATCCGGATCAAGTAGAGCCTTGATCAAAATTTCTCTCATCTCCTTTGACAGGATCAGAGCATCGTAAATGCTTAATTTGGCTGGCAACTTCCTGAGATGAGCTAGCACGTTGTAATCCACTTTGTTTGAATCTTCAATTTCATTTCGAACTTGTACTTCTTTCGTTGCTGGAGATACTTCTTCTTGAGTAATTGTCTGTTTTCCTTTATCCATTGGAGCTGTCCTTGGCGGTAGCACCTTGTCACTTCTTAAATGTACATTTGTTATTTCTTCTTCTTCTGGACCCAATGATTCTTCTATTACTGCATCTGGCTCTTCTGTATCGGAAAAGTCCACGTTGATGGCAAGTGGAGCTCCTTTGCATTCGAGAACTGACTCCTCGCTTCCGGTGTTGTCGTAGCAGGTGTTGTCGATATCTTCTTTGTTTTCGTCAACATTTTCGTCGGGAACAATCATGATTTGAGGATCATTTTGGGAATCAAAATCAGGGTTAAAGATGTAATTATTTACGTCATCACTAGAGACAGTAAGAACGTAGCCAACATCAATTATATTATTATTATGAGACCCTGGAGGGGCATAAAGATAATGGTACAAAGTCAGGGGTTCGAGGGGTTTCACCCCCGAATCCGAAACAACCAATCTAACAGGGGCAACCTCTATCCTACCCTTCATGCTATCGTCCTTAATTTTGTTCACGATCCGCTTCTTTCTCCATTCTTATCGTGGTGGCCTCCTTGGCGAAGCTTTAATCTTGGATTGGGTTGGCGGTAGACTCCGGACAGCAGCTCTCTTTGGAGTTGACTGGATCTAATTCAGGACTTTCTTGAGCTCATTCCAAATTGTGCTCCACCCGCCTATGTCGGTATATGGATCAATCGGAGAGATCGGCTCGGCTGAAATCACGTTTATAGAACCTCTTTCAGGTTCTTTCAAGTATTCCTTTGGTATTGTTATATTTCCTTCTTTGTAATTCCGCTCGAGCCAATCCTTAAAACTGAAGCAGCTTTCTATGGTGTGTCCGAGCATCTTGTGGTAGGGGCAGAAGTTTGGCTGATCCTTCTTGTCCACCTCTTCCAGCTTCTTCGGCTCGGGCAATCTAAACTCGACCTTCTTCATTAAATTCCTGAACATCTTTGCTACGGCGTCGTCTTTGAAGGAGTAGTTCCTACGCAGCCTTTCTGACATTGTTGGACCCTGTCATCCATCTGTCCTGTATGACCTCTGCTGCTGACCAGACTGACTGCTCTGTTGTGCACGAGGCTGACCATACTGTTAAGGCTGACTGTACTGAGGCGACTGACTGTGCTGCAACTCAGGCTGAATCCTCATTGGCTGCTTTCCTTTGTCGACCGTTGTCACTACGCCAGACCTCTTCTCGTATGCTTTAGCCGGTTGTCTTTTCTGTCTTTTCTGCAAGCTCCATGTGCTTCACTTCTTCTTGTAGGTTGCTAGCTTTACTGAGTAGCTTCTCAAAGGACTTGATGGTGAGACCCTTAAGCATGAAGGCCACCGGATCGTGGATACTCTGGATTAGTATCTCGATCGTGTGTTGTTCTTGTAGCTGAGGCTCGCATTTCATGCTTAAGTTGTTTCATCTGAGAATGTAGTCGACCAAAGTCTCGTCGGGCTTCTACCGCTCCACCACGAGATCTCCTATGGTAACATGATGTCGGGCACCGGCGAATCTTTTCACAAACATGTTTTCCATTTCTGCAAAAGTCTTTATTGATCCATTGGGAAGCTTGGCATACCAATCGAAAGCTATTCCTGACAGGCTGCTGACAAACTGACGAAATAACAAAGCTTCGCTTCCTCCTGTGTTGCAACAACTAGCTCTGAGATGTGCTATGTGTTGACGAGGATTCCCTGTCCCGTCGAACGTCTTGAAAGTCGAGGGCACGAAGCCTTTAGAGTAAGGAATGACATCGAACTCCTCCAGATAGGGTATACCCTTTGAAACTGATGCACCTCCTTTTGACTGAGCCAAAGCCTCCCGAACTTGTTGTTCGACCATCTGTTTAATGTCTTTTTCTAACGGATTTGAATCTCTTCTCAATGGTTCATCTTCATTGACTGAAGTGATTTCTCTTCTTTCATCGGCGATGTGTATAATCTCGGGTTGGTTGACCTCAGGAGATGCTACGGGTCGTGACTGTGATTGCCCGTGGAGGGTAGCCATGGCGGTCATCTCCTCCATTCTCTTTTCCAGACGGCTAATCTGTTCATCTCTTGTCAGGATGGTCCTCCGAAGCTCATCTGTGGTGTTCTCCTCACTAGGAGCATCGCGCGCGGATGACGTGGACCGAGTTTCAACTAAGTTGACTTCCATGAATTCTTCGTCCATGTAATATGATAGAAAGTAATCCTCGTCATCCATATCCAATCCTCGTTGTTTGGCTAACTCAGAAACTTCTGCCCAAAGCTTCTGAACTCTATCATCAACTACTTTCTTCTTAGTCAGCTTTAATTTTGTAGGTTTCAATGTGTTATCACTCTTTTCTGCAACTGATTCTGAAGCAATGGCGGTAGTGGCAACGGGACCTTCGGACTCGTTATCCATTTTATGGTCAACGGACCTTTCAGAATGTACTGGTACAACACCTCTCGGTACCACACTTTCCTCTTAAAGTCGATGTTTTGAGATAAGGTGTCCTGGCGGGGACATCGATGTGACGAGGGGAAGTGTACTCCCTAATGTGTAGACCATGCACAAAGAAGATAATTCTCTCTTATTCTTTATCTTTTGGGATTTCTCATGATCATCGGCAGTTGCATCAACACGTTCTCCCAAACGATGTTTGACGGAAACTCGGACCGGTCTTTCCATTTCGAGAATTTTATCCTTGATTTCAGGGGATATTGCACATCCCATCCTCTTGAGAAGTTTGGCGACGAAACAACCCTTTATTTCAGACAACCTTCGTAGAAGGGTGTGAGCTCGGGTGATAGGTGTGGGCCTTCACCTCACCTTATCACGACCGTGTGGTGCTGAAGTGTAGCGGCAATCTTATGGAGACTTTCATCTCCAGTAGTGCCAGCGAACGGGTGGAACCTACTACCTCGAAGAAGATGATAAGTATCTGATAAACCGAGTTCCTCCTGTTGAGGAATCTCATCAATTACTAGCAAACCTGTGAATCCTGCGGTTGTGGTTTCTTCTTTGAGATTCGGTTAGTAGGGGAGGTCTAGAACTTGAGCCAACTTCGAAGACTGGCGGCGGGGCAATAAAGGTATCCTCAGAATCATCTTCATGCAGAATCTCTTTCCCTTTGGCAGATGGGAATGTAGGTGCAGTGACGGCGAAGCCGGTGGCAGTAGAGGTAACAACTCTCCTTGGCACGGAGACAACTGACCTGACGAGAGCAGTGGTTATCTTCACTTTCTTAGCAGAAGGGAAATCTTCATGGGAGTTCAGGTCGAACTCAGCAGACGGCTCTTGAATTTCGGAAGTGAAACTTTCACGACTACAAACGGAGCTTTTCCAAGTACGACTTCAAACTCACTGAAGCCAGTCCCGAGCAGAATCATTGGTGCTGCAAGACGAGCTTCACGAGAGGAGGGCAAGTTGCAGGAGAAAGTCAGCATAGGGGTTGACATCTTTAACTGTCAAGTGAAGCATTCTGAAGGTTAGTGAGGGCCAAAAACCTTGTCATCATAGTGCAAACACTACGAAAAAGGTTGTTCTGTGGACTGGGGAAAATTTATTTCATTTTGATATTTTATTATCTTTTTATTTCATTTTTTAGATTTTCACATGTTGGTTAGAAGGAGTTTTAAAGTTTAAAGATGAGTGGGTCAATCTATCGAAGACAGGATTGAACCCGAAAGGCACAGAAAAGAGGTGAAGTATGAGACCCCATCGGAGGTCCCTTTCACAACGCAGATTGCCCTAGCGAGATTTGCTCGCTAACACACCTATTGGGGGTCCGACCCCACAAGATCAAAAAGAAAACCTAGGGACTCTTGAACCCTTCTGTTTAGGAGTGACTAAACAGACGATCCTGAAATCCAGAGGAGTTGATCACACTTTCCCAAAAAGGAAATGGGTGAAGTATGTCAACGAAAGAATGGTAATCTGGCTCATGAGGGACATGAGCACATTACCGATATATGAATATATTATTTCCTGATCTTAATGAAGAGAGAAACTAGTCCCCAGCGGAGTCCCCAGAAAACTGTCGGTCGTTAAATTCAGGGGAGAGGTTGATATTTTTGAAAAGGATTTTAGAATATAGTTTTATAAAATAGGGTTTTGATTTAATTTAATATATATATATATGCATATATAGATTTTTTTGAAAATAATACTTCAATTTTGAAGAATATGAAATCAAACCGATCTCATATAAATGATAGTTTAAATAGTCAAGCATTTCACCGCGAGACATGTATTTATCTCGTAGAATAAATACGTGTCTTGAGGTGAAGCTTAATCAAATAAACTAAAGGGTTTATGACATACGTTTGATCTGCGAACCATTTTTTGACCGATAATTTCCTCTACCTAATATGAGGAATTAGATAAGGATTATATTAATCTGAGGTCTTTAAGTTTCCTATAAGGGCAAGCCCCTATAGTTAATTACATCTTAGGCAACTAAAGTTACCTAAGAAAACTTGATATAGATCAGGAAATATTTATATTCATGACTTCCAAGGGTAAGGTTTTCAAAGAAGATGTGATAGTCGGAAATTCAATAGGTGAATGGCTCAAGTTTTAGAACATCAGAATCCAAAGGAGAGAAGGTTAGGGGAAAGACAGATTCAAGGAGGAATTCTGATGTCTTCCAAAAGTATCCTATGGTTTGGCTTTAATTTGGGAAATGAAGTTATTTAAATTTCAATCCTGCTAATTTCATTATTAGGAATTACATTTGCTTAATACACGATCATGTGGATAGCCTGGAAGATGGGAGGATTTATGGCATACCCGATGACAACCTCGGAATCCTAAAGCGAATTAGGGCTTATATTGCACATCAGGGTCGTGCAATGGCATGTAGAAAATGTGAGGTTTTATGCTGCACTAGGCAAGCTACCTCGAAGTCCTATGGTTTGTTGTTTTAATTTCTAAGGAATGGTTTTACTGGTGCAGACAAGTTTTGCTGATGAAGATGGCCGTGTTGCCCACTATGCATCCTCCAAGCTCCTTGTCGTAGCAGGTTTAGTTTAAAGAAGTTTCAATTAAGGAGAAAAGAGAAGTGTTATGTTTTAGAAATATTTAAAATGAGGTGTCTTAAAATTTTATTAGGGGAACATTAAAGTTGATTATAGCAATACTGGTTAAGATCCCACGGTTCTATTATCTCGGCACCGCTATTTTCATTGGATTCACTTAGTCCAAATGAGTTTACTAAACTCAACTTAATGAGTTTCATACTTTCATTTAGACTTTGGGAAAACCCTGTTAGCAACACGTGGGTTACTTCCTCCAAGGAATTGCCAATCATCCAACGAGATGTTTTAATTTAGTTACAAGTGTGGTTTTGGTGTTTTGTTTGTGATAAAATTTTGAGTTATTTTATATTTTGAATGTTGTGGCGGTGAATTTTATCTTATTGTGATTTGATTTTTTTTTAATTTCATTTTGGTCTTAGTTTTGTGGATATCCTAAAGGTTTCAATTTTCATGTAGGGTGACATTGTTGTTTAGCATGCAAGTTTGCAAGAAAAGAAAAGTTCGGTAAAGAAAACTTTGTAAACTTACAAAGGTGTACCTGGCGAATCTTCTCATTCCTCCACCTAGCATTCTTTGCAATAAACATTTATATTTGCAGGGAAGTAAAACCCTATGGATTTGTTCGCCACAGGCCTAGCAAAATCTATGTCATAACCCAGTGAACTCCTATTCATTTGTGAGATTTATTCATTTATTAAATATAATAAGTGCAATGATCCCTACAAGGTGTCCAGAAGTCTTGTGAAAAGTCCAAGAGGAACCCGGATATTTCACAATATTTTTTATCTTCCTTGAGGTCCTTTTGGACTTATTATAGTTATTAGACGATTTATCCCTTTCATACCCTTATGCTCAATGAACCAATATTTTAATCATTTCTAAGAGTAGGGTAATCCATCTTTTATTATTTAATTTAGGAATTATGTGAATGAAGGCCATGAAAGGACAAATTAAGGTTATTAGGTTACTTAGTCAAATTTTGATTCGGGACTTGTAATGTCTCAAAATACTTTAGTTTTGATTATATTAATTTTTCTAAACCTCTTTTAATTAAATTCGATCAAGCCTAGCTCACTACTAAGCCCCTTAAGATTTTAGGTAAGTATATTAAGGAAAATTGAACTTTAAGTTATGAGAATTTCTGTCAAGAGATCATAGTATTACTTTAAACACCAAGTAAAGGGGTCAGGTTGGTGGTTAATTAATTTCCAAGATCATGCCCCCTAACCTTAAGATTCTCGTAATTTGATTTTTCTTCTGAATTATAATAATTAAGGAATTTAGATGTTAACTTTGATGTGACAAAATTACAATGAGTTTCTACCATATATCCCTTAATGTTTCAACCATGCACTTATTATAATCAAAATTTTACCTATTTTTCCCTCTTGACTTCAAGCCTAAATATTAATTAAGGCTAAGTATCTAAAATAACATTTTTTGCCCTTAAGGTCCTATCACCACATAATTCATCAAATTTAATTCAAATGACTTTGGAATTTTTATCCTACCTTACTAATGGGTTAATTAAAACATCAGAGAAGAAAATGTGATTTTTCAAAATTTAATTTAATTTATATATTTATTTTCATGCAAAAATAGGATTTTCAATGAAAAATCAATAACTTTACCAAGACAAATCCTAATCTCATGAAATTTTACTGGAGGTAGCCCTAGCTCAAAGAATCACTTGGACCAAATTTCATGATTTAATGAGTTTTAATTTAATTATTAGAATTATTTTAAGTTTTGGAGTTTTAATTAATTATAAAATATTTTAAATTTTGAAAATATAATTTTATATTTTTCAAAAATCTCTCCCAAAGAAACAAATTTCATATTTTTCTAATTTTTCTTTTAATTATTAGAATTATTTTAGTGGAAAATTAAGAAAATTCAATTTTCCCTTTTAAAAATTGATTTAACCTTTTTTAAAATTGATATTTTAATTTTGAAACTTAAAAAAATTGTGGAGATGGTTCCTAAGTGATTAGGCGACCAAAAGTGACAATTTAGAGATTTTTAATATTTTGTAATTTTTATTATTATTTAATTATCTAAATATTAAAATATGATTAAAAATTAAAATTTTATGAAAATCTCAATTTTATTTTTAAAAGAACCCTCTGATCCCAGAGAACTCCCAAAACTATTTTTATAAATTTTTTACATGTATTTTAATTTTTAAAAATTCATTTAAGTAACAAAAAGGCCATTAGACTTAGAAAAATTATTTAACCTATTAAATTAATTCCAAATGACTTCAAAAATTTTAGGGGAGTGCCTCTGTCCCTGAAGCACAGTGGAAAGCATTTTTTGTGTTATTTTGATTTTTATTTTGTCCTAATTAATTAAAAATTTGTTTTAGGTCAAGTGGACAATTAGACTTATTTTATCATTTTAAATCATGACAAATTTTTCCTAGGGCTCTCTGACCATAAAGAACCTACCATAATTTTTTGAGATTTTTCTAAGCAATATGCTAATTATTACATTTAATTTATCAAATAATAGGTATAAACTTGAAAAATATGATTCTATTCTTAGGGATCTTCTCTGACTTTGGAAAAATCATGGAAGATCCCTCATGATAGAGGGAATAACACACCAAAATTTCAAGTTATGGTGAAATTCCTACATGCATGGAGAATTAAAAGACTGAAAATAGTATTTAAATTATTAAAAATAAAATATGCATCAAAAATATTTCAAACCATTTCCACATTGTTCTCCTCTGTTCACCGAGCAAGAAGGTATTTTTCTTTTATTTTTATGATTTTTCTAAGCCAAGATATGAATTTTTAAAGTTCAGGTGATTTAAATAAATCAGAGAAATCGGATTTTCCTACTTAAGTAACTCGACGCCACCTCAACCTACGGAGGATCGAACTCCCCATGCGGCGCGCTCAATTTCGACGCCGCCAGCTAACTGGGATGCCACGCTGCCCGCCGTCTCATTTCATCTCCCCATCCGGCGCAATTAGAGCCGTCCAACGAAAACATGCGCGATCCAACGGCTGCCCGTCTTCGTCCTCAACTGGTGTGATCCCGTGACCGTCCACACTAAAACCCATATTTCTCAGCCTAGACTTAACCAAATCACTTCGGATTTGATCTTATAGGCTCGTCTAAGCATGGCGAGCATGTCCATACGGCTAAGCATGGTTTAAATTAACCCTAATCACATGTAGAATCCAGAGAAGCTAGAGAAGAATGGGTCAATACCTTGGCTCTGAGAAGTGAAGCTTCGATCACAGATGCTCTACACCTTCGTTGGAGTCGTCTATTTGGGACAAGTTGGGTTAACTTGGGTTCAGATTGGGCAAGGGTTGGGTCCAAGGCCAATTGAAGGTTCCAAATGCTCTATAGGGATGTCATAGAGTTCCCAACACCAATTGAGTGGAAATTTTGGGAGTAGGGCAATCAATTTGGAAGATTTTGGGCATATGGCATGTTTGGGTCCAAAATTGGGCAAGCTTGGTTCAAGTGGGTTTGGGTGAGACTCGGGCTCAAATTGGGGCAATTGATGGTTCAATTCAGTTTAGGGGAGTATTATGAAGAGTTTAGAATTGAAATTGGGGAGAAATTGATTGGTGTTATGTCAGGGGATTTGGGTTACTTAGGCAAAATTGGGGATTTTGGGTTTTAAGTGAAATTGAACTCAAATGTGGGTCAAATTGAGCTTAAATTTGGTTTAGATTGGCATTGGAGATGTTGAATTAAAGTTTGGAATTGAAATTGGGCAAGATTGGGGCCAATTGGGTAGACGTTGGGTTTAATTTGGTCACTTTTGGGTTAAATGGGTCAAATTGGGGCTTTTGGTTAAATTGGGCTAAATTGGCCAAATTTGATCATGTGGTAGTTGAGAGAATTGAAATTGGGAATAATTGGGAGGTTTTGAGAATTTATGGGAGTTTTTAGAATTTTTTGAATTTTGGGCTAAGAAGGGCATTTTGATTATTTTGGAGATTTTGGGTATTTTAGGGCAAAGGGGTTAGAAATTTGAAATGTTTGGGAAAATTGAGGTTGGTTGAAGGTGAGTAGTATGGAATTGTCTAGATTGAGCCATGGAACAAGAGTCACCCTCCTTTGGTCCTCTATGTGTTGGCACTAGCCAAACCCTAGCCTAAGGCTAAAAACTTGAGAAAACTACTTACATGAGTTTCCAAAGAGTTAGGGGATCAAAAAATGGTGTGCTTTGTTTAGGGTTGTGAGTGTATAGTATGAGTGTGGTGTAAGCTCCAGACCTCCTAGGGTAGATTCTATGGCCTGACCACCTATATTAGACTTCCCCTGGGCTTCGTTATACTTGGTCTCTTCCTCCCAAAACTGGTGGTTGAAACCTTAAGCATATGAAAACTCTTAGTGAAGTGAGAAAAGTCTGAATTTATATGGGGAGGGATGTCATGACTAGTCTCACAGAAAGTCATCAGGAGAGTCTTATGGCTAGACCCTAGGCTATTCTAAAGAGAGACTAGACCTCAACCAAAAGTGAGGTCAACACCATGACCTAATTGTAGAGCAGCCTCTTTGAAGATCGTAAGTCCCCTCAGGTCATGGGTTCGAATCCCTCTGGTCAGTTTGCCGGTAGTGAGCGGTCCTCGAATAGTTTGACACATGAGGATAGTTGAGAGCTCGTATAATAATCTCTCTCGCCATTCTTTTAATACACACACACAGATAGATGGATATATATATATATATATATATATATATATATATATATATATATATATATATATATATATATATATCATCACGTCCAATAAATTTACGGGTAAAATATTTTATTTATTCTAAGGAAAAAAATGAAACGGCCTACCAAGCATGACATGATAATATACTCTTGTATGCATAGCAGTGTTAAAATCAACGTTAATAAGACACAAAATGAATGCACAACGAAAATCCAAATGATTGCTTCATGTGCTTTCCATCCTGACTACCCTATCAAAAGAACGGGGGCTGAAATTTGACAACATCAGCTTTCATGAAGAGCAGCTCCCTTCTTGGACATCAAAAGATGAACACAAAGCCTTCCATATAGGAATCAGCAATTTAAGTGGTGGTTTTAATTCCTGCAAAATCAATTCCGATATCCATAACCAGAAGCAAGAGTCTTTAAAGAGCGAGGGGAATTCCTTTTGTACCTGAAATACAAGAATGAGTTGATCTTCCCCACGCAAAATCAAGGCTAGGGTCCAGTAGCAGGTAAATGGAGTCACACATTCATTTAACACAGGCCATAGAATATTGCCGCTCGGAACAAATCTACGAGCAATTCGCCCGCTAAAAAAAAAAGGAAATGTATATTAATTGCCTTGAAACAGGAAACTAGAATCAGATCACAACAAAGAGCTAGCAAAATACTCAAAATACTAAGCATAAACATCCTATGGATCGACAAAATCATCAAAAATATTTGTTCAAATAGTCTGGTTTAATGACTAGTGAGTGATGATAGATTTGTACTATTTTCTGCCTCTTCTTACATTGAAAAATGTGAAATCTGTTATCCACTAAAGAATTAAACACTATGATTGCTCCAATCTAAATCAAATATCTGCTGAGATATATTCTCATTGTCATGTTACATAAATATAATGAGGTAGATGTTTATTAAGAATATAATAATTATTTTCACTGATAAACCAATAGATGATGAAGTGGCTAACACTAATGGACTAATAGGGCAGGAATATCAATCAATATATCTAGCAGATAGACTGAACCCAGATCAAAATTTCAAGAATATATGTCAATTAATGAAAAGAAAATCTTCCACCAACTAGGTTGGCGATTGAATATGAGCTTCAGGTGGGAAGGTCGTGTGCTTTATATTTAGAATTCCGTAGTACAAAATGAGCTGTGAAATAGTCAAAAAACTTACAGAAAAAATATATATATATAACAATAGGAGCAGTGATGATGGGATGTACTCAAATTACACCCTCTGCCAATAATCAGTTGACATAAACGTAATCCACAGCTTATCAAAATGAGATGTTTCACCAAAACTCCAGACGTAAAAATCCTAGAAAGATGAGCTATCTCAGCATCCACCGTTAAAGTTTCTCACGAAAATTAAATGAAGAATTAAGTTGTAGAAATAATGCATAGGAAGGCATGAAAATGTGTTCGAAACAAGAGAGAAAGGGGTTCTACAAACAGTCAAAATATGGAGATCCATGTTCGTATGCACATCACCACTAATATAGTATGTGTCATGAGAAAAATCAAGCATAAATTGGTGATATGCCAGGGTTGAGGAGCCCAATAGAACAATAACGCATTAGATGTAATCAACCTTGAATTGGTGATTACATCCATGTAGGGATAACCCATAAATAAAATGCCAATAATTGGGAGGGTGAGTGGCTTATCAAGTTCAGAAATTTACTCGTCAGAACAAAAGAAAGCAGGTTGCCTCGATAAGATGAAGCCAATTTTGTTGAAGCAATGTTGAATCCTTGCGAAAAAAAGCTGAAATTTGTCGGATGGAGATGGTATAAGTCAACAGTATTCAAACCATGAAAAACATGAACACACGGAAGTTATGTAATGGTCTGGCACAGAAACCAACAAAATGAATGAAAGAGGAGCTTTATGAAAGCCAAAGGCCCCCCTCGGAAAAGAGTTGGAGATCTCATCAGAGAGCCGAACAAAACCTGGGAGCAGTTAATCATTAGGGAGCCAGTTAAAACCCAGGGAGCAGTTAATGCAAGAGGTGGCATTGCAAAGAAACGACAGTGTATGATGAGAAATAAGAAAAATAAAGATAATATCCGCAATGAAAAAATTGAAAATGCTGCAAACAAAGGCACCTCTAATGTTAGAAAGAACAAAACCAAGTCAGACACCAAATCTATGAGTGGATGTCAAAAACAGCCACTGGAAAACTGACAAACACCAAAACGTGGCCCCAGGAAAGAAGAGGTGAGTCCTAACCCATAGCAGTAGAGACTCATGTGAAGCATCACACACGCACAAGATGGAAGAGCTGGACAAGCATAAGGCAAAACCTTAAAGATTTCAGGACCCCAACTAGCCCTCCTTTAAGGGGTTGGCTTAGGTGCAATAGAGGCGGAAGATTTGGCTAAACTCTAACCAACCTTCATCTTGGCTTGCAGAATCAGGACCCATTAGGTGATGAACTAGTTAACTAAATGTCAAACATATGTGATACATTACAATTCAAAATTCATTCATATTCATACTCGAAAGTGTGTAAAAACATATCATCAAATCATGCATATAAAAAGGGCTACTAAATCAAACGTAATAAAAGCACGTACTTAAAAAGTCTGTACAAGCTCCCAAAACTACACAGATCAAAAGTTGTACAAATTAAACCTGGCTACTCGCTCTGATATTTATTGTCTCTTCCTGAAAGTAAACATATAGTGAGCAAAAACAAACTCAACAAAATAATCAAGGCTAAAATAAAATTTTATACACGGAAAAGAAATGATGTGCATGCTCATATAAAATTGTACACGTCTACACACGAATCACAATATACTATAATCGTATAGAACATAAAAGGAAAGCAAGTAGTGTAGAAATCAAGACTGTTGTGTAAACATGTATGTCATTTCATTCATGTATAGACAAAAGTATATAATCATAAGCATATTTACAATAATAGAAATGTCATCATAGTCATGTAATCATAACATCATAGTAATGTGATCATAACATAGCAATATCACTTAGAAAATATAGAGGTCTCAACTATATCCTGTCATATCATGGGTCGTCACCATGCCCCAAAGGTCATATTGATTATTGATAAAGATTGCCTTCCCGCCCACCAAGAAAAACATAGCAGTTGTCAATAGTCCTCCTGATACCAACGATTTCCCACATTCTGTAACCGTCTGATCACAACAGTTCTAGAGTTTTGTCACTGTCTGAACACCAGAAGTTAAGAATACCACATTCTTGCATAGCATACTTACAAGCACTCATCTAATAGTCTACTCATAACATTCTTTGTGATATTTTTGTAAAGCAAAATTCCTCTAGCAATCTTTCATACACATTTCATATATCACAAGCATTAATCATAACCAAAAGTATATACAGAAAATTAATATCATAAGAATATGTATCATAGCATGATTATAATATAATAACATCACATGTATCACAAAAAGAAATCAAATTTCTTTCATAAATTCAATGCAAGTATACATCCACGACGTGCAAGAAATTCTAAATGCAACAATCTGAAATGAAAAATCATGTGAAAATCTACAGAAGATTATTTTTTTTAAGTTAGTATAAGATTATTTCACCTAACTTGACCAGGCAGCCCTACGAAAAGTTTGTTAACGGTCGTCTGGAGCTCGTTGCCTTGAGTAAACAACTTAGAATTCTTAGGCAACTTAGGGTTTCATAAAAATTGGTTTATAATATTCATTAACCCAAAACATGTCTTAAATGTCAACATGTACCTCAACGAGCTTCTCGGCATAACTAAACCTTCACCAAACTTATCTATTCCACTTCCGCCTTCTTCCAAAACCCTTAATCCTCTCCTATTCTCACTGAATTCCAGCCAAAATCACTTAACACAGCCTACCAACCAATTTCATAGCTTTCGGCGCAAGTACGCCTCTACTGCTGTGACCGGAAACGAAAAAGTGCAAAAACACAAAGAAAAACAAAAGTGTGAGGAAGAAAATGAATGCGTAGAATAGCGCGAATGAGGGTTCTCAATTACCAATTTCTCCTTAGAAGGCCTTATTGCAAGCTGTGACTTCTCTAGTGTCGCTCAGTTCGTGACACTTGCCACAGAATATGGCTTTGCATGGGCGCTTGCAGGATCCTCCAAACGATCGAGTGAAGTGAGGGAGAGGGAGAAGGGTGCAACAGTTTAAGGAAAATCCAAAGGATCACAACCATTGGATCTCATCCAACCGCTGCATATGCGAGAAAGTGGGGAATCGGCTGTGAACAGTAGAAAGACGGGATTTAGGGAGGGATTAGAAAAATTATTAAGTTGAATTAAACTTTAATTAAATTATAACTTCCAGATTTTATATGTTTCAATCCAATTATAATTACTATATAGTGTTTTATATCAATTGATCGATTTCATGCCTAGAATTTTATAAAAATAATTCAATCGAACTCTAAAATGTGTGGAATTTGGGGTATTTTTAAATTCATCAAACTTTTAACTGACTCAAATTATGGGTCTTACACCTCTTTGATCACACAAATTTTATGCACCTCAAAAAAATATTCCACCAACACTGTCATGCTCGGGTCCCAAATCTTGAATACGAAAAGTGAAAGATAGTCGAAAACTAGATTAAATTTTTTGTTAAAAAACTATGACATGAATCATTTAAAATCATCGTGTCAATGTTAGGCACCCCCTAAAAGCAATGCACTGCATGACCTGAGTACAGTGAAAATTTTGCAAGAGCATATCATCGGTGCCCGAATGTATTATTAAATAAGCAATATTTTCATATTATGAACGGATGCAGGCAAAGAAAGTAGTAAATTTACAGTTGGAAGAGTAAATTTACTATGGAAGCTATAAATTTATTGAGAGGTTTGATAGAGAAGTACAGAGTGAGGAGGAGAATCTACATATGAATTTTATTGATTTAGAAAAAATTTATGATAAGGTTCCAATGGAAGTTCTTTCGAGAGTTTTAGAAAAAAAAGGTTTTGATATGACTTATATTGAAATCATTAAAGATATGTATACTAGAGTTGTTACTTGTGTTCAAATAGAAGGATTGACAAAGTATTTTCTTATTTCAGTTGGATTGCATCAGGGGTCAGCTTTAAGCCCATATATTTTTGTTTTAGTTATGGATGCACTTAAGGGACATTTAGAGGAGGATATAACTTGGTGTGTGCTTTTCGCTAATGATATTTTTTCTGTGGATAAGACTAGAGAAAGAGTTCATGATAAACTTGAATTGTTGAGGTCTACATTAGAGTCTAAAGGCTTTCGTTAAAGTAGATCTAAAACTGAATAGATGGAATGTAATATTAGTAGTAGTAGATCTAATAGAAGACTTGTAAAAATGGGTGATTAAATCATTAAAAGAAGTCAACGCTTTATATATCCTCGGTCTATTGTTCAAAGTGATGATGACATAGATGGGGAAGTTATTAGTAGAATTTAAGGGAGGAATGCGTCGGGCCCATTGTGTGACAAAAAATTACCGCTTAGGCTTATAATGCGTTCGTGGAGGTGTTGCAGTGGCGGTACGGTGTCACACCGTAGTTTTTCCTGTTTGGCAAAACTGTATTTTGCTTGTATTCTCAATAAGCTAAAGCTAAAAGCTGTGTTTTCCCACCAGATTTGGCTACATGCGATGGTTACTAGAAAGTTGTGGTATGACGTTTAAAAAAAAAAATCTATAATAACCATCGCGAGTTTTTGAAACAGTAGCTTCTTCTTCAGCAGTTTCACAGCTGCTCCCCAAACAGACCCTTGAAAGAAATTTTAATAAGATGATGGTGAGACCTGCAATGTTTTATGGCGCAAAATGTTGGCCTATAAAAGAAAATCATAGAACTAAATATTGTTGAGATAAGAATGCTTTAAATAGATGAGTGGCTTGACTCTTAGAGACAAATCTGTAACAAATGTATCAGTGAAAGGATTGGTGTAGCTCCACTAGCGGACAAGATTAGAGAGTCGTCTTAGATAGTTTGGTCATATTAAATGTCAATCATCTGATGATCTGATTAGAAGAACAAATGTTTAGATTCGACTTGTATTAAGAAAGGTAAGTTAGAACTAAAACTTGGGCAAGTTGTATAAAAATGATCTTAATTTATTAGAGTTAAATGAAAATATGACACTCAATATGACAAATGGAGAAAAAGGATTCATGTAGTCGACCCCACTTGATGGGATAAGGCTTGTTGTTGTTGTTGTTGTTATGATTCCATTATTGCTAATATTTCATTTAAGGCAGAAAATGATCAAACAATCATTTATAAATATGGATCTAATAAAACATAAATTGATTAATTCTTTATGAGAAAAATACATCGTCAATATTGTAAAGATTGTCAGGTCATCTCAACTGAAAATTTAAATGCTCAATATTGATTATTAGTTTTCGATTTTACGATGGATGATTGAGAGAAAAAAATACAACGAAATATTGTCATAGTTTCATATTGGGACAATAAAAAGATGCAAAAATTTATTTTTATAAATAAACTTCAAGATTTGGGATGTTCATTAAAAAGCCAATATTATTTGAGGGAAAGTAATGAATATTATTAAGTAAATTGTAGAGGATGTGCTTGGAGAATCAAAAGAAGAAACCCTTATGAATAATAATAAATGTTGGAATAATAATATGCAAGAAAAGATTAAAAAATAGCTATAAAAAGTATATTAGATATAAAAATCTGGAGAATTAATAAAAATATAAAATGACACATAAGGAGTCTAAGAGAATAATTTGTGATGCAAAGAATTTTATTTTTTGTGATCTTTATAATATATTAGAAAATAAAAAAGATGAAATATATATATATATATATATATATATATATATATATATATATATATATACTAGTTAAATAAAAAGATAAGAAAGTAAAGATTTAGTTCAAACAAAATGTATTAAGAATGAAATCAAAAACTAATTTTTTTTAAATGAGGATCTTCAATATAAGTGGATATGATGTTTTCATAAACTTTTAAGTAAGTTTTGTGAGAATTTGATCGACTTTAATGATCTTAATATCATCAATAATAATAATAATAATTTCTATTTCTACCATCGCATTAATAAAATAGAAGTTGAAGAAACTTTAAAGAAAATGAAGTGTGGAAAACTAGTGGGACCTGATGGTATTTCAATAGAAAAGTGTGAAAATATTTAGGAAAATTAAGAATTTATTGGCTTACTAAATCTTTTAATATTAGTTTAGGAACTACATAGATGCCTGATGAGTGGAGAAAGAGTCAATTGGTTCTTATATTTAAGAATTGAGGGGATGCATAAGATTATGTAAATTATAGATGAATTAAATTAATGTCATATATTAAAATTATGTGATAGTATAACTGCGTATTGGTTACGATGTTAAACAAAATTTTCTCAAAATCAATTTGGATTCATGTGGGGCAAGTTTACTATGGGAGCTATATATTTATTAAGAGATTTGATGGAAGTAAAGAGAGTATAGAGAGTAAAGAGAATAAACATATAATTTTTTGTTAATTTAGAGAAAAATTACAACAATTGTCTAAGAGAAGCACTTTTGAGAGTTGATATTGCTTATTCAAGTCGTTAAAGATATGTTTACAATAGTTGTTACATGCATTTGAACACAATTAGGATTGACCACGTATTTTTTTTTAATTATTTCAGTTGAATTACATTAAAAATCAGCTTTAAACCCACATTCACATCTTTTTTCTTTATTATGCGTGTTCTTACTAGACATTTACAAGAGGATGCACCTTGTCATATGTTTTTTCCTGATGATATCCTTTTTGTAGATAAAACTAAATAGAGTTCAGAAAAAAGCTTGAATTATGGATGTCAATTTTTAAGTTAAATGCTTTCGTTCGAGTAGATCAAAAACTAAATACGTAGAATATACTTTTAATAGTAGATTTAGTGGCGAGGTTATTATAATGGGTGATGAAGTCATTAAAATGTATAAACGTTTTAGATATCTCGAGTCTATTGTTCAAAGTGATGGTGATATAGAAAATGATGTTATTAGTAGAATTCAAATTGATGGTTGAAGTGGATGAATGCATAGAGCTTGTTGTGTGATAGAAAAGTACTGCTTAGACTTAAAAATAAAAATTTTAAGATCGCAACGAGGCATGCAATGCTTTATGGCGTAGAATATTGGCCAATGAAGCATAAATTAAGTTAAATGTTGCTGAGATGGAATGCTCAAGTGCATGAATGGCTTTACACTTAGAGACAAAATACGAAATGAATACAATTGTAAAAAGGTTGGAGTAGCTCTAGTAGCAAACAAGATTAGAGAAAGCCATCTTAGATGGTTTGTTCATATTAAACGCCGACCATCTGAACACCCGATTAAGAGAATAGATGTTTTAGATTTGATTTACATTACGAAAGGTAAAGGTAGACTAAAAAAGACTTGGGCATATTGTATAAAAATGATCTTAATTTATTAGAACTAAGTGAAAATATGACACTCAATATGATACAATGGATAAAAACGATTCGTGTAGTCGACCCAACATAGTGGAATAATGGTTTGTTGTTGTTTTTATTTAAAAGATGATTCTGCTTCCATTTTTATTAGCACAAAAACTAAAATATTCCAATGTGGAATTTACTAGTTATCCAAACATACCCGCACTACCTGCCCTATTCATCCTTTAGTGCCTTTTGCAACTATTTATAGTGACATTTAGAAATTACATGAATACACGATATACTCAATGCTAGGTGATTTAAATCCTTCAATGATTATTACACTATAACCATTTCAACAATCAAGACTATAAATGTCATTACAATAAAATGCATTTTCATTGGCTGCTTTTTTCATAGATAAAGATACAAATGCTACTCTCCCAATAATACACTACCATGAATCTTTGAAAATAAATCATTCTCCAAAACACAAACTCAGAAATAATAACTCTCTTTATAAATATAATTTTTATTATAACATTAATCCTATTTATTGATATCTCAATCTATATCTAGGGCTATCAAAAAAGCTCATAGTTCATGAACAGCTCGTGTTCGACTCACTAAGTAGCTAGTGTTTTATTCATTCATTAAGCAAACGAGTCAATCACTATTAATTTTTTTGAGCTCGATTTATAAATGAGTCAAACACGACTGTTCATTAATGTTCGACTAAATTTGGCTTGAATTAAAATTAGTATTAATTTAATATTTACATATTAAATCTTTAAATTGTATATGTATTTGTGTGTGTGTTTGTGTCACCTACGGCGCTAGGCAGCTCTGCTAGGGTTTCGCCCAATGGCGATTCCCGGCGCTGAACTTCAGCTCCACTTCATTTCCTGTCGGTATCCAGCTTCTGTCGCTTCTCGCTGAAGAAGACGTTTCGTGTCTTCGATCGCTCGATCGACGACCCATTGCTCGCTTCTTCGAAGTTGAATCCTAGTATGCTTTATTTTACAACTCTTCATCTTAAACTCTAGAACTAATAATCGATGTTGGGTACTTAATTTCTCACTTGGAATGACCTTACAATCCTTACAATTTCGAATCTCTTCTTCTCATAAGAAAATAATAAATTTGTGTTTTATTAGATTCACTCTTATAAGTAATAAGATGTTCATCTCTTTTCTCGAATAAAGTATTAGTAATAATTAAATCATATGCTAAAGCAAACTCTAATATGACTACCTTTTTCAATAATCACTTCATAATCGTAGCCACCATGAATATTTTTGAAATCTTTTACCACTCTACCGACATGTCCATTTAAATCTCGTCCAATAAAAATTCTTTCGTCAAAAGGTATCAAGTGCATTAAGTCTTCTAAGTCATTCCAGAATTTATCTTTAGAGCCTAATCTAAACCTACTTAAAGCGCATAAGCACTTATAGTATTAAAAATCTTAGTATCAATAATAATCTTAAGTGATACAATTCTATCTCCAACTCTATTAATTTTTACAACATTATCTTTCAAACTCTTATCTAAATATAAAGCTCTTCGTTGAGGTTGATAAGGCTAGATCAATAACAAACCATAAATCCACATCTAGTCATTGCTATTTCATAAAAAAAAATTTAGTTGTCTGGAGAAAAAAATAGTCCATTGTAGCTTAGAGTATTGTTGAAGTAGAATTCAGGGGCCATGGCCCATCAAATTTATAAGAAATTCATTAAGGTGCACGGCTTAAACACCTTCTCAAGGGTTTGAAATTTTAACTACATAACCTTAAATAATGATGTCTGATAATCAAACTACAATTAATATGGCCAAGCAATTTGTCCATCATGATAGGACTAGGCATGTTAAAATTGATAGGTCTATATAAAGAAGAAAATTGAACGAGAAACCATCTTATACATCAACGAAACTTTAGATTGCAGATATCCTTACTAAACACTTAATGAATCACAAAATGAAAACCATGCTTCCAAGTTAGGAATGATAAAATATTTTACCAGCTAGAGAGGTATGAAAATCCTAAAATTAGCTCATCAATTCCATTGCATGAAATCAATCCTTTGCTAAAATCAACTCATCAAACAGCCTGCCAACAATCAACTCTCACCAACTCAATTCAAGATGAAACCTACATATTGCTAACTTATGCCAGCTCACATCAGGCCTGCCAAATGCTACCTGCATCTCTACCTTCATTGCAGCCTAACACCAGCTATTCTTCTGCCTATCGTACAAGATTTTGCTGAGTGCTGTCCTCCTTGACATCGGTTTGGTCATGACCACATTTTTGCTTTCTTCCTATTCTAGACTTACAACTTAGACTATAAATATGATACCTTTTTTACCTAATGGAATAAGAACGTATATGATAATTTTCTCCTGTTTCTCTATGAATTGATCTAATTGTACGATGAAAGAGACGAGCACAGTCAATTTTTAAAAAGCTGATTTATGATGATGCTAGTACCATAGGTCTGCAGACAATGAAGAATTAAGTATTCCTACAGGTAACAGAATTCTACTTACAGAAATTCCAGTAGAAGGCCTTGGTGGAACAACTCTCTCATTTCTCTAACACTACTATAAATTAAATTTACAAAAGATGAATAAGTACATGAGAAAGAAGGGAATATTTCCATAATGAGATAAGAAAATGATGATAAATGAGGATATGACGTAAAAGAATATCCTTAAAAACCTTTTGTATCATGAATATGGTTTAATTTAATAAATAGTATAGACTATGTGTGCAATGAAATCTTTTCCTTAATATAATAGTTTGAACTATCAAAGAATCTTTTACTTCTTATTAATAGCAAACAATGCATAATGTATGAAATATCATTCTCTAATACGCATAAGTTGAGGCCAAACATGTAGATGGCATCCAAATATATGAACTCACACATATAATCATCATTAGCCTTATCAAAACAATTTATAGTTGGATAAGAGAATCATCCTCTATTAATTTGGATTGAATGCTTTATGAGATGTTCAAGTTTTTGCAAGCCATTTTGCATAGCTTCTAGGCATGTTATCTTCTTTCTCTTCGTATTTTTTCCACATTAGTTTGATTGCCGCCGGACATGATTACCTCCCAAGTTCGTGGGAGGGTTCCATAGCTACAGAACCGTGAACCACAGGACTTCCCACGATCACAGGATGGGGTTGGTCATGAGTCCCGCCCCGTGAAAGGCAGTTTATAGGACTCTCTGCCCCCTATCAAATTCAATATAATCATTTTCCATTTCTAGGCTTATTTCATATTGCTTTCTTTCCAATTAGTTTTATTTCCAGAGGGAAGATTATTTATATGTTGCTTTTCTTTTTTGGCTTTGTTATGTTATTTAGAGATGTTTTCTACTGATTTTCTCTATCAATGAACCTTTAGATTTCCTTCATGTTATGTGTCTGTCTGATAAGATCAAAGTGGTGATTTTTCTTAGATGTTCTAAGGCCTCCTTTATCATCCAACTTGGAGCAAATTGTAGTTCGCAGCAGGAAAGCTATTGTTTTCAGTTCAGGTTAATTGTCTCGGTGTCATTCACGCCGGAATTTCAGCTGCTTTCCTTCCTCCTATCCTCTTACCCACGTAAAAACTTTCACAACACATTTTTTTATTCCCTCACGCCTTCTAGGCGGACTAGAATAGTATAATCTGGTATCAAACCCAGCAAATCCTAAATTTTTAGGAATCTGTCGTTCCTAGGCAAACCCAAGGCTTCATATAAATTATATCATCGACCAATTCAATACCCTAGTCATTCCTACCATAATTTCTAACCCTAAATCTAAAATCTCAAAATTCAACCTTCCAACCTCCACCAAAAATCACCCAACACCAACCACCAAAATCTAAGACCATGACCAACTTTTGATTTATAATCCTACATCTGCGAAAAACCTGATTAGGAGAAAATGACTCAATGCTACATAAGAGGAATTCGCAGAGGCGTCATCCAGGAGCACACCATGAAGGATCTGAAGCAGAAAAATTCTCCAACTAAAACAAGGGTTTGCCGCCTTCGACAGGAGACAATCTGGTAAGGTCATCCATAGTCACAACGGTGACTTGCTAAAGCAAGAGGAAAACATAAGTCCCTTCCAGAAAGCAGTTTCAATGCAAAAAAGCCAATAACCCAGTGATTTGGTAAGGGATATCAGAGAAATCAGAATCTTGGAGTAAAAGTAGATTTACTAGATTTTGACAAACGTATGGATCAGGATGAGTCTACCAAGTGACTCCAAACAGTGAAATGGATTATTGAGTACAAAGTCGTTCCTCGTGATAAATGAGTTAAAATTGTAACCATCAAGCTAAGAAGGAAACCTTCCATGTGGTGGGAGAACCTGAAGAACCTTCGACAACGAGAAGGGAAAAGTAAAATCATTACCTGACCCAAGAAGAAATGAGAAATGCAATGTAAGTAACTGCCAGTTCATTACAGACAAGACATGTTCTTGAGACTTCATCATTTATAACAACAAGATACCTCAGTAGAGGAGTACATAGCAGAGCAACTTATGCTGAAGTGTGAGCTAGAGGAGCCCAAGGAAAACATCATAGCTTGATATTTGAGGGGACTAAGATTATCCATCAACCATTCGAATAAAGTCCAATTATTGGATTAGGTAACAAGAGTACAGCCAATGGAGCACCCAAGCTGACCCAGCGAGAAGATGAACACTTGAGAAAAGATGGAGACACGAACTACTCCAAAATCCATCTCTGCTAGTAAATGTTTCAAGTGTCATGGTTTCAGCCACGTGGCGTCCTATTGGCTAAACAAGAAGGCAATTCCTTTCACTGTGTAGAAAGCAATTGAAGAAATTGGCAGTGATATAGGAGAGAATGAACAAGTCAAAACAGAGTCTCAATCTTCTGCTGACGAGAGAGGGATACCAGTGATTCAAGTTAAGCACAATTGAGATATTACAATAGGATTAACATTGATTATTCTATAATATAGTGAGTCTGATGAGTCGATATGAAGAGGGACATCACATATCGAAGGAGTTGTCAGATACTCTCAAGTGTGGTGTAGCCTGTCATACATTTCATTTCGGAAACTGTTTCCAAGATAAATTTATTTATCGGATGCACTGAATCAAGTATGAAGAGCGGGAAAGCAGGTTACAGATTTAATGGCACGAGACTTCTTTTATAAGAATACCCATTTATGTATAGCTCCAACTCTGATTGTGTTAGAAAATTATGACCACTTATTATATCAGCACAGCCTTTGGAATCATGCATGTATTTTAGAGTAGTCTGGGATGAAACTGAGCATTCACTTTGTAGTGGAGTTGCCTTAAACATAACAAGACAACGACTTCGTTATGACGATTGTAGATCGATACCAGAAACTTCCTAGAAAGAAAACGAAGAGTGTTCCATTACCTCCAAGGATCGTGGGAGGGTTTTGTAACCGCGTGAGTTCCGCAATCGTGGATCACGAGTCCTGCCAAGTGAAAGCCTTTTGCTGGATTCTCTCTCCCATTATCAAACATAATCATTTTTCTTTTTTAGCTTTATTTCATATTCGGTCCTCAGGGAGTCTAAAGAATAATCTCTGACGCTAAAAATTATGC
Source organism: Papilionanthe hookeriana x Papilionanthe teres (assembly GCA_022702705.1). Lineage (NCBI taxonomy): Eukaryota > Viridiplantae > Streptophyta > Magnoliopsida > Asparagales > Orchidaceae > Papilionanthe > Papilionanthe hookeriana x Papilionanthe teres. The sequence goes on from CM040426.1 coordinate 26,857,841, forward strand.
TTTTATTGATCTTTATAACAAGTTAGATACTAAGGAGGGTGAAAAATATATGTATAAACTAGCCAAACAAAGAGAAAAGAAAAGTAAAGATTTAACTCAAATAAAGTCTATTAAAAATGAAAATCAAAAAGTGTTTTTCTTAGAAAAAGATATTCAACATAGGTGGGTGAGTTATTTTGATAAACTTTTTAATGAAAATTCTGAAAAATACGATCAACTTTAGTGATTTTTATATCGTTAATAATAATAAAGCATTTTATTTTTATCGTCGCATTAGTAGAAAAGAAGTTGACGAGGCTTTAAAGAAAACTAAAGGCAGAAAGTCTATAGGACCTGATGATATTCCAATTGAAGTGTAGAAATATCTAGGTGATTTTGTGGTTTCTTGGCTTACTAAACATTTTAATATTATTTTAAAAACTAAAAAGATGCCTGAGGAGTGGAGGAAAAGTATTTTGGTCCCTATTTTTAAGAATAAAGGGGATGCACAAGAGTGTGCAAATTATACAGGAATTAAATTAATGTGTCGTACTTTAAAATTACGGGAGAGGATAATTGAACATAGGTTAAGATGTATTACCAAGGTTTATCATAATCAATTTGGATTTATGTCGGGCAGGTCTACTATGGAAGTTAACATTTATTGAGAGGTTTGATGGAGAAGTATAGAGAAAATAAGGAGGATCTACATTTGATTTTTATTGATTTAGAAAAAGCTTACAATAAGGTTCCAAGAGATTTTCTTTGGAGAGTCCTTGAGAAAAAAGGTGTTGATATGACTTATATTCAAGTCATTAAAGATATGTATACTAAAGCTGTTACATGTGTTCGAACTGAAGGAGGATTGACCAAATATTTTACTATTTCTGTTAGTTTACATCAGGGATCGGCTTTAAGCCCATATTTTTTTGCTTTATTTATGGATAGTCTTAGTGGACATTTACAAGAGGATGTACCTTGGTGTATGTTTTTTGCTGATGATATACTCCTCGTGGATAAGACGAGAGAAAAAGCCCAGGAAAAACTTGAATTATGGAGGTCTACATTGAAGTCTAAAGGTCTTCGTTTGAATAGAACTAAAATTGAATACATGGAATGTAATTTTAGTAATAGTAGCTTTAGTGACAGAAGTGCAACTTTGAGTGATCAAATTATTAAAATGTGTGAACGATTTAGATATCTCGGGTCCATTGTTCAAAGCGATGGTGATATAGATGGGGATGTTAATAGCAAAATTCTGGTTGGTTGGTTGAAGTGGAAGAATGCGTCCGGCCTATTGTGTGATAGAAAAGTACCGCTTAGACTGAAATGAAAATTTTATAAGATGGTGGTGAGACCTGCAATGCTTTATGGTGCTGAATGTTGGCCTTTAAAAGAGAAGCATAATGCTAAGTTAAGCGTTGCCAATATAAGAATGATTAGGTGGATGAGTGGCTTTACACCTAGAGACAAAATGCGAAATAAATATATCCGTAATATGGTTGGTGTTGCACCGGTGACTGACAAAATTAGAGAGAGTCGCCTTAGATGGTTTGGTCACATTAAACGTCGGCCACCTGATGATCCGATTAGGAGAGTAGATGTTTTAGATTCAACTTATGTTAAGAAAGGCAGAGGTAGACCTAGGAAGACTTGGGCTTATTGCATAAAAGATGATCTTAATTTATTAGAATTAAATGAAAATTTGACACTAAGGGTCTGTTTGGGAGCTGCTTTTTGTGCGCGGCGCGGCCCGAAATCTCGAAGTAGCGCAATTCTTTACTGTTTGGATATCACGTTCGCTGCCGCCTGCCGCGAAAATAGGCAGAAAGCGGGCCGCAGAATCAACCCCGCGGCCTGGCGTTGTGGAACGACTTTTCCTCCTTTGCCCCGCACTCCCGATCTCTAGCGACCGAGCTTTGCTGCCCCAGCGATCAAGCCTTCGCCATAGCTTTTTTGTTCCTGCGAGAAGACTTCCCAGGAGTCGCCCAAGGACCTCACTGTCGGCTTGTCCTCCACCACCGACCGGTCGCGGAGAAGCTCCACTCCGCCGCCGGGAGGAGCTGTGAGGCCTGTGTTACCGATCCGCCTATTGCAAAGCCGGCCAATGCCCTAGCATCTCGCGAAGCTGAAGGAGATGTCTCGTCTCGCTTCCCCGACCGTCCGCTGCTCCTGATCATCTCGCAAAGTGCGGCTTGGTTCTTCCATCGTCGCGTGAAGCATCCAGCCTCATCTTCTTCCACAGTCGCGAGAAGGTAATCTGCTTCACTCCCCTCCTCCTCCGTCGCGAGAAGCAAGCTTGACCGGTCCTAATTATTAAGCAAATTTTCTAAAAAAAATATTGTTTGTGTTAGATATGTAAATACATAAGAATGTATCGAATTTGTCTAATTATTCCGAAACAATAATTTTTTAGTAGGTTTTGTTCTGTCTAGAAATAAATTTCTGCTCATAAAATTACGAGAATGCAGTGCTTAAACTCTACTTTTAAACAGTTTTACCATACAAGGGTAAAATGGTCATTCTCTCGTAAACAGTTCGCCGCATACTGTTTTACATCGAACCAAACGTACAACAAGCTATCTCCACTAGTCATGCTTTCCCGTAAGAATTATTACGTGTACGCAGAATGCACGAGAAGCTGCATACTGCGCCTAAACATGACCCTAAATAGGACGCAATGGAGAAAAAGGATTCATGTAGCCGACCCCACTTAGTGTAGTTAAGGCTTTGTTGTTGTTGTTGTTGTAGCCTTATTTCATTTTCCTTACTTTCTAATTAGGTTTATTTATGCAGAGAAAGCTGTTTATATGTTCTTATTGGGGGGATTTTGGCATTATTATGTTTTCTCTTGATTTTCTCTATCGGAGTGTTGTATATTTAGATTTTTTAGATGGTGTGTCTATAGTCTGATAGGATCAAAGTGGTGATCTCTCTAGAACGTTTGGAGGCCCCTTAATTGTTCAACTTGCACCAAATTGCTATTCGCAGCAGGAAAAATGTTGTTTTTCATTCTGGTTTGCTGTCCCACAGTCATTCAAACTAGAATTTCAGCTGCCCTCCATCCTCCTTATCTTGTTACCCATCCTACAACTTCTCTGATGCAGTTTCACTCGCACCTTTTAGACATCCTAGAAAGGTATCATCTATCTACACAATTTGTCTCAATGTGTGAAACCATTTTTATATGTCTACTCCAATCATACAAGTTATTATGGCATGGTAGGAAAGGGCCTTCCAAAGTATCTACGTCTGGAGTTTTCCATCAAGAGATTGAAAGTTGGAACTTGCAATAAAGAAAGCTATGAAAGAAAGTAATCGTAGGATTGGAGACTTGAACGGAAAAAATATCAACGAATACAACTAAAATGTATTATAATATGTGCTGCAACAAAAAGAGGTACAATGAACTGATCAAGCATTACATGTATATGAAACTTATATAAGGTCATACAAACGTCATAGTATTTTGAACTAATGTGGCTTTACACCGCCATAATAAAAGATGAATGTGTACCACATCATTAAAGAGTATCATTTTATTTATATAAATCACAGGCAGCATTCAGTAGGATCAAATTTGCTATGAAAAAAAAATAAGATGACATTGGGTGGCAGAAATAAAAAAAATTTCAAACACGTGGCAATCCGATTAGGAACCAGTCACAGAAAACAAGTGGGAAAATGAAACAAATAACAGCAGCAAAGCATGTTTCTATGTTAAACAAGTTCCTCAAGTCAAACCTTTTATCTGAGGTTATCATACCTCCAATAATGAGTTTCAAGCTGCACGCCAAATTGTGGTAAAATCACTACTGACTCTGCATAGTAAGAGAGGAAAAAGACAAACTTGACTAATCATTAAGTCTATAGGTTCTAGAATAAGGTATAAATACATAAACTGCCACCCCATCAATTGTGGAAAGCACTAAAAATAAAAAATAAAGTCCACAAATGCCAATGTAGGACACAAGCTAGCATGAGCACACTTCATGAGTGAACCAATCAGCTTGGATTGTAAGTAGAATGACAATTCAACAAAGGTAAAGAAGATAAAGCTGAGGCCATAAAATCCAATCAAAATATAGATACTTAAATCTCACCTTTTTTAACAGGCTTGTATTGCACAAATTTGGCAAGCAGAAGAACCACAATAATCTTCCAAATAGAACCACTGCAGAGTTTCTCCTGTTAGCGGTGATTCATAAAATATATTATCAATGAATGTGTAGCACTGTAAAATGTTAGGTATCACCATGAGCAAGAAAAAAGCATAAATTCCATCTGAAATCAGAAAGCATTCCTTCAACTTCTAAACTACAATAGCAATAAAATCCTATTTGACATCTCAAAATCACATTGGTCTTTCTTCATATATTGACACTTATGAACTGGCCCATCACATTAAACATTTATCTATGAAAAGAGTATATGGGATATCAAGAATGTAGATAGAAATTTTCAAACCCATGGTGTCTTTACAGAAATTAATACTTCATCAAAAAATACATACGAGACATGTTCACCTCCATCTTGTTTTAGCAGAAATGAACATTGGCTAATTTCTGAATATTTTCAAATTATCGAAGTTATTATGCAACTACTTGGGTTACAACTAAAAAATGATCACTCAACAAATGCTTTTTCCAAGATAACACTGTAGAAACATGCAAAGACTCGTTGGTGCAAAGCACTCCATAGAAAAGGCTTAAGGAAAACGTCTGAAACTAAACTAATGTCAGAAACCACAAAAGCTAAACAAACACCACAAAAACTCCCAAAGTGACTAGTAGTATGTGTTATACCGAGGACAGAGCAGCAGCAAATTTGCAAGCTATTTGGCACCTTGGCTTTATAGTAAAAAGCTTATTATTTCTATCGCGACATTACTAAAATGGAAGTTGAGGAGACTTTAAAAAAAATGAAGTGTGAAAAAACAGTAGGACAGGATAGTATTTCAATAAAAATATGAATATTTAGGAGATCAGAGAATTTCTTAGCTTACCAAACTTTTTAATATTATTTTTGAACCTAAAAAATGTATGATGAGTAAAGATAGAGTATATTGTTTCCTATCTTTAAGAATAAAAAGGATGCACAAGAGTATGTAAATATAGAAGAACTAAGTTAATGTGTCATACATTAAAGTTATAGGAAAGAGTAATTGAACATAGGTTACAACCTCATAAAAAAATTTCTTAAAATTAGTTTGGATTCATGTCAAGCAAGTCTATTATGGAAGCTATACATTTATTTAGAAGTTTGATGGAGAAGTATAGAGAGAGCAAGGAGGATCAACGTATGATTTTTCCTGATTTAGAAAAAACTTGTAATAAGAATCCAAGAGAAGTACTTTGGAGAGATCTAGAAAATAAAGGTGTTAATATTGCTTATATTCAAGTCATTAAAGATGTTTACACTAGAATTGTTACTCATGTGCGAGCACAAGGAGGATTAACCAAATATTTTCCTATTTTAGTTGGATTACATCAGAGATCAGCTTTTAGCGCATATCTTCTTGCTTTAGTTATGGATGTTCTCATAAGGCCTTTACAAAAGGATGTACCTTGTTGTATACTTTTCACTAATGATATCCTTCTTATGGATAAGACTAAAGAGAGAACTGAGAAAAAAAATGAATTATAAATGTCAACTTTATAGTCTGAAGGCTTTCATTTTAGTACATCTAAAACTAAATACATTGAATGTAATTTTCGTAGTAGTAAATTTAATGGGGGTTGTAACTATGGATGATCAAGCCATTAAAAGTAATGAAAGACTTAGATATTTTGGTGTATTGTTTAAAGTAATGGTCATATAAATATGGTTGCTATTAGTAGAATTCAATATAGATGGTTGAAGTGGAGGAGTGCATCGAGCCAATTGTGTGATAGAAAAGTACCGCTTAGACTGAAAGGAAAATTTTATGAACTAGTGGAGAGACCTGCAGTGCCTTATTGCGCAAAATATTGACCTATAAATAAGAAATATAAAATTAAGTGTTGCCGAGCTAAGAATGTTCAGGTGGATGAATGGCTTTACACTTGGGAACAAAATTTGAAACGAATATATCCGTGAAAGGGTTGAAGTAGCTCCTGTGGTGGACAAAATTAGAGAGATTTCCCATAGATGGTCGTGTAACATAAAAGTTGGTAAACTGATGATTCAGTTAGGAGAATAGATGTTTTAGATTTGACTTATGTGAAGAAAGGTAGAGGTAGACCTAAAAAACTTGGGCATGTTGTATAAGAAATGATCTTAATTTATTAAAATCAAATGAAAATACGAGACTCAATAGGACACAATGGAGAAAATGGATTCCCGCGGCCGACCCCATTTATTAGGATAAAGACTTGTTTGTTAGTGTTGTTGCACCATACATTTGTCTCTTAATGAAGTAAACAAGTCAAGACAAGGCAACAAAAAATGAAGAAAGTTAAAATATATGACAGCAGCCATAATCCCATTGCACTATTACCAACCACAAAATTAAGCAATAGCATGTCCTTATAGTCTTCAAAAACCACAAGGATAATTTATCGAGGATAATGTTCCAAATTATTCTAAAGAGAACTATGATGCAACTGAAATCAAAGAAAAAATTGGCATGAACAAAAACAAATTCTGAAATGTTAAACTAATACTATGAATCAAGGTGTCATTTAGATGTCAAATAATTAGAATTTCAGGGAGTGGGAGTGGAAGATTTCGATATAGAAAAACTCTTAATCAAGGGAAAAGTACGAAATGCTGCTAGAAGATAAGTTTTTCATTGCAATGCTTCAAGCAAAATTACGATTTAAATCATTGCAGTTGTCCGCCAATCCCCTAGCTCCAACAAAATTGATAAACAAAAGTTAAATTAGTTTATAACAACTGCAGAGCAATCATTAAAAGAAGAGCATCAATATTAAATAAAACAGATTCCTATATAATCAGTTCCAAGTAAAACAATCACAATATTCCCTTCTATATAGAAGGAAAAAGCTAAACAAAGAATCATTGCACAAAAAAGGCTTATAGTTGTTAGCATAAGAAAGAGAAAAGTCGGCGCACAGCAGAAAAGTAGCGAAAACCATGAATAAAACAATAAGAATAGGCCAGTGCCACTGGGTCGGCAATATATCCCAAAAAATAGAAAACGAAGATTAGGCTCTGCATCTACATGTCTAGTCTTAATTCTAATGAAATTTAGAATTAAGGTACAGGACATAAGCAAGTTGTTCCTGGTCCTCTTCACGTAATTTTGTACATCAAGCGCCTTGAAAAACGTGTATGTATCTTATTACTGACACAAAATCAAGCCTAATGGACTCTAAAAAGTATATATAAAAGATCCATAAAGAAAGACTCGACCTGCAAAACAGGGATTAGCATGGGTTATATCATGCAACATAAAATAGGTAATGTCTGGTGGGAGGGGAGCTAACAGCAAAAGGATTCATATCATAATTTTTTTCGACAAGTTTTACGCTGGCTGTCGACTACCTAAAAGCGCCTACAAAAAATCAGTTAGTTTAAATCATTGATGTTCCTTCCAGCTAAACATGGCACCCTGCAAAAAAAAAAAACCACCCCTAAATATACTAGTGCGCATGTCTCATACCCAGTAAATATATAAAAGACAACATCAAAATGTCCGGTTAGGCACAAACCATCAATAATAGCCGACGCATATGAATAGTCTAACTACACCCTAGCCTAGTCTAGCAAGCATCTAAAACATGTGGCCTAGTCTCATATAGCTAAGGTGTGCAAAATTGTGGATAAAGGCTGGCGTACATTTTTGATGGGGTCACCGACTCCAACCCCATCATAGGCATCCAAGAATTCAAATAGGCGCCACTAAATGAAAATTTAATTCACATAAAAGCTTTTAAAAGTGTGATCTTATATATAGACTAAGCTTAAAATGCAAAAATTTAAAATAGGTTTCAAAATATGATGCATATAAATAATAAAAATATAAAATTTTATATTTTTAAAATAAACCCTAAGGAAAGAAAAACCTAAGTGACACTTACTAGATCTCTTGGAATCATAGCACATACGCACGCTAATCGCGATGCAATAACTCACATTGCTTACTGAGAAATCCATGTGAGCAATAATGTTTAAAGCATCGTGACGACCAATAGGCACTCATCCAAGAGGGTCGATCTGTCATCAAAGCAACATGGTTATACACATGCATATGTGAAAAAAGACAATGCAAAGTGTTGCACTCATATGACAAATGCATACTAGGTGCATCAGGTACATGACACTTCGAAGAGGAATTACACCTCGCCCGAGATGCATGCAAATGGCAAACATATGTTGCACTAATACAAAATAACTTACACAAATGGTATGAGGTTTGATCAATTTAAGTAGATGACACCTCGAAGAGTATTACACCTCGCCCGAGAGGCAATCAAAACCAGCTCATTAAAGTGGCAAGCACAATCAATGCATGATGAAAGAATGCACACAAAGTATGCTCATGCAAGTGATAAACCCGTGGCAAAGCAAAATGATGTCATGAATATCAGGTGGTATGATGGGTTCAGAGGCTAGAGAGCATGACACGTGCTAGTTAAGAATCATACACCAAGTGTACACACACTGTGCACTAAATGGGTTCAGGGGCTAGATAGCATAACTCATGCTAGGCAACACAATGTGTCATGCCTATGGCACATATGGAAATGTCATAAGAAACAAGGTAGCATGACCCTCGTTAAGGAGAGTCACATACCGAATAGGCTTGATATGCAAACCACCCCCTCACAGGGCATGTGAATGTTCGACAGCAACATGTAGAAATATAAGCTCATGTGAAGATCTGAAGCATACAAGATATGGCGGATATCATGCGAAAAGCATGCAACAAGATACGAATGCAAATGTGAGATGCATATCATAGTGCACAATGATATGTGAAATTGTCAGGAAGTGACTGTACAAAGTATTGTACCTGAGAGGGGCGCAAATACCTAATATGAACATATGAGAACATACGCTCATAGATGCACTTTAAGGTGTTAACGCGAGTACAAAAGTTCCAACGCAAGCCACGCAAAAAAAAATGCACACAACAATATCATGCATCATTCAAATATAGTTGGCCAAAAAAAATGACCAACCGGAACGGTCAGGGTAGTCAACCAATCAAACCAACCAAAAAGGGCCGACCGGGATGGTCGACCGATCAAAGGTGGTCAACCGGTCGAACCGGGCCAAAATGACCTACAGCCGATCGGCGTGGTCGACCGGTCAAATGTAGCGACCGACAAAGTCGACCGAAGAAGGGCAACCGATCAAACCGTTCGATAATGGATAGTCGATCGAGTCGAACAAAATTGGGCAATCGGTCGTACCAACCAGCCATAGGTGGCGACTAATACCACATACAAAATGTATTTTTTTATGCAAATTTTAAAAGACATGCAGACATGAGGAACAAAACACATACATGCTAAAACATGATGAAATGACATTAGTGTATTTAAGGGTGAACTTCTTGTCGGGTGCCATGTTCATCAGAGAAGAGCATAAATGATTTAAACTAACGCATTTTTTGTAGACACTATTAGCTCTCCTTCCACCGGACATAACACCGGAAATGGCCTATTTCATGTTGCATGATATAATGCATGTTAACCCCTGATTTGTAGGTCTAGTTTTTCTTTTTGGACCTTTTATATATAATTTTTAAAGTTTCCAAGGCTCAAGTCTATGTCAGAAATAAGGCACGGGCACATGAAGAGGACCAGGAACAGCATGACCGTGTCTCGTACCTTAATTATGAATTTCATTGGATGTATAGAATTATGACCAGACATGTACATCCACAAGCTGACCGTCTTTTTCTATTTTTCTGGGATATGTTGCCGACCCAGCGGCAACAGCCTATTTTTATTATATTATTCATGGATTTCTCAACTTTTTTGTTGTGTGCTAACTTTTTGCTTTCTTATGTCTTGTAGTTTATCCGGGAGTCGTGAAAATAAAACTTGGGCTCTTTAAGGACCTAAAATATAATTTTTCTACAAAAAAACCTAATAATAAAAGATTTAGATAAATTAAAGTTTAAGATTACAATAAGATAACTTTAAAAAACCTGCTTTGCTTTTTGCATGGCTTTCGAGCTAGATATAAAATGGGTTGCATTGCATAGCAATAATTCCGAGTCATTCATAATAGGGCCTCCACATTAAGACTTGTTATATAACTACATCACAATTGCATATCCCAAAAAGCATTCCACGTAATTCTTCAACCTGTCTAGCCAAGCATAAGATTTAAACTTAAGACCTGTTTAGGGTAACTTCAGCTTATTAAAAAATTGTTGCGCAGTAGCTCTGGGAAGAATCTGTAGCACATAAGCTACTACGAAGAAGCTGTTTGTCTAATTGTTTTATACTGATTGTGAAACAACTACTGCTACAGCAGTTTCTGAAAAAATTATCTTTCTGCCCTTGTACTATAGTATTGTTTATAACAGTATTATTCATACTAGCGCATTCCATACTTGAAAACAAATATCCAGATTGAATAATACAAAATAAAAAAATAACTTACAAAACAGTGAATAACAAGACAATCAAAATTAAAAAAATAACCATTAAAATAACAATTAATAATATGATAATATTGTCTTTAAAATGTAATTGATTTATGTCATGAGATAAACCGTCGTCCAAGAAAAATGGTCACGCTCAAATTCCTCCAACACATCTGCCCACCTAAAGAAGTCACAACATTCTATTTTTCTCCTCAGACACCTGTAAAACTATCTCCCGTAGCTATGTAGCAGTTGCGAGGTAAGCAAAAAACATTATAGACCATAGCAGTAGTACAATGCTCTGGAGGTGTCGAAAGACCTCGAACTCATCTTTTCTGAAGGTTTAAAACAACAAAACATAAATTCATAATTGCAACATTAGCGAAAAAAATATCAAAAGTAATCAATGCTGGTTTAATTAAACTATGAGTCCCAGAGAACACAGTATAAACTAATATATCACTATAAGAAGACAACATACCTTATAAAAAAATGATTCTTGGTTGACGTTAAATCATGTAATACCAAGCTTGTATGTGTCACATATGCGTATCACCAAAAAAATGTCATCTAGAATAATCTCAAAAGACAGCACTGAAAAAGAAGAGAAACTTGGTTACCTCCATTGAGATTTCACATGTGACAATAACCAATAGTGACATATAGGTCATCCAAAAGAACCCTTCATGCCAATATCTCGTCATAGACCTTCAAAATCAAAACATACAATTCAACTTCTCTTCCAGCTTAGAGTCAGTGTCACTGAATTTGAATTTTTTTGAAGTTGGCACCACCTACAAATAATGGGAGATGAATGTGTAGATGTATTTGAGAGAAAAAAATTTAAATTCAGTAGGTTTGATCAATTTCTTACCTCTAATCTCTTAGCCCACTATTCTTTTGATGCATCAATTGTTCGCTTAATCGGATGTCGACCCAAACTTGTGGATTCACATTTCAATTCTTTCCAAATTTTTCAATTTTTTTTAGTTTATCCCATTTGTTTTTCAATTACATCTTATCATATTCTCTTTCTATTGTTTCCTTGAACTTTTCATGATATTTTGACAGACCTCCTTGTTAAAATAGGTTGCGAGTCTTTTTCGCAATTTCAATGCCTTAAGGCATAGGTCGCAAAAATATTACTTTGGTTTTTTTATCCCACATAATAAACCATGCTCTTGTCTCAGCCATTGTGTTACTAGCATGAAAAGAGTTAAACAACATAAATATTTGACACAAAATTAATTACCACAACTCAAAGAAAAATAGCATTATCATAATATCATCACCACTGCCCCCACACCAAACACCACAACCTCCGCACCACACACCACGACCTCTGCACTACATGCCACCACCACCCCACACCACACCGCCTTCACCACACCCCCACACCACCAACTCCACACCACACACCACCAACTCCACACCACCAACTCCACACCACATCCTTCTCCACAAAACACACCATATGCACCACACATAAACCACCTCCACATAACACACCACTACCCTACACAACACATCCACACACCACACCACACCACCAACTCTGCACCACACACAACCCCCTCCACAACACACACCACCAACTCCACAACACACTCCACCAATTCCATGCCAAACAAGTAGTGGCAATAAATTTTGAAAGCACAAGAAAAATACTAAAAACAAAAATGGAAGTTGAACAATGGAAAGCTCACCATGTCACATGAGCTTCGTAACTACGAAGTTCAGAAACCATGAAATATATACAGCAAAATATAACATTTTTTATCCATGAAATTAAAGGGCATAGCATTGCTATTATACAGCACTATCTTTCATCCACAACACCGGAAACAATGCTAATTTTTTTAGCAAAATACTCCACCTTCATCCACTTTTCATGAAAAAAAATATATACACAGCACCTGAAACATTGTTGTTAACAAATCCACCATCTTTCATCCATTTTTCAAATGCTCATTCAAATATCAAGATTCATGATAAAATCTCAATCCATATTCATAACATACACAAAACCCGAAACATTTCTACTAACAAATCCACCACCATCTTTTACCCATTTTTCAAATTCTCACTCAAACATCAAAATTCTTGATAAAATCTCAATTCATATTCATAAAATACACAGTACTCGAAAAATTTATTATTCACAAATCCAACACCAACTTGTATCTATTTCTCAAATTCTCACTCAAATATCAAAATAATACTGGGTAGAGCAAGAGCAAACCATAAACCATCATTTAGGATGATAGGTACGTAATTATACCAATAAAACCAAAATGAACCTAGCAAATCCATAAAACGAACAAACAAAAATGAAACTAAAATCACAAAACACAAAGCAAACGGAGTTGTAGCCACCGGAAAATAGAGAAAAAAGGATATCTCTAGTAATATGTACGTGAAAATTCCAAAAAGAAAATCACTGTGCAAACCATACGCCCAAAGCCACCGAGATAGATGAGAGGTAGAAGATACCGGAGAAAGAGGGAAGCAAACACCGAGAAACTCTCATCACAGACGTCGGCAAACGAAAGAAAAAAAAAGAAGAGAAAAAACCCTATGCACAGCGAATGTGGGACAAGGTCGAGCGAGGGGAGGGGGCACGGGAGTAATAGCGAACCAAAGACCGCGAAAACATGTCCTTGCGGTCGCGGTGGAGCTTATAGAGCTCGTTTAACAAAATGCGCCCGCGCCTCACTAACCAAACTACGGAAATCAAGGTGGGGTGTCGCGACGTAGACAAACCGCTACACCAAAAAGACCCTTAGGTGGTTGTTTAGCATGTTTAGAGTGTTAAAGGCTTTCTCGACCCATACAGGATATAAATAAGTCATTTGTGGGAGTGTTCCGGCTTTGTAGTCGTACCTCTCTTTTCTTTCCTTTCATTTCCAGAGGCCTCCTTGTCATTTACTTGGGGGTATAAGTCTTATTTCTGCCACTTCTACCTACAGAGGCTAATAGAGCTTATACATCTCTTTCTATTGATCTTGGGACTACTAAAGTTTCTTTGGACGATATAACACACGAGTTGCTCATGAGGGGCTTCTGGTTAGATTAGGACGAGTACTTTCATGACCAAGTGGACTTAGGGTCTTAATAGCTTGGGATGACGAATACATAGAATCTTGACCCAACTATCTCTACCGGATTAGGACTCCCTTTCCTTCTCTTTTGGTATACCCACTTTGAGCCCATTCTTCTTGTTTGGTACCTCGTCGATGTAGTCCATAGACCCTGATTGCGGACAGGCTGCCACTCGTTTGGGAAACAGTGATTCGCTCTCTGCCCTTATGGCCCGCTTAGGCTTTGAAACATAGTGTGGACATTATTGGAATGACCCGGCTATTTCAATAGGTCTCATTTGTTGATTAGCCGCCACCAGTGTGGAATGCGAGAGACTTGTTCTCTGCCACTATGGCTCGGTGTGAGCTTTGATAGCATTGTGATGTTTCGAATTTCGTGACACCCATTTTTACCACCTGTCACTTGAATGTAAACATGACTCCTATTATCGAGAGTAATTCTTGGTTATCTCCAAAGATGCAATTAACCAAAGAGAAATGTTCCTTTGAGAGTTGCTCTTGACCCCAGGGCAAAAATGTTCTTGTTGATTCTCTAGTTATGGGTTGTTTATGTAGGGACTCTCTTCGTGAATATTACGTTTTGAGGCATTTCGATTCGATTCTACTTTGGACGTATACTTTCGTCCTATCACATAAGGATTACCTTATATAAGCTCTCAATATTTCATTTTAATTTGTTTGTTCATTTTCATCGTATATTCTCATCATTTTGATTCATTTCTTCTCCGCATCATCTTTGATGATGCGGGAGAGAGATTTACTTGGAAATGAGAAATCATATGATATATATATATATATATATATATATATATATATATATATATATATATATATATATATATATATATATATATATATATTATTTATTTTTTTCTTTATAATTGGCCGAAGACTATTAGACGAGTCTTCCGACCGACCTCATATGCTTAAGAATTAAAAGGAACTAGAAAAAATAGCTAATCAAGTAAAAACAAAATGAATGGTTATCTAAGGCTTCTTTTTCTTGCTAATCAAATAGGATCGTGAAATAATATAAAACAACATCTACATGATCATCAAACAAGATACATGTTTGTTTGATGAAATATTGAGCATGACTAGAAATGCGTGGCTTCATGACCGGCAAGTAACATGTCTTGTGGTGAATCTATCATACGTAGATGTATGTTATAAGTGGATGTGAGACTGAAATGTATGATGATTAATCAGCTTCTCCTGTTGTTAATATAGTTAACTATCACCAAAATATAAATCAAACAGCAAGTACAATGTGTTCTACATGGGAAACAAATAGTCTATATGATGAGGGTATTTTTATTTCGTTGTACCCCAGCACATTGTCTTGATTCCCCTATGTTTAATAGAAGGATCCCCTACTGAACAAGACACTCAAATTTATTCCTCCTCAGCATAAGATATAGGGTTAGTAACCCTTCTCCCTCAATCCCTCCCACCCAGATCATGACCCAATTATGATTTTTCCTTCCTCTAGCATTGCTCAATTATTCACAGCCCAAATCCTCAATCGCTCACATGAACTCCACTTTATGATCAACTGCTCAACTTCAGTGGCCTGGCTACTTGCAACCTCAACCTAACTACAGAGCTGTGCCAGAACCTCAATTCTAGGAAAAAGAAAAATAGAAGCTCAGTTTTTGTTAAAATTAAAATTGTTCATAATAATAATGCTCTAGAGTTCATACAATCTCCATTATACAACCATTTATGTGTAAAAAAAATCATTCATCATATTTGAGGCCACTATACATCCCAATATAACAAGGATATAGAACTTGTATACACTATTAACTTTTTGATGTAGCATACATTTTAATTTTCAAATAAAAGTTCCTCATCAATTTAGGGGGTGATGCGATTTTGACTACAAGCTACCTTGCTAATTATATCCCATCTATGGTTCTCGGAGACATCACCACTTTCTCAGTTATTGATCCAAAGCAATCCCATTTTCCTATCACGCCTGAAGTATTTGGTTGAATGCTTTGTGCGTACTTTTTGAACTACTAAAAGTCTCTCTACTAGAGCTAGTAGATGTATCCTATTAGGATTTTTCATAATAGGATTTTCTCATTCTTGGAAAGGTTATAGTCAACCAAACCACCAGACAGATAACCATAAGTTCCAATTTTTTAGTCTACTTCTTACATATCTCCACCACCTTCAAAAGCATCTTCTTCATATATTTCTCTTACCCCCAAAGTATTTATAACCATCACTCCACTTCCACAATTGTATACATAATGACCTCAGACTCCTGCTATTATAAAACAAACATCAACATTACAATTGGATGGCATTGAAATTCTCTTAGCTTCATGTGTCGGCCCATTACCAGATGGAAAGATAAACAATAGTTTATCGATCATTCTCTTCAGTATTATTATGTCATTTGATCATCTTTCCTAGAGCTTCTTGCATTTCAACTTGTCCTTGGCATCAATATTTAATCCCAAGACATTAAAAAGCACTAAAAATCTAAAGTGGAAACAAGATATGGAGATTGAAATGCTTGTCTTAATAAATCAGTGTAGGTGGGATTTGGCTACCCTCCTCTCAGCATGAAACCAACTCTATATCAATGGGTTTATGATGCAAGAGCTTGCTGGGCTGAACCGGCTAAAGGTTCAAGTCCAGTAGAGTCTCAGTCCAACAAGAGGCTAAACTGGCTCCTTCCTTTGGGTGGGACTTGCCACCCAAGTTTCACCCCTCTCTATTTCATTTTCCCTCCAATCTATTCTCCATTAATGTGTGTTTGCTGGGTCTAGGGTTAGGTTATGTTTTGTCTTTAGATTGCTGCCTATAGGCTTCTTTTCCCCTTGCTAAGGCTGTATCCGCGGACAGGTGGTTCCCAGTTATATCCTGCTCCGAGGTGGTGACTATTTCCCTTCGATTCCCTCTTACCAGTGCTTCTCCTACCAGCTTATAGTCGTCGGGCAACACTTCCCCAGCCACCTGCCTGCTGCCTTTTCCAGCTCCAACCACAGGCTGTTGTGCTTCAAGTAGAATTTAACGTTAGTAGGATATAGAAATCCTTAAATCGTAAATCTGTTAAATAAACCCTACCCCAAGATTTAGTAAATCCAAATTTAAGCTGAATCGAAGGCAAAATTTAGAACCCTAAATATAAAAATTCATAAATCCATGGAACAGTATTTTAGTGTTTGGTTGGATTTAGTCAATCCGATGATAAATCCCGTTAAAAGACGCTAACGAACACCCCCTAGAGAATCAAATCAAAAGGACCATTTTCAACAATGAATTAAAATTTGATATTTATTGTGCCAAAATTGTTGATTACCTAAAAATACTGGACACACCATGTTACCATTAAAAATGAATCAAAAATCATTTTTAATAAAATTGGCATCATAGTACTACCTTATAAACTATGGAGAAATGTTGTCCTTGTAGAAATCATCATTTCAAGCAAGCAAGCAATTAAGCATTCAAAAAACTTAAGAATTTCAGTCAACTGGGATTTCACTTTACTTAGGCATTAATATTCCAATATCATTGCAAAAAAATGCAATAATTTTCGCTTGCAATCTGTCCCAGACAAATCTTTTCCGTTGCATGTTTTAAATGGATGACATCTTGCGACTCTTTAGCTCACCACATTAAGTAAAAGCTTGTACTTCCAAGCATCATTTGCAATAAAAAGTTGAAGAACTACTCAAAAACTGGAGATCCGTTCGTACTGTGTAGATGCATAATGTAGTTTAAGAAATCAGTTTGGTTTCAGAATTTTAACTAAGGCCTAAAGTAATGGTTATAACAGACTTTTGCACTTTATACATATTGATTGTGCTGATGATTAGATGATGATATCAATGCACATTGCTCGTTTTAGTATGGAACAAAGAAAGTAGATAATGCAAAAAAAATACAGAAGAAATAAATTTGTACCTTATAAAGTATGATGTAGCAGTTCACCAGACATATTAGGATGGCTATGTATGATAAGAGAAGCCGTACTCTACTCTTTGTGAAGTAAATCTCATGAACGTCAATTCCCTTAGAAGCTGAATCACAGTTAAGAGGAGTATAGCGGTAATTTTCCTTGCCATTTTGCGTCAGAAGCCAAGGCATGCTAAGTCAACATAAAACAATGTATTCAACTCTGTATTTTGCTCAAATGCTAACTGACTCGCAGTAGTGCAGGAATTTCAATGAAAATGAAGCACAAATCAACAGTTATGTTGAAATGTTTATTTCAATAAAAGATTGTGAAATAATTATAATGGAACCATTGCAAATATACTACCAAAAAGAAATTACAATAAGAAATTAGTAACAATTGTTGTGTTATAGTTGTTCAAAGATAAACCTGCCCGGACTAGCATCTAGTATAAAAATTAGGGCTGCAAATGAACCAAATGTTCGACCACCTACTCATAGCTAACATTAACAAGAGCCCATTTATGTTTGCTTGTCTAACTAATAAACCCACTTTGAACACTTTTATAAATACACGATAGTTAAATGAACAAGTTTCAACAATCACTTATTGATTTAATCATATTCATGAACAATATCATTTATAGCTTGCGAACGAGTTCATTAAGAAGCTCAATGAATAGTTTCATTCAAGGCTCATAAAAATGCTCCTGAACATACTCACTAAAGTTTAGTTTAAAGCTTGTTGATAAGCATGGAAAAAGCTTGTGAATAAACTCGATATTAAGTTAAATTAAATTAAAAATTAATAGTTATAAGAATAATATAATTATATCGAACCCTAAAACTTTTAATTATTAATTATTAAATTTGAATATATTATTTAACTAATTTTCACTTAAAATTTTTCTAAAGTTTAAAAAATAATCATATTAAAATTAAATCTTTAATGATATAATTTAATTTATTTTTATCTAAAATTTCTTAAAATGCTAAGAGCATGTTTAGGAACATTTTTGTTTTTTATTTTTTTCTTTTATTTTAAAACATGTTTATTTAATATATTTTTGCATATCTTTTTTTTAATTTTAAAAAGAATTAACTGATTTTTGAAAACACTCAACATATTTAAAAGTTATTTTATGTGTTTTTAAAAACAACTAAACATGTTATATCATATCAAGCACATTTTATTTTAAGCTGAAACATAACAAAATAAAAATAAAAATAACAAACTAAAAACAAAAATCGAAAGTGATTTCTAAAGGGCCCCTTGGTAACTCATGAATCAAGATACTAACGTGAGTCACCTCCTCAATTCGTAAGGGGCCCAACCCTGCTCAATTCCTATTTCCAACCATAATTATTTGTCTCATAATCCCCAGTGTTCACCTCCTTTTTTCAATGTGAACAACTATTACATGCTTATAGGTTAGTGTAGAACTTTGAAAATAATTTTATTTATCACAAGTTCAAATCCATTACACCTTACTACATATGAATAATAGTGAAAAGAATCCAAATAGGAATCCCTTCAAATAGAAGAAATAGAAAATTAAGAAAAAATAAAAAATGAAAACATAATTAGTGAAATATATTCTGATTTAAGAAAATAAATTTCATCCTAATCAGGCATTTTGCTTAGCATTCTCCCCCCTCAAGCTAAGTTATATATATATTGTACAAATCAAGCTTAAACTTCAGTTGATCATGACTGGCCCTTAATAGTGCGATGGTGAGAATATCTGCAATCTGAAGTCTTGTGGGAACATACCTGAGTTGAACAAATTCCATGTTAACATTTTATGAGATGAAGTGTCGGTCAATCTTCATGTGTTTAGTCATGTTATGATCCACAAACTTTTTGGATATATTAATAAATGCTTAACTATCACTAAACATCTTAATTATGTATTTTGTCTCAACTTAAAGTTTCCTTAATAGTATTTAAATCCACATTCCCTCATATATTTCTAGTCCAAGAGCATGATACTCAGATTAAGCAATACTCTGAAAGACAACAGCTTCCTTTTTACTTCTCCACGTGACAAGATTTCCTCAAGTGTTTGAACAATATCCAGTGATTGATTTCCTATCAATTACCTTTCATGTTCAACTAGCAACTGTGCATATCTCAATCTCACGATTTTCATATCATTTGAAGAGTAAACCATATCTAGGTGTCATCTTCAAGTATCTTAAGATTTTATTCATAGTTCCTAATGATCCTTATTTGAATTATTCATGTGCTGACAAACTACACTGACAGAGTATGCAATATCAAATTTGTTTGTGATAGGTAAAGTAATTTACCCATAAATCTTTGATATCTTCCTTTATCAATTAGGCTGCTCTCTTCACTTTCATTCAATCCTTCGTTGGAATCCATACATGTGTCAACGAGCTTACACCCAAGCATGTATGTTTCACTTAACAAATCTAAAATGTATTTTCTTTGGTATATGACAATTCACTCTTTAGATCGAGCCACCTCTATTCCCAAAAAATATTTGAGAGTCCCAAGATCATTGATCTAAAATTATATTGCAAGCATCCTTTTTAGTCTGATAATTTCCTCAGAATGATCACCTATTAAGATAATATATACAATGAAAATAACCATCATGCCACTAGGATTGGATTTAACAAATAGTATATGATCAACTTGATACTGATGATATTTGATAGCAATCTATCAAACCAAGTATAAGGAGATTGCTTCAAGCCATAAAAGGACTTCATCAACTTGCAAACCAACATGTTGTTTGACCTCTTTTTCAAACCCAGAGGTATAGTCATGTAGACTTCTTTCTCAAGGTCATCATTCAAAAAGGTATTTTTTACATCAAGTTGGTAAAAAGGTCAATCTTGATTTACTACACAAGAGAGTAGAACCGAAGTATATTATGTTTGGCAACAAATGCAAAGGTTTCCTAACAGTCAATCTCGTATGATTGTGTGAAACTCTTGGCAACCAGTCTGGCTTTGAATCTCTCTACACTTCCACCTCCTTCGTATTTGATTGTAAATATCCATTTGTAGTCTATTGAATTTTTTCACTAGGTAACTCTATAAGTGTCAACTGTTTATTCTTTTCTAAAGCCTGAATTTCTTCCTCAACAGTCTGCTTCCATGTTGGAACTTCTAGATCCTCTTACATAGAGTTGGAAACTTGTACGTTATCAACATTTGTCACAAAAGCCCTATAAGATGGTGCCAACTTCCCACAAGCAACATATTTTTCAATTGGATGATCAGTGCACTCTCGGATACATTTTCTTTATGTAATTAATTGATTAAAGTCATTAACCAACAATCTCAAGAGCTAAGGAATTCATACTATTATGATTATCAGTAGAACTTGCTTCTCTTTATAGTCTTAGGTCTACATAGTGTCCTCTATATGCTCAATGGTAGTTCTTTTGATGTAGACATTAAATTTTTATCCTCTACATGGATAGGATTCCATCATAACGGAGAATTGAAAATTTTAAGACTTGGCTAGACATCCTATTAATGAGATATATGGCAGTGAGAATGGTTTCCCTCCAAAAATGTTTAGGTGTATGATTAAATAGCATAGTGGCACAAACCACTTCAAACATGTGTCTAATTTTCCTTTCAATGATACAATTTTATTGAGAAGTATCCACACAAAAACTTATATAAATAATATCATGCTTAGAAAGATAAAGACTAAGGATGGATTTAAAATATTTATTAATATTATCATTTTTAAGAATTTAAGTTTTACTTTGGAATTAAATAAGGATCTTGGAATGAAAAGATTTAAATATGGTAGTTGCTTCATATTTTCTTTCATAGGAAATGTAAACGTTTTTGTGTGTTCATCTATGAATGATATAAATTATCGGACCTCATTTATACTATTTACTTGTGAGGGTCCCCAAATATCAAAGTGAATCACAGAAAAAGGATGTGATGCTTTGAATTGCAATTTAGAGTAAATATGTCTGGTACAATTGGAAGTTGGCAAGTTTCACATTAATAAATATTAGACTTTTAGTTATAAAAAAAAAGTGGATATCTTTTCCATTTACGTAAAATTTGAATGACCAAAATGATAATGAATCAAGATGTTTTGGCTTTCAACCGGCACTATATTGATAAAATTTGAACCAGACTTAAAAAAAAATTAGTGGATGAAATTGTCTACCGATGAAGTTACTTTTTTTGAGCAAGCATAGACAACCATCCATCCAAGCAATGTCAATCGCAATCCCCTAATCCACAACATGAAAATCACAATAATTAAGTTATAATTTAGTGCATATTTTCCGTCACGAGTAAGTTTGATGATTGAGAGTAGGTTAACATAAAGAACAGAGTAGAGATGAAGATCCTCCGTCAATTCAACTAATCCAATTTCTATAACTTGTGAGAATGAATTATCAGTTATTTGAACAACAGAGTAACTGGTACATGGGTCATAATTTTTAAAGACATTAATGTCTCCCTTCATATAATTTTAGGCTTCAAAGTCAACTATCCAAAGTTTTGATTTATTGCTTTGTATACAAAACATGAAATAAGATACCTTGGTGTGCTAACAAGCTAATAGGTTGCTCAATAATGGACTGTGATGCTTGTCCAAAATGGGAACTATTACTAAACATTTTCTAAAGTGACTCAATTTGCTTCCCGGTAAATGATGTGAATTGTAAATTATTATTGGTTGTGATGACAGCATTTGCATGATTCTCTCTATCATATCTTCCATTAGATGGCTTCCAATCTACAGGTTATTATATGATTTCTAGCATTTTTCCTTCACATGACCAGGTTTCTTCCAATGGTCAAACCACAGTCATCCTTTTTGAGTTTATTATTCTAAAAAGTTAAGAGTGTACAGGCTGAAACTTCAGCATATAGTGTGGTGTAATTGTCTGACATCATTAACTTCTTTTTGCTTTCCTCCCTGTGAACTTCTACACAGACTCGCAGATGGTTTAATTCTTATGATTCTCCCCTAACTTCATCTTGCTCATTAATGAGGCCTAGAAAAAATTTAGTTGTCATTTCTTGTTCAATAATCTTCTTATATAAAACAATGTTATCAAGAAATTTCTAAAAATAAAACCTTATACACATCTAGTTACAGCCAACAATATGTGAGCGTTAAAATATTGAGTAACACTCAATGCTTGTTGTAAATCATGTAGTATTATCTCAATCAGTGCTAGAGTCAGTTTGTTGTGCAGCCTCCCATATCTCCTTAATTGCCGCATAAAGCAAAAAAGTTTTCTCCAATCTCCAAGGTCATGGAGTTTATTAATCATGACATAACTATGTGGTCATCAGTTTTCCAAGCCTGGTATTTGGAATATATGAGATCCATCTAGTCTCATTTTTCATAATTAAAATACTATTTTCAAAATCAAAATTACATATATTAAATCAAATCAATCATTTTCAAAATTCCAAAACGAAACCAAATCCATGGCCGACACTCCCCTTCAATTCGGCATAACTCTCACTCTTTCCTCCTATTTCGTCTCGTGAAATTAGACGTTCGTCCCTTAATGAAGAAACCGTTGAGATAATTTCTCATGCAACTGCCATATCGAAATTCCCTTTTTTCTACAATTATTACATAAAGCCTATCAATTCTAGCATTCGTCAAGCACCAACGTCCATTGCAAACCTTCTTGTTCAACAAGTTCTACTCCTATAAGAAGGACCAAGAAGGCCACTGATCGTCGCTAGACATTTGACATTCACAACCGAGCATCATTCGTTACCTACCACTGTCTACCGAATGTTCATCACTGATGTACAAAACCTCATCTTTCTATTTATTAGTCTCTCCCCTATAAGAATTACTATGAAGATGGTCATCAATCATCTCCTAATGCCCAACATTTTAGTTGATTGTTGTTTGAATCTTGATAGCCAATGTTTATTACCCACAGACATTTAAATCCTGCTTTCTTAATCTTTAAGCTTCTTTTACTAGAATAATGATTAAGCAAGTCATTAACTATTACTTGATGTATGACAGTCTCAATCGATCATCATCTAACATTTGCCAATTTATGATGTTTGTCAACTATAAACACCAGAGATTCATCTTTCCGATTGCCCAATCTCCCCTCCTATAGAGTATGGCAAAGATGATTGCTCGCCATTCCCTGATGACAACTTAGACATCTAAATCTCCAAATTCCACCTAAGAGATATCTTCTGCAAATCGTGTCTTCTCCAATTATAAGAAATAACATTATTTTTAATAAGTAATTCACACCAGTTGAATCATTTCAACAGTGCAAAGCACTATAGTTTTTTCCCTTTTCAAAATTTTCATATAGAAAATCTCATGTCGAATGCTCTGAAATTATAAGTGAGTGTGCCGAATTTTGGTCCAATGCTGAAATGATAAACTCTCTCTCCCTCTAACAATTACAACATGCAACATTTCTCAAATTACTTTATTTTATCATTTAAACACGAAAAAAGCCCAAATTTACTTATAGTGGCCATTAGACCAAGCTGTTTGGTAGCCGATATTGAGCAGTATTTACGCAGGATATAAAATCCTGCCAAACGGCAAAATTCACCTCCGTAAATCCAGAGATTTGGTAGCTCCCAAAATGACGCCGATTCGCCGTAAATCCGGTATTTAGTAAAACCCGTGAATCGGCGGATTTAGTAAATCCGAGACGAGCGAAAAGGAATAATGGCGCAAACGGGCTTACCTTCTTCAATGGTTTCTGGTAGGAGCGAAGCGGAAGGATGAGAAAGATGGGAGTTTCGGTGGTCTCTTTAGGCTGCGATCCCGTCGTTGCCTTCCCAGCTAGCTCTAATGGCGACTATACATGAAGGTTTGTTCACGGCGATGGTTTTGAGAGAAACCAGGATGGGGAAGGGGAGGGGGATAAGCGAGGGTTTGGGCGGAGATAAGCAGTTTGGGAGGAGGAGGATGTAGGCGACGGTTTCCGGCACAGAGGAGCAGCTGAGGCTAAGTTTGTGGTTTTAATTTATTTCTTTTCAAGTTTATTGTATTAATTTAATTCATTAATAATTAATTTGTGTAATATTAAATTAATTTTAATTAAATAAATTTAAATATAATTGTTTATATGTATGTATGTATGTATATATATATATATATATATATATATATATATATATATATATATATATATATATATATATGTCTGTGTGTACATACATATACATATAGATATGTACATACATATACATATATAGATATGTACATACATATACATCTATAAATATACATACATATACATATATATGCATATACGTATATGTACACACACACTCGAATCAACCCAAATCAACATAAATAACTAGGTCTATCTGACTTAACTCGGGTTAACCCAAATCAATGTAAATCACCGGGTCAACCCGACCTAACCCGGGTTAAACCAAATCAGCTCAAACCACTGGTTCAACTAACCTAACTCGAGTTAGCCCAAATCAACTTAAATCACCTGGTCAACCTGTCTTAACACTTGTTAACCAAAATCAACTTAAGCCACCGCATCAACCTGAACTAACTCGGGTTAATCAACATAACTTTAAATCACTGGTTCAACCCGACATAACTCGAGTTAATCTAAATCAACTTAAACCATTGATTCAACCCGACCGATCTTGGATTAACACAAATCAAACTTAACTCAAGTTAACCCAATCAGACTTCGATTTCAAACCTTACTTAAGTCCAACTTAAACAAGGTTTAATTAAATATTAACTCAAGTTTAACTCAACTTAGACTCAATGCAATCAAAGGATAAATCAATTCTAAATTAACTTAGACTTCATCCAAGTCTAACTAAAGACTTGACTCAACTCAGGAAGCTTAACTCGAGTCAACTCAACTTATTCGGAGTTTACTCAAAGTTAACACAGCTCGATCTAGATTAACCGTGTCCCGCCGTGGGTTAGTCCAAATCAATTGGGCTTAGCTTAACCCTAGTTGAATTGAGCTAGCCTAGGTCAATCCTATTGAACTTTGGTTGACTTAATCAATTTGAAATTAACCCAAGGTGAACCTGGGTTAACTAGGAATGACTAGAAACTCATTTTGGATCAGTCCAAACTAGCTTGGGCTAATTCAAACTTAACTCAAATTAGATGATTTGAGGTTAATGAGTGTTTGACTTCTTATAAGAGAACAAAAGCACACTTAACCTAAGTCGGGGGTAGTTTGAGCCAAGGTACAAGCCTACCTAAAAGCCACAACATAAAATTAACCGCTACTTAAACTTAAATTTTAATCATAAAATGTAAACTGGTTTGAGAAGTTTTTTGGGAGGAGGCAACCTACGATTGCTAACAAAGTACCTTCCAGTCACTTGTGACTAATCAAATCGCAAACCCCAATGACCTTGGTACGATGGAACTATAAGATCTTGACCGGGTCATCCCAAAAATACAATATATACAAAAATATTAAAATCTAATCAGCTAATAAGTCTTAAGCAACCTAAAATTTTAATCCCTAAAATTCAAAATAAAAATTAAGACTTAAATGAAACCCTAATGAATAAAGATCACCGAATGCAACTTTAACCTTGCTACCTGGGTCTACGAAGATCTCTTGGACGACGCAACCCATGGTTTCTGATAAAAATCTTCCTGTCATAGGGGTTGACCTCCTCTTAAACTAAGTAGATCAGGGAACCTGATAACCCCGGAACGATGGAAAGCCATGAACATCTTGATCGGGTTGTCTTAAATAAAAATAAATCATCAAATAGATAGATATACATCTCATGCTAACTTTGTTTGCAGGGCTGCTGAAGATAAAAGCCAAACGTCATCCTAGATTTACTTTGCGTGTTATTAGGGTGTGCTAACTTTGTTTTGTAGGGAAGGCATTCAAACTACCCAAAACGACGCAGAGGATGAACCCCCACTAAACCATTGACAACAAGACAAAACCATAGGATAATTCGGGAACTTGACAGGATTCTTCTGAGCCGTCAAGCATCCACTGCCCTTAAAATAGGACTTTGAACCTCCTTCCGTGAAAACAATGAAACTTAAACTTTTCCGAGGACGAGTTGCAACATTAATCAGGGGTTTTCTTAAGCATCATTGATTGCTTAAGATGTAATTAATGACCCGACCCGCAATAACGCAGTAATATTTGCTTCCAAAAGATGGCCAAAAACTTGACCCAATTTATAAATAGCGGCTAGTGTATAAAGTCAAGATGTTGTAAATTTTTAGAAAATATTTTACACACTAGGGGTACTACGCAAGTATACGTATCGTTTCAAGTAATATAGGGATTTCTTTTATAACCCCAATATCGATCCCACGGGGAAGAATTATAGTGATAAATTTTCTTAATATTATATTTCAAAAATATCTTTTTATCTTTTACTATTAATTTACTAGATGCAAATAAAGAAAACAATAATAAGAAAATGATTTATGAAAACTATATAAAATAAACAACTTTCTTCCCTTCAATTAATCTAAGATTTTTAAGATAATTTAATATTCGTTGGAGAATTTGATTTATGGTATTGTGCGAATAGAAGCATTCCTATTCTTTACCCTTTGATCCGGGCGCAAAGAACATCGGCTAATTCTACGATCAAGTCCGGATGTATTGTTAGTAGAATGGGTTAATCTAGACTCACACTTCTAGATGTCCAAGGGTGGCTATGGTCGGCCCTACTAGTGACCCTTTCCTAATCTATAAATCAAATTATAAGAATTTAGTCTGTCACTCTAAAAACTTATCAATTCTACGCCCTTTAAATCTTATCTTCCTATTTATTTGCACTTCACCTTGAATAGCCCGCACATGGCCTTCGACTACCCAAGGATTCATGTGACATTTACAAGTTAAGAGGTCTTCTCCTTCTAGGTCTCAAAACTCTTCAACAGGTTTTAACAATTTAAATGGCCAATTTAAAAAGTTAAGTAAGATCGAGTATTAATGTCATCACAATGTTTTGAAAATATTTTGAATTTCAATTCTCCATCGAATCTTTATATTATCTTATCTATCTCTTCATAATCGAAGGAAGAAAGTAAACTAACTACTCGTAACACATTGAATATAAATAGCAAAACATGATAAATAAACTTTGAATCAAATATAAAATACTTATCTCAAATATTCATTCTACAGATCTTCTGATTCCTACTGACTCCACAGTGTAATGAACTCCAGATGCAACAACTTGAAAATAAACTCACTAAACTAAACAAAAGTGGCCCTAAATTTCTCTCTATTTCTCTCTCTAAGGATGAGAGATCCTAAAGTGGATAAGAGAAAGGGTTACAGATGGGAGGGGCACATTTTCCGAAGAAATGGACCCCTATTTATAAGCTTCAAGGGTTGCCTCGAGGCACCTCTTCAAAACATGTCCACATTCAATGAATCTTCTAGAAGGTCCGTCCGGCGCCAGCACCTGGACACCGCGTCCGCTTCTTCGCACCTCTTCACTTTCGCTCGCACCTCTTCGCGATTAAAGCCGTTTTGGAGCGTCCAAATGCAATGTATCACATGTCCTATTATCAAGGAACAACTGTCAGTCTTCTAGAATGTCCAATAACCGCTCACTCCGTCAAAATAACCTTTCAAATGTTGTCAAAAACTTGACAGTTTCTATATCGAGTCTGGAGCTTAGGCGCCAACTTCTGGAGCCTAGGCACCAGGCCATATTTTTTTATACTTTTTGTATTTTGCTCCATGTTTGCTCCTTTTTGCTCCTTTTTGCTTCTTTTTGCTTTTTAGACCTTTTTACATCATCTACATCCAAAAACACAAAAAATATCTTTCATTAAAGCATAATATCCTTAGAAATTAATAAGAATTAAGACATAAAGAAATAGATATTTTTTTATAGATCAAAATCCCCCAAACTTAAATGTTACTTGTCCTCAAGTAACTCTTTTTACTATATAAAATATAACATTTGGAATAAAAGATAAATATTTAAGATTCCTTATAATTTTTTATTTTATAAAGTCTTTAGTAAATTATTAACCCAATTTCACTAACTAAGTTTAATTTTAAGAATTTAAAGAATATTTAACTACCAAATCATAAGATTTCAAACTTTTCATCCATTTTGAAAATAATAGAAGTCTATTATATTAAGCTCTCATAGATTATTTACAAGAAAAAGATCTTCTTGAAAAATCTTTTCTAAATAAATATTCATGTATAAAAATTAAGTAAAATATGTAACTAGTTTCCTTCCTATAAGATAATTCAAGTGAAGCCAATTTTTGATTAGACATTTCCTCAAGCTTCTCCTCTCTTCTTTTTTTTCTTTTTTATCTATTTATTTATATATATATATATATAGAGGATTACTATATCTGGATAGCCTGTTAATGATTTTGAACTTCACTATCCTTAACTTATATTTTCAAAACTTATACATTTCCACTTAATTATTATAACATAAATAAGAATTCAAAAAGATTTCCAATCTTTTCTTTTTCAAGTGATAATTTTTTATTACTTAATATTTCTAAAATTCTATTATTTTCATCATGAATAGAAAAATTCTTTAATCTTAATATTCTTTAAATTAAATAATTCTATTCTTAAAATCAATCAAAGTTAGTAAAATTTTGGTTAAATTTCACTAAATTATTTATAATTTCAAAAATAAAAGTGATCTCAAATAAATTCTTCATTCCTTAAGTTATGTTAAAAAGTTTTTACTTTTAAGAAAATATTAGCTCTTTAAGGACAAATAAAATTTAAATTTGAATGTATTTTCCCTTCCCCCAAACTTAAGTTTTGGTATATTATTATAATTTGAAAGTATGAGAGAAAGAAAATCATAAGAATTTTTATAAGTATGTAAAAACAATCTTAAAAAATTAACTTCTAATCATGCTTTTATGAATAATTAAGATAAAATTGAAGCATGTATATAAAAAAAAAGTAAGCAGGCTAATTTTTATGATTATACTAAATTTGAAACAAAAGTAAAGCAGAGCAAAATTACTAATTACTAAACAGTAGACTAAAACAAACATATCATAAATTAACTCTAACTTCAGTCTCAACACAATATACTAAGAATATTTTGACAACAGAATCTTAACACTAATCAATCCACATAGATATTAAACAAATTAACATACAATAAACACAAAACTAACAAACAATCCAAACAAAACAAACTAACAGAGTAGCACATCATAAAGATCTATAACAACTAGTCACTAGCTGTAGCCTCATCATCATCATCATCACCAAAGGAAAATTCTACGTCCTTAGGATCAACAAATGATGTGAAACTAGGAAAAGTAGGAAAACTAACATCAGGTTCACCGTTCAGAAATCTGACTAGGGCTTCATCATGCTCAGCATCATAACTACTCTTCCTCTGGGTATAATCAGATAAATGATCAAGTTTCCTATCAATAGTATCAATCCTGTAGTGAGTTTGAAATAACTCCTGCTGCTGCTCTAAAAACTGATCCTGCATTGATTCCCAGAAACTCGATGGTGGCTCAACAGAAGTAGAAGGTCTACCTGGAGTATGTGCAGAAGTAGAAGGATCGGTCGATCTCTTCCCTCGAAGACGATCATAGATACTAACACTCTCCTGCCCAATTGGCTTGGTAGACTTTAACTTCTCCTCAGAAATATAAACAGTGACTCCATTACTAACACATAATGAATAAATCGGAGATGGGAATCCCAATCCAACGAAGTGCTCGGATCTCGCGAAGAGAATCCACGGAATCATAAATAATACTACCGACATCAATAGGCTTCCTCTCCCGAATCCGGTAGTTTAAGATCGCTCGATCTCTAGTCACTTCACTCGAGTGGTTGGAAGGTAACAATCTTGCGTAAATAAAATAGTGCCATGCTTTAGAAATACCATTTAATTTGGAGGATTTGAAGTTTACCCTTTTTCCGTTCCTGATCTTCCAAGATCCAGTACTGTTAGTCAAATAAGCAATGATCATATCCAAATCTCCCTCAGATGGTGATAATCCAGAATAATAGCATTCAATAGTTGGTGGCAGACCATAAAATACATTGATTCTTTCTGGACTAAATCCTACTCGATACCTCTGACAAAAACTTCATAATCTTTGGCATCCAGAAAATTTGCATAAAACTCTCGAACTATAGGGATAACAGCAACAGCAGTGAAATAACAGAATCGTTGCGAATTGTGTGCAACGATAGTGTTTTTGATCATTTCTCCCGGATGATAGAAACTTCGTTCTGAAATGAACTTTCTGGACAACGCAAATTCGTGGAAGCGAAAATGCGCAGCCGAAGTAGAAAATTTGATGCTATCAAAGTTATCTCTTGCCTTCCCGCGTTTAGATTTTGGAGCCATCTAAACATGAAAGAAAACAAGAACAAATTTAGGAATCAAAGATTTAAACTCTTTTTAAGTTTATAAAACTTAAAATAAGTTTAAAAATCTAAAGAAATCACTAAAAATCGAAAATTTTTTCAAAATTTTCGGTTCTTAGCAAAACCTAGGGATATCTATGGTGAAATCGAAAATAAATGGTTTAAAGTGTAGATCTGACCTTGAGACGAAGAAATCGAGTGGTTTCGCGCTCAAATCCTTGATGTTTTGACCTCAAAATGGATCTAAAAGGTGTATTTTTGCGAAAATGGGGAAGAAGATGAAGCTTAGGCGTCAAAAATGGCTTTTGGGGGTTATTTAAGTAAATTTTCGGGCACGAGCCGAATCGGCGCTAGGCGCCGAATTCTGGCGCCTAGGCGCCAAACTCGCCTTTCACAAAAAATTATTTTTAAATTTAATTTTCCACCAAAATTCATAAATTCAACTTCCAATTACTCATATTAGAGTAGGGCTTCAATTTCTAACTTCCACAACATTTTTAAAAAATTTATAAAAATTAAATATTTAATCCACCAATCAAACATAAGGTTTCAATCAAACTCACTAAATTCCATTTATAATCTTCAATATTGACTCAATACATTCCAGATAAGTATTATAGTTGATTCAAGTTCCTAATACACACTCAAACACAACAATTTCTAAGCAAAAACAACACACATTGAACATGAAAGAAAATACACAAACAAACACAATCGATTCTCTAAATCGATACAACGACTCAACAAACCATATAATAACTATCTCATTACATGAATATTCTAATCTTCACAAGGGAAATTGTGTATTCCACTTGGAAAGAACACTAACGCTCTCGGGAAATCCATAGCCGTCTTTTCGTCAATCCACTTGTTCTTCGCATACATTTCAACTTGAGCATCTTGATAAGCCGCAAAATGATCAAATTGAAGTTTCATTTGTCATTCTAGATGTTCAATTTGATGAAACATCTCATGAAGGCGATCTCCAATGCTTTTAAACTCCACTTCAAACTTATCCAAATGACTAGAAATTTTCTCTAAACTTACAGCGATGAAACCATTGAAGTAGGGTTGAGGATCCTTTGAGACCTTGTCCCTAGCTTCTTCTCCATGATTTCTTCCTTCCATTCCTTCAAAATTTTCTCAAATCTCTCAAGAATGAAGTGCAAGGGACGTAATTTTGATTGCTTGATGGTTAGGGAAGAAGATAGGTTGATTTAAAGGGGAAAATCGTGTGAAAAATTGAAAATTTTTGGTTTTTGCACGACTCAGTAACTGTGGCGCTT
Organism: Papilionanthe hookeriana x Papilionanthe teres; assembly: GCA_022702705.1. Lineage (NCBI taxonomy): Eukaryota > Viridiplantae > Streptophyta > Magnoliopsida > Asparagales > Orchidaceae > Papilionanthe > Papilionanthe hookeriana x Papilionanthe teres. The sequence goes on from CM040426.1 coordinate 26,890,035, forward strand.
AGGTGCCGAATCTGGCGCCTAGGCGCCGGACCTATTGATACAAAGTTGATTCTGGCGCGTAGGCGCCGAATTCTGGCGCCTAGGCGCCGGAACTATGTTCAACTCCGTTTCGCCTAATCGTCAAATTTCAAAATTTCGTTCTCCAAGATAGGTATATTATATTGGTAAGAGTAATTTAGACTCAATAACACACATTGTAAACAATCATAATGAAGGTTAACTTGATCTCCTTTTTACTCATATTCAAAATAGAGTGATCCTATTTTTAAATCTTCCATACTTTAAAATAATTTTCAGCTTAAGTCAACAAAGACTTATAAGCATCAAATTTTTCTAAAGTAATATAAAATTAATCAAGATCGAGGCATAACCTTACATTAAAACACAAAAACACTCATAACAAAAGATAATTATGGGTTACCTCCCACAAAGCGCTTGGTTTAACGTCGTCAGCCCGACTTAAGTAAATCTTTAATCAGGTTGACTCAATTCATAAGCCTCTTTATAAATCTTTTTAATATCTCCCAAATAAGGCTTCAATCCTACTCCATTTACTTTAAAAATTTTTCCTATTTTGGGATCTTTAATATCCACGACTCCATAATGGTATACTTTCCCAACTATATAGGGTCCAATCCATTTAGATCTTAATTTTCCAGGAAAAAGTTTTAAACGAGAGTTAAACAGTAATACTTCTTGTCCAGGCTCAAAAATTTTTCCTGAAATTTTTTTATCATGCAACACCTTCATTTTCTCTTTATAAATATTAAAAGCATTAATACATTCTTTGTTAAATTCAAATTTTGCATCTTTTTCCAATAAATGACAAAGAGGTTTAGTAATTTTAGAAAAATCCTTTATGTATCTTCTATAAAATCCAAGCATGACCTAGAAAACTTCTCACATCGATAACGAGTAGTAGGTGGTCGCAATTCAAAGAATAATTTTCACTTTTGCTCGATCTACTTCCATCCCTTTTTGTGATACTTTGTGACCAAGTACAATGCCTTCGTGACCATGAATTGACATTTTTCCCAGCTTAAGAACTAAATTTGTTTCTTCACATCTTTTCAAAACTTTGGCTATATTTTCCAAACAAGATTCAAAAGAAGTTCCAAAGATCGAAAAATCGTCCATGAATATTTCAATTCCTTTGTCAATCAAATCACAAAATATTGACATCATACATCTTTGAAAAGTTGCAGGTGCATTACATAAACCAAAAGGCATTCTTCTAAAAGCAAATGTTCCATAAGGACTTGTAAATGTTGTATTTTCTTGGTCCTCAGGAGCAATAAGTAATTAATGATAACCAGAATATCCATCCAGAAAACAAAAAATATGAGTTTCCAGCTAATTTATCGAGCATTTGATCCAAGAAAGGTAAAGGAAAATGATCCTTTCTAGTGGCTTTATTTGATTTCCTATAGTCAATACAAATTCGTCATCCAGTAACTTGTCTTGTAGGAATTAGTTCATTTTTATCATTAACAATGACAGTTACACCTCCTTTCTTCGGAACACAATGAATAGGACTTACCCATCGACTATCCGAAATAGGATAAATAATACCGAGCATCTAACCACTTAATAATTTCTTTTTTAACAACCTCTTTCATGATAGGATTTAATCTTCTTTGCGATTCTATAGTAGGTTTAAAATTTTCTTCCATTAAGATTCTAAGCATGCAAATGGAAGGGTTTATTCCTCTTATATCAGCAATAGTCCAACCAAAAGTTTTCTTATAATTTTTAACACACCTAGTAGTTTTTCTTCCTGATCTTTACTCAGTTTAGAAGAAATAATAACAGGTAAAGTTAACGAAATTCCAAGAAACGCATATTTTAAATGGGAAGGTAACATTTTTAATTGATGGTAAAAGTATATCATTTTGAGTTGTGTCTAAAGTTTCCTAATTATCTTTAATAAAATGAGTCTCTTCTTCTTCTACACTTCATCTTCATCAGTTAAAAATTTCTTCAGAAATGACTTTACATTTTTCTTGATAATGTTTTTCAATTAAATAATCAATTATATACATTCGATAACATTTCTTTTTATCAGGGTACTTCATTGATTTAAGAACATTGAATTTAATTTCTTGATCATTAACTCTCATGGTTAGTTCTCCCTTTTATACATCAATCATAGCTCGTCCGGTAGCTAGAAATGGTCTCCCTAAAATAATAGGTATCTCTTTATCTTCTTCCATATCAAGTACGATGAAATCTACAGGGAAGATAAATTTATCCACTTTAACGAGGACATCCTCTTTAACTCCTTTAGGATAAGTGATAGATCTATCGACTAATCGAAGGGTTACAGAGTGGTGGGAGTAATATCTCCTAAATCCAATCTTCGAAAGATAGAAAATGGCATGAGATTAATACTTGCTCCTAAATCACATAAAGCTTTTCCACAAAATTTTTCTCCAATAAGCACAGGGTATAGTGAAACTTCCAGGATCCTTAAACTTTTCGGGTAATTTCTTTTGAATTATTGCACTCGCATTCTTCACTTAATGCAACGGTTTAAAAGCTTCAAATTTTCATTTTTTGCTTAAAATATCCTTCATAAAATTTGCGTAAGTTGGCATTTGTTCCAAAGCTTCAGCAAAAGGTATGTTAATAGTAAGTTTCTTAAAAATTTCAAAGAACTTAGAAAATTGATGATCTAATTTCGTTGTTTAAGTCTTTGAGGAAAAGGTGGTGGTGGTTTTTCAACTTCCACATTAACAGGTATAACGATCGATCTTGACTAGAGAGAGAGTTTCTTTAGGTTTTTCAATCTCTTTTTCAATTTCATTCCGCATTCTTTCTTTTAATTCCTTTCCACTTCTAAGTTGCACAACTTTAACTTGTTCATGTTCTTTTCCGGTTTCTTTTGGATTAATTTCAACATTACTAGGAAGTGTTCGTACGAGTCCTGTTATTAATTAAAGTAGCAATTTGCCCCATTTGATTTTCAATATTACGAATAGCAGTATTTTGATTTTGTAATTGATTATTCATGTGTAAAATAAATTCTTCTATTGATAACTTTTTCTGTTGATTATTAAATCCAGGAGGTTTGTAATTTGAATTAACTTGATTATTCCAATTTCCAGTGGGATGAGATTGATTATTACCCCATTGTTGTTGTGAATTATTCCAGTTAAAATTAGGATGATTTTTCCACCCAGGATTATAATAATTTGAATAAGGATTATTTTTACTTGCAATAGCTTGTAAAGTTTCAATAGTGTGAGAATCTTCAATATTAGCGAGTTATTATGCGAAATATTAATTGCAAAATTATCTAATTTCTTAGACATTGCCGCAACTTGTGAAGCTAAGATAGAAAAGGCTTCATTATCGTGAATACTTGCCATCTTTTTAGGATTAATCCTTTCGGAAGGCCATTGAAAATTTTTATTAGCCATTTCTTCAATTAAAGTGTAAGCTTCTTCAAATGATTTAGACATTAAAGAACCTCCAAGATGAAGCATCAATAATTGATTTTAAAGATCCAATTAATCCATTATAAAATGTTTGAATAATTAACCAATCAGGTAAAGCATGTTGAGGAAATTTTCTTAATAGTTCTTTAAATCTTTCCCAAGTTTCATATATTGTCTCCCCGTCAAATTGACTAAACGAAGTAATATCATTTCTTAATTTAGCAGTTTTAGAAGGAGGAAAATATTTAGCAATAAATTTTTGTGCCATTTCAGCCCATGTTTTAATAGAACCAGTCGCTAATGAGTTTAACCACATCTTTGCTTTATCTCTTAAAGAAAAAGGAAAGAGTCTAAGTCTAATAGCATCATCAGAAACATTGTTATATTTAAAGGTAGCACAAAGTTCTAAAAAACTAACAAGATGTAAATTTGGATCCTCATTTGGTGTTCCACTAAATTGATTGTTTTTCACCATTTGAATAATAGACGGTTTAATTTCAAAAGAATTAGCATCTACAGTGGGTATTTGAATACTACTATGAAGTTCATCAACTGTAGGGTTAGCATAATCCCTTAATGGTTTATAAACATTTTGATCATTAAGTTCAATTGAATTTTGTAAAGTAGCCATTTCTTGAAATTTTTGAATTTATTTTCCCTTTTTAATTTTTCTAATTGTTCTTTCTAATTCAGAATATAAAGGTATTAATCCTTCAGAACCAAATCTTCGCATAAAACAAGGAATAAAATATATATCTTTTTTTTATAATAATTTTTTTTATAATAATTTATTTATTTATATATATATTTTTTATATTTTTATATTTTTAGATATATAATTTTTTTTACAATTTCACTTAAAGCAACGGCGCCAAAAACTTGACTCGCCTCGCAATAACGCAATAATATTTGCTTCCAAAAGATGGCCAAAAACTTGACCCAATTTATAAATAGCATGCTAGTGTATAAAGTCAAGATGTTGTAAATTTTTAGAAAATATTTTACACACTGTAGAGTACTACGCAAGTATACTTATCGTTTCAAGTAATATAGGGTTTTCTTTTATAACCCCAGTATCGATCCCACGAGAAGAATTATAGTGATAAATTTTCTTAATATTATATTTCAAAAATATCTTTTTATCTTTTACTATTAATTTACTAGATGCAAATAAAGAAAACAATAATAAGAAAATGACTTATGAAAACTATATAAAATAAACAATTTTCTTCCCTTCAATTAATCTAAGATTTTTAAGATAATTTAAGATTCGTTGGAGAATTTGATTTATGGTATTGTGCCAAATAGAAGCATTCCTATTCTTTACCCTTTGATCCAGGCGCAAAGAACATTAGGCAATTTACGGATCAAGTCCGGATGTATTGTTAGTAGAATGGGTTAATCTAGACTCACACTTCTAGATTTCCGAGGTGGCTATGGTCGGCCCTACTAGTGACCCTTTCCTAATCTATAAATCAAATTATAAGAATTTAGTCTCGTCACTCTAAAAACTTATCAATTCTACGCCCTTTAAATCTTATCTTCCTATTTATTTGCACTTCACCTTGAATAGCCGCACATGGCCTTCGACTACCCAAGGATTCATATGACATTTACAAGTTAAGAGTTTTTCTCCTTCTAGGTCTCAAAACTCTTCAACGAGGTTTTAACAATTTAAATGGCCAATTTAAAAAGTAAAGTAAGATCGAGTATTAATGTCATCACAATGTTTTGAAAATATTTTGAATTTCAATTCTCCATCGAATCTTTATATTATCTTATCTATCTCTTCATAATTGAAGGAAGAAAGTAAACTAACTACTCGGAACACATTGAATATAAATAGCGAAACATAATAAATAAACTTTGAATCGAATATAAAATACTTATCTCAAATATTCCTTCTACAAATCTTCTGATTCCTACTGACTCCACAGTGTAATGAACTCCAGATGCAATAACTTGAAAATAAACTCACTAAACTAAACAAAAGTGGCCCTAAAATTCTCTCTCTATTTCTCTCTCTAAGGATGAGAGATCCTAAAGTGGATAAGAGAAAGGGTTACAATGGGAGGGGCACGTTTTCTGAAGAAATGGACCCCTATTTATAGGCTTTAAGGGTTGCCTTGAGGCAACTCTTCAAAACATGTCCACATTCGATGAATCTTCTAGAAGGTACCGTCCGGCGCCTGGCGCCGGACACCGCGTCCAATTCTTCGCACCTCTTCACTTTAGCTCGCACCTCTTCGTGATTAAAACCGTTTTGGAGCGTCCGAATGCAATGTATCACATGTCCTATTATCGAGGAACAACCGTCGGTCTTCTAGAATGTCCAATAACCGCTCACTCCGTCAAAATAGCCGTTCAAACGTTGTCGAAAACTTGACGGTTTCGTATCGAGTCCGGCGCTTAGGCTCCAACTTCTGGCGCCTAGGCGCCAGGCCATATTTTTATATACTTTTTGTATTTTGCTCCATTTTTGCTCCTTTTTGCTCCTTTTTTGCTTTTTAGACCTTTTTACATCATCTACTTCCAAAAACACAAAAAATACCTTTCATTAAAGCATAATATCCTTAGAAATTAATAATAATTAAGACATAAAGAAATAGGTATTTTTTTATAGATCAATTAACTATAAGGAGTTGTCATTATAAAAACAAGTGAATCTCAGGACAGGTACAATAACCTGAATCTTTAATCGTGGGTTTGCTTTCATCAGGTCTTATTCGCTAGTATGCCTTTAAAATATGTCAAGTTGATACGCTTTGGAGCTATCTATGCGAAGTCCACCTCACAAAAGCTTACCCACGTTTTTTTTTGTTTATCCCCATTATTTTATGCCTTCTAATATTTTATCTCTTCAAACCATTCACACGATCAGAGAGAGAGAGTTCTTTAGAGAGAAAGGATTATACAACGGTACAAACTAGAGACTTCATAACGACAACGAAAATGACCAGACACGCACGTGGCGAGCGGAGCTGGGGGGGCACCAGAGTGGTGACCCCACTATGGACTTTATCTCTACTCATCTCTGGTTGTTGAACTAGTCCTCATACCTAGGGAACGTGCCTACGCTCCATACGGTTCAGATTATCCTTCCTTTGTTTATATGTTTTGCCCATTTCATTCTTGGGCAAAGTATAACTGAAGTCCTCTAAATCCCAGCTGTTCATAATGAGCGGGTCTTAGGATATTGAATTTCAAAAAATGACAAAATGAAATGACAAAACAAAATGACAACAACTTAGCAACAAAATGAAATAATCAAATTCAACTTTCTCGAACTAAAACTTAACAAAACAAAAAACAAGACAAAACTCTCTGTTTACATGATGGGTTAATGAAAAGAAGAATGAAATGAAATGGGGCATAAATCAAAAATGAGGCTAAAATTCTGAATTTCTTCAAAATTATGGAACTATGATAATGAATTCCTCAATGCTAGTCTTTTTGTTCGCCGGAGGATTCAACTTGCCAACAACTGATAAGGTTGCTTGCTGACACGCCTAAAAAATGTTTGATTTTTCATATACATTTTATGTTTAATTTTAATGATATCATACTTAAAGGATGGTATTTTGCATGTTTTTGGTTTTAGGTATTAGAAATGGAATTTTGGAGAAAAATATGCAAAAACGGTGTAACTTGGAGCAAAAACGAGCAAGAAAGAAAATTTTGGCCTGACACATTTCGATATGTCTTTCTATTCTTAATTTCCTTTACACTTATTGCATATTTTTAAATGAAATTACACTGTGAAGAAATATTATTTTTATATTTATCTTATAGGTGAAGATGTTAGGAATGCAATGCAATTGAAATGAGACGAAACAGAGCTAAAATGGAGCCAAACGGAACAAAAGATGGAGTTGCGCAAAGTGGCGTTGACGGAGCCTGATAGAGCGCTGACGGTGCCAGAATTCTGAGAGCGATGATTTAGGGCATCGACAACCCCTTGTCGGCATATTTTTAGGTTGAGTGTTGTATTTTTGAAAAAGGGGTCGCCTACAGAAATTGTCGACAAAATTTAAATTTTAAATTTAATTTAAATATATATAATTTGGAAAGTAGCATTTGATTTTGAAAATGATTTTAAGTTTGAAAATTTTAAGATATGAAATCAAACTGATCTCACATCCCAAATAGTTTATATAAACAAGCACCACATCACAAACCGTGTATCTATCTCGAAGAATAGACACACTGCTTGATGATGGGGCTCGATTAAATAAACTAGAAGATTTGTGACATCCGTTTGGTCTGCGAACCAAATTTATAAGCCGACTGAGTTCCCTCGCTAATACAAATGAATTAAGCGGGTTTTATATTACTCGGGTTCTTAAAGTTCCCTATAGAGGCAAGCCCCTATAGTTAATTACATCCTAAGTGACGTGAATCACTTAAAAAAACTCTCGATAATGATCAGTGGTTTTGCTCTCAAGAATTTCAAAGTTTAAGGTTTCAAAGGATTGAATTTTGGAATTTCAAAAGGGAATGAATCAAATTTGGAATAGTTCATTTCAGGAGTTCAAAGGAATAAAAGTAGGAGAAGCTGAGGATCTAAAAAGAATCTTGGCAACTTCCCAAACTATCCTATTGTTTGGCTTTAATTTGGGAGTTTATTTAATGTTTCAATTCTGCCAATTTTAATTGATTAGGATTTATATTTGTATGACATGATCATACAAATAACCTGGAAGAGATGAGGGTTTATGTCGTACCGAACGATTACCTCGGAGTCCTAAGACCGGTTAGGGCTTAATTTACATGACATGATCATGCAAATGCCTAACGAAGAGTTGAGGATTTATGTTGAACTAAGCAAACAACCTCGAAATCCTATGGCATTGTTGTTTAAAACTAGGAAATGTTTTGCTGAAGTAGATTCAAGTTTCACTGATGACGATGGCCGTGCTGCCCACCATGCTCCGATCTCTTTGTTGTTGCAGAGGTTTAGTTTTAGAAGTCATAAATCAGGAGATGAGAGAAGTGTTTTGGTTTAAAAATCTTAAAGTCCAAATATTTTTTAATATTTTAATTAAAACAAATCTTAAAGTTGTTTAAACAGAACCGATTAAGATCCCACGGTTCCGTCATCCCGACCCCGTTATTTTCATCGAATTCACTTAGTCAAGATGAATTTGTTAAACTCAACTGAATGAGTTCCACACTATCATTTAGACCGTGGGAAATCCCGTTAGCAACATGTGGGTTACATCATCCGAGGTATTCCTGATCATTCAATGAGACGTTTTAATTTAGTTGTAATTGTAGTTTCGTTGTTTTGTTTGTGATTAAATTTTGAGTTCTTTTATATTTTGGAATGTTGTGGAGGTGAATTTTATCTTGCAATGACTTTTAATTTAGTTTTGGTTTCAGTTTAGGGACTATCCTAAAGGTTTTGGTTTTCATGCTACAGTCTTGTTTATCATGCAAAAAAAGTAAAGTACAATGCATGTAAGTAAATTGCAATAAAATAAAAGCGTACCTGGAGGGTCTTCCAGTCATCCCAAGCTGCACTTAAAACACATGTTAAGGCATTTAAGTATTTCAATAGATACCTAGGTAAAGCTAAGGGAAGGATTTTGGTTGTCTACCAAATTCATAATCCTGTAACTAGTCATTTCCTATGACGTCTAGGTTGTTGGTTTGGTTTAAGGATGATTTTCTTCATCAAAGAACAATTAGATTCAATTGTTCTTCTAAAACATCCCGTCGTATTGAGAAAGTGCTTAGGACGAGTCCTAAACATCTTTTCAATACTTCTGGGATTATTTTGAGTCCAAGTAAATTTAGTTGCACATACGAATTAATCATCCAGGAATTTAATTAAACTTGGCTCTTGCTCAGTGAACTTGGGTATTTGATTGCCTGATGAATGAAGTGACATCTCACTTAATACTCTATTTAAGAGTTATAATAATTAAAACCTTTAAGGGCAAGTTGGTTTATCAAGATTTTTAATCATTCTTAATTTAAGGTTTGAGTTAATGATTTAAAGTGTTTTAATTTAATTATGAGGTTTTAATTAATAATTTTAAGTTTGGAATAGTGTTAAAATTATTTTTAGATTTAAATCTTTATATTTTCAATTATCTTAGTATTTCAAATTGATGTTTATGTTTTAAATTTACTTAGCTAGAAAGAGGTGTTGAAATTATTGATATGTTTTAATTTAACTCTTAATGATTTCACTTAGGTTTGTTGTTAAATGATTTTAATTTAATTTAATTTGATTTTAATTTAATTTAATTTAATTTAATTTAATTTTAATTTTTATTTAGTCTAATTTTAATTTAGTTTAATTTTAATTTAGTTTAATTTTAATTTAGTTTAATTTAATTTAATTTAATTTAAGTTTAATTTAAGTTTTAATTTGGATCATTATTATTTTATTTTATTTATTTATTTATTTTTTTAATTTAGAATTAAATATTGTTAAAGTGACTTATTTAGGGATTTTTAAATTAAAGAATAAATATCCTCTTAATAATATCCCTATTTTAATAATCCAAATTTAAAATATATTCCTTCCAAAATTTAAATTATTTAATTAATTAAAGTTTCATTTTGATATTTTCAAAGTGTTTAATGTGTTTCTACCTCTTAATTTCCCTAAGTTTCAATCATCCAAGAGAAAGTTAAAATCAAATATTTTACCCTCCATTTTGATTAAACTTAAAGTTTTAATCAAGGGTTAAAATTCTTAATTACCTTTATGCCCTTTTAAGCTTATTTATTTCATAACTCACTAAATTGAGCTCAAATGAATTTGAAATTTTTATGTCAACTCACTCACATGTCAATTAAGGCATTAGAGGAGAAAATGTGATTTTTCTGAATTTAATTTATTTATATAATTATTTTTAGTGAAAAATAAGGGATTTCAAGGAAAATTCAACAACATGACCAAAGAATGGTTTCTATCCTTAAGAAAATTATGGGATGTTTCTAATGACCAGAGGACCACTTGGACCAATTTTGGTGATTTTTTGAATTATATTTTATTTATTATAATTATTTTGAGTTTTAGAGTATTAATTAATTATAAAATAAAATTAAAGTTAAAAAATGGATTTTATATTTTTTTTAAATCTCTCTAACCTCAAGGAGTTCAGAGAAACAAATTTTATAATTTTTGGATTTTTCTTTGATTTATTAAAATTATTTTAGTGAAAAAGGTTAAAACTTTTTTTTTAATATTAAAAATTACATTAAGCCTTTAATATTCAATATCTTATCCTAGGGACTTAGGAAAATATTTGGTTTGTTCCTAAGTGATTAGGTGTTAAAATGTGACATTTTTATGATTTTTAGTATTTTTGTGATTTTTATTTTTTTTTAATTATTAAAATATTAAAATATTGTGAAAAATCAACTTTTTTAGAAAATTCCAATTTTAATTTTCCTGAACTCCCCTAATACCAGAGAAGTTCCAAAACTATTTTTGTGAATTTTTGAAAAGTATTTTTGGAGTTATGAATTTCTAAAGTTCCATTTTGCTTATGTGGCTTAATTAATCCATTTGGTGAGGTTAATCAAGTCCAATTGATTTCAAAATTTTATGTAAGGTTCCTCTGACCCTAAAGAGTAATGGAGAATTATTTTCAAGTCAATTTGATGTGTGTTTATCCCTAATTAATTCAAATTCAATTTTAGGGGTTTAGGCCAATTAAGGTTATTATGAATGAATTAACTCAAAAAATATTTTTCATAGGGTCCTCTGGTCCTAAAAAACATCACCAAACTTTCCTAGAATTTATTTTACAACATGCTAATTATTGGAATTAAAATACCTAAAACAGTGACATGAAATTGAAAATTCAATAACTTTTCACAGAGATGGCCTCTGACCTTGAAAAATTCAGGGAATGTTCCCGAGATCGGATGCTTCAAAAGCCCTATGGTCTCATGTCATGGTGAATTATCTATGCAAATGGAGAATCAAAACATTAAAAATAGTAAATAAATTATTAAAAATAAAATACCCATCCAATTAACTTGACTTCTTTTCCACATTATTCTCCTCTGTTCACTGAGCAAGAGGGTATTTTTATTTTATTTTTGTGATTTTTCTATGCAAAGATATGAATTTTTGAAGTTTAGGGCATTTAAATAATTAAAAAAATACCCTAATTACCTACTTATCCACGCGGCGCCGCGTCAACCTCGGCAGCTCCGAAAGCCCACGCGTCGCGCTGTGATTCGGCGCCGCCATCTGACTCATCTCTCTAGGGGCCCGCGGTTCACGTACCATTGCGCCGTCCGACTTGATCTCGACCGTCCGCTCGATACACGCGCGATCCAACGGCTCCTGGTCATCGTCTACGACTGGTGTGCACCCGTGACCGTCCATACTAAAACCCTAAGATCTCACTCGATTCTCAATGGATTTTTATGTTCTTATGCTCTATGGATTCGTCTTGAAGAGACGAACACATCCATACGGTTTATAGGCTATGAATTTAACCCAAACAAAATGGAGAATTGCTAGAAGCTCGGGAGGAAGAATGAGTTCATACCTTTGCTCAGAGAAGTGAAGCTTCGATCTGAGAGTTGTGTCACCTTCGATTGAGTCCAGGAAAGCTCCAGATGAAGTCTCGGCTCCTGGGAATCGTCTAAGTATGAAAGTGACCGAGGACAATCACAAAGCTTGGAGGGCTGGAAGCAATGGTTGGCACAGTGAGGGGGCTTTCTGTCGGGGAACTTCTCCTCTTGGTCCGGTGAAGGTGTAGGATCAATCAATTTGGAGATTGGCTCAGCTGTGGTGAAGTGTCCTATTTTTTGGGTGGATTTTCAACTCACAAATTGAGCTCACAGAGAAGGTTTTAGGGCTGAATTTCAGTGGGGATCAAGTTCTCTATGTCTGGGGAGGAGTCCGGAATGATTTTGGCAGAGTTTTGGTAAGGTTTGGTTCAACTCCTCCTTTGGCCGAGAGGTGGTGGTGTTTAAATAGAGGTGGCTGGAGGGCTTCCGAGAGGCGATCGGAGGTCGAGATTAGTCGCTCGGGGAGGAGAAGAACATGCTGCAATGGCCATTGGGCATGGGACAACTCAGCAAGGAAGAATTGAAAATTTTGGCTCACATGGAGCTCTCGGCCATGGTGTTTTCCGGAGGCTGTGGTGGCTGGCCGGCCAGGCATGGGTCACCATCTGACTCAGTGGGGTCAGGGGTTGAATTTGGTGAAGTCAATTGGAGTTTGACATGTGTAAAGGATTTGATTTAAATGGTATGGGGGAGAGGTCATTTTGGGCTTGGTTTGGTCAACTCATGGTTTAGGCTAGGTGCACCTCCCCAAGGTTGGTTTGGGTTGAAGAGAAAGTCACACAGGTCGACTTGATTAGTGGGGTCGAGTCGCGATCCAAGTACGATTAGGCTTAAACAAGATTAGGGGATACATGGGAGTGTTTAATCACTCCTAAGGGAATCATAAAAGGGTTTCCTCCTTTTTCCATTTATGGGGTGTTGACAATCCTAAGATTCTCATGGCTCTCATGTGGCTTGTGCATGGCTCTAAGGCTTGCTCATGGCTTAGGAATGGCTTGGCTCACTTGCAAGAGAAAGGGATTTTGGGATTTTTTGAAATTTAGGGGTATTTTGGCATGAGGCTTGATTTAGATTTATTTGATGATGGAATTGGAACTTAGTGAATGATTTTGATTAAATGGATGACAAATGAAAATGTCATATGGGCTTTAGAGTCAATTATGGGCTTTTGAAATTGTCTTGGGATGGGCTTTTAAAGTGGTTTAAGGAAGTGGGCTTTTAGATTTAAAATAAATTTGGGATGAAAATTTTGTAAAGGATTGTGCCAAATAAATGTTGCAATTGGTTTAGGCATGTGTCATGAGTGGTTTGGAACAAGTTTAAAGTGATTTTGAATTGAATTGTGTTGAATTTGGGTTTTTTTGGTAAAGGGGCGAGGTGGGCCAAATTGGGCTAACTTGGGCTAAGGTTGGGCTAAAGTTGGATTTGATGTAAAATTAATGTTGAGAAATGTTCATGGGAGTGTCATAAAAACTTTTCAACTTTGGTTGGGCTTTGATTTTGGGATTTGGGCCCATTTGGGTTAGGTTTGGGCTTAGGTCAATTTAAGAGATTTTGGTTTTGGGTTAGGTTTGGGTGGAGTTTAGGTTCAAATTTTGGGCAAATAAAGTTAGTGTTTTGTTTATGGGGATGTTAGGAAGGCTTTAGAAAAGATTTGGGGCCAATTGAAGTTGAATTGGATGGGTTTGAGCTAGGTTTAGGTCATGGGCCAAAATTGAGCCTTAGGCTTCAAATTGAAATTGGACCCAAATGTCAATAAAATTGGGCTTGGATTTGGTCTAAATTGATATTGGAGATATTGAATTGAAGTTTAGAATTGAATTGGACAAAAATTGAGGTCAATTGGGGTGGTTTGGTTTGACATTGGGTTCACTTGGGTTTAAAATGGGCCAAATTAGGGGTTTTGATAAAAGTGGGGTAAATTGGCAAAATTGGCCCATGGTGTAGTTGAACAAAATGAAATTGGGAATATTTGGGATTTTCTACAATTTTCTGAGAATTTTCTAAATTTTTGGATTTTTGGTGTAAAAGGGTATTTTGGTAATTTTAGGGGGTTTAGGGGTATTTTTGGAAATTTTGGTATTTTTGGTCAAAGATGGTCAATTTGAATGGTGGGAAATGCTTAGGATTGATTTTGAGGAATTTTGGGTAATTTAGGTGATTTTACAAATTTTGGGTCATTTCAAGGGTATTTGGTAGGTTTAGTGAGTCCGGGCCCCGGGGGTCAAAAATTGAAATTTTGGAAAAATGAAGATTGATCAAATTTGAGTGGAATGGAATCACTTTGGTTGAGCCATGAAGCCATATTAAGCCCATATGAGCCATGAGAGGACTCATTTGAGGCACTCACTATGTTGTTCCTAACCCTCTTAGCAGGGGCTTAGGGGTTAAGGACCATCCATATGAATTACCTACATGAGTCGGGAAGTCAAGTTGGGTGAGAGTGTGGTTTTTGGACTTGGAATGTGTGTGAGAGTGTAGTGTATGTGCAAGTCAACCCTCACTGGACCGGGCCACCCGGGGGTATTCCTAGGCGAAAAGGTCCTATAGGGAACTCATCCTTTAAACCTCCACATTTGATTTCAACCCTCAAGGTGATTAGGGGTCTACAAACAAGCTTGTGGGGTTTGCGGGAGTCGAGAGGTGTTTGAACTTCTAAAGGGTGGGTTCCACTTCTAGTCCTCTAAGATTAGTCGAAGGAAAAGCTATGGCTAGATCCTAAGTACTTACGGAGAGAAGCAAAAGACCTCATAAAAATGAGGTCAACAAATGGACCCCCGATAGGTGTGGTGTGCTAACCAAGCACACCGCGCGTATTGTCGTTGACCGAAGAGATAACAAAACCAACACGGATGTCCAAGTGACAAACTTAGGACGAAGTAGAAGAATTCTGTGGGGAGTATCGAGTATATCTCAAGGCGGAGATTCTCGAACTCTCGGCTGGGAATGGAAAAGGAGGTGAACTCCAAATCACAAGATCTGGGGAATTCAATTTAGATTTCAGTTTACTTTTAAATTTCAAGTTTCAATGCGTGAGTTTAGATTTTGATTGAAGTTTAATTTAAAATCGATTTAAGGAAATTTTGAATTTGAAATTTGGATTTGAAATGAGAATTGAAACATAGATTTCAACCTCGGGATTGCGAAGAGAACTGAAATTTATGTACCAGCCTCGGAGTGAGAATTAGAGTTTAAGTATTGTCGTAAAAAGAGGATGAGAATCAGAATGTAGGTACTGATCTCGAAATGAGAGTCAGAATTTAGGTATCGATCTCGAATGAGAGTCGGAATTTAGGTACCGACCTCGAAGAAAGAGAACTGGAATTTATGTACCAGTCTCGAAATTTAGAGGATTGAAATTTAGGTATCAACCTCGAAAGAGAATCGAAATTTAGGTATCGATCTCAAATCAGAGTCGGAATTTAGGTACCGACCTCAAAGGAAGAGAACAGGAATTTAGGTACCAGTCTCGGAATTTAGAGGATTGAAATTTAGGTATCAACCTCGAAATAGAATCGAAATTTAGGTATCGATCTCGAATGAGAGTCGGAATTTAGGTACCGACCTCGAAGGAAGAGAACTGGAATTTAGGTACCAGTCTCAGAATTTAGAGGATTGAAATTTAGGTATCAACCTCGAAAGAGAATCGAAATTTAGGTATCGATCTCGAATGAGAGTCGGAATTTAGGTACCAACCTCGAAGGAAGAGAACTGGAATTTGAGTAATGGTCTCGAATTTAGAATTGAAATTTAGGTATCAATTCAAAAGAGAATCGAAATTTAGGTATCAATCTCGAATGAGAGTCGAAATTTAGTGTACCGACCTCGAAGGAAGAGAGCTGGAATTTAGGTGCCGATCTCGGAATTTAGAGGATTGAAATTTAGGTATCAACCTCAAAAAAGAATCGAAATTTAGGTATCGATCTCGAATGAGAGTCGAATTTGAGTAACGACCTCGAAGGAAGAGAACTGGAATTTAGGTACCAGTCTCGGAATTTAGAATTGAAATTTAGGTATCAATTCGAAAGAGAATAAAAATTTAGGTATCGATCTCGAATGAGAGTTGGAATTTAGGTACCGACCTCGAAGGAAGAGAACTGGACTTTAGGTACCAGTCTCGGAATTTAGAGGATTGAAATTTAGGTATCAACCTCGAAAGAGAATCGAAATTTAGGTATCGATCTCGAATGAGAGTCGGAATTTAGGTACCGACCTCGAAGAAAGAGAACTGAAATTTAGGTATCAGTCTCGGAATTTAGAATTGAAATTTAGGTATCAAATCGAAAGGGAATCGAAATTTAGGTATCGATCTCGAATGAGAGTCGCTATTTAGGTACCGATCTCGAAGGAAGAGAACTGGAATTTAGGTACTAGTCTCGGAATTTAGAGGATTGAAATTTAGGTATCAACCTCGAAAGAGAATCGAAATTTAGGTATCGATCTCGAATGAGAGTCGGAATTTAGGTACCGACCTCGAAGGAAGAGAACTGGAATTTAGGTACCAGTCTCGGAATTTAAAATTGAAATTTAGGTATCAATTCGAAAGAGAATCGAAATTTAAGTATCGATCTCGAATGAGAGTCGGAATTTAGGTACCGACCTCGAAGGAAGAGAAGCTGGAATTTAGGTACCGGTCTCGGAATTTAGAATTGAAATTTAGGTATCAATTCGAAAGAGAATCGAAATTTAAGTATCGATCTCGAATGAGAGTCGGAATTTAGGTACCGACCTCGAAGGAAGAGAACTGGAATTTAGGTACCAGTCTCGGAAATTTAGAATTGAAATTTAATGAAAAATGGAAACTGGTTCCAATCTCGAAGATTTATCTGTATGAAGAGGGACCCAATCCCATGCCATCAGAACCAAATCGAACAAAGTTCGTGGCTCCGTGTCAATAGAATTAGTCGATCCTCTAAGACACAGAAGAAAGAGAGTTGAAAGGAGGCTGGTAAGTGTACCAAGTCGAAAAGACTTGACTTAGCAATAAGTCGAGGAAAGTATTCAAATTTCAAAAGAGTTTCAAACAGATTTCAATTGAGGAAAGATCTGAAAGGTTCGAATCAGAGGATTCAGATCGGAATTCAATTTGAGATTTAGGTTCATTTTGTTTGTCCTTTAACGATCCCATTTTTATTTTTTGTTGTTTATTTAATGTTCCTGTGAATTTGAAGTTTATTTTAATATTCAGATTTTTTAGGAAAAATTCTCATTTATTTTCTTTTCTTTTACGTTCTTCGTTCAAAGTTCATTTAACTCTAATGGCGTTTCCCGATCAATTTGCACGAAAGAGGTGAAGGCAAAATATGACGTAGTCGTTTTCATTCCAACTTGTTGAAAGTACATCATACAACTTGATCTAGTCATGATGACATTTTCTTCAGAAATTTAATGTCTCATATAATCTATGTAAATCCAAAACGGACTGTATAAACTTCTTGTTGATCCATCCAAAAGCGTCTGTCGAAAAATCCATGTCCGAATAGTAAGAAATATGGCGATAACATCACCTTCCAAGCCACCCTGGCGGGAATGCCGCATGGATGTGCATTGGAGGTGTGCTATTTCTCATGTAACTCACAGCTCGTAGGGCCGGAGACTCTCCAATTCTGGATCTGGTTGAAAGTGGTAAGGCATTTTTCTGTCATCCATTCTAAAAGTAAATGAGATCCGCTCCACAGGCACTCCTGGAATACAATGCTTCGCAACGTCTGCTCCGTTTCCTTTTAACACCAGGACGGAACCTACCGGTAGTGGTATCTCCACAGGCCCTCGAAACTCACCGGGGCCTGCAATCCGGAGATTAGATCCGAACATGATGTTGCACTGGTTGACGAATGATACTGTGCAGAAGGGTCTAACAAAGTCATGATGGTCTATATGCGGAGGTATGCGGTCGCCTTCCTTGTAGATGTTGATAATGCAGTATTGGCTATGCAATCCGCGGCAGTACCCTCCATGTTATCATCCTTTTCACCATTCTCTTGATGACTCTTGGCATTGGATCCACCTCACTTTGCGATGGAGTATCCCTGGTGGATTTCCTTTTACGTCTGTGGCAAAATTGTAGCAACATCCGCATTGGATTGTAACTCTTTCCTTTCCTGGCATCCATCTTCGGGGTTCTGAATATGTCTTTTCTCTCAGGCGGCCAGCTCGACCCATTTTCTGCAATTCAAGGATGCAATCTACAATTTGTCGTTGCTCATAATCTGAGAAAACATCTGTATTCAGCTCGAGGCCTTCCAAGATGTTGACCCTCTTGTTTCCAATTTTTTTCAAAGTATTCGAAGGTTTTCTTCTCAACTAGCTGCATTTTCTCCAGCTCGTATTCCGGGATTATCTGAAGTCCTCGGTGTCTAGTAACATACTGCGGGATGTATGGTTCAACCCCAGCATGTTCTTCTGCATGTCTCGGCTCCTCGGGGATAGTCTCCGTAGGGACATCCTCCGGGGTTGCTTTCGCAACAAGACTCTTCGGATCCAGTACGTATGCTCAGCTTCGAGGTATCGACTATATTTCTGCTTTTCTTGGTATTTCTTTTATCTGTTCCGACCTTCTTGGAATTGACTTTCTTCTTTCTGGTTCCTGACGAACCGGTCTCCTTGGAGCATTTGCACTAACGGTATCCACTGTCTGTTTATGTTGATCTTCTGCTAACTTGGTCAACATTTTGCGAATGCAATAATTATTTCTTCACTGGGTAGCAGTGAGCGTAGCTCTCCTTACCCCTTGAATTTCTGCGGGTACGGCACTGACAAGCCTACCCTCTGCTGTGGCAACCACGGACTTAACTTTCTTTTCTTCACCGGTTGCATGCGCGGCGTTTGCTTTTCTTTTCTTGTTGTTGGGTTGGTGGCTCGGGCCACCCATTTTCATCACTGTCTGGCTGTGAAGTTCTTCTCGATCAACTGGGATCCAATCATTTTCTTCGTATTGTAAGCCGAGCTGGTGTGAAGTCTGAGTCAATCTCTATCACTGCTCCATCCCTCACCCTCTTTTCATCAAGTGCTAGACTCACGCCATTTCTAAAGTTTAGAACCAACCGCCCGTTTGACATTTCCCTGCAAAAAAAAAACAAGGAAAGGATCAAGGGCTGTACTAAGAACAAGAACAACAAGAAAAACACTTAAAAATTCTTATTCACTTCTTTTAAATTTAAAGGAAGTAGGAAGAGAGGAGGAAATATCAGGAATGAATGGATTTAAGAGGAAAGATTGACATTTTATTATTATGATTTTCCCATGTTTTCTTTTTAACATTTTTTTTTGTTGATGAGATTTTTTTTATCATCCATTTTATTTTGTTTTGGGTTCGGACCCAGTTACAAAGTGATTACTTCACCCGTGTTTCTAGGGATAAGATTCCACTTTAGAGGCCACCCTTCGAAACATCAGGTCACGTAATACTTCTTTAAATACCGTCCATTGATTGGAAGCATAGGTCGTTCTCCACGGCAGTTCACAAGCTGGTAGGAACCTCCTGAGTAGACTGTCTTGACCACGAACGGCCCTTCCCATGTTGGTTCAAATTTACCACCTATCTTGCGATGTGCAAGAATAGGTCTTCTGAGAACAAGAACTAAGTCACCGACTTTGAATGTCCTGGGACGAACCAGTTTATCATGGGCCTGGATCATCTTGGCCTGATACAGTTCCAAATTCTGCTGCGCGGAAAGTCTTTTCCCTTCCAGGCTTTCCAATTCTTCCAGTCGTAGTCTGGTATTTTCTCTGTAGTGATCTTTTATGCAACTGCAATTCAGAGTGACGGAAGCTGAACTTCCAGGGGCAAGACGGCCTCGGATCCGTACACTAAAGCGTAAGGCGTAGACTGAGTAGGAGTCCTAAAAGTCGTCCTGTAGGCCCATAAGGCTTCTAATAACTTCTCGTGCCAATTTCTCTTGTTGTCATCCAAAGTTTTCTTTAAAATTTGAATGAGAGTTTTATTAAAAGCCTCGACCAAGCTGTTTGCTCTTGGGTAGTAGATCGTTGAGTATTGCCAATCGATCCCGTGTCTTCTGACAAAATTGTTGATCTTTGTACTTTTGAATGCAGACCCATTATCTGAAATGATCCTACGCGGTACCTCAAAACGGTAGACGACTTGGTTCTTGAAAAACTGTAGCACGTGGTGTGCCTTTACTTCTCTGAGTGGTATAGCTTCTGCCCATTTAGAAAAGTAGTCTGTGGCTGCAAGAATGAAGTGATGTCCTCTTGAAGAAGGTGGTTCTATCGGACCCACAATATCTGTGCCCCAACACTCAAATGGCCACGATGCGATTGTCGAATGTAGCACATTTGGAGGTTGGTGTAGAACCACTCCGTGCACTTGGCACGTGACGGCTTTTGGCAACTTTCATACAGTCGGTCATCATTGAGGGCCAGTAGTACCCTAGTCTTTTGATCTTCATTTTCATCTTCGGACCCGACTGATGAGCGCCACAAAGTCCTGAATGTACTTCTTTAACGATTTCACGAGCTTCTGACCCGCTTAGGCATCTTAGCCACATCTGATCAAAAGACCTTCTGTATAACGTATTGTTAATTAATGCGTAAGACAGAGTTCTTTTCTTGATTTGATGAGCTAATGACTTATCGTCGAGTAGGTTTTCTGTTCGCAAGTAGTCATTAATGGTCGTCGCCGATCTTACGTATTTTTACATCACTTCTTCGCGATTGTTTCTTCGCTTTTCTCTTGATTTATGTATCGTATCCATGTCGAGTCGTGATAAGACCTGTCGTCCACTGAGCCGACACTTCAGTCGACTCATCCTGCGAGCGAGCAAATTCCTTCGCGAAGTCAGGTAACGCATCGGCGAAGCATTTTCTTTTACGGGAATCTTGTAGATTGTTACGTTTGGAATTTGTTCCAACAATTTCATGGCGTCTTGAAAGTACTTGCTCGAGTCTTGGCTTTAAATTTTGTCTTGTCCAGCGACTCGTTGAATGATCAACTGAGAATCTCCGTAGATGTTGATATCTGTTATTCCCATCTGAATGGTTAATTCCAGTCCTGTTATGAGGGCTTCGTATTCCGCTTCATTATTTGTACACGGCTCTGTTATGTGGTAGGAGTACCTTAACATCCCCCGCTCCGGTGTTATAAAGATTAGTTCGATTCCTGCCTTATCGGGCACTATCGTTTGCGATTCTTTGTTCTTCTGTGCTGAGGACGCACCGTCGAAGTATAGTTCCCAACGTCAATCATCGGGGTCTTCTAGGCTCATTATCTGCTCGTCAGGCAAGTCGTCGTTGAGAATCGATTCTGCCGGCAAAGGGTGTGCTGCGAGGAAGTCTGCTAGGACTTGTCCCTTTACGGCGCGAAGAGGAACGAAAGTTATGTCGAATTGCAATAGTATCATTGACCACCTGGCAAGTCTTCCAGAAAGCGTCGGTCGGGTCATCAAGTATTGCAAAGGATTAACTCTCGAAATAAGGTTGACCTTATGAGAAAGCATGTAATGCCTGAGCTTTGAGCGGCAAAGATCAGGGCCAAACAATGCTTCTCAATCGGAGGATACTTTACTTCCGTCGGAATTAGATGACGGCTTAAGTAGTAGAGAGCGTTTTCTTTTCCCTCGTCATTGACCTGGGCTAGCAGGGCTCCAAGAGAATCGTCTAAAGCCGCGGTATAAAGTATCAACGGTCTACACGAGACCTGAGGCCGCTAAGACGGGAGGTGTCATTAAATATTGCTTAACGTCCTTGAAAGCCCGCTGGTATTTCTCATCCCAAACGAATTTAGCGTCCTTTTTAACTAATGCCGAGAAGGGCTGACACCTACCTGACAAGTTCGAGATAAAGCGTCGAAGATATGCCAACTTCCCTTGAAAGGATCGTAGTTGTTTCAAAGTTTTGGGAGGAGGCATTTCTAAAATAGCTTTAATCTTTTCCGGATCGATTTCAATCCCTCGATGTCGGATAACAAATCCTAAGAATTTCCCTGAGGTGACGCCGAAAGCGCATTTCAAGGGATTCATCTTAAGGTTAAATTGTCTTAATCGCTCGAAAACAATTCTCAAATCATACAAATGATCTTCCTTTAGTTTGCTTTTGATGACCACATCATCTACATAGCACTCGACTTGGTTGTGAATGAGATCATCAAAAATTCTTGTCATCGCTCTTTTGTATGTTGCTCCTGCGTTCTTTAATCCAAACGGCATCACTGTGTAGCAGTATACCCCGATCGGCGTTCTGAATGCCGTGAGCTTTTCGTCTTCTGGTGCCATCTTTATCTGATTGTATCCCAAAGATCCATCCATGAAAGAAAAGATTTCATGCGTCGAAGTGATGTCGATCATCAGTTCTGGGATTGGTAGCGGAAATTCATCCTTTGGACATGCTTTATTCAAATCTCTGAAATCCACGCAAATTCGATACGATCAGTTCTTCTTTCGATCGGTACCACGTTGGCTAACCAAGTTGGGTATTATTCTTCACGGACAAATTTGGCATCTATTAGCTTCTTAACTTCGGCTATTACTTGTTGCTCAATTTCTAGACGCATTCTTCTGGGGGCTTGTCTAACTGGAATGGCAGTGGGATCCACTCCTAATTTATGAACTGCGACTTCTGGAGCTAATCCTGGCATTTCGTCGTAACTCCAAGCAAAACAGTCCTTGAATTCCATTAGTAGCTTGATTATGTCTTCGGAGTCTTCTTTATTGAGTAAGGAGCTAACAAAGGTAGGCCTATGTTCTTCGCTAGTACCTAAGTTAACTTCCGTTAACTCGTCGATTATAGATTTGATTTCTTCCTCGAATTCTGGTGGAGCGTCTCCGATTGGTAGATCTTCAAGATCTTCTGAAGCTTCCAAGCACTCTTTATTAGGTTCGCAAGTGACAACCAAGCAAAATCCCATATCATCAACTATTCCTACTGTGCCGAATCCGAGACCATGTTTTGAATTGGGAGGCCGACCGGCATTATTCCATAATTTTTCAAAGTGTTGTGATCGGCCTTTTGTCCATTGTTGAGGTAAGACACCACGTTGAATTAAATTTTGAACACAGGGAGAGTACCACTCAAAAGGTAATTCCATTAATTCAGATGGAGTAACATCTTCAAATTGCACATCTTTTTCAGTATTGGAAGAAGAAGCACCACGGTAAAACTTGATTGGTTTAGTACCACCACCATGCACTTCCTTGACCATCATACCCTCGATCTTATTAGAATGGATCGGGGTCAGGGTCATAGTATGTACATAATGGTTAATCTTCTCGTACATTAATTTGTATTCTTCATTCTTTTCATCTTCGAGAGAAATCTTGAATTGTGGTTTCTTTTGACTTATTGTCGCTGCTTCTTTCTTAATTTCTTCTTCTTATTTGGAATAGTTCCCCCAATCAACATCGATGACCGGTTTCATCTATCCAACTGTTCCAACATTTCTTCCACGTCCTCGTCCCCGGCCTCGACCTCGGGTGCGAGTCCTAGAGAAATCTTCACCATCTCGCCGTAAAGGAGTGGTGAGTAACTGTTGGACTAGAACTTCAGGTTCTTCATCGTCTCGAATTTCTTTTGCATCATTTGGTATAGTATTTCTGGAAAATATTGTTTTCTTTGGGGGCTCGTAGTAGGCTGCATCTTCATGAATTCCAATTTTGTGCACGGAGAATGGTTGCAAGTCACCTTTGATGCACTGTTCTCCTCCATCGTAATACTTTATGCACTGGTGCAGAGACGACAATACCATCCGGTTTTCATGAATCCATGGCCGACCCAGTAGAGCGTTGAACTATGTTTCAGAATCAATTATGTGGAATTTTGCGGTTATCTTTGCTAAATCACCGGTCTTCATTAGTAGTGTTATCGATCCAATAGCTCTTTCTCCTTTTTGATTGAAGCCTCTTAATAACATCTTGTCTGCTTCAAGCTCGCGAGCATCAATTTCCAAATATGCTAGCGTCCAAAGATTCATTATGTTGATTGATGCTCCTGGATCGACTAACACTCCGGAGAGCGTAAACTTTCCGATAGTGATTGAAATGTATAACGGTCGGTTGTGATCGATTGTTCCCGGTAATAGATCATTGTCACGTGAAGGTAACACCTCGTTGTTCTCTTAACGAGCAAACCTCATCGAAGGAATTACCAGCCATTTGAGCTAAATAAATCTCTGGATCAAGTAGAGCCTTGATTAGAGCTTCTCTCATCTCCTTTGACAGGATCAGAGTGTCGTATATGCTTAGTTTGGCTGGTAGCTTCCTAAGATGGGCTAGCACGTTGTAGTCCACTTTATTACCATGTTCCTCGGTTTCTTCCCGAATGGGCGGCTCCTCTGTCGGGGTTGGCTCTTCTCGAGCAACCAATCGCTTTCCTTTATCCTTTGGACCCATTCTCGGGGGTAGAACTTTTCCACTTCTTAAATTTACTTCGGTTATTTCTTCGAATTTGGTGTTGAATCTGTAGGTGTATCCTCTTGAATTGGAACAACTGGCTCTTCTGAAGTTGCTTCGGTGTCTGATGGTTCTAATTCTATCGTGATCGGAGCCCCTTGAAATTCATAAATGGACTGGTTGCTTGTCGAGCTTTCATAGCCTCCTTTGTGAACATCTTCTTCGTCATGGTCGTCGAGGTTGTGTATGATTTGAGAATCGTTATTTGTATTGGAATCGAGGTCTGGATTAAGCCGGTTGTCATTAGTTACGTAATCGTTATAAATAGTCAAAACGTAGCCAACGCCATAACCCTTATCATTATAAGATCCCGCCGGAGCGAGCAGATAATCATACAGAGTCAGGAGTTCGAGGGATTTCTCCCCCGAATCATAAACAACCATCTTAGGATAAGCAGCCCCTAGTCTACCCTTCGGAGCCTCGGTCTTCTTTTCTTCCATGATCTTCTCCTCCTTCTGGGGCGGTTCTTCAATCGCAAGTGATAGTGCCGGCTCGACAGGTTTCGAACTCTGAGTTGAAGCGTGTACTGAAGCGGCCTGGATGTAATCCAAAATTTTCTTTGAAGACTTTATCCAGACGGTACTCCATCCATCATCGATCGTGTACGGGTTTATCAGAACAATGGGATCCGTTGAGATAACGTTGACGGAACCTCCTTTCTGGGGTTCCTTCATGTATTAATTTAGGATCGTTATGTTCCCTCTCCGGAGATTGTCATCAAGCCAACTCTTGAAAGTGATGCAATCCTCTATCTTGTGTCCGAGCATCTGGTGTTAAGGGCAATGGTTCGGATGATCTTTCTTATTGACTTCCTCCGGCTTCTTGGGCTCTGGCAACTAAAAATCTGGTGTCTTCATTAAGCTGCGGAACATCTTCGCTACTGCTTTAGTTTTGAATAGATATTCTTTATTTAGAAGTTCTCTTAAGGTACGCGATGAACGCGGCTGTTGTTCATAATGCTGGGGCGACTGATAGCTCGGACGAGGTTGTTGATAGCCCTGTTGAGGTTGCTGATAGATCTGTTGAGGTTGCTGATAAGTCCGTTGCGGTGGTTGATAACTGGGATGTGGTCGCTCTATCGTATCCGAACCGTGCTTGCCCTTATCTACTGCCGCGACGATTCCGGATTTCTTTTCAAATGTTTTCACGGGCTTCTGCTTATCATTCTTGTCCACGAAACTTAACTGCTTTGCCTCTTCTTGCAAGCTCCTGACCTTGCTAAGCAACTTCTCGAAAGTCTTGATTGTAAATCCTTTAAGGAGAAGTGCTATCAGGCCATGGATACCTTTAAGTAGGATGCCGACTGCATGTTGTTCTTGAAGCTGTGGTTCACATTTCATGCTTAAATTTCTCCATCGAAGTATGTAATCCACTAAAGTCTCGTTCGGCTTTTGTTGCTCCACCACTAGATCACCGATAGTGATGTGGTGCTGAGCCACGACAAACCGCTTAATGAAGAGATTCTCTAGTTCTGAAAAGGTCTTTACTGAGCTGTTCGGCAATTCTGCGTACCAGTCGAAGGCAATCCCTCACAAACTGCTGACGAGCGACGGAAGAGTAAAGCGTCACTCCCACCGGCATTGCAGCAACTAGCACGAAAATGTGCGACATGCTGCTGGGGGTTTCCCGTTCCATCAAAAGTCTTAAACAGAGGTGGTACGAAGCCTTTCGGGTATTGGACTGCATCGAACTCTTCGGGGTAAGGTCTACCCGTCTGAATAGATGCTCCACTCTTAGATTGTGCTAGGGCTTCTCGCACATGCTGTTCTACCATGCTCTTAATGTCCTTTTCTGGAATCATGCTTTGTGCAGGATCTTTCTTTGGTTGTTCATCTCCGTTGACGGATGTGATCTCTTTTCCTCCATCTGCAATATGGATGATTTCTAGGGGTGTCTCTTTCTGAGGTTGTACCTGACTCTAGAGAGTGGCTAAGGCAGCAGCCATCTCTTCCATCCTCTTTGCCATCTGGGAAATTGTGTCATCTCTTTCCTGAAGCTGTGCCCTCATTACTTCCGGTTCATCTCTTTCCGCAGCTACTGGAGCACCTTGTGAAGCGGATGATGCTCGTGTCTCAACCATGTTGATCTCGGCATACTCCTCATCCATGAACTCTGATGAGTCAACTTCATCCTCTAATTTTTCTTCTCTCTCTTTTGCTCACCGTCGGATGTCGGTCCTTAACTTGTCCATGGCATCCTCTAGTGGCCTTTTTCGCACGGTCTCGCAGTCATCTCGTGACGGTTGTTGAAGTTCCTTCCCGGGAGTCCCCTTTATTGCAGTAGCACTTTCTTCTGATTCAAGTCTCTGACGAGACTTTTCTTCTCGGGACATTGTTTTGGTCTTAACTCGCCGAGTAGTAGGTCGCCATACCATCTTTCTTGCGGTACGGAAGCCTAGGACTTGGATGATCTGTCGGCTATATGCTGGAAGGTGGTATCCTCCCTAATTTGTAGACCCGATACAACAATGGGTGAACTGGCTTTTATTTTCTTCCTTGGTTTCTCTGTGGCAGCAATAGGCTCTATTCACGGTTCGAGGCGGGATTTAGCTGGCACCCGCCCTATCATTCTTAAGATTTCTGACACAGGACATCTTTCTTTCTTTGCCAATCTTTCTATCACAGCTTGCAGCCGAGCCAATGGCGTAGTCTTATCCTTTTTCCTCTTGTAATTCTTTGTAGTACGCGAGTTCGGGGTAATGCGACGGCGATCCTACAGACATTCTCTTCATCTAATGCGGTAGAGAGAGGGTGAAACCTGCTCCCCTCCAACAGAGGTATATACTCAGGCAGTTCTTCTCTTTCCTCAGGAATTTCTTCTAGAAAAGTAACTTCAGCAGCTCTGGCTTTCTTGGTGATCTTTCTGCTTCTATTTCTCCTTTGAGTCCGAGTTAGGGGTGCAATTCTTGAGCCGGACCCAATCTAAAAAACGAGATGGCATTGTAGCAAAATCCGTACCCTCCACGGTGACGGAGCTCATCACAAACTTGGATTTCCTTCCCCTTCAGTTTGGCAGAAGTCGGGGTAGGTGCAGAGATGACTAGACCGGTGGGGGTAGAGACAACAGTTCTCCTACGAACAGTAGTACTTCTTTCAGCTGGAACCCTTTACAGGGGAGGGAATTCTTGAGTTGGCTCAGGTTAAACTCAATCACGGGTTGCTCAATTTCTGACACTTTGTCCATTAGTGTGAAGAGAGTGACATCAGCGAACTTGACATCTGTGTTGCAGAATCCTTGTCCGAAACGGATGATTCCATTGTCGGGCAGCTCATCCTTGTAAACGGCGAAGTCCATTCCATTGGTGAAGGAGAAGATTAACTTTGGGGTAGTCATTTTCTGCTGGGCAGATTCTGAATGTCAGTCCCGAATTATGCTTCTTTTCGTCGTAAAGTTCAGGATGAAAAAAAAAGAAAGAGTCCGAACACATTTTCGTTTATCTTAGTGTATTTGTGATTTTTTTTAAAAGAGATTGTTTATTAGAAGGTTGTTTATTAGCGGGTTCGTTTGTTTAGAAACAAAACGATTAAAGGAAAAAGGTTATAGAAAAGGTAAAGGGCCCGATTTAGAATTGAAAAGGAAGAGAAAGTCTTATGCAAGACTTCTCAACTCGAAGGACCGCTCCTAAACTAACACCTATTGGGGGTCCACCCCACCTCAGAAAAGAGGTAAAAGGATCTCGGAACCTCTCCGTTTAGGGGTGTCTAAACAGTGGCTCCTAAATCCGAGAGGAGTTGGATATACTCGTTTAAGACAGAAATGAACAGGGTATTCCAACGGAAGAATGGTAGTTTGCTCTACCAGGGACATGGATACACTACCGATTTATGAAAGAAAAACTATCTAATCAAAATGGAGAGAGGAACTAGTCCCCAGCGGAGTCGCCAGAAGTTGTCGGCATATTTTTAGGTTGAGTGTTGTATTTTTGAAAAGGGGGTCGCCTACAGAAATTGTCGGCGAAATTTAAATTTTAAATTTAATTTAAATATATATAATTTGGAAAGTAGCATTTGATTTTGAAAATGATTTTAAGTTTGAAAATTTTAAGATATGAAATCAAATCGATCTCACATCCCAAATAGTTTATATAAACGAGCACCACATCACAAACCGTGTATCTATCTCGAAGAATAGACACACTGCTTGATGATGGGGCTCGATTAAATAAACTAGAAGATTTGTGACATCTGTTTGGTCTGCGAACCAATTTTATAAGCCGACAAGTTCTCCTGCTTAATACAAATGAATTAAGAAGGGTTTATATTACCTGGGTTCTTAAAGTTCCCTATAGAGGCAAGCCCCTATAGTTAATTACATCCTAAGTGACGGGAATCACTTAAGAAAACTCTCGATAATGATCAGTGGTTTTGCTCTCAAGAATTTCAAAGTTTAAGGTTTCAAAGGATTGAATTTTGAAATTTCAAAAGGGAATGAATCAAATTTGGAACAGTTCATTTCAGGAGTTCATAGGAAGAAAAGTAGGAGAAGCTGAGGATCGAAGAAGAATCTTGGCAACTTCCCAAACTATCCTATTGTTTGGCTTCAATTTGGGAGTTGATTTAATGTTTCAATTCTGCCAATTATAATTGATTAGGATTTATATTTGTATGACATGATCATACAAATAACCTGGAAGATATGATGGTTTATGTCGTACCGAACGACTACCTCGGAGTCCTAAGACCGGTTAGGGCTTAATTTACATGACATGATCATGCAAATGCCTAACAAAGAGTTGAGGATTTATGTTGCACTAAGCAAACTACCTTGAAATCCTATGGCTTTGTTGTTTAAAACTATGAAATGTTTTGCTGAAGTAGATTCAAGTTTCGCTGATGATGATGGCCGTGCTGCCCACCATGCTCCGAGCTCCTTGTTGTTGCAGAGGTTTAGTTTTAAAAGTCATAAATCAGGAGATGAGAGAAGTGTTTTGGTTTAGAAATCTTAAAGTCCAAATATTTTTTAATATTTTAATTAAAACAAATCTTAAAGTTGTTTAAACAGAACCGATAAAGATCCCACGGTTCCGTCATCCCGGCACCGTTATTTTCATCGAATTCACTTAGTCCAGATAAATTTGTTAAACTCAACTGAATGAGTTCCACACTTTCATTTAGACAGTGGGAAATCCCGTTAGCAACACGTGGGTTACATCATCCGAGGTATTCCTGATCATTCAACGAGACGTTTTAATTTAGTTGTAATTTTAGTTTTGTTGTTTTGTTTGTGATTAAATTTTGAGTTGTTTTATATTTTGGAATGTTGTGGCGGTGAATTTTATCTTGCAATGACTTTTAATTTAGTTTTGGTTTCAGTTTAGGGACTATCTTTAAGGTTTTGGTTTTCATGCAACAGTCTTGTTTATCATGCAAGAAAAGTAAAGTACAATGCATGTAAGTAAATTACAATAAAGTGAATTGCAATAAAATAAAAGCGTACCTGGAGGGTCTTCCCGTCATCCCAAGCTGCACTTAAAACACATGTTAAGGCATTTAAGTATTTCAATAGATACCTAGGTAAAGCTAAGGGAAGGGTTTTGGTTGTCTACCAAATTCCTAATCCTGTAACTAGTCATTTCCTATGACGTATAGGTTGTTGGTTTGGTTTAAAGATGATTTTCTTCATCAAAGAAAAATTAGATTCAATTGTTCTTCTAAAACATCCCGTCGTATTGAGGAAGTGCTTAGGATGAGTCCTAAACATCTTTTTAATACTTCTGGGATTATTTTGAGTCCAAGTAAATTTAGTTGCACATACGAATTAATCATCCATGAATTTAATTAAACTTTGTCTCTTGCTCAGTGAACTTGGGTATTTGATTACCTGATAAATGAAGTGAAATCTCACTTAATACTCTATTTAAGAGTTATAATAATTAAAACCTTTAAGGGCAAGTTGGTTTATCGAGATTTTTAATCATTCTTAATTTAAGGTTTGCGTTAATGATTTAAAGTGTTTTAATTTAATTATGAGGTTTTAATTAATAATTTTAAGTTTGGAATAGTGTTAAAATTATTTTTAGATTTAAATCTTTATATTTTCAATTATCTTAGTATTTCAAATCGATGTTTATGTTTTAAATTTACTTAGCTAGAAAGAGGTGTTGAAATTATTGATATGCTTTAATTTAACTCTTAATGATTTCACTTAGGTTTGTTGTTAAATAATTTAAATTTAATTTAATTTGATTTTAATTTAATTTAATTTAATTTTATTTTATTTAATTTAATTTTAATTTAGTTTAATTTTAATTTAATTTAATTTTAATTTAGTTTAATTTAATTTAAGTTTAATTTAAGTTTTAATTTGGATCATCATTATTTTATTTTATTTATTTATTTTTAATTTAGATTTAAATATTGTTAAAGTGACTTATTTAGGGATTTTTAAATTAAAGAATAAATATCCTCTTAATAATATCCCTATTTTAATCCTAAATTAAAATATATTCCTTCCAAAATTTAAATTATTTAATTAATTAAAGTTTCATTTTGATATTTTCAAAGTGTTTAATATGTTTCTACCCCTTAATTTCCCTATGTTTCAATCATCCAAGAGAAAGTTAAAATCAAATATTTTACCCTCCATTTTGATTAAACTTAAAGTTTTAATCAAAGGTTAAAATTCTTAATTACCTTTACGCCCTTTTAAGCTTATTTATTTCATAACTCACTAAATTGAGCTCAAATAAATTTAAAATTTTTATGTCACCTCACTCACATGTCAATTAAGGCATTAGTAGAGAAAATGTGATTTTTCTGAGTTTAATTTATTTATATAATTATTTTTAGTAAAAAATAAGGGATTTCAAGGAAAATTCAACAACATGACCAAAGAAAGGTTTCTAGCCTTAAGAAAATTATGGGATGTTCCTAATGATCAGACGACCACTTGGACAAATTTTGGTGATTTTTTGAATTATATTTTATTTAATATAATTATTTTGACTTTTAGAGTATTAATTAATTATAAAATAAAATTAAAGTTTAAAAATGAATTTTGTATTTTTATTAAATCTCTCTGACCTCAAGGAGTTCAGAGAAATAAATTTTATAATTTTCTGATTTTGCTTTGATTTATTAAAATTATTTTAGTGAAAAAGGTTAAAATTTATTTTTTAATATTAAAAATTACATTAAGCGTTTAAAATTCAATATCTTATCCTAGGGACTTAGGAAAAATATTTGGTTTGTTCCTAAGTGATTAAGAGTCAAAATGTGATATTTTTATGATTTTTAATATTTTTGTGATTTTTATTATTTTTTTAATTATTAAAATATTAAAATATTGTGAAAAATCAACTTTTTTAGAAAATTCCAATTTTAATTTTCCTGAACTCCCCTGATACCAGAGAAGTTCCAAAACCATTTTTGTGAATTTTTGAAAAGTTTTTTTGAAGTTATGAATTTTTAAAGTTCCATTTTGCTTATGTGGCTTAATTAATCCATTTGGTGGGGTTAATCAAGTCCAATTAATTTCAAAATTATATGTAAGGTTCCTCTGACCCTAAAGAGTAATGGAGAATTATTTTCAAGTCAATTTGATGTGTGGTTAACCCTAATTAATTCAAATTCAATTTTTGGGGTTTAGGCCAATTAAGGTTATTATGAATGAATTAACTCAAAATATATTTTTCGTAGGGTCCTCTGGTCCTAAGAAACATCACCAAATTTTCCTAGAATTTATTTTACAACATGCTAATTATTAGAATTAAAATACCTAAACAGTGACATGAACTTGAAAATTCAATAACTTTTGACAGAGATGGCCTCTGACCTTGAAAAATTTGGGGAATTTTCCCAAGATCAGAGGCTTCAAAAGCCCTATTGTCTCATGCCATGGTGAATTATCTATGCAAATGGAGAATCAAAACATTGAAAATATTAAATAAATTATTAAAAATAAAATACGCATCCAATTAACTTGATTTCTTTTCCACATTACTCTCCTCTGTTCACTGAGCAAGTGGGTATTTTTATTTTATTTTTGTGATTTTTCTATGCAAAGATATGATTTTTTGAAGTTCAGGGCATTTAAATAATTCAAAAATACCCTAATTTCCTACTTATCCATGCGGCGCCGCGTCAACCTTGGCAGCTCCGAAAGCCCACGCGTCGCGCTGTGATTCGGCACCGCCATCTGACTCAGCTCTTCAGGGGCCCGCGGTTCACGTACCATTGCGCCGTCCGACTTGATCTCGATCGTCCGCTCGATACACGTGCGATCCAAGGGCTCCTGGTCATCGTTTACGACTGGTGTGCACCTGTGACCATCCATACTAAAACCCTAAGATCTCACTCGATTCTCAATGGATTTTTATGTTCTTATGCTCTATGGATTCGTCTTGAAGAGACGAACACATCCATACGGTTTATTGGCTATGAAATTAACCCCAAAAAAATGAAGAATTGCTAGAAGCTCGGGAGGAAGAATGAGTTCATACCTTTGCTCAGAGAAGTGAAGCTTCGATCTGAGAGTTGTGTCACCTTCGATTGAGTCCAGGCAAACTCCAGATGAAGTCTCCGGCTCCGGGGAATCGTCTCAGGTATGAAAGTGACCAAGGCCGATCGCAAAGCTTGGAGGTCGGAAGCAATGGCTAGCCCAGTGAGGGGGCTTTTGTCGGGGAACTTCTCCTCTTGGTCCGGTGAAGGTATAGGATCAATCAATTTGGAGATTGGCTCACTGTGGTAAAGTGTCCTGTTTTTTGGGTGGATTTTCAACTCAGAAATTGAGCTCACAGAGAAGTTTTTAGGGCTGGATTTTAGTGGGGATCAAGTTCTCTATGTCTGGGGAGGAGTCTGGAATGATTTTAGCAGAGTTTTGGTAAGGTTTGGTTCAACTCCTCCTTTGGCCGGGAGGTGGTGGTGTTTAAATAGAGGTGGCTGGAGGGCTTCCCAGGGGCAATTGGAGGCTGGGATTAGTTGCTCAGAGGAGGAGAAGAACAGCTGCAATGGCCATTGGGCATGGGACAGCTCAACAAGGAAGAATTGAAAATTTTGGCTCACATAGAGCTCTCGTCCATGGTGTTTTCCGGCGGCTGTGGTGGCTGGCCAGCCAGGCATGGGTCACCATCTGACTCAGTGGGGTCAGGGGTTGAATTTGGTGAAGTCAATTGGAGTTTGACATGTGTAAAGGATTTGATTTAAATGGTATGGGGGAGAGGTCATTTTGGGCTTGGTTTGGTCAACTCATGGTTTAGGCTAGGTGCACCTCCCTAAGGCTGGTTTGGGTTGAAGAGAAAGTCTCTTGGGTCAGCTTGATTAGTGGGGTCAAGTCACAATCCAAGTACAATTAGGCTTAAGCAAGATTAGGGGATACATGGGAGTGTTTAATCACTCCTAAGGGAATCATAAAAGGGTTTCCTCCTTTTTCCATTTATGGGGTGTTGACAATCCTAAGATTCTCATGGCTCTCATGTGGCTTGTGCTTGGCTCCAAGGCTTGCTCATGGCTTAGGAATGGCTTGGCTCACTTGCATGAGAAAGGGATTTTGGGATTTTTGAAATTTAGGGGTATTTTGGCATGAGGCTTGATTTAGATTTATTTGATGATGGAATTGGAATTTAGGGAATGATTTTGATTAAATGGATGACAAATGAAAATGTCATATGGGCTTTAGAGTCAATTTTGGGCTTTTGAAATTGTCTTGGGATGGGCTTTTAAAGTGGTTTAAGGAAGTGGGCTTTTGGATTTAAAATAAATTTGGGATGAAAATTTTGTAAAGGATTGTGCCAAATAAATGTTGCAATTGGTTTAGGCATGTGTCATGAGTGGTTTGGAACAAGTTTAAAGTGATTTTGAATTGAATTGGGTTGAATTTGGGTTTTTTTTGGTAAAGGGGCCAAGGTGGGCCAAATTGGGCTAACTTGGGCTAAGATTGGGCTAAAGTTGGATTTGATGTAAAATTAATGTTGCGAAATGTTCATGGGAGTGTCACAAAGACTTTTCAACTTTGGTTGGGCTTTGATTTTGGGATTTGGGCCCATTTGGGTTAGGTTTGGGCTTAGGTCAATTTAAGAGATTTTGGTTTTGGGTTAGGTTTGGATGGAGTTTAGGTTCAAATTTTGGGCAAATAAAGTTAGTTTTTTGTTTATGGGGATGTTAGGAAGGCTTTAGAAAAGATTTGGGGCCAATTAAAGTTGAATTGGATGGGTTTGAGCTAGGTTTAGGTCATGGGCCAAAATTGGGCCTTAGGCTTCAAATTGAAATTGGGCCCAAACGTCAATCAAATTGGACTTAGATTTGGTCTAAATTGATATTGGGGATATTGAATTGAAGTTTAGAATTGAATTGGACAATAATTGAGGTCAATTGGGGTGGTTTGGTTTGACATTGGGTTCACTTGGATTTAAAATGGGCCAAATTAGGGGTTTTGGTAAAAGTGGGGTAAATTGGCCAAATTGGCCCATGGTGTAGTTGAACAAAATGAAATTTAGAATATTTGGGATTTTTTTGGAATTTTCTGGGAATTTTGGATTTTTGGTGTAAAAGAGATTTTGGTAATTTTGGGGGGTTTAGGGGTATTTTTGGTATTTTTGGTCAAAGATGGTCAATTTGAATGGTGGGAAATGCTTAGGATTGATTTTGAGAAATTTTGGGTAATTTAGGTGATTTTGCAAATTTTGGTTCATTTCAAGGGTATTTGGTAGGTTTAGTGAGTCCGGGGCCCCGGGGTTCAAAAATTGAAATTTTGGAAAAATGAAGATTGATCAAATTTGAGTATAATGGAATCACTTTGGTTGATCCATGAAGCCATATTAAGCCCATATGAGCCATCAGAGGACTCATTTGAGGCACTCACTATGTTGTTCCTAACCCTCTTAGCCAGGGGCTTAGGGGTTAAGGACCATCCCTATGAATTACCTACATGAGTCAGGAATTCAAGTTGGGTGAGAGTGTGGTTTTAGGACTTGGAATGTGTGTGAGAGTGTAGTGTATGTGCAAGTCAACCCTCACCAGACCAGGCCACCCAGGGTATTCCTAAGGCCAAAATGTCCTATAGGGAACTCATCCTTTAAACCTCCACATTTGATTTCAACCCTCAAGGTGATTAGGGGTCTACAAACAAGCTTGTGGGGTTTGCAGGGAGTCAAGAGGTGTTTGAAATTCTAAAGGGTGGGTTCCACTTCTAGTCCTCTAAGATTATTCAAAGGAAAAGCCTATGGCTAGATCCTAAGTACTAAAGAGAGAAGCAAAAGACCTCATTAAAAATGAGGTCAACACCCCCAAAATGATGCCGACAGTGCCATGGATGGTTATTTACCATATACGTTAAATCTGGAATCTTTTTGGAAGGTTTCTTGAGGCAACTCTTGGAAAATTTTTCCCTACACTATAATAGAGTGATTTTATGTCAGAAAAAATGTGTGTGAGTGGGAAAACGTGAAAAATTTTTAGTGATCTTATAATAAGAGTATAAATATAGAT
This sequence comes from Papilionanthe hookeriana x Papilionanthe teres, assembly GCA_022702705.1. Taxonomy (NCBI): domain Eukaryota; kingdom Viridiplantae; phylum Streptophyta; class Magnoliopsida; order Asparagales; family Orchidaceae; genus Papilionanthe; species Papilionanthe hookeriana x Papilionanthe teres. The sequence goes on from CM040426.1 coordinate 26,925,849, forward strand.
TTCTACCTTTTTGGAGAGATTGGTGAGGGGATTTTGAGAGAATCTGTAAGAGAATGTTCTAGCATTGCATGGATCAGCGGGAGACTTTGGGGGAGAGATTTTTATCTTTGTTTAATGTGGAAAAAGCTATGTATTATGTTCTTCATTATCTTATGATTTTGTAAACACTTATCTGGTGGATTTTCTTTGATGTAATGAAGTTTTCCGTTGTGTTTTCTTTTTGCTTTGTGATGTGTTTCTCTTACTCTTTCTTCTTATTTGAAAATGGTGGCATGAGAAGATTATGTTTTTATTTTCCTTTTACTTTTCTTTTGCAATGAGTAGGATTCATAATTAGGATATTGAGATGCATGCTATAAGAAGTTTTAATTATAAATATGATGGTTTTTACTTGCACTTCATTTACATCACAATAAAAGCTCGTTGTAGTGTTAAAATTCGTTGTAATTGCATTAAAACCCGAGAGGGCTGTGTAATTCTCAACAAAGTGGAACCACATTCAAATTTCATGGATGATTGAGTATTCCATGGGGGTTGAGTGTAAATAAATAGGGAAATATACTTTGATGGGTGTAGAATTGGAGATTTTAGGGTGACAGACTAAAATCCCCAATTTAGTCCAAATGTTTAGAAACTAAAGCGAGATGTTAGCCCTCGGGTGAGGAGTAAGTGGGAGCTGTGGAGTGAGAGCCAGTATCCTCCCAGCCTAACCACGGATTTAGGGTACCAAACCTTAAATTAGCCCATGTTCTGTATGCACTCGAAAGATGGTAAAGAATAGGATTGCTCTTATTTGACACATACAATATTTAATGTATATCATTCATAGACTTCATCCAATTCATTACATAAGAATAATAGTTTTAACATCTCCAAAATTCTCCCATCCAATTCATCCAGAAAGGTTTATCTTTAGAATTATTATTTTTATTTAGGAGTAGTTATTAGTTGTTTTAAATTTAAAACTTACCTTTAGGAGTACTTGTTAGAAAAACCACTTTAATCGACCTTCCAAACTAAAGTATGATAGTAGTAGACTATAATTTGACTAAGAACCTCTTACCTCGCTTTCCTATGGGATCGATAAACTGGACTCCACTAGAGTCATGTATTACTTGAATGATACGTATACTTGGGTAGAACCTCTGGTGTGTGCACACGAACATAAAACACGCAAAAAAATTACACACGACGGAGGCGCATTATGTTTTTGGCGCCGTTGCTGAGGAAGCTTCGGTAAATACTTTAGGAGAATTTTAGTTAAATCTATAGAAGTTAGATCTGGAACTTATATTATTATTATATAGCGTGTTTATTTATTTTGTGTTTATTTTTAAGAAAAATGCAAAATACCAAAAATATTTTTGATAAATGTCCTATTAGTTAAGTCTTTAAATTTGTATGCGTAGTTCAGAAGCTGCAGACCTTGAATCTTACGAATCGAATTTAGAGAGAACTTTTAGGAGGATGATGAATCAGAAAGACTCCATGAATTTAATGTAGAAATGGCGGATAAATGACATATGAATATTTAGATTTGGACTATAATGTTAGTAGCTTCAAAAAAGCATACCCCAAGAGAGTGGTGAATTTTCAAGAAGATATGCTTACTGTTTTAATTTCTCTGGTTGCAGATATTGAGAGGAGGTTAGATTAATACATAAAGTGTTATCCTCACGGTCCCCTAGTTATTAAGAAAAAATCATTTGGACAATTGATTGAGCCTAACTATTTTTAAACTAGCCTTGAGATACATAATTCTTATTCTGCTTATTACAATCTCGGTTGGGAAAATTATTCAAACTTTAACCGAAATAATAATTTTGGAGGAGAAAACCAATTTTGGGAAGATAATCAATTTAATCAGAAATGTAATTGGAATAGTCATGGTGATTTTAACTATGAACTCTCTTTTCCTCATAATTTTAACTTCAACCCACATAATGAGGAGAAGAAATTACTATTAGAAGATGATGTTAATCAAATGTACAGTCAGTTAGAAAGTCATGAGAGTGAGCTGAAAAGTCAGAAAACATAATTACAAAGTAAAGGGGGGCCGCAATAAGGAATATAGAAAACCAACTGGGGCAGATTATTAAATTCAATTAACAGTTACCTCCCAGAGATTTTACCTAGCAACCCTGAGATAAACCCTAAGCAGATGAATGATGAGTAATATAAAGTTATCAAGTTAATATTTAGAAGAGAATTTAAGGATAGGTTTCAAAAAAACTTTGAGTTGAGAGGTGAGGATAAGGAGATTGAAAGACCAATGGAAGAAATTTCTAAGGAATTAGAAAAATCTATTTCCTTAACTAAGCTAAATATAGAAAGACCTCTTCCACCATTTATTCAGTACCAAGGGGAAGAATTAAAAGAGAAACCTGAACAGAAGAGTAACATAGAAGAATTTGATCTAGAATCTGAATTATCTAGAGAGAATCTGATCCAAAATTTGGGAGATCTTGAAGTATCTTATAAAGATCCATTTCTTATAAATTTCAAGAATGATATTAATATGCAAATTAAAAATCATTAAAATATTATTGGATCTAGAAAGAAATATGAGGAACAATGATATAAATCAATCTGAAAAGGAAAAGGTAAAAGAGAATTTACAATTTGAGGATTTTGCAGGAATTTCTGGATCTGAAAATGATTGGGCGAATGATCGAGAATTACTTAATTGAAATTTTGATCCAGGTGGAATCATTTGTCTAGCTGGCAACGTTAAACCAAGCGCTTTATGGGAGGCAACCCATAGTTATCAACGTGCTTTGATTTAGTATGATTGAGAGTAATGATTCTTAGTATTGTATTGTGTTTGATTTAGTGTGATTGTTCAGTTTGATTGATGATTGGTAATGTCTGGATTGTTAGTGGTTTGATTTGATCTTTCTCTGTGTCATGAGGGAGGTGATTCCTTAACTTCTTATTATAACTAAACTTTTATATTCTCTTGTAGTAGCTGGATTGATGAGTCCACTACGACTTGGGACTTACTCGGACTTGAGTTTTACAAGAGATATCATAAATTTGAACAGTGACTGATTCATCTTAATTTTGTTACTCCCTTTCTCTGAATTTGTTTTCATTTGATAAGAGCTATGAACCTATTTGATGAATAACATGTGGATGATCTTACACTACGATTTATAATTGTTAAAGGAGCATACTTAGTGGGATAACGTGATGCCTGAGATTGGTGTTCGCGACCCAACTTATCAGGGATAATCTTATCTTTGATATTATAATCTATAAAATTATTTAAAATGTACCTAATTTATTAGTGTAATGATTTCGATAGAATTTAAAAGTAAGGTAGTGAGATGCGATGAGTTAATGGAAGAGTTAACCTCATTTAAATGAACCATCGTAAGGCACTAAATCTATAGATCCGATACTACGCATACAATCACAATAAGCACACTAACAATAAACAAACACAAACAAATATGACTTGTAATTCAAATATAAATTTTGAAATACTACCAAATTAATTTTTAAAGTTACCTCCCCGGCAACGGTGCCAAAAACTTGGTGCAACTTTTTTAAATTGCCAAAATTTATGAACTCAGATATATATATTGATTACTATTGAGTCACACAATTAAACGCAAGTATACGTATCACTCAAGTAATACATGGCTCAAATGGAGTCCTGGTTATCGATCCCACGATTAGGTATTTAATTCTATAATGTAGCATAAAAATCACTTCACGAATCAAAGCACAATTGCAGTAATTACTAATAATAAAAGATGAATAAACAGTCGCAGTTACTAATTCTATCAAAGTATGTTCTAACTTCCTAACAAAGTTAACTAACACAAGACTAAATTTATAACAAAAGTTGAAATGTGAGAAAGAATCCTCCTCCTCTCCAATAATAATGTGATGATTTAGTGATATAGATCAGTGATGCAAATGTATTGTGCCAAATAAGAGCATTCCTATTCTTTACCCTCTTTCAAGTGATATAAAGAACATTGGCTAATCCTAAGTTTAGTCCCCAAATTCGTGGTTAGGCTGGGAGGATACTGGCTCTCTCTACAGAGCTCCTACTTCCCTTCGCCTAAAGTTTAACTCTCGTTTTGGTTTCCAAATTGGGGATTTTAGTCTGTCACTCTAAAATCTCCAATTCTACGCCCATCAAAATATATTTCCCTATTTATTTGCACCCAACCCTCATGAACTACGTCACTCATTCATGGACATTGAATGTGACCTTCACTTTTGTTGTGGAACTCATAATCCTTTCGGAACATATGTTTCCCAACAAGTTTTAATAATTCTATTAGCCAGATCAAAAAGTAAATGAAGTACGAAGTAAAAAAGTCATCACAAATTCTCCATAATAAATCGGCACATCATTTCCATATCACAACATCAACACATCACCTGAAAAGGAGGAAGATAAAGAAATCTACTCAAGACTCATGGGGAAAAGACGACAAAATATGGATTTTATTTATAAAAGCAACGTCATAAAAACAGAGTAAAGAAAAGACAACTTATCTCAAACTCTTCCCCAAACGAATCTTAAGGAATTCCTTTGACTCCTCTTCTTTCTTCATAACAACACACAATTCTCTCTTAGATAAATAAGGAAGAAGAAGTCTCTCACTTTTCTTCTCCTTCTACACTCCTTAGAAGAGAAGATTTACAAACCCTAGATGGACTCTCTACACTGAACAATGAAAAGATAACCTCACTCTTCACTCACACACTCAAAAGACTCTCCCACCTCTTCTATATTTTGCTCCAAAACAGTTTAAATTCAGCTACAACTGATTTTCCATGAGTTTCCTCAAGCACCCCTCCAAAATCTGGCCAAATACATTGAATCTAGTATTAAATCGAGATAGTGCGCGGTCCAGTGCAAGAGCACTATTTTCCGCCTTCTGGTCAAAATTCTCTGTAATTTGGCGCGGTACGACGCTGGTGACAGCGCTGCCCAGCACTCCAGTTCAAAATTTGCATTTTGCTCCAAATTTGCTTCTTTTTGCTTCCTTTTGCTCAAAAGGCCTAAAATCATTATACCTGCATTAAATCATGATAATACCTTTCTTTAAAGTGCAATATCATCAAAAATAGGTATGAAATAGACATTAAAAAGCTATCAAATTTTCAGTGGATCAGGATCACAAACTTAACTATTACTTATTCTCAAGTAATTTAGTTAATACATAAAATAATGATCCACTGCAATGAACTTTCTTTCTAGAATACCATGATTTTGACTTAGATAAATACAGTAGTAAAATTTTCAGAAAGATCTTTGAATAATCCAAGTAAATTTTGTAGGTATAAGACTATCTAGTCATCAAGTCTAAGAGTTCTAGCCTTCTATTCATTTCAAAAATGATTGTAGATTTTCCTATTAAGGCACTTAAAAGGATTACATGAAAAAAAGTTTATGAAAACACTACTAGTAAAGATGCTAATCCATACATATAAGTTCAGGAAAGTAATTAAGTTTTTCCTTTTAGGTAGATCCAAGTGAAGCCAATTTTTGATTAGGCATCTCCTCAAGTTTCTCCTCACATTTTCTTTTCTTTTTCTTCTATTTATCTTTTCTCTTTTTTTTCTTTAATTTTGCTTTTTGCTTTTTCAAGTGAGGATTACTATATCTGGATAGTCTTTAATAATTTTGAACTTCAACATTCTCACCCTAAATTTGAAACTTACCACAATCCTTTATCTTATAGGCATTTCTTTAGCTTATTATTGATTCATGATAGAGTCCCAATCCTTTCCTTTCACATTAAGTTTTAAGATTCTTAATATTTCAAACATACAGTTTTTCTTACTTTGAATAGTTGACTATAATCCTATTCTCTTATATCAAATATCTTAGCCTACAAAATTACTTTTCATTACCCAAAACTTTCATTCAAGTCCACTAAAGTACTCAAATAAAATCAAGATGCAGTTATAAAAAATTGAGCTCTATCACAAGAATTCATGTTAATAATTTTGAAAATACTTTTAGACGAGAACAACTAATAATTAATTCTTTCCTTCCTCTAAACTTAAATTTTTGAATATCAATAAGATTAACATAGGTAGAAAGAAAAGATATAAACCTATATGTAACTCATACCTCAATATATTGGGCTTTTCATACCTTTGATTTAGGCAGTTCTTCTTTATAAATTTAGAACAGTAGGCCTGAAATAATTAAAAGCATTTCTACACACAAATATATGTTAGAAATTTGCAAGGTGAAGAAGTTTGAAATCTTAAAACATAAAACATTAATTAAACACATAACACATTAACATCCAACTTTTACAATCACATATTAAACTAATAAACTAAATGCATGCAAACTCCACTATCACATTGACCCAATGAAAAAATGTTAAGATTTTCATGCCTATTTTATATTGGTTTTGATGATATTGCACTTTAAAGAATGGTATTTTTGATATTTTTCTGCAGGTTTGTTGATTTATGGAAAATGGAGCGAAAAAATGTAAAAAAGAGCAATTTGGAGCAAAAAGGACCAAAAAGAAGAAAATTTGATCTAGGGCGCCGACGGCAAGCTCGACGGCACCGACGGTGTGTTTTTCTCGAGAGTTCAAAAAATATTACAAGGAAGCCCGTTGACGGCAAGATCGAGGCCGCGACAGCGGAGCCTTATGAAAGAGGGTCCAAGGCTAAGTATTCTAGAAGGCCGCCGAAGGCGCGCTCGACGCCGCCTACGGTGAGATCGACGATTCTCTCACAAGGTGTATCGAATGTGGACAATTTTTGAAGGGATGCTTGGAAAACTCTTGGAAACTCTTCAACTAATTTAAAAGAAACAATTTGGGGTCGAAAAAAGAATCTGCTAGCATCCATTAGTGTCACATAGTGTCAAAAAGTGAGTTCGCTAGTGTCCATTAGTGTCATATAGTGTCAAAAAGGGAGCCCACTAGTGTCCATTGTTGTTATATGTTATTTTCAGTGAGTGTTAGTTAGTGTTTTGTTTCCATTAAAGTTTTAGATAGCGAGTTCAATTAGTGATATTTAGTGAGGAATTCTTTGAGAGATTGAAAGGGTGGAAGGGAAGTGAGAGATTTCTTCCTCCTTGCTATTTCGAAGAAGAATTCTGCGTGCTAAAAAGAAGGGAAGAGATTCAGAGGAACTTTAAGGAGTATGCTTAGGGAGGAATTCGAGATAAGTTGTATTTACTTATTTTAGTCTGTAAAACATTGTTTTTATATATTAAATCTAAGTTTTATAGTATCCTCTTCATGAAATGTGAGTAGTTTTTCTGTTTTTCTCCTTATTTTGATATTTTTGTGAAATGGTAATTTGAATTAGTGTGCCAAGAAAATTTTAAAAGAAGTTGTGATAATCTTTTCACTTAAATCTTAATTTACTTTCAATTTGTCCAACTGATTAGTTAAAATTTTTTGAGTTTAACAACTATAGTGAAGATTATATACGAGATTCAAGAAGGTCAAAATCCTTGAAAGTAAGGTGCAAATAAATAGGTAAATAATATTCATCCGGTGTAGAATTGGAGATTTTAGAGTGACAGACTAAAATCCTCAATTCTGTCCTATTGTTTGGGTGCTGAAGTGTAGATGTTAGCCCTCAGGCGAGGGGAACGTGGGAGCTCCGAAGTGAGAGCCGGTATCCTCCCAGCTTAGCCGCAGATTCAGTAACCAAGCATAGGATTAGTCAATGTTCTTTATGTCTGGACCAAAGGGTAAAGAATAGGCATGCTCCTATTTGGCACAACACATTTTAAACTATTCTAATTATCCATTCACTTAGATTTCTTAACAAGGAGAAGGATCATTGCTTATATATTTGAACTTCACTTTATTAGTAGAATTAGTTAATTGTTAGTAGAATTGGTTTATTTTAAAAATCCCATATTACTTTCGATTGCATATTAGTGACAGATAGGCAATACGATTTACAAAGTTGTGATTCTAAATTAGTTTCAATAATCCTAGTCCGTAGCCTCTAAAATATTCCCGTGGGATCGATATCCAGGACTCCATTAGAAGCCTGTATTACTTGAGCGATATGTATACTTGCGTTGAAAGATAGCTCTGCGATTATTGAATATCTTTATACACATCTTTATCAAATAAAAGCAATTTTAAATTAAAGCAAAGTGCGCTGGGCGGTTCAAGTTTTTTGACGCCGTTGCCGAGGATATAATATAATTAGAGTAACCGACGATTTAGGACAATTAGAAAACTTTTTAAAGAATTTGCAACTTATATTTAGTTAACTATTTTGGTGTGTACTGATTTCGATTGTATGCGTAAATTTGGTTCTGAAAATCTTATACCCTACGATTCGAAATTAGAATGCACTGTTAGAAGAATTAGAAAACTGAGAAAAGAATCTAAAAATCCTGATAATCTTAACACAATGGAAAACAACATAAATAACCAAATAATAGAAAATGAACATCAATCTAGACCACTAAGAGATTACGCTAACCCTACATTTGGTGAAATTCACTTAACCATCCAAAATCTAAATGTAGCTACTAATTCATTTGAGCTTAAATTTGCAACTATCCAAATGATACAAAATAATCAATTTGGCAGAACTCCTAACGAAGATCCTAACTTACATCTTGCAAGTTTCTTAGAACTTTATGCTACTTTTAAATTTGACAGAGTGTCTGATGATGCTGTCAGACTTAGACTTTTTCCTTTTTCACTAAGGGACAAGGCTAAGGCTTAGTTAAATTCATTAGCACCTGGATCTATTAGAACTTGGGGGGAACTTTCACAAAAATTCTTAACAAAATATTTTCCACCATCTAAGACTGCTAAGCTTAGAAATAATATTACATATTTCAGTCAGTATGAGGGAGAATCGATATATGAATCTTGGGAAAAATTTAAAGAACTCCTTAGGAAATGTCACATCATGCTTTGCTAGATTGGTTAATTATTCAAACATTTTATAATGGATTAGTAGGATCTCTTAGATCTATTATTGACGCTGCTACTAGTAGATCATTATTGTCTAAACCTTTTGAAGAATCCTATGTTTTATTTGAAGAAATGGCTACTAATAATTTTCAATGGCCTAGTAAAAGGGTAAATCCTAAGAGAGTAGTTAATATTCATGATTCAGATGTTTTAACTATGATAGTTTCTCAAATTGCTACTCTTTTAAAGAAAATAGATCATTATGGAATGAATCATTCTTAAACACCTCCACTGTTAGAAGAAAATTCATTAGGAAAAATTGTAGATGCTCAATCTTCATATGAAACTATAAATTTGATAAATAATAGACAAAATAACCCTTATTCAAACTATTATAATCCAGGTTGGAAGAATCATCCAAACTTTAATTGGAATAACCAAGGTAATGCTAATCCTGTTAATCCTCAGTGGGGGAACAATCCTGTAAACCCATTAGGAAATATAAACAATCAAGGTAATTCCAATAATAGACCTTCTAATCCACCAGGTTTTTATAATAATTCACAATTCAAGGAGAAGAAGTTATCTATGGAAGAATTAGTTTTGAATATGGGAAATCAAAGTTAAGGAGTTGCAATTAAAAACATAGAAAACTAATTGGGGCATATTGTTACTGCACTAAGCAATAGATCTGTTGGAACTTTACTTAGCAATGTTGAAGTAAATCTTAAAGAACAAGGAAAAGAACAGATTAAGGTTATTCAATTAAGAAGTGGAAAAGAGTTGGAAACAAGAGTTCAAAAAGAAACTGTAGTTGAAAAGGAAAAAGTGGAAACTGAAGGAGAAAATGAAAGTTTATATCCTGATTTTCCTCTGAAACCTATGAAAATTACTGTTGAAATACCACCAGCGCCATTTCCTCAAAGACTAAAGCAAAGCAACAAGATAAAGGAAAAGGATTTGCTAATTTCTTAGACATTTTGAAAAAATTGTCAATAAATATTCCTTTTGTTGAAGCTTTGGAACAAATGTCTGATTATGTTAAATTTTTGAAGGATATACTCAACAAAAAGAGGAAGTTATTAGATCATGAGACTGTTGCACTCAGTGAAGAGTGTAGTGCTATAATTCAGAAAAAGCTTCCTGAAAAACTTAAGGATCCTGGTAGTTTTACTATCTCATGTGCTATTGGTGAAAAATTTTATGGTCGAGCATTATGTGATTTGGGAGCTAGCATAAATTTGATGCCTTTATCAACTTTTAAAAGGTTAGGAATAGGAGAGATTGCACCGACTTTTGTAACTCTACAGCTTAGTCGATTGATCTATTACACATCCTAAAGGAGTTGTAGAAGATGTTCTGGTTAAGGTTGATAAATTTATCTTTCCTGTAGACTTTATTATTTTAGATATGGAAGAAGATAAGGAAATACCTATCATTTTAGGAAGACCATTCCTAGCTACAGGAAGAGCGATGATAGATGTTCAAAAAGGAGAATTAACTATGAAAGTAAATGATCAAGAAGTAACCTTTAACATCTCAAAGTCAATGAGATATCCTTCAATATAAAAAGATGATGAATGTTTTAGAATGGATACAAGTGATTATTTGAGAAAAGAATATTTTAAGGAAAATTTTAAAGAAAATGAAGATATGGAAAAAAATAAATATGATGAAATTGATAGCGAAGAAGCTGATTATATTCATGAACAATTTGAAACGCTCAATTCAATAGCACCAGAGAACGAAATATTAATTCCATCTATTGTAAAACCCCCTGAACTTGAATTAAAAAAATCTTCCAAATCATTTGAAGTAACTATTTTTAGGAGAGTTTTCAACATTACCAGTAATTGTATCCTTAGATTTAAATGAAATTCAATAACAAAAATTAATGGATACATTAAAAAAGTACAAAAAAGCTTTTGGTTGGACTCTGGCTGATATTAAGGGAATTAGTCATTCGATTTGTATGCACAAAATTTTATTAAATAATGAACATAAACCAAGAATTGATTCACAAAGGAGACTGAATCCTATTATGAAAGAAGTAGTTTAAAAAGAAATATTAAAATGGTTAGATGCTGGAATTATATATCCTATTTCGGATAGTACTTGGGTAAGTCCAATTCATTGTGTTCCTAAGAAAGGAGGAGTAACTGTTGAAGCAAATGAAAATAATGAATTAATAGCTATCAGATAAGTTACTGGATGGCATATTTGTATTGATTATAGAAAATTAAATGTCGCCACCCAAAAAGATCACTTTCCTCTTCCTTTTCTAGACCAAATGTTGGATACACTTGTTGGACACAAGTACTACTGCTTTCTGGATGGATATACCGGTTACCATCAAATTCCTATTGCTTCTAAGGATCAAGAGAAGACAACTTTTACTAGTCCTTATGGAACTTTTGCTTTTAGAAGAATGCCTTTCGGACTATGTAATGCACCTACAACATTCTAGATATGTATGATGTCTATATTTAGTAAGTTAATTGATAATGGAATAGAAGTATTTATGGATGATTTTTCTGTATTTGGGACGTCATTTGACGCATGCTTAATTCATCTTGAAAAGTTTTGGAGTTATGCGAAAAAACTAACTTAGTTCTAAATTGGGAGAAATGTCAATTTATGGTTGTAGGAGGAATTATATTAGGGCATAAAATTTCGAAAAATGACATGGAAGTAGACCCTACAAAAATTCAAGTTATAGCTAAATTACCACCTCCTACAATAGTGAGAGGGGTAAGAAGTTTTCTTAGACATGCTGGTTTCTACAGGCAATATATTAAAGATTTTTAAAAAATCACCAAACCTCTATGCCAACTTCTAGAAAAAGAAAAAAAATTTGAATTTACTAAAGACTGCTCAAATGCCTTTGAGTTATTAAAGGAAAAACTAATCACAACACCTGTAATAGTTTCACCTGACTGGGAGAAACCATTTGAATTAATGTGCGATACTAGTGATTATGCTATTGGAGCTATTCTTGGTGTTTTAAAGTAATATAATACGCTAGTAGAACTCTTAATGATGTTCAAATTAACTATATAGTTACTGAAAAAGAGTTACTGGCTATTGTATATGCTTTTGATAAATTCAGACATATTTAATTGGAACTGAATGTATTGCGCATACTGATCACTCTGCTATTAAATATCTGATGCAAAAGAAGGATACTAAATCAAGATTAATTAGATGGATACTTTTGATGTAAGAATTCAATTTTATGGTAATTGATAGAAAGGGAACTGATAATCAAATTACTAATCATTTGTCGAAACTAGAATATCATGAATTATCTGACATCGACAATGAAATAATAGATAGTTTCTCTGATGAACAACTTTATAATATTAATGAGTGAAAAATACCTTGGTATGCTGATATAGTTAACTATATAGTAAGCGATATTTTGCCACCTATGCTAACACTACAGCAATAGAGAAAATTCATTCATGATGCAAAAGCATATTTTTGGGATGAACCATATTTATATAAGCAATGTAACGATCTTATTATTAGAAAATGTGTGTCTTATGAAGAAACTGAACTGATTATTCAAAAATGTCATAATTCTGAATTTGGAGGACATTTTGGGATTTACAAAATTGCGCACAAAATTTTACAAGCTGGATTTTATTGGCTTACTATTTTTAGAGATGTTTATAGATATATCAAAAGTTGTAATAGATTCCAACGAGTAGGTAATATATCTAGAAGAAATGAAATGCCTTTAAATTTCATGTTAGAAGTTGAGATTTTTTATGCTTAGGGATTAGATTTCATGGGACCATTTATTCCTTTATTTGGGAACTTAGATATTTTCATTGCAGTTGATTATGTATCAAAATGGATTGAAGCACGAGCTTTACCTCGTTGTGATGCTAAAAGTGTTTCAAAATTCTTAATGAAAAATAATTTCACAAGATACAGAATGCCGAGAGTGATTATCACTAACAGAGGATCCCATTTTAGGAATAAATACATTCAAAGATTGGCAGAAAAGTTTAATATTGTTCATAGATTGTCTACTGCTTATCATCCTCAAACTAGTGGTTTAGCTGAAGTTTCTAATCATGAGATTAAACAAATTTTAGAAAAGACTGTAAATCCTAGTAGATTAGATTGGTCTATGAGACTGGATACTACATTATGGACATACAGGACTGCATATAAAACTCCTATTGGTATGACTCGTTACACACTTATTTTTGGAAAGACTTATCACTTACCAGTAGAATTGGAGCATAAAGCATATTGAGTGATTAAAGAATTCAATTATAATTGAAAAAATGCTGGTGAAAAGAGATTGTTACAATTGAATGAATTAGAAGAATTAAGAAATGAATCTTATGATTACGACATAATTTATAAGGAAAAAATGAAGTTAAGACATGATCAGAAGATTAACCAGAAGAACTTTGAACCAGGATAAGAAGTTTTCCTTTACAATACAATGTTGAAATTATTTCCTAGGAAATTAAAGTCTCTTTGGTTAGAACCCTTTACTGTAACTCAAGTTTATACTGATGGAGCTGTTGAAATTGAAGATCCGAAGACTAGGAATAAATTTAAAGTAAATGGACATAGATTAAAACCATATTTTGAGGGTAAAAGACCAAAATTTAAAGAGGTTTAAATGCTCGGTCAACCTGAATAACACCTGAATAAGTCGGGGCGCTTTATGGGAGGCAACCCATAGTTATCTTTATTTGTTGTGTGTTTGTTTGAATTTATCATTAGATTGTAGTAGTATTGAATTCTACTGCTTGTAATTACCCTTTGATCATCATAGAATTTGGATCCATGAAGAAAATTTGGAACGTATTTGACCATGACATATATATGCAAAATTTTGCACAAGGCTCGCCGACAGCAGGTTTTTCCCGAGAGCCCTGGAATTTAATTGCACAAGGCTCGCCGACGGTGCCATTGAGGCCGCCGACAGCGAGATCGGCAAGTGGACAGTTTTTGGAGTTTGAAATGGTAGTTTTTGGCAGTTTTAGGTGAATTTTTTCCCTATAAACTTCTACGGACGGTTCCTAAACTCTTCATTTCTCCAATATGAATGGAAACTCCCTTGAATTCTTCTCTAATGGCTTCTAATTCAGTAGATCACCCTAGTTTTCGAGTGTTCAACCGGTGAAAGTTCGTTAGTGCTGAGGCACAACGGCTTTTCAACAAAGTGATGTCAAAGAGGAGGCTAATTAAAGAAAGAGGTTTTGTGAATCGAGGATTAAACAATCCTTCAACAGCAATTGAAGAAATGATCGTGCGGCGAAATGGGATGTATTTTGATACACTACTACCGCAGTAGTCGTTCCTGTGGTGAAGGAGTTTTACACGCATTTGCATGGAATCAAATAAGGAAGCGTATATGTGTGAGGTAGGTGGATAACTTTCAACTCTAGAAGGATTAATGAATTATACATGCTTGAGAATGTTCCTGTCTGCCATTATTTAAATTTTGTGTCTATGATCTACCTAAAAAATACCCATTTTTATGTCTTATTTATGATTCAATTCTTAAGGATATTATGCTTTAATGAAAGGTATTTTCATGTTTTTGGATTTAGATGATTAAAAAAAGAGTCCCAGAAAGAAAAGAAGGAAAAAAGCATTAAAAAGGAGCAAAAGTGGAGCTAATGGAGCAAAATATTGGAATTATTAGCCTGGCGCCTAAGCGCCAGCTCAATACAGACGCTGTTAAGATTTTTTGATGATTTTGAGGATTTATTTTAACGGATTTAAGCGGATATTGGACTTCTAGAAGATTGGAAGTTACTCCTACTATATAGGACATGTGATAGAATGCATTTGGACACAACGAAACGGTTTGAATCGCGAAGAGGTGTGATCCAAAGTGAAGAGGTGCAAAGACCTGGTCAAGGAGTCCGGCACCAAGGCGCCAGATCCCGACGCCTAGGCGTGACAGTTACCTTCTAGAAGATACATTGAATTTGGACGAATTTTGAAGAATTGCCTTAGACAACCCCTGGTCAAATTCAGAGCTCTATAAATAGGAGCCCATTCTACAGAAAACATCGCACCCCATAGTCCCCAGACACCTTCTCTCTCCCCTCTAGTTTTACTTAGTCTCTTCCACACTTAGGGTGCCACTTTACTTTGTATCTAGTGAGTTTATTTTGAGTATTTATTGTGTGTTGTTGCTGTTAGAGTCTTTCATCATTACTTTTGAGTCAGTAGAAGTCAGCGGATCACTTGAATGAACACTTCAGATAAGTATTTGTGTCTTGGTTCAAAGTTTTATAAATATGTTTTGTTGTGTTATTTCAATGTGTTCTGAGTAGTTAGTTATCTTTCTCCTTTCAACTATGAAAAGATAATAAATTAATTAAATTTTGTAGGTGAATTAAATTTAAAATATTTAAAACATTGTGATGATATTAATACCTGATCTTAGTTTACTTTTTAAATTAACCATTTAAATTGTTAAAACCTGTTAAAGAATTTTGAGACCTATCTGGAGATAAATTCTTAACTAGTAGATATCACATGAATCCTTGTGTAGTCGAAGGCTTTATGGGGGTTATTCAAGGTGAATTGCAAATAAATAGGAAGATATTATTCATTGGGCGTAAAATTAATTAGTTTTTAGAGTGACAAACTAAATTCTAATAATTTGGTTTATAGAAAGGGAACGGGTCACTGGTAGGGCCGACCATAGCCACCCTTGGACATCTAGTAGTGTGAGCTCAGATTAACCCATTCTACTAATAAAAAATCCCGAACCGATCTATAGATTAGTCGATGTTCTTTGCACACTGGACCAAAGGGTAAAGAATAGGAATGCTTCTATTTGCACAATACCATAATCTAAATTCCCCACAAAAGATAATTATTCTAAAAATCTTGGATTAGTTGAAAAGGAGAAAGTCATTTTTATACTTGCATTGAATTATAATTACTGCTTACTTTATTTTACTACTGCTACTTGTTTACTTGCTTATATTAAAAATTGTTAGTAAATTAAATTTGAAATATAATATATATATATATATACACACACACATTATATATAAATTAATTTAAATTTGATAAATTCCAAAGTACTTTTTTTACTTTTTATAAAAACACTATCCCTGTGAGATCGATAACCAGGACTCCACTAGAGCCCTGTATTACTTGAACGATACGTATACTTGCGTTTAAAATTTTGAGTTTTACAATTATTATTATAAAATCTAAATATAAATTCATAAGTAAAAGTGAACATCGCATATCAAGTTTTTGAAGTCATTTGCCAGGAATTAAACACTCTAAAAAGTGGTAACAAATTCTTGTATTTAAAAGCATATATAAAGTAGCATCGCATTAGTCGATAAGAGACAAGATGAATGAAATATACTGATATTTGACGGATGAAACTGGAGACTGGGAAGTTAGAGAAAATGGGTATGTAAGTTTTTCTGCTACACTTTTAAATCCCGTTTCAAAATATTAGCACTTTTTCATATCTGCAAAATTATTATCGATGATGAAAATCGATAAAGTCATCAAAGAGAGTGCTATATTGAACTATTGCATTCAAATGGGATAGCTAATTGACATTGGATCAATTATTGTGAAGTCTATTTTTGGCCTGATTGTTCAAGGATCATCTCAGGGGCTTGGACATCCGTCAATAATTTTCTCAATATGCTGTCTGTTTCAAGTATCGTACGAGATTTGGGAAAAGGTATTACTACCTTGGAAACCTTTAGACCCAACTCCGAATGTTCCCAGCCAATGATGAAGAGACTGATATGGGCGTGATTATGGATCAAGCATCGCAAAACTCTGTTCCAATTCAACCTCTTGTAGAAGACAAGACACCGATGTTCTTACACAAAATCAAGAATTTGGAGAACCAGGTACAAAATTTAATGAATTCAGTTAACAATATCTCTGATTTCTTTGATCACCTTGATTGGAGAATGAAAGAGCATTTTGATCATACTGGACGTTTTGAAGGAAGTTTGATACACTTAATGAGAAGGATGAGATGGATTGACAAAGATTCAACTGAAGAATTCCCATTCCGACCATTCTATAACATGTTCGTCCATGTTCAAGCAATGAGTGATATCAGAGGAGAAACCATCACTGATTCAGAAGAGTAGTGGAATTGCTTTACTTTATATGTCTCTTTATGTTGAATTTTATTTGAACTATGTTTGTTTGTTTGCTTTTGATTGTTTGCTTTTTGATCTCAGTATAGTTGAGATTATGATTGGAATGTTTGTTTTCAGTGTTTTGAGTGTTGTGGCTTAGATTGCGACGCTGATTAGAGGAATTTAGGTTGAGAAAATACCTGGCTTGTGTGTTATGTAATGTGTATTGCAAAACTTGGATTTAATATAAAATTGTGAATTTTTGTTTTTTTGTATGTTTATTTATGTTAATACATCATTTAATCACTTAAAATTTATGTTTAAAATGAACGAACAAATGACGACGAGGCTTAAAATTGATCGAAATTGTAAAAAATTGAAAAATGATCAATATTTGAGAAACTCGCCGACGGCGCGCTTGAGGCCGCCGACGGTGTGTTTTTTCTGAGACTATTGAAATTAAATTCAAATGAACCCGCCGACGGCGCGAATGACCCCGCAGACGGCGAGATCCCAAAAATTACCTTTTAACCGCGATTTTGACCGA
Source organism: Papilionanthe hookeriana x Papilionanthe teres (assembly GCA_022702705.1). NCBI lineage: Eukaryota > Viridiplantae > Streptophyta > Magnoliopsida > Asparagales > Orchidaceae > Papilionanthe > Papilionanthe hookeriana x Papilionanthe teres. The sequence continues at coordinate 26,943,419 of CM040426.1, forward strand.
TCAACAACCACTATTCATCGTCCTCTTCCTTTATTCACTGAAAATTTTGACCTAGAGCTTGAGAGATCTTGGATTTAGAGCGATTTCAACCCATTTTAACACCGGATTTCATCTTCCCTCGGTAAGAGCTTCCCTTCTATGTAAAAATTTTTTATTTTCACCATGAATTTCTTCCACATTAAGAAATTTTGGAAAACTTGAAAATGTGGAGAAAAGACTTAGAATGAATTCATGGAACTTAATTTAGATTGCTTTAAGTCACCTTTAGAAGCCATTGTATTATTTTTTTGTAGTTTAGTTTGGATTTTTGTAATTTTGATAGATCGAAAGTGGCTCCACGTCAAAAGAGGCGACTAGAATTTGACGAAACTCGATTTATAAATGCTAAAGCACAATCGAGATACACTTCAATCTTCCAAGGAAAGAAGTGTATTCAAGATCGAGTTTTCGATAATCCTGGAGGAGAAGTGGAAAGAGTTATCAAAGAAAGGAAATGGGAGAACTTCTATTACATTACCAATAAAGCTGCTATTGAAGTTGTGAGAGAGTTCTATTCTAATCTGACTCAACTTGAGGACAAGCCTGTCCAAGTAAGAGGATTTTCTGTCGATTTTAATGCTACCTGCATTAATTCTTTTTACGAGCTTCATGATTACTATTCTAGTGAGTTTGAAACATTTGGAATTATGGAAGGTCCGTTAGACAATGTTATTGACTTTCTCACTGATGGGAAAGGAACTTAGAAAATTAAGAATCTTGAACGGATTAACTTTCCTCTTTCTATGATGAATGCCACAACTAAGGCTTGGCATTATTTCATTTGTTCGACTATGCTACCCACCTATCACCATAGTGAAGTATCTAGAGAGAGAGCTGTTGTGAATTTCTGTATTCAGAACAATAAAAGTATAAATTTAGAGAGAATAATTTACAAGAATATTATGGCCACTACGAAGAGTGAATCAAGTGGATATTTAGGACATCCTGGCCTAATTTATGCACTTTTTCAATTATCTGGAGTAGAAGCTAATGACGATGAAGAATGGGTATATCCTATGAAACCCATTAGTAAAGCTAACTTGAAAACTTATGAATCCCATGAGGAATGGAGATCTGGGAGTAGGAGTAAAGCACCTTCTACTAGTAGAGACATCCCTTCTACTGGTTATGACCCTTCTGCCTCTAACTCGCCTACTCTTTATGATTTGATGAATGAGATGACCCTGCAACTAAAAAGTTTTAAGAAATTTGATGAAAGACTTGGGAGAATTGATCAAAGGATTGAAGGATTAGAGTGAAGACATGATCATGATAGTGAATATCTTCAGCGGCATTCAGATTTTAAGATTGCTTATTATGATGCTCAGGCTAAGTACTACAGAGGTGAGCCTGATGTTATTTTTCCAGAATGCCCTCGGTATACTCACTATTAGCCCAGTCCAACTGCTGACGAGGGAGATGAAGACATAGCATGGGATTTTGATATGTGATTATGATTGTGATGTGATTGTGTTTTGTTGTAGTACTTTCATTTTGTTATTTGTATTCTGTGAACAATTTTATTTTCCGAGAGGTATGTTTTGTTTTGTAGTTTATATTTCATTTTTGAACTAAGATACATAATTGTGGTTGTAATTGTTAACTCTTAGTTTTAATTAGTAGATTGTGTGTTACTGTGTTGTGAAATGCAAATGTTATGTCGTACTGTCATGTGTAGTGTAGTTAATTGTTATAGTTAAATGTTTTGTTTTATATACCTATTTCAAAATTTCATTACTCCAGCAAATTGTCTAATCTGTTATATGTGTAGAAAAGTTCCTAATTACAGGTCAGTTGAAGTTAAATTTTGAAAAGAGCCTGCAAATATTTCAGAAAGATGAAAATGCCTAAAGTGCAAAGGTATGATTTTTATATTTAGAATTTTTCTTTCCACCATTATTATTTCTATTATTGAAAACTTTAAGTTTGGGGGGGGGGAGAAAAATAATAACTATTAAGTGTTCCTAAACTAAAATATTTTCAAAATTTATAACATGATTATTATGATGAAATTTAATTCAATTAACTATATTTAGATTTTATCTAAATATGATAGAAGATTTAAAGAAATATTTTTGGTAATGAAAATCAATTTTGTAGGTTAAGATATTTAGTATAAGAGGATAAGACTATAATTAACTATTTAAAGTAAAGAAAACTATATTATGAAATATTAAGAATCATAGGAATTTAGTTGAAAAAGAAAATATTGGGACTCAATGATGTAAAGACTATGAATTGCATATAAGGAAAATGAATTATATAAGTTTCAAATTTAGGAAAAGAAGAGTGAAGTTCAAAATCATTAACAGGCTATCCAGATATAGAAATCCTCACTTGAAAAAGAAAAAGAAAGGATTGAGAAAAAACAATCCCTGAAAAGAAAAGAAAAATATATAGGATTGAAAAGCAATCCAAATAAAAAGAAAAAGAAAAAGTAAGCGAGGAGAAGCTTGAGGATATGTCTTAACAAAAATTGGCTTCACTTGAATTAACCTAAAGGGAAAACTAAATACATTTCTAAACTTATATTTATGGACTAGTTCCTTTAAAAATAGTGTTCTCATGAATTTTCTATCATCTGAATATTCTAAGTAAATTAATATTGCCACATATAGTCATTATTGAAATAAATAGAAGACTAGAACTCTTAGCCTTGATGGCTAGATAGCCTTATATCTGCAATGTTAATCTAATTACTTGAAAATATTTCTATGAAGTCTTACTCTGATATTTATTTAAATCAAAATTATAGTATTTCTGAATTAAAACTTTACCACGATGAATCATAACTCTTATGTAGCACTAAAGATTACTTGAAGACAAGTAATAGTTAAGTTTGGGGGATTTTGAGCCAATGAAAAAATGTTAAGATTTTCATGCCTATTTTATATTGATTTTGATTATATTACTCTTTAAAGAATGATATTTTTGATTTTTTAATGTAGGTATGTTGATTTATGGACAATGGAGCGAAAAAATGCAAAAAGGAGCGAATTTGGAGCAAAAAGAAGAAAATTTGATCTAAGGTGCCGACGGTGAGCTCGACGGTGATGAGACCGTGTTTTTTCTGAGAGTTCAAAAAATATTACAAGGAAACCCGCCGACGGCGAGATTGAGGCCGTCGACAGTGGAGTTTTATTAAAGAGGGTCCAAGGCTAATTATTCTAGAAGGCCGCCAACGGCACGCTTGAGGCCGCCAACGGCGAGATCGACGGTTCTCTCACAAGGTACATCGAATGTGGATGATTTTTGAAGGGATGCTTGGAAAACTCTTGGAAAATCTTCAACTACTTTAAAAGAAACAATTTGGGGCCGAAAAAAGAGTCCGCTAGCGTCCATTAGTGTCACATAGTGTCAAAAAAGAGAGTCTGCTAGCGTCCAGTAGTGTCAGATAGTGTCAAAAAGGGAGTCCACTTGTGTCCATTGTTGTTATCTGTTATTTTCAGTGAGTGTTAGTTAGTGTTTTGTTTCCATTAGAGTTTTAGATAGTGAGTTCAATTAGTGATATTTAGTGAGGAATTCTTTGAGAGATTGAAAGAGTGGAAGGGAAGTGAGAGATTTCTTTCTCCTTGCCGTTTCGAAGAAGAATTCTGCGTGCTGAAAAGAAAGGAAGAGATTCAGGGGAACTTCAAGGAGTTTGCTTGGGGAGGTATTCGAGATAAGTTGTATTTACTTATTTTAGTCTGTAAAACTTTATTTTTATATATGAAATTCAAGTTTTATCGTATCCTCTCCATGAAATCTGAGTAGTTTTTCTATCTTTCTCTTTATTTTGATATTTCCGTGAAATTGTAATTTGAATTAGTGTGCCAAGAAAATTTTAAAAGAAGTTGTGAGAATCTTTTCACTTAAAACTTAATTTTCTTTCAATCTGGCCAATTACTTAGTTAAAATATGTTGAGTTTAACAACTATAGTGAAGATTACATCCAAGATTCAGGGAGGTCAAAGTCCTTGAAAGTAGGGTGCAAATAAATAGGGAAATAATATTCATCGGGCGTAGAATTGGAGATTTTAGACTGACAGACTAAAAAATCCTCAATTCAGTCGTCCTATCGTTTGGGTGCTGAAGTGTAGATGTTATCCCTCAGGCGAGGAGAACGTGGAGCTCCGAAGTGATAGCCGGTATCCTCTCAGCCTTGCCGCAGATTTAGTAACCAAGCATAGGATTAGTCAATGTTCTTTATGCCTGGACAAAAGGGTAATGAATAGGTATGCTCCTATTTGGCACAACACATTTTAAACTAATTCTAATTATCCATTCACTTAGATTTCTTAACAAGGAGAAGGTTTCTTGCTTATATATTTGAACTTCACTTTATTAGTAGAATTAGTTAATTGTTAGTAGAATTAGTTTATTTTAAAAATCCCATATTACTTTCTATTGCATATTAGTGACAGATAGGCAATACAATTTACAAAGTTGTGATTCTAAATTAGTTTCTATAATCTTAGTCCGTAGCCTCTAAAATTTCCCTGTGGGATCGATATCCAGGAGTCCATTAGAGCCCTGTATTACTTGAGTGAGACGTATACTTGCGTTGAAAGATAGCTCTGCGATTATTGAATATCTTTATACACATCTTTATCAAATAAAAGCAATTTTAAATTAACGCAAAGTGTGTGGGGCGGTTCACACATCCAACATATTACAACTTAAAGTTCACAACAAATACATCCAAATACACATTACATCAAAAATACTAATCACAGTCTCAATTACATCACAAATACATCAGAAAATACTAAATGCAATGGAAATAAAAATACTAAGCTACCAATCATCATCTGCAGGAGCTCCACCATCATCAGGTTCATCAGGTTGGTATGGAGTGTACTTAGGGTATGTAGGGAATACAACACTAGTGTCTCCCCTGAGGAATCTCATCTGTGCATCATGATAAGCTATATCATATTCTCGCCACCACACTTGATAATCATCATTTATCTTGTTTCTTTCTTCTAGTCCCTCTACTCTGATATTCAACTTTTCTAACTGACCCATAACATCATACAGAGTAAATTCTCAAGATGTAGATGGTCTCTCCTGACTAGAAGAAGGTACATCAACTTTCTTACTCCATTTCCATCATACATGGGCTTCATAGGTTTTCAGGTTTAATTTACTTATTGGTTTCAGGGGGTGAAATACCTCATCATTATCTTTAGTTGCTACACCTGACTGAATACACAAGGCATGAATCAGGCTGGGGTGTCCTAGTCCACCTGTAGTCTCTCCTTTTGAATTAGTCAAAATACTTTTATGAATGATAACCCCAATATTGATATTCTTCATGTTCTGAATACAATAATTCAGAACAGCTCTCTCTATAGTAACTTCGCTATGATGGCTGGTAGGCATAAGTCTTGTAGAAATGAAATAATGCTAGGCTTTCGATACCGGATTCAATGTAGAAAGGGGGAGGTTAACTTTTTGCCTCTTGTTTAATCTTCTATTCCCCTTTTCCATAAGTCAAATAACTTATAACCATAATCAATGCTTCCTTAGTAACAGGAAAATTTTCATATTCACCCATGAAAGGTTCTCTCCACTAGTAAAATTCATTGATGAGTGCGGGGCAAAATTCTACCTTTTGTCCTCTAACAAGGATATATTCACTCTAAGAATAGTCTAAATTAGCATAAAATTCTCTCACAATCCCCAGCATTGCTTCAGCAGTAAAATAGCAAAAAATTTCCCATTGACGATTTGCAATTAATTCTTCAATCAAACCTCCAGGATTTTTAAAGGCTTTCTCTTGAATACACTTCTTATTACTAAGAACTGTACTAAAACAGGAATAAGCCTTGAAATTTACAAATTTACTCTCATCATACTCAAATTTTCTCTTCCATTTTGCCATTCTTGGAGCCATTTTTCTAAAAATATCAAATTAATCCAAATCAATTTCAAAATTGCAATGTAATAAACTCGAAAGTAAATTTAAATAAATAAAAACTTCAACACTATGGAAAATCTCTAAATTTTCTCTAAAAACTTCAAAATTCAAATCTTTCGAATGTACGAGATTTCCACGGTCAAAATAAAAAAAAATTTAGTTTAAAGTGAAGCTCTTACCAAGAGAAGATGAAATCCAAACTTTTCTAGCCACAAAATCGCTTCAAATCCAAATGTAAGTGAGTCTTAGGTGCAAAAATCGGCCTTGGCTGAAGGTAGAAGACGATGGTTTGGGTAAAATGGTGGGTCCCAGGGTTAAATCATTAAAGTTGAGGGTTTAAGGGCCTTTTGTTTGTCGGACGCGGTCCAACGCTGGTGATAGTGCCGTTCGGTGCAATTTTCATTTCAATAGGCCAAACTCTCTGACTTTTGGCATGGTCCGGCGCTGGTAGCTGCGTCATTCAGTGCCAGTTCAAAATTTGGGCTTCCAACCTTCTTTTGCATTTTCAATCTTTTCAAGCCCGCACTGACGTCTAATTAGTCCATTTAAGCATTGAATAACGTTCTTAAGCCATAGAAAATAATTTTATTTAACACAAACGACACAAAACATCAATTATATATATATATAAATCAAATTACTAACACACATAAATTACACTAAACTCTACACATCGTCAAGCCATAAAAGACTAAATTTTAGCGTCGCTCACAACCACGACACACTAACCCTGAAAACTTAACAAGAAAGTAAGTTCAAATATAACATTCAAGCAAAGCAAATTAAGTAATCAGTTCAAACACATAAACACAATAATTAAGTCTCTATATATCTCCAATTGATTGAACGTGAACAAACAGATTGTAGAATGGACGAAGCAGGAATTCTTCAGTTGAATCCTTCTTAATCCAACCCTTTCTTCTCATCAAAGGTATCAGACTTCCTTTAAGGTACCCAGAATGATCAAAGTGTTCCTTCATTCTCAAATCCAGGTCATCAAAGAAGTTAGATATATTGTTAATTGCATTCATCAGGTGCTGCATTTCTTTCTCCAATTTCTTAATCTTCTTCAAAATGATCTGTGAAATTTCAGGAAAGTAAGGAGGAATATGTGTTGAACTATGAGATGGTTGATCTTCAATGATAATCATGTCATTCATACCACCTACTGCCCGGTTACTATATTCATCCGTTGGGTCTATAGGCCTCCAAGGTAGAAGTACTCTCTCCCAATTTTCGTATGGCACTTGTGATTGACTGCAGAGGAGAAATATGGTGGAAGGATGTCCAAGCCCATATTTTGAAATGTTTATGATCAATCCCAAAACATATTTCACAATTATAGAACCAACATCAATAGGTATCCCCATTTGAATACAATAGTTCAAAATAACACATTCCTTGGTTACTTTACTGATTTTCATAGTTAGGAGTAATTTTGCACATATAAAATAATGTAAGTGATTCGACGTAGGATTTAGCAGTGTGGTCAAAAAACTCACATACCTGTTATCTCTTATCTCCCAACCATCCATCAAATATCTGTATATGTCATGCATGTTGTCTTTTGTTGGGGAAAAATTTGAATTGTGGCAGATCAATACATTCTTAATCATATATAAATCATTAATCTTAGCAGGAGTAAATGTGACAAACCTACCACACACATATACTGATCCTTGGTTGATTCCATAAAGGTTTGCATAAAATTCTTTCACAACAGGGATGACTACGGCGACAGTAGTGTAACATAACACTTCCCAATGTCTTTGAATAATGATTTCTTCAATTCAAGTAGTAGGAGAATTCATACCTCAATTCACGAAGACTCGCTCCATAATCAGCCTCTTCTCTAAGATATTCTTGTTGAATAGACGTTGTGCTTCGAAACTGATGAACTTTCTAAAGTTGAAAACTTGAAATCTTGAAGTTTTAATCAAGTCAGAATCCATTTTGGATGTGATTTTGGATCTTCCTTTTCGTTTCTCTGTTGATTTTGGCATGTAGAGGCAGTTTTTGGGGGTTTAGATGGAAGAAATGCCGCCTAGAACTGCCAAAATATTATTTTAAGAACGAAAACTATTTTCTGAACAGCAGCACGGTGGCGCTGATGGCAGTGTTGTCTGGCGCTAGTTCAATTTTTGCCAAACTTTCATTTTGTCCAAATTCTTTCCAAACTTCAATTTGATTCAATTTTAATGTTGTTTATGATATTTAAGGAAGGGTAGGACTTAATTAAGTAACAATCAAATACAAATAACGCAACAAACAAACAAAACACTCAATAACTGTGGGTTGCCTCCCACAAAGCGCTTGGTTTAACGTCATCAACCCAACATAACCTCAGGTTATTCATGTTGATCCAACATTAAAACCTATTTAAGATTAGGTCTATTGCCTTCAAATTATGGTTTTAATCTTTGTCCATTAACTTTGAATACTCTTCCAGATTTAGGGTCTTCGATAATCACAGCTCCAAATTGATATATTTTTATGACAGTGAAAAGTCCTATACATCTAGATTTCAGTTTCCCAGGAAATAATTTCAATCTTATCTTGTATAATAAAACTTTTTTTCATGATTAAAATTCCTTTTTAACAATTTTACGATCATGCCATATTTTTCTTCTCTCCTTGTATATTCTATCATTATCATATAATTCATTTCTGATTTCTTCCAACTCATTCAATTGCAACAGTCTTTTCTCACCAACATCTTTCAAATTAAAATTCAATTTCTTTATTGCCCAATATGCTTTATATTCTAATTTAACTGTCATGTGACAAGTCTTTCCAAAAATTAATCTATAAGGGGGCATTCCTATAGGAGTTTTATAAGCAGTTCTGTATGCCCATAAGGAGGTGTCTAATCTAGCAGACCAATCCAACTTCTTAGGATTTATGACTTTTCTAAAATTCATTTAATTTCACGATTAGATACCTCATCTAAGCCATTAGTTTGGGGATAATAAGATATAGAGATTATATGCATTATATTATTTTTTTCTACCAATCTCTGAATCATATTATTCTTAAAATGGGATCCTCCATTAGTGATGATTACTCTAGGCAAAATATTTTTCATTAAAAACCTCAAACACTTCTAGCATCACACCTAGGTAAAGTTATTGCCTCAATCCATTTTGATACATAATCAACAGAAATTAATATATATAAATTCCAAAATGAAGGTATAAATAGTCCCATAAAATCTAATCCCAAAGCATAAAAAATCTCAACTTCCGAAGTAAAATTAAGAGGCATTTCATTTCTTCTAGATATATTGCCTCTTCTCTGACATCGATCACAAGTTTTGATAAATATATAAACATCTCTAAAAATAGTAGGCCAATAAAATCCAGATTGTAAAATCTTATATGTTTTTCTATCAATTCTGAAATGTCCTCCAAATTCAGAATCACGGTATTCTTGAATAATTTGTTCAGTTTTTTCATAAGGCACACATCTCCTAATACTAACATCTTTACATTGCTTATACAGACAAGGATCATCCCAAAAATAAAATTTAGCATCATGTTTGAATTTATTCCATTGTTGCATTGTTAATTCCGGTGGTAAAATGTTACTAACGATGTAGTTTATAATATCAGCATACCACGATATATTTCCTTCTGTAATATTATATAGCTGTTCACCAGGGAAAGTTTCAATTATTTCTTTTTCTAAATTAACCAATTTAAGTTGTTCAAGTCTAGATAAATGATCAGCTAATTGATTATCGACTCATTTTCTATTGACGATCTCAAAATCAAATTCTTGCATTAAAAGTATCCATCGAATTAATCTTGGTTTAGCATCCTTATTTTGCAATAAATATTTAATAGCAGAATGATCAGTATGCATTATACATTTGGCTCTAATTAAGTAAGATCTAAATTTTTCAAAGGCATAAAAATAGCTAATAACACTCTTTCTATAGTAGTGTAATTAATTTGAGCATCAGTAAGAGTTTTACTAGCGTAGTATATAACTTCAAACATTTTCTCGTGCCTTTGCCCTAAAACTACTCCAATGGCATAATCGCTCGCATCGCACATTAATTCAAATGGTTTCTCCGAGTCAGGTGAAACTATTATAGGAGCAGCGATTAATTTTTCCTTTAATAAATCGAAAGCTTTTAAGCATTCATCGTTAAAATCAAACTTCTTATCTTTTTCCAAAAGGTGGCGTAGAGGCTTAGTTATTTTAAAAAAATCTTTAATATATCGCCTGTAGAATCCAACATGTCCCAAAAAACTTCTTATCCCTCTCACAGTTGTTGGAGGTGGTAATGTTTCTATAATTTGAATCTTCGTGGGATTTACTTCCATGTCATATTCAGATATTTTATGCTCAAGCACAATTCCTCCTGCAACCATAAATTCACACTTTTCCCAGTTTAGGACTAAATTTGTTCTTTCGCATACCTCTAAAACATTTTCTAAGTTGCATAGGCATGCATCAAATGAATCTCCAAATACTGAGAAATCATCCATAAACACTTCTATTCCATCATCTATTAATTTGTTAAATATGGACATCATACATCTTTGACATGTTGCAGGTGCATTACATAATATAAAGGGCATTCTTGTAAAAGCAAAAGTTTCGTAAGGGCTAGTAAATGTAATCTTCTCTTGATCCTCAGGAGAAATAGGTATTTGGTGATTACCGGTATATCCATCTAAAAAGCAATAATACTTGTGTAAAGCAAGTTTGTCTAACATTTGGTCTAAAAAAGATAAAGGGAAATGATCTTTTTTGGTGGCAGCATTTAATTTTCTATAATCAATACATATTCGCCAACCGGTGACTTTGCTCGTCGGTATGATTTCATTTCATTCATTTACATCAACAATCACTCCTCCTTTCTTAGGAACACAATGAATTGGGCTTACCCAAACACTATCAGAAATATGATATATAATTCCAGCATCTAACAACTTTAAAATCTCTTTTTTAATCACTTCTTTCATCATTGGGTTCAGTCTCCTTTGTGGATCAACTCTGGCTTTATGTCGTTCATTCAACAAAATTCTGTGCATACAGATCGAAGGACTAATTCCTTTAATATTTTCCAAGGACCAACCAAAAGCCTTTTTGTATTTTTTTAAGGTATACAGTAATTTTTGTTCTTGATATTCATTTAAATCTAAAGATACAATGACTGGTAAGGTATATGATTCTCCTAAAAATATGTACTTCAAATGATTAGGAAGAATTTTCATCTCAAGTTCAGGGGGTTTAATAATAGATGGAAATAAACTTTTATCTCCACTTTCCCTAGTATCCAATCTTCCAAATCTTTCTTGAACAAATTCTAACTTTTCATTCTTCATATCATCCAAATCATCTTCACTTTTACTTTCATCCTCACATTCCAAATTCTCTTCAAACACTTCTTTAAAATGATCTTCTCTCAAATAATCACAGATTTCCATTCGAAAGCACTCATCATCTTTTTCAGCTGAGGGGTATTTCATAGATTTCAGAATAATGAAAATCACCTCTTGATCATTAACTCTCATAGTTAATTCTCCTTTTTAAACATCGATCATAGCTCTCCTAGTAGCAAAGATTGGTCTTCCCAAAATATTGTAATTTCTTTATCTTCCTCCATATAATACAATAAAGTCCACAAGAAAAATAAATTTATCCACTTTCACTAATACATTTTCCACAACTCCTTTAAGATAAGTAATAGAATGATCAGCCAATTGAAGAGTCACAGATGTAGATGAAAATTCTCCTATTCCCAATTTTTTGAAAGTTGATAAAGGCATAAGATTAATAATAGCTCACAGATCACATAAAGCTCTTCTGAAAAATTTCTCACCTATAGCACACGGGATAATGAAACTACCATGGTCTTTAAGTTTTTCAGGAAGCTTCTTCTGAATAATTACACTACACTCACTGCTAAGTGCAACAGTCTTATGATCTTTAAACTTTCTTTTCTTTTTAATAATATCCTTCATAAACTTTGTATAATCAGGTATCTGCTCTAATGCTTCATTAAATGGAATATTAATTATTAATTTCTTAAGGATTTCCAAAAAAAGTAGGTAGCCTCGAAAGCCGAACTTGTTAGGAAACTTTGCAAATCTGTTATCCCTGTTATGTTTTTTTAGTCTTTGAGGAAATGGAAGAGGTGGTTTTTCAACAGTAATCTTCATTGGTTCAATCAGATATTCATCTGGATATATCTTATTAGAACCTTTTTCAATGTTCACTTCCTCTCTCTCAACTTCAACTTCTTTTTGTAGTCTTTTTTCCAATTCTTTTCACTATTAAATTGAATAGCCTTAATTTGCTCCTTGTTTTGATCTTTTGGGTTGATCTTAACGTTGCTAAGAAGATTTCCAGAAGGTCTATTATTAAGCGTAGTAAAAATATGTCCCAATTGATTCTCAATGTTCTCCATTGCAACATTTTGAGCTCGAGTTTGATTACCCATATTCCGAATTAATTCTTCAGTGGACAACTTCTTTTCCTTAAATTGTGGGTTACTATTAAAACCAGGAGGATAAGAAGGTCTATAATTGGTATTTCCTTGGTTGTTCGGATTTTCAACTGGATTCATAGAATTGTTTCCCAGTTGCAGGTTAACAACAACATTGTTATTATTCCAGTTGAAGTTTGGGTGATTCTTCCAACCAGGATTATAATAATTCAAATAAGGATTGTTGAGTTTATTATTTATAGCATTCAAGGTTTCATAAGGTGTTTGAGATTCTATCATCTGTCCTGATGAATTTTCCTCTAACACTAGGGGTGTTTGAGAATAATTCATTCCATATTGACCTGTTTTCTTCGAAAGTGCAGCAATTTAAGAGACTATCATTGTTATCGTATAAGAATCATGAATACTAGCTACTCTCTTAAGATTTACCTGCTCAGAGGGCCATTGAAAATTATTAGTAGCCATCTCTTCTATTAAAGAATATGCTTCATCAAAAGGTTTTGACATTAATGATCCACCAGTAGCAGCATCTATAATCGAACTCAAAGATCCCACTAATCCATTATAAAATGTTTGAATTATTAACCAGTCTGGTAAAGCATGATGTGGACACTTTCTCAGAAGATTTTTAAATCTTTCCTAAGCTTCATATATAGATTCTTCATCAAACTGACTAAAAGATGTGATATCATTCCTCAGCATAACAGATTTTGAAGGAGGGAAATATTTTGACATAAACTTTTGTGAAAGTTTTCGCTAAGTTCTGATAAATCCAGATGCTAACAAATTTAACCACGCCTTAGCCTTATCCCTTAATGAAAAAGAAAAAAAGTCTAAGCCTAACAGCATCATTAGACACTCCGTTGTATTTAAAGGTAGCACACAGTTCTAAAAAACTAGCAAGTTGTAAGTTAGGATCTTCATTAAGTGTTCCTCCAAATTGATTACTCTGTACCAGTTAGATAATAGCAGGTTTAAGCTCAAATGAATTAGCAGCAACAACAGAGTTTTGGATAGTTAAGTGAATTTCATCTGCTGTTGTATTAGCATAATCTCTTAAAGGTCTTGTATATTTTCATTTTGATTGTTTTGATTGTTCAATTTGTTCTCCATTTTGTGAGGATTTTCAGATTGTTTTTTTTGTTTTCGAATTTTTCTAATAGTACGCTCTAATTCAGAATCGTAAGGCACTAAATCTATAGATCCGATACTACGCATACAATCACAATAAACACACTAGCAACTAACAAACAAACACAGTTATGACTTGCAATTCAAATATAAGCTTTCAAATACTACCAAATTAATTTTTGCAGTTACCTCCCCGCAACGGCGCCAAAAACTTGGTGCGGCTTTTTAAAATATCCAAAATTTATGAACTCAGATATATACATATATATATATATATATATATATATATATATATATATATATATATTGATTTAGTTTTCTATTGAGTCACATAATTAAACGCAAGTATATGTATCACTCAAGTAATATAGGGCTCTAATGGAGTTCTGGTTATCAATCCCACGATGAGGTATTTAATTCCATAATGTAGCATAGAAATCACTTCAAGAATCATAACACAATTGTAGCAATTATTAATAATAAAAGATGAATAAACAGTTGCAGTTACTAATTCTACCAAAGTATGTTCTAACTTCCTAACAAAGTTAACTAACACAAGACTAAATTTATAACAAAAGTTCAAATGTAAGAAAGAATCCTCCTCCTCTCCAATAATAATGTGATGATTTAGTGACATGGATCAGTGATGCAAATGTATTGTGCTAAATAGGAGCATTCCTATTCTTTACCCACTTCTGAGCGATATAAAGAACATTGGCTAATCCTAAGTTTAGTCCCCAAATTCGTGGTTAGGCTGAGAGGATACTGGCTCTCACTCCAGAGCTCCCACTTCCCTTCACCTGAAGGCTAACCCTCGCTTTGGTTTCCAAACTCTAGGACAAAATGGGGGATTTCAGTATGTCACTCTAAAATATCTACTATGTCCATCAAAATATATTTCCCTATTTATTTGCACCCAACCCCCATGAACTATGTCACTCATTCATGGACATTGAATGTGACCTTCACTTTTGTTGTGAAACTCATAATCCTTTCGGAACATATGTTTCCTAACAAGGTTTAACAATTCAATTGGCCAGATCAAAAGGTAAATGAAGTACGAAGTGAAAAGTCATCATAAATTCTTCATAACAAATCGACACATCATTTCCATATCACAACATCAACACATCACATGAAAAGGAGGAAGACAAAGAAATCTACTCAAGACTCATGAGGAAAAGACGAAAAAAGATGGATTATATATATAAAAGCAACATCATACAAACTGAGTAAAGAAAAGACAACTTATCTCAAACTCTTCCCCGAGTGAATCTCAAGAAATTCCTTTGACTCATTTTCTTTCTTCACAATAACACACAATTCTAGCTTTAGATAAGTAAGGAAGAAGAAATCTCTCACTTTTCCTCTCCTCCTACACCGCTTAGAAGAGAACACACACAAACCCTAGATGGACTCTCTACACTAAACAATGAAAAGTCATTCTCACTCTTCACTCACACACTCGAAAGACTCTCCCCTTTCTTCTATATATTGCTCCAAAATAGTTTAAATTCGGCTGTAACTGATTTCCCAAGAGTTTCCTCAAGCACCCATCCAAAATCCAGCCAAATACTTTGAATCAAGTTTTAAATCGGGATAGGGCGCGGTCCGGCGCAGGATAGAGTGCCGTCCAGCGTTATTTTCCACCTTTTGGTCAAAATTCTTTGTAATTTGGCGTGGTTCGGTGCTGGTGACAGCACCGTCCAGCGCTCCAGTTTAAAATCTGCATTTGCCTCATTTTACTCCAAATTTGCTCCTTTTTGCATCCTTTTGCTCCAAAGGCCTAAAATCATTGTACCTGCATGAAATCATGAAAAATAACTTTCTTTAAAGTGCAATATCATCAAAAATAGGTATGAAATAGACATTAAAAAGCTATCAAATTTTTAGTGGATCACACAACACCATATTAATTCAGTGACCTGGATGTAGAAAAACAAAATCCAGAAGAGACCCTTGCAGATTATATGCTTCGGTGGAGGAATCTCAGCACTAAGTGTGTACCACAGCTTCAGCAACAATATTAAAGTGTTCAATGGAACAGAAAACCCTCATCACCTGTTGTACACTTAATAGTGAGTTGTTGCAATGCGAGAGGTAGTGACACTCTCTTATTCAGTTAGTTCATCAGCAGCCTCACGGGTGTTCCTTTGACTAGTACATTGAACTTCCCAACTAGTCTGTCAAGACCTTAACAGACTTAGAGAATCTTTCCATCCAGTGCTTTGCTGGAGCACAAAACCATATTAATTCAGTGACCTAGTCGTAGAAAAATAGAAGTCAGGAGAGACCCTTACAGATTATATACTTCGGTGGAGAAATCTCAGCATTAAGAGTGAACCACAGCTTTAGCAACAATATGCCATCAAAATTTTGTTCAAAAGTATTCATGGGCCAAAGACAATCATTCTCAAGACGTTTACAATATAGACATTTGCAAAAGAGCTCAGCAAAGCTCCGAGTCTCCAGAAGGAGGCAAATAAATTAAGATTGACAGAGAAAGCATAAAAATTGAAGCTGGCTAGGGCATTCGAGTTGAAATCAGTGAGTATTTCTATAGCTGAGAAGGGTAAGAAACAAAGTTAGGTGCATCCCGAGCAGAAAAGCAGCAACAGAATGCCAAAGCATTGTATCCACAAATGTCATTGTAGCTGCAGTTTCAATTGTCAGTCCAGTAGTAGACACAAAAGAAATCCATGGTTGAGTAGATGAATAAAGAGTAACAGTTCAAACCAGATTTTGTCTCAAAGATGTTACGTAATTTGTTGATGATGCCTGAGTTCAAGCTACCTGAAGCTAAGAGGCGGAAGAAGTTGGGACGAAAGACCAGCCCAACTATTGTGCTTACCACAGGATGCTTGGACATAAGACAGAAGATTGCTTTGTATTCATGGACTAGTTAGAATATAACTACAAGGCAGGGTGTTGACCTCATTTTTGATGAGGTCTAGTCTTTCTTCCTTTGAAGCCTAGGATATTGCCATAGGACATTTCTGTTGACTATATAGAGGACTAGTGATGGAACCCACCTCTTATAGAAATTCAAGACACTTCTTTACTCTCTCTGAAGTTTCACATGTACTAGCACATAGAAGGTTGGAACCAATATGAGGAAGCATAAAGGGAGTCCCCATAGGACTTGTAGTCCTTAGAACAACCTTAGGTGGCGAGGTCTTGAACACACACACACTCAAACTCAACATAATCCCCACACATCCCCAAACCCCTTAGTCTTTGGCTAAGATGACTAGGACCAACATGTGGAGGATCCAAAAATGAGTTATCCTCTAAATCTTATGGCTTTAGGGAGGTTTTTCAAGTCTTGCATGATCACCCTACCTAATCAATTTCAATTTCACCAAAATATCCAAATTTGGCCCTCTATCCTCAAATTTCCCCAAAATTACCAAAATACTCCTGAAACCCTAAAATACCCTAAATTCTCCAAATTCCTAATTTTTCACCAAGAATCATCCTAACACACTTCAAATTATTCAAATTACACAAATTTGCCAAAATTTCCCCCCAAAAACTCAAAATACCCATTTTTCATCCAAAATTATTTTAAATTCCTCTAAATTGCCCAATTAACCTAAAATACTTTGTACTTCACAAAATTAACAAAATAGATCTTAATTTTTATAAATTAGCAAAGTGCCTTAATTTCACCAAAATTGACCAAAAATACAAATATTACCCAAATTTTCCAAAATTCTTAAATTGTCCCAATTTTCAACAAATCCATTTTAAATCCACCCAATTTTAAATTCAAGCCAATTCCATTAAATTCCAAATTTAAATTCAAATTCAAGCCAAACCATCCCAAATTAACCATAAATCCAATTTTGACCAAATTGAACCCAAGAGCCAAAATCAAAGTTCACCAAATTCAAGTCTAAATTTCATCATGATCAATCCTAAATTTCACCATGCGCAACATTAAACCTTTCATCCCTAAGTTTGAATGCTCATCATTTTAATAGCTTAAAGCTCACATGACAAATTTTTCCTATCATCCCTTAATCAAAATAAAACCATAGGAAATCAAATTCAAAATCAAATCTTTCCAACTATGGCTTTATGAAAACACCTCATAAAATGCCAAAATTCCTTCTCCATGAAAAATGCTCAGGCCACATGCAAGCCACCAAGCCATGCCATGTCACCACTCCTTTGAGTGGTAAAAGGTAGAATTTCTTTAAAGATCCTCTAAAAGACACTTAACCCTACTCATGTTTCATCTAAACTCATGTTTAAGCATTAATCTCTATGATTGAAACCTCACCACCCAAGCCTCTGATCCACTGAAAATTTGATAGCTTTTTACTATTCATTTAATACCTATTTTTGATGATATTGTACTTTAAGGAAAGGTATTTTTTATGATTTCATGCAGGTACAACGATTTTAGGCCTTTGGAGAAAATGGAAGCGAAAATAAGAAAATTTGGAGCAAAAAAGGACAAAAGTGCATTTTATTGAACTAGCGCCGAATGACGTTGTCACCAGCACCGGACAATGCTAGTTTCCAGAGAGTTACAACCTTTTAGCGGAATAACACGCCAAACGACGCTCCTATCAGTGTCAAACGGCGCCCTATCCCGATTTTGAACTAGATTCAATGTATTTGGCTAGATTTTGAAAGGTTGCTTGAGGAAACTCTTGGGAATTCAATTTTGGTCGAATTTAAACACTTTTGGAGGCAAATTTCAAAAGGGGGGAAGGAAGGGAAGAGAAGAGAAGAGGAGTTTAGAGTTTAGGGAGAGTTTCTTTCCATTTTGTATAGAAAGTTAGGTTTTGTATTTTCTCTTCTAAGGAGTGTGAGAGGAGAGGGAAAGTGAGAGATTTCTTCTTCCTTACTATTCTAAAGAGAGAATTGTGTGTTGTTGTGAAGAAAGAAGAGGAGTCAAAGGAATTCCTTGAGATTTGCTTAGGGAAGAGTTTGAGATAAGTTGTCATTACTTTACTCTGTTTGTATAATGATGTTTTTATATATGAAATCCATGTTTTGTCATCTTTTCCTCATGATTCTTGAGTAGATTTCTTTGTCTTTCTCCCTTTCATGTGATGTGTTGATATTGTGAACTGGAAATGAAGTGCCGGTTTTTTTATGGAGAAGTTGTGATGAACTTTTCACTTAGAACTTCATTTACTTTTTAAGCTGGCTAATTGAATTGTTAAAACTTATTGGGAAACATATGTTCCGAAAGGATAATGAGTTCCACAAGAAAAGTGAAGGTCACATTCAATGTCCATGAATGAGAGAAGTAGTTCATAGGAATTGAGTGTAAATAAATAGGGAAATATACTTTGATGAGCATAGAATTGGAGATTTCAGAGTGATAGGCTGAAATCCTCAATTTGGTCCAAATATTTAGAAACTGAAGCAAGAGTTAGCCTTCAGGTAAAGGGAAGTGGGAGCTATGGAGTGAGAGCCAGTATCCTCCCAGCCTAACCACGGATTCAGGGACTGAACTTAAGATTAGTCAATGTTCTTTATACACTGAAATATGGGTAAAGAATAAGAATGCTCCTATTTGGCACAGTACGTTTGTATCACTGATCTATATCACAATAATCATCACATTACAATAGGAAAGGAGGAAGACTCTTTCTTGCAACTGAACTTTGTTATAAATTTAGTCTTGTGATGGTTTAACTTGCTAGAGTTTAGAACGTGCTTGGTAAAAATAGTAACTGAATCTATTTGTCTTTACTTTAAGAATTAAACCACCTGCAATTGTGCTCTGATTCGATAAGTAATTTCTGTGCTACGTTATAAAATTAGAGCCTCCCCGTGGGATCAATAACCGGGACTTCATTAGAGCCCTGTATTACTAGAGCAATACGTATACTTGTGTTAATTGTGTGATTCATTATAATCTAAATCAATATTGATATCTAATTTTGAGTTCATTAATTTTTGCAAATTAAAAAAGTCGGACCAAGTTTTTGGCGCCGTTGCAGGGCAGGCAAGGTAAAAAAAAAAGAGTAACTGTTAAAATCTAATTTTTGTAGTATTTGAATTGCAAGTCATAATTGTATATGTTTGTTTATTGCTAGGGTGTTTATTGTGTTTGCACGCGTAGTATCAGATCTATAGGTTTAGTGCCTTACGATTA
The DNA here is from genome assembly GCA_022702705.1 of Papilionanthe hookeriana x Papilionanthe teres. Classification (NCBI taxonomy): domain Eukaryota; kingdom Viridiplantae; phylum Streptophyta; class Magnoliopsida; order Asparagales; family Orchidaceae; genus Papilionanthe; species Papilionanthe hookeriana x Papilionanthe teres. The sequence continues at coordinate 26,963,078 of CM040426.1, forward strand.
TGAATTAGAGCGTACTATTAGAAAAATTCAAAAACAACAAAAACAATATGCAATCCTCACAAAATAGCAAACAATTTAAACAATCAAAACGAAAATATACCAAGACCTTTAAGAAATTATGCTAATCCAACAGCATATGCAATTCACTTAACTATTCAAAATCCTGATGTTGTTACCAATTCATTTGAGCTTAAACTTGCTATTGTCCAAATGGTACAGAATTTTCAATTTGGAGGAACACCTAATGAAGATCCTAATTTACATCTTGCTAGTTTTCTAGAACTATGTGCTACTTTTAAATATGATGGAGCGTCGAACGATGCTATTAGACTTAGACTTTTTCCTTTTGATTAAGGGATAAGGCTATATCATGGTTAAATTCGTTAGCACTTGGATCAATTAGAACTTGGGGAGAGCTTTCACAAAAGTTTCTATCAAAATATTTTCCTCCTTCTAAAACTGCTAAGTTGAGGAATGATATCACATCTGTTAGTGAGTTTGATGGAGAATCCATATATGAAGCTTGGGAAAGATTTAATGATTTTCTGAGGAAATGTACACACCATGCTTTACCAGACTAGTTAGTAATTCAAACCATTTATAATGGATTAGTAGGATCTTTAAGATCGATTATCGATGCTGCTGCTGGTGGATCATTAATGTCGAAACCTTTTGATGAAGCATATTCGTTAATTGAAGAGGGCTACTAATAATTTTCAATGGCCCTCTGAGCGGGTAAATCCTAAGAGAGTAGCCAGTATTCATGATTCTGATGCGATAGCTATGACAGTCTCTCAAATTGCTGCACTTTCTAAGAAAATAAATTACTATATAATGAATTATCCTCCAACACCCCCAGTGTTAGAAGAAAATTCATTGGAACAGATGATAGACTCTCAAATGTCTTATGAAACTTTAAATGCTATTCATAACAAAGCCAATAATCCTTATTCAAATTATTATAATCCCAGTGAATTTCAACTGGAATAACACCAACGCTGTTGTTAATCCGCAATGGGGAAACAATCCTATGAATCCAGTTAGAAATCCGAACAACCTAGGAAATACCAATTATAGACCTTCTTATCCTCCGAGTTTTAATAGTAATCAACAATTTAAGGAAAAAGGAGTTGTCTACTGAAGAAATGATTCTGAATATGGGTAATCAAATTCAAGCTCAAATAGTTACAAAGAACATTGAAAATCAATTGGAACATATTTTTACTATGCTTAATAATAGACCTTTTAGGAATCTTCCAAGCAATGTTGAGATCAACCTGAAAGATCAAAACAAAGAGGAAATTAAGGCTATTCAATTATGGAGTGGTAAAGTGGAACCAAGATTTAAAAAAAAATTCGAAGTTGAAAGAGGGGAAGTGAATAATGAGAAAGGTTCTAATAAGATATATCCAGAAGAATATCCGCTAGAACCAATGAAGATAACTGTGGAAAAACCACCTCATCCTTTTCGTCAAAGACTGAAGAAACAAAACAGGGATAACTGATTTACAAAATTTTTAGAAATTCTTAAGAAATTAAAAATTAATATTCTCTTTGTTGAAGCAATAGAGCAGATGTCTGATTATGTAAAGTTTATGAAGGATATACTCAAAAGGAAAAGAAAGTTTAAAGACCATGAGATTGGTGCACTTAGCTGTGAGTGTAGTGCAATTATTCAGAAAAAGCTTCCTGAAAAACTTAAAGACCCAGGTAGTTTCACTATCCCGTACGGTATAGGTGAAAGATTTTTCGGAAGAGCTTTATGTGATCTTGGAGCTAGTATTAATATTATGCCTTTATCAACTTTCAAAAGATTGAGAATAGGAGAAATTTCACCTACATCTGTGACTCTTCAGCTGTCTGACCGTTCTATCACTTATCCTAAAGGAGTTGTGGAAGATGTATTAGTAAAGGTGGATAAATTTATCTTTCCTGTGAACTTTATTGTATTAGATATGGAGGAAGATAAATAAATTTTAATTATTTTGGGATGACCATTCCTTGCTATTGGGAGAGCTATGATCGATGTCCAAAAAGGAGAATTAACTTGGAGAGTAAATGACTAGGAGGTAACTTTCAACATTCTGAAATCTATGAAGTATGCTTCAACTGAAAAAGATGATGAGTGCTATCGAATGGAAGTTTGCGATTATTCGAGAGAAGATCATTTTAGAGAAGTATTTGAAGAAAATCTGGAATGTGAGGATGAAAATGAAAGTGAAAGTGAAGATTATTTAGATGATTTGAAGAATGAAAAGCTAGACTTTGTTCAGGAAAAATTTGAAAGATTGGATACTATGGAGAATGGACATAAAATTTTACTTCCATCTATTATTAAACACCCTGAACTTAAGCTAAAAATTCTTCCTAGCCATTTAAAACACATGTTTTTGCTAGAATCATCTACTTTACTAGTCATTGTATCTTCGGATTTAAATGAATATCAAGAACAAAAATTATTAGAAACATTAAAAAGATACAAACAGGCTTTTTGTTGGTCCATAGCTGATATTAAAGGAATCAGTCATTCGATTTGTATGCACAGAATTTTGTTAGATGAACAACATAAACCAAGGGTTAATAAACAAAGGAGACTGAACCCAATAAAGAAAGAAGTAGTTAAAAAAAAAATTTAAAGTGGTTAGATGTTGGAATTTTATATCCTATTTCTGATAGTGTTTGGGTGAGCCCAATTCATTGTGTTCTTAAGAAAGGAGGATTGACTATTGACGTAAATGACCGAAATGAAATTATTCCAACAAGACAAGTTACTGGTTGGCGAATATGTATTGATTATACAAAATTAAACGCTGTCACCAGAAAAGATCACTTTCCTTTATAATTTTTAGACCAAATGATAGATAGACTTGTTGCACACATGTACTATTGCTTTCTAGATAGATATACCGGTTATCACCAAATCCCTATTGCACCTGAGGATCAAGAAAAAACTACATTTACGAGCCCTTATGGAACTTTTGCTTTTAGAAGAATGCTTTTTGGATTATGTAATGCACCTGCAACAATTCAAAGATGTATGACATCCATATTTTGCAAATTAATTGATGATGGAATAGAAGTGTTTATGGATGATTTCTCAATATTTGGAGATTCAATTGATGCATGCATATGCAACCTAGAAAAAGTTTTAGAGGTATGCGAAAGAACAAACTTAGTCCTAAACTGGGAGAAGTGTCAATTTATGGTTGCAGGAAGAATTGTGCTTGGGCATAAAACATTTGAATATGGTATGGAAGTAGATCCTGCGAAAATTGATGTTACAGAAAAACTACCACCTCCAACAACCGTGAGAGGGTTAAGTAGCTTTTTAGGACATGTAGGATTCTACAGGCGTTATATTAAAGATTTTTCAAAAATTTCTAAGCCTCTATGCCAACTTTTGGAAAAAGATAGAAAGTTTGATTTTAATGAAAAATTTTTAAAAGCTTTCAATCTATTGAAGGAAAAACTAATTGTTGCACCTATAAAAGTTTCACCTTACTGGGAGAAACCATTTGAACTAATGTGCAATGCTAGCGATTATGCTATTGGAGTCATTTTAGGGCAACGATATGACAAAATGTTTAAAGTTATATAATATGCTAGTAAGACTCTTACTAATGCCCAAATTAATTACACAACTACTGAAAGAGAGTTATTAGTGATTGTATATGCTTTTGAAAAATTTAGAGCTTACTTAATAGGAGCTAAATGCATAGTGCATACTGATCATTCTACTATTAAATACTTAATGCAAAAGAAGGATGTAAAACCAAGACTGATTTGATGGATGCTTTTAATACAAGAATTTTACTTTGAGATTGTTAATAGAAAAGGAGTCGATAATCAAATTACTGATCATTTATCTAGACTTAAATAACCTAATTTGGATTATTTTTAAAAAGAAATTATTGAAACTTTTTCTGATGAGAAATTATATAATATTATTGAAGGAAATTTACCGTGGTATGCTGATATTGTAAACTATATCATTAGTAATATTTTATCACCTGATTTAACAATGCAACAACAGAAAAAATTTAAGCATGATGCTAAATTTTATTTCTGAGACGATCCTTATCTGTACAAGCAATGTAAAGATCTAATTATTAAGAGATGCGTGCCTTATGAAGAAACTGTAAGAATTATTCAAGAATGTCATGATTCTGAATTTGGAGGACATTTTAGAATTGATAGAATTGCACATAAGATTTTGTAATCTGAATTTTATTGGACTATACTTTTCAGAGATGTTTATGTAGGCAATATATCTAGAAGAAATGAAATACCTCTTAATTTTACTTTGGAAGTTGAAATTTATGATGTATGGGGACTAGATTTTATGGGACCATTTATGCCTTTATTTGGAAATATATATATACTGATTGATGTTGATTATGTATCAAAATGGATTGAGGTAATAACTTTACCTTGGTGTGATGCTAAAAGTGCTTCGAGGTTTCTAAATGAAAAATATTTTCACAAGATATGGAATGCCTAGAGTAATCATCACTGATGGAGGATCCCATTTTAAGAATAATCTGATCATGGATTGGTGGAAAAATATAACATTGTGCATAAAATCTCTATAGCTTATCATCCCCAAATTAATAGTTTAGCAGAGGTATCTAATCATGAAATTAAATGAATTTTGGAGAAAGTTATTAATCCTAAGAAATTGGATTGGTCTGCTAGATTAGATACTGCTTTATGGGCATACATAACTACTTATAAAACTCCTATAGGAATGTCCCCTTACAGATTAATTTTTCAAAAAAATTATCACTAGCCAGTTGAATTAGAATATAATGCATATTGGTCGATAAAGAAATTGAATTTTAATTTGAAGATGCTGGTGAGAAGAGGCTGTTGCAATTGAATGAATTGGAAGAAATCAGAAATGAATCATATAATAATGATATAATATATAAGTTAAGAAGAAAAATATGGCATGAATGGAAGATTGTCAAAAAAGAGTTTGAACCAGGACAAAAAGTTTTACTATATAATACAAGATTGAAATTATTTCTTGGGAAATTGAAATCTAGATGGACAGGACCTTTCATTGTTATAAAAGTGTATCAGTTAGAGCTGTGATTATCGAAGATCCTAAATCTGAAAAAATATTCAAAGTTAATGGCCAAAGATTAAAACCATATTTTGAAGGCAATATACCTAATTTTAAAGAGTTTTTAATGTTGGATCAACCTGAATAACTGAAGTTATGTCGGGCTGACGACGTTAAACCAAGCGCTTTGTGGGAGGCAACCCATAGTTATTTAGTGTGTGCTTTGTTTTTATGTTATTTGTGTTTGTTTGTTACTTAATTAAGTCTTATTCTTCCTTAATTATTATTAATAATATTTAAGAATTGAATCGAAATGAAATTTGGAAAAAAAATTTGAGTGAAGTGAAGTTTTGCGAAAGCTAAACCAGCGCCGCACGGCGCTGCTATCAGAGGCGAACAACACCACTGTTCAGAAAATCCTTTTCTCGTCTTTAAATCTGAGTTTTGGTGGTTCTAGGCTGCAAAACCTCCATAAGAACTTCCAAAAACCGCCCCTAGATGTAGGAACTGCCAAAGGAATGAAGAGGAAGACCCAAATTCTTGTCCAAATGGATTTCAATTCGATGGAAACTCAGTGATTTCAAGTGTTCAATAGTAGAAAGTCCGTATGTTTTGAGGCGCGGTGACTTTTCAACAAAAATATCTAGAAAATGAGATTGATTAAGGAGCGAGGCTTTGTAAATCGAGGTACAAATTCTCCTACTACTAGAATTGATGAAATTATTGTTCAGAGACGGTGGGAAGTATTATGTTATACTACTACATCCATAGTTGTTTCGGTTGTGAAGGAGTTCGATGCAAATATTCATGGAATCAACTAAGGATCAGTTTATGTGTGAGGGAGGTTTGTCACATTTACTCCTGCAAAGATTAATGATTTATACATGATTGAGAATGTACCAATCTGTCACTATTCAAATTTAGCCCCGACGAAGGACATTATAAATGACATATACAAATATCTGACGGATGAAAGTGATGAATGGGATATAAGAGATAACAGGTATGTAAGTTTATCAACCACACTGTTAAATCCTACATCGAAACACATACATTACTTCATATGTACAAAATTGCTCCCAACTATGAAAATTAGTAAGGTAACTAAGGAGTGTGTTATTCTGAATTATTGTATTTAAATGAGAATGCCAATTGATGTTGGTTTAATAATTGTTAAGTCTGTTTTGGGATTGATCGTTCACGGATCAAAGTATGGGCTTGGAAATCCTTCCACCGTATTTCTCTTTTGTAGTCAATCACAAGTGCCATATGAGAACTGGGAAAGAGTACTTCTGCCTTGGAAGCCTATAGACCCAGAAGATGCATATAGTAACCAGGAAATTTGTGATATAAATGATATGAGCATCATTGAAGATCAACCATCTCAAAGGTCAACACCCATTCCTCCTTATTTTCCTGAAAGTTCACAGATCATCATAAAGAAAATCAAGAAATTGGAGAAGGAAGTACAACATCTGATGAATGCAGTCAACAATCTTTCTGATTTATTTGATCATCTGGATTGGAGAATGAATGTGCATTTTGATCATTCAGGATATCTTAAAGGAAGTTTGACAAGGTTGATGAGAAGAAAAGGATGGATTGAAGAGGATTCTACTGAAGAATTCCCGTTTCATGCATTCTACAATTTATTTATTCATGCTCAATCGATGGGAGATCTTAGAATTGATGATAGTTTAGAGGAAGAATGAACTCGATTATTATATTTCTGTATTTGTGTCTCGGATTGCTTTGCTTTACTTTATTTGGCTTGAATGTTATTGACCCGATATAAATATATGCGTACTAAAATCTTCTTCCCCGGTAACGGTGCCAAAAACTTGACCCGAAGTCCTCTGAAGATCAACGTACTGATTAATGCTTTCAAAAATATATGTTATAAATAATAATAGCGGCTAGTGTATGTATATATAATTTTATTGAAAATATTTTACACACTAGGGGTACTATTCAAGTATACGTATCGTATCAAGTGATATAGGGCTTTGAAACAAAGACCCCAGTATCGTTCCCACGAGGAGAGAGTTATAGATCTTTAAATATTTTTATTTTAAAGTATTTCTTTTATAATCAAAAATAAAATATCTTTAATTTACTAGATGCAATAATAAAGTAGAAACAAAATAATTGATGTAAATAGCAATATGAAATCAACTTTCTCCCTTTCAATTAATCCAAGATTTTCTAAGATAATGATAATATTCGTGGAGAATATAAATTTATGGTATTGTGCCAAATAGAAGCATTCATATTCTTTACCCTTTGATCCGGGTGCAAAGAACATTGGCTAGCCTATATATCAGGTCTGGATGTATTGTTAGTAGAATAGGTTAATCTACGCTCACACTACTAGATGTCCAAGGGTGGCTATGGTCGGCCCTACTAGTGATCCTTTCCTTTAATATAAACTAAATCATAAGATTTTAGTCTGTCACTCTAAAAACTTATCAATTCTACGCCCAATATATAACATCTTCCTATTTATTTGCACTTCACCTTGAGCAGCACAAGGCCTTCGACTACCCAAGGATTCATGTGATATCTACAAGTTAAGAATTCATCTCCTTCTAGGTCTCAAAACTCTTCAACAGGTTTTAACAATTTAAATGGCCATTTTAAATAATAAATTAAGAACCGATATTAATATCATCACAATGTTTTGAAAATATATGATTTTTAATTCTCCGATGAATTTTGTTTTATCTTATTTATCTTTTCATAATTGAAAGGAGCAAGTAAAGTAACTACTCAGAACACATTGAAATGAAATAACAAAACATAATAAATAAACTTTGAATCAAAATAAAAATACTTATCTTAAATGTTTCTCCTACTGAACTTCTGATTCTTACTGACTCCACAGCGTAATGAATTACAAATGCACCAATTCTTTCAAACTCTAAATACAAACTCTAAAATAAACTCACTAATTTATGAAGGAAAGTAAAAAAGTGGCCCTAATATGATCTCTCTAATTCTCTCTAGGTTAAACTCTAGATAGGGGGGTAGATGGGGCATTTTTCTCTGAAGGAATACCCTCCTATTTATAGGCTTCAAGGGTTGCCTCAAGGCACCTCTTCAAAATGTGTCCACATTCAATGAATCTTCTAGAAGGTGTGTCTGGCGCCTAGGCGCCGGACACCGCGTCCAGTTCTTCTCACCTCTTCACTTTGGATCGCACCTCTTTGCGATTAAAACCATTTTGAAGCGTCCAAATACATTGTATCACATGTCCTATAAACCAGGAACAACTGCTAGTCTTCTAGAAGGTCCAATAACTGCTCACACCGTCAAAATAACCGCCCAAAAGTCGTCAAAAACTTAACAGTTTTTGGTATCGAGCTGGCGCCTAGGCGCCAGGCCAGTAATTTCGACATATTTGCATTTTGGCTTTATTTTTGCTCCTTTTTGCTCCTTTTTCATATTTTTCTCCTTCTTAAACATTTTTATATCACCTACATCCAAAAACACAAAAATACCTTTCATTAAAGCATAATATCCTTAAAATTTAATAAAAATCATGGCATAAAAATAGTTATTTTTTTCTTGGATCAAAATCCCCCAAACTTAAACGTTACTTGTCCTCAAGTAACCCTTTTTACTATATAAAATGTATAACATTTGGAATAAAAAGGTAAATATTTAAGACTTCTTATGATTTTTGATTTTATAAAGGCTTTAGTAAATCATTAACCAAATTTCACTAACTAAGTTTAATTTTAAGAATTTAAAGAATATTCTAACTACCAAATCATAAGACTTCAAAAATTTTTCATTCTCTTTGAAAATAATTGTAGTTTATTATATTAAGATCACATAAAGTATTCACAAGAAAAAGATCTTCATAAAATTCTTTTCTAATAAAAATACATGCATAAAAATTAAGAAATATATGTAATTAGTTTTCTTTTTATAAGTTAATTCAAGTGAAGCCAATTTTTTATTAGGCATTTCCTCAAGCTTCTCCTCTCTTTTTCTTTTTTTTTTCTATCCCTATTTTTTTATCCTTTTTTTTAAAGAGAGGATTACTGTATCTGGATAGCCTGTTAATGGTTTTGAACTTCACTATCCTTAACTTATATTTTCAAACTTATACATTTTCACTTAATTATTATAACATAAATAGATTTAAAAAAGAATTTCAATCTATTCTTTTTCGAGTTAAAATTTTTTATTTCTTAATACTTCTAAAATTCAATTATCTCTACTATGAATAGAAAAATTTCTTAATCTTATTTTTCTTTAAGTTGAATAATTCTATTCTTAAAATCAATCAAAGTTATTAAAATTTTTTATTAAGCCACTAAATTATTTATAATTTCAAAAATTTAAGTGATATTAAATAGATTCTTCATTCCTCATGTTATGTTAAAAATTTTTATTTTAAGAAAATATTAGTTCTTAAAGGACAAATAAAATTTAAATTTGAATGTATTTTCCCTTTCCCCCAAACTTAAGTTTTGGTCTATCATGAAATTTTTTTTTTAAGTATGAGAGAAAGAAAAACATAATTTTAAAAAGGAATTTTTATAAGTATGAAAAAAAAAATTTCTAGAAAGAAAAATTTACTTCTACACATGCTTTTATGAATAATACTGAAATAATGAAGCAGGTATAAAAGTAAGCAGGCTCATTAGTAATTAAATTAAATGACTATACTACTTATAATAACAGAAATAGAACAACAATACTAACTACTAAATAGTAGATTGAAATAGAAATAAAAATAAATTTATCCAAATTTCAATCTTAAACACAATACATTAAAAATACTCTAACAACAGTCACAACACCCAACAATCCACACAAAGTACATAAACAAATCTAAACTAGCAAACAACAAATAATAATCAATATTAGCAAACAAACTAAACTAACAACAGACTTAGCACAACTCAGAGGTAAATCAGGCCACTAATCACTGTCTGTAGCCTCATCATCGTCATCATCACCAAAAGAAAACTCAACATCCTTAGGATCAACATATGGTGAGAAACTAGGAAAGGTAGGAAACCGAACATCATGCTCTCCCTTCGGGAATCTAACGAGAGCTTCATCATACTTAGCATTGTAACTACTCTTCCTCCGGGTATACTCAGATAAATGATCAATTTTCTTATCAATAGAATCAACTCTACAGTGAGTTTGAAATAACTCATGCTGCTACTCTATAAACTGATCATGCATCGATTCCCAAAAACTAGATGGTGGCTCAACAATAGAAGTAGAAGATCTGGAAGTGGAAGGTCAACCTGAAGTGTGTACAGAAGTAGAAGGAGCGGTCGATCTCTTCCCTCGAAGACGATCATAGATACTAACACTCTCCTGCCCAATTGGTTTGGTAGACTTCAGCTTCTCCTCAGAAATATCAGCAGTGACTCCATTGCTAACACATAAAGAATAGATCAAAGATGGGAATCTGAGTCCCACAGAAGTATTGGATCTAGTAGTAGACTCCAAAGAATCATAAATAATACTGCCGACATCTATCAGCTTCCTCTCCTGAATGTAATAGTTCAGGATAGCTCTTCTCTCGGTAACTTCACTCGGGTGGTTGGAAGGTAGAAGTCTAGCGGAAATAAAATAATGCCAAGCCTTTGAAACACTATTTAGCTTAGAAGATTTAAAGTTTACCCGTTTTTCATTCCGGATCTTCCAGGCTCTAGTGCCGTCAGTCAAATAAGCAATAATCATCTCAAGATCTCCCTTAGATGGAGATAATCCAGAATAGTGGCACTCGATGATAGGTGGCAGTCCATAAAACACATTAATCCTCTCCGGAGTAAATCCTACTCCAATACCTCTGACGAAGACTTCGTAGTCTTCCGCATCTAAAAAGTTAGCATAAAATTCGTGAACGACTGGAATAACAGCAACTGCAGTGAAATAACAGAATCGTTGCTAGTTGTGCGCAACGATTGTGTTCTCGATCATTTCACCCGGATTGTAAAAGCTTCGCTCCGAGATAAACTTTCTCGACGTCGCAAAATCGTGATATCAAAAATGCGCTGCCGCAGTCGCGAACTTGCTACTGACAAAATTTTCTCGTCCCTTCCCTCGCTTAGATTTTGGTGTCATCTAAATGTGAAAGAAAACAAGAACAAATTTAGGAATCAAATATTTAAACTCTTTTTAAGTTTAAGAAACTTAAAATAAGTTTAAAAATCCAAATAGAATACCTAAAAATCAAAATTTTTCTCAAAATATCGGTTTTTAGCAAAACATAGAAAAAACTATGGTGAAAATCGAAAATAAATGGATTAGAGTGTAGATCTGACCTCAAGACGAAGAAATTAAGAGATTTCGCACCCAAATACTTGATGTTTTGACCTCAAAATAGATCTAAGAGGTGTATTTTAGCGAAAATGGGAAAGGAGATGAAGCTTAGGCGTCATCCATGGCTAATGGGGTTTATATGCCTTTCACAAAAATCACTCTAAAAATTTTATTTTCCACCAAAATTCATAAACTCAACTTCTAATTACTCATATTAGAGTAGGGCTTCAGTTTCTAACTTCCAAAACATTTTCCAAAAATTTTTAAAAATTAAATATTAAATCCACCAATCAAACACAAGGTTTAAGTCAAACTCCTCTAATTTTCATTTATAATCTTCAATATTAGCTCAATACACTTCAGATAAGTATAATATAATGATTCAAGTCCTAACACACAATCAAACAACACAATTTGAAAGCAAATACAACACACATTGAACATGAAAACAAATACACAAACAAACAAATCGATTCACTAAATCGATACAACGACTCACTAGATAAATCACGATCTCACCAAATCACTATCTAATTTCCATTATATTGGAAAGGAAAACTATTCAGTCCACTTGGGAAGAACACTAATGCTCTTAGAAAATTCGTAGCCGTTTTCTCGTCGATCCAATTATTCTTCGCATACATCTCTACTTGAGCATCTTGATAAGCCGCTAGATGATCAAATTGGAGTTTCGCTTGCCATTCCAGATGTTCAATCTGATGATACATCTCATGGAGGCGATCTCCAATGCTTTTGAAATTCGCTTCAAATAAATCAAGACGACTAGAAATTTTCTCCAAACCTACAGCGATGAAACCATTGAAGTAGGGTTGAGGATCTTTTGAACCTTTGTCTCTAGCCTCTTCTCCAAGATTTCTCCTCTCCATTTCTTCAAAAATCTCCTCTAATTTCTCAAGAATGGAGTGTATGGGTCGAAATAATGATTGCATAGGGATTGGGGACGAAGATGGCTTAATTTAAAGGTGAAAATCGTGTGAAAAACTGAAAATTTTCAGTTTTTACATGACCCAGTAATCGTGGCGCTTAGGCGCCAGACCCATCGACACACAGCTTATTATGGCGCTTAGGCGCCGAATACTGACGCCTAGGCGCCGGAACCATGTTCGACTCCGTTTTGCCTAACGTCAAATTTCAAGGTTTCGTTCTCCAAAAATAGGTAAATTATAATGATAAGATCAAAACAATCTCAATAACACAATTATACATAATTTCAATGAAGGTTAACTTGATCTCCTTTTTACTCACATATGAAATGGAGTGATCCAACGCCCAAACTTTATATACTTCAAGATAATTTTTAGTTTTCTGAAGTTATATAAAATTAGTCAAGACCGAGGCATAACCATACATTAAAAATGTAAAAACACACTAAAAATAAAATCTATGGGTTGCCTCCCACTAAGCGCTTGGTTTAACGTCTTCAGCCCGACTTAAGTAATTCTTTAATCAGGTTAACTTAATTCATAAGCCTCTTTATAAATCTTTTAAATGTCTCCCAAATAAGGCTTCAATCTTAATCCATTAACTTTAAAAAATTTTCCCGTTTTGAGGTCTTTAATATCCACAGCTCCATATTGGTATACTTTTTCAATTATATATGGTCCTATCCATTTTGATCTTAATTTTCCAGGAAAAAGTCTTAAACGAGTATTAAATAGTAATACTTCTTGTCCAGGCTCAAATATTTTTCCTGAAATCTTTTTATCATGAAATACCTTCATTTTCTCTTTATAAATTTTTGCATTATGATATGATTCATTTCTTATTTCATCCATCTCATTTAATTGCAATAATCGTTTTTCTCTTGCAGTATTCAAATCAGAATTAAACTCCTTTATCGCCCAATAAGCTTTATGTTCAAGTTCAACAGGTAAGTGACAGTGTTTTCCAAAAACTAACCGGTAAGGTGACATTCCGATTGGTGTCTTATAAGCTGTTTTATAAGCCCATAATGCAGAATCAAGTCTATCAACCCAATCAGTTAAGTTAGGATTAACAGTCTTTTCTAAAATTCTTTTAATTTTGTTTGATACTTCAGCCATTCCACTTGTTTGTGGGTGATATGCAGTTGCAATTTTATGTTTGATTCCAAATTTTTGTAGTAATGATTGAATTCTTATATTTCTAAAATGACTTCCACCATACGTGATAATTACCTTAGGTATTCCAAATCTTGAAAAAATCATCTTCTTTAAAAATTTAGATACACTTTTGGAGTCACGAGTTAGGCAAAGCTACGACTTCGATCCACTTTGAAACAAAATCAACTGCTAATAAAATATAAATTTTTCCAGATGATGGTACAAATGGTCCCATAAAGTCTAAACCCCATATATCAAAAATTTCAACTTCCAATATATAGTTTAAAGGCATTTCATCATTCTTGGATTCATTTCCCATCCTTTGACATCGATCACATGTTTTAATATAATGTCTCACATCTCTGAATAAAGTAGGCCAATAAAATCCTGAATTTAAAATTTTAAACGCAGTTTTATCTACTCCAAAGTGTCCTCCAAAATCGGAATAATTACAATTTTGAATAAGAGCATAAGTTTCTTCATAAGGTACACATCTTCGAATTATAGAATCTCTTCCTAATTTAAATAAAAGAGGATCTTCCCAAATATAATATTTAGCATCATTTTTAAAATTCTTAATAAAATTTTCATCCAATCCATAAGGTAGAATATTGCTAACTAAATAGTTAACTATATCCGCATACCAAGGTGTTTGGTATCCTTGAATAACATATAAATGTTCATCGGGAAATTTCTCATTTATGTTTTCTTCAGTAATAACATCATTCTTAATTCTAGATAAATGATTAGCAATTTGGTTTTTCGTTCCTTTTCTATCCACTATTTGAAAATCAAATTCTTGTAGAAGTAAAACCCATCTTATTAGTCTAGGTTTAGCATCCTTTTTTGACATTAGATATTTAATAGTAGAATGATCAGTATGAACTATGCATTTAGTACCAAGAAAATAAGGTCTAAATTTATCAAAGGCATATACTATAGCTAGAAGCTCTTTCTCAATAGTAGTGTAATTTCTTTGAGTTTCAGTGAGAGTTTTACTAGCATAATATATAACTTTGAAAATTTTCTCATATTTTTGTCCCAATACAGCTCCAATTGTAAAATCACTTGCATCGCACATTAATTCAAAATATTTATTCCAAGTAGGTGCAACAATGATAGGTGCAGTTATTAATTTTTCTTTTAAAATATTGAAAGCATTAACACAGTCTTTGTTAAATTCAAATTTAGCATCTTTTTCCAATAAATGACAAAGAGGTTTAGCAGTTTTCGAAAAATCCTTTATATATCTTCTATAAAATCCAGCATGACCTAGAAAACTTCTCACATCAGTAATAGTAGTAGGTGGTTGTAATTCAGCAATAATTTTCACTTTTGCTTGATCTACTTCCAACCCTTTTTATGAAATCTTGTGACTAAGTACAATGCCTTTTGTGACCATGAATTGACATTTTTCCCAGTTAAGAACTAAGTTTGTTTCTTCACATCTTTTCAGAATTTTGGAAATATTTTCCAAACAAGATTCAAAAGAAGTTCCAAAAGCGAAAAATCGTCCATGAATATTTAAATTCCTTTGTCGATCAAATCACAAAATATTGACATCATACATCTTTGAAAAGTTGCAGGTGCATTATATAAACCAAAAGGCATTCTTCTAAAGGAAAATGTTCCATAAGGACTTATAAATGTTGTTTTCTCTTGGTCCTTAGGAGCGAAAGGTAATTGATGATAACCAGAATATCCATCCAGAAAATAGAAATATGAGTGTCCAGCTAATTTATCAAGCATTTGATCCAAGAAAGGTAAAGGAAAATGATCCTTTCTAGTGGCGTCATTTAATTTCCTATAATCAATGTAAATTCGCCATCCAGTAACTTGTATTGTAGGAATTAGTTCATTTTTATCATTGACAATGACAGTTACTCCTCCTTTCTTTGGAACACAATGAATAGAACTTACCCATTGGCTATCCGAAATAGGATAAATAATACCATCATCTAACCATTTAACAATTTCTTTTTTAACAACCACTTTCATGATAGGATTTAATCTTCTTTGCGGTTCAATAGTAGGTTTAAAATTTTCTTCCATTAAAATTTTATGCATACAAATGGACGGGCTTATTCCTCTTATGTCAGCAATTGTCTAACCAAATGCTTTCTTATATTTCTTTAACACTCCTATCAATTTTTCTTCTTGATCTTTACGTAGCTCAGAAGAAATAATAACAGGTAAAGTTAATGAATTTCCCAGAAATGCCTACTTTAAATGTGAAGGTAACATTTTTAATTCCAGGTTCGAGGGCTTTTTTAATTGAGGGTAAAAGTATATCATTTTGAGCTATGTCCAAAGTTTCCCAATTATCTTTAATATAATGAGTTTCTTCTTCTTTTAGTTTTTCATCTTCATCGGTTAATATTTCAAATTTTTCTTCAGAAATGACTTTACATTTTTCTTGATAATGTTTCTCAATTAAATAATCAATTATATCCATTCGATAACATTTTTCTTTGTCAGGGTACTTCATTGATTTAAGGACATTAAATTTAATCTCTTGATCATTAACTCTCATGGTTAATTCTCCTTTTTGCACATCAATCATAGCTTGTCTGGTCGCTAGAAAAGGTCTCCCTAAAATAATAGGTATTTCTTTATCTTCTTCCAATCAAGTACAATGAAATCTACAGGGAAGATAAATTTATCTACTTTAACAAGAACATCCTCTATAACTCCTTTAGGGTAAGTGATAGATCTATCAGCTAACTGAAGGGTTACAGTGGTGGGAGTAATGTCTCCTAAATTCAACCTTCAAAAAATAGAAAATGTCATGAGATTAATACTTGCTCCTAAATCGCATAAAGCTTTTCCACAAAACTTTTCTCCAATAGCACAAGGTATAGTAAAACTTCCAGGATCTTTACGTTTTTGAGGTAATTTCTTTTGAATTATTGCACTACATTCTTCACTTAATGCAACAGTTTCAAAAGCTTCAAATATTCATTTCTCACTTAAAATATCCTTCATAAATTTTGCATAAGTCGGCATCTGTTCCAAAGCTTCATCAAAAGGTATGTTTATAGTAAGTTTCTTAAAAATTTCAAAGAACTTAGAAAATTGATGATCAAGCTTCTGTTGTTTAAGTCTTTGAGGAAAAGATGGTGGTGGTTTTTCAACTTCCATATTAATAGAAATATCAGTCTGATCTTTATTAGGAGAAGAAGTTTCTTTACCTTTTTTACAGTGGGTATGTGACAAATCTCGAGACTGGAACCCGGTTTAACTAAGATCGACTAGAAACTCACTTTGGATCAGTCCAACTTAACTTGGCTAATCCAAACATAACTTAACTCATATGAGTTGAGGTTAAGGAGTGTTGGAATTCTCAAAAGAGAACAAAGCACACTTAACCTCAGTCAGGGGCAATTTGGGCCTAGGTACAAACCAACCAAAAAGATACTACTTAAAATTTACCCTAAAAGCTACTAAAACTTAAACTATAGTAATAAAAATGCAACCTAGTTTGAGAATGTATTTTGTTGGAGGCAACTAATGGCTGCTAATAAGTGTCTTCCAATCACTTATGACAAATCAAACTACAAAATTCAATGACTCCGGAATAATAAAACCATAGGACCTTGATCGGGTCATCTGAAACATACAAAATATACAAAAATCACAAAATCCAATCGGCTAAGAAGACTTAAGTAGCTTAAAATTTTCAATGCCTAAAATCCAAAAAAGACATTAATATTTAAATGAAACTCCAATGAATAAAAATCACCGAATGCAACTTTAACCCTACTACCCAGGTATATGAAGATCTCTTAGATGATGTAACCCATGGTTGCTAACAAGAATCTTCAGGTCAGAGTAGGTTCGACTGCCTCATAGACTAAGTAAATCAAGGAACAGACAACCTCGGACTGATGGAAAGTTATGAGCATCTTCACCAGACTGTCTTAAATAAAAATAAATCATCAAATAAAAGATATATATCTTATGTTAATTTTGTTTTGTGAGGTTGCTGAAGATAAAAGGAAAACATCATTTAAGATTTACTTTCCATGTTGTTAGTGTATGCTAACATTGATTTGTAGGGATTGTCATTCAAACTACCCAAAACCTGAAGTAGAGGATAAACCCCAACTAAACCATTGACAACAATACAAAACTATAGTATAGTTTAGGATATTGCTAGGGATCTTTTGAGTTGTCAGGCATCTACCACCCTTAGGTTAGAACTTTGAAGCTCCTTCCTTAAAAATAATGACACTTAAACGTTTCTGAGGAAAAGTTGCAACCTTAATCAAAACATTTCTTAAGCATCCCTGGTTGCTTAAGATTTAATTAACTTTGGGGCTTGCCCTTATAGGAAGACGCAAATCTTAGAACAGGTACAATAACCTGAATCTCTAGTAATGTGCTAGATTTCTTCAGGTCTTCTTCTTCAGTATGCCTCTGAAGAATCTCAAGTTGATGCACTTTGGAGCTATCTATGTGAAGTTCACCTCACCAAAGCTTTCCCAAGTATTTTTTTTGTTTATCCCCATAATTGTATACCTTAGCTTTTTGATCTCTATAAAATTAGAGATAGAATTCTTTGAAGAGAAAGAGCTATATGATGTTAAACAAACTGATGACTTCACAACGACAATGACAATGATTAGACATACACGTGACGAGCCGAGGCCGGGGGTCGGGGGCACTAGATGTATATTCTTAAGTTAAATTTTTATGGTGGGTTGCTCCTATAATTGAGGTTTACATTTTGGGTTCAGGTTTCTCCATCTTAAGCTGTAATTGACTGAGTATCATATGGCTTTTATTTATAAATGACCAAGCCCCCAATAATGATATGGTGCTGAGCTCTAGTAAATAATTTAATGAATAACTCTTTTATTTCAACTAAAATATTTATTGAGTCATTGGGTAGTTCAATATATCAATTAAATGTTGTTTCAAATAAATTGCTGACAAATTGACAAAATAATAAGGCATCGCTTTCTCAACCATTATAACAATTAAAATGAAAATGTCTTAAGTGTTGTCTTGGATTCCTAGTTTCATCAAAGACTTTAAATTTAGCTGGTACAAAACTATTAAGATATTGAAATGTATCAAAATTTTCAAGATAGGGTCGTCCTTTTGGCACTAACTTATCATCCCTAGCTTGAGCTAAAGCATTATTAACTTGTTGTTCAATCATAACTTTCAAATACTTATCACATGGAAACAATGTTCATGATTATTGTGAATTCCTCTTCAGCTATTCTCGTCTTTGAATTATCAAGTACATGAATAGCCTTAGTTTCTCTATCTTTATATGAATTGCATCAGACTTGGAGTGCTTTTCTAGATTGGAAATGTTCAAGCTAGTAACTCTTCTATTTTATTTTTTATTCTTTCTATCTTTTTATCTTTGTATTGTTTCATCACTTGTCGTAGATGATTTTGGAGTTGTCAGGTTGTGACTGGTATAATACCTCCTTCACCAAAAACATCTTGAAAATTAGACTCTACTTTCTATCATTTTTCTAGCACTGCTTGGATTTCAGTCATCAATTGCAGTGGTGCTCTCTTACGAAGCTTATAATGTTTCATCCCCTTGAGTGCTCTGATGTTGACTTCCAATTCACATAACACTTTATTAATATGTTTAAATTTGATATCCCTTGGATCCTCTGAGATATATTTTGAGGATGACATCTTGCTTTAATGGGGATACTAGAAAGAATGTGAATAGAGAGTATATGCTCGAATCTTTGAATTTTAATGAATTTATGATTAAAATTTTTTGAAAGATAACTCAATCAAGGTATTTAAGGTTGGACCATCTCTATAAGTTGAACTGAAGAAATATTTTTTTTGAAATGTAAAATTTTTTTAATATTTGTATACATGAAATTTTAGATTTAAGGTTTCACTTTGATGAAAGATTAGTAAAGAATAAGGAAATACTTGAACAATTAAGTTAGAAGGCCTTAACTTAAACTAAAGCGAAGAACCACCCTGTCGACAGTTAAATTTTGAAAAGTGAATTTTAAAATATGATTTAGATTTAAAATAATTTAATTAAAAATAGCAGGGTATAACTTTTAAAAAAAATAATTAAAAAAATGACAAGATGTCATACATTCAAAGGTTTGGATTAATAGAGCGCAACACCGCAAGTAATGCATCTACTCCGAATGGTAGATACATTACTTGAATAGTGGAGATCAATTAACTAAACTAAAGGATCTACGGTATCCATTCTGTCTGCGAAATCATTTTTTATAAGTCCACAAGTTCCCCCATTTAATATGAAAGATTAAATATGGTTTAGATTATCTAGGTTCTAAAGTTCCCTATAGAGGCAACTATAGTTAATTACATCATAAAAGACCAAAGTTGCTTAAGAAAACTCTCGATAAAGATTAGTGGTTTTGCATTCAAGAGTCTCAAAGTATAAAGTATTCAAGGATGGACTTGGAAATATCAAATGGGATTGGTACAAATAGGAACAATTTGTTTTGGGAATCCAAAGGATTAAGAAGTAGGGGATGTTAAAGATCCAGAGGAGAACCTCAGTGACTTCCCAAATTATCCTATTTGTTGGGCTTCAGTTTTGAAGAAAAAATTATTTAATGTTTCATCATGACAATTTTATTATTTATGGCTTACATTTGGAAGATAGAAGGACTAATGTTGTAATAAACGACAACCTCAGAAACTTAAGGCGAGTTAGGGCTTATATTGCACAATGTGTAATGGCCTAAAGAGTTAAAGTGAGGATTTATGTTGCACGAGGCAAACCACCTCGAAGTTTTTTGACCTGTTGTTTATTTCTAAGGAAGATTTGTTGTTGTAGAGTTCTTGCTTCCTCATCGTGCTGCCAACTGTGTTTACTCCAAGCTTCTCGTTGCAGTATGATTAGTTTTATAAGTGTCAAATTGCAAAGAAAAGAGAAGTGCCTTTTTTTGGAAGTGTTTAAATTGAGGTGTCTTAATATCTTATTAAAGAAAATATTAAAGTTGATTAAGCGATACCGGTTAGGATCCCACGGTTCCCTCGTTCTGGCACCACTATTTTCTCAGGATTCACTTAGTCCAAATGAATTTACCAAATTCAATTAAATGAGTTCAGTATTCTCATTCAGACCTGAGAAATCTCGTTAGCTATCATGGGTTGCCTCCTCTGAGGGATTCCTGATCATCCGATAGAGAAATTTTAATTTAGTTATGATTGTGGTTTTTGTTGTTTTATTTGTTGTTTTATTTGTGATTAAATTTTGAGTTTTCTTATATTGTTATGAATTTATTTTTGGTATTGTTTTAGTTTGGTTTTGTGGCTATCCTTAAAGTTCCAGTTTTGACATGCAAGTTTGGTTTTGTTGTTATAAAACACTTAAATAAAGTGGTGTAAATTGCAATAATCATAAATGTGTACCTGGCAGTCTTTGAGAATATCTGCTGAAATATTAACATCCCAAGTAGTTAGAAAGTAGAGATTAAAGTTTAACGCATTAAATTTAGTAAAGGAATCTATTTCATAACTTGGTGTGTCCCTAAGGTGTGTTAATGATGATTTTCTTGAACAAAGAACTGTGAAACTCAATTTTTCTTCTAAATATCACGTTAGATTGAGGAAGTGTTCGGGGCAAAACCCTGAACATCTTTTCAAAGCTTTGGGGATCATTTCGAGTTCCCTTCATTTCATTGTTTAGTTCAATTAACCACCCATGTTCAATTAAGGTTTGTTAAATGATGTTTTAATTCTTGCTCAGTGAACTTAGATGTTTTGATTATCCCTTGAATGAGGTAACATTCATTTGATGTTTCACTTAGGAGTTATGTGAGTGCGACCCTTTAGGAGCAAATTAGATTATTAGGAGAGCAAGCCAATTTGGTTAGGGTTGGGCTAGTAGTGTTTTTAAAATGTTTATAAATGATTATGTTTCTCTTTTCTAAAATCTCATTAATTGAAGTTTGAATCAAACCTAGTTCACTACTTAGCATTTACGTCTCATGGGTGAATTTATAATTTAAAGAAGTATTAGTTTAAGTGGCACTTGATCTTCATTAAAGATGATATTATTATTCAACCATTGATTAGGGGCCTTAATTTAGTGAGTTATGATCTTCATAAATCAAATTCCATACCTTAGGATCATCAAATTTGACTAACCCCAAATTTCAATAATTTTAAGAAATTGTAATTTTATTCTTTTAGTGGAAAAGTGTGATTGGTTTCTACCCTTTTAGTCCCTTTGTGTTTCAATCATCTAAGAAGGTAAATTAAGATTGTTCATTGCCCATTTACTTGTTTGATTAAACCTAAATATTAATTAAGGCTTAAAACTTAAAATTACCATTTTGCCCTTAAGGCTTTTACATCTCATAATTCTTTAAATTAACCTTGTGTTTAGAGGAAATAAACTTTATCCTTTGACTATTGGTTGGAGCTCTAAGAGGCGGACTCGTACCCATCAAAGTGGAAAAGATGTTGCAGAAAGGAATGAGAGAGGGAGGTTCAGCTACTAAGCTGGAAATGCTCTAACAAAAGGACTTACACCCTATCTGGGTCAGGGAGCCTTTCAACACCCTAGGCGCACTAGATAGCCACATATGTAAAATGATATGTTGGGCTAGTCAAATTGGAGAAGAACATGGGCTTCTTCTTGGGACATGCAAGTATGATGCAGTTGTTTACCAAAATTCAAAGTGTGTAGGCCCTATTAAAAATGATTGGGTTATTATCGCAATGCATTCATCTTGATTTAAAACCAGCCCGAAGGTCGCGTAGAAAATAAAAGACATATTTCCAAAAAGTCTTAAATCTTTTAATCCTAAAATTTTGATGTATCTTAATCTTTTATTTGGATTAATTTTTAAATTAGAAAAATTATAATCTTAGGGTCCTTAGAAAGAACTGATTATATATTTCAAAGAATCTCATATGCACATAAATAAACAATAAAGATCAGTTCAGACATCCACAGGCACTAAACAAAAGAGTAAAACACTATAAAATATATTAAAGAGATTGAAATATCGTTGAGTCGGCAACATATCTAAGGAAAGCAGTAAAATCAGTTAGACTCTGCATATACACACCTGGTGTTGTGTCTATACAAAAATATAGAAATTTTCAGACTTAAGGTACTGGACACGAGCTATCGCTCCTTGTAACCGTCACGTGGTTTGGTGTGTTATCCACCTAGAAACCCATGTTGTACCTTATTTCTAATATAGAATCTCCTATAATCTATCAAATACATTGAAAAAGAAAATAAAGGACTCGTCCCGCATAAAATAAGCATTAATGGGAAAGCCATGCAACGCAAAATAGGTCGTGCCCTTATAATTGGGGGAGCTAAAGAGCACGTACAAGAAAATATAAAAAACCATTACATTCTCTCCCATAGTGGCACATGTGTGTGTATATATAAATAGGCATGAAACCCTCTAGAAGAACTCTACTACCATGCATGTCAAGCACACTAGCACACTAAAAAGGAAAAACGTGATGCATGGCTAGCACAAGCAGACACATCACAGAATAATAACCAGGTGCATCCAAAACAATACTTCCAAGCATCATAAACCCTCACCTAGCACACCATCTAACGAAAAGTGTACTAATCAGTGCCTAAGTGCTCAGAGTAAAGTCTCCAGCTACATATGACTTTGATGGGGTCACCATGCCGGGCTTGTCCTAAAGATCTAGGAGATCTAAAGGGTGTCTCACAGGATGGATTTTGAGAAGGTTTGGCCTTACATATGTCATATTCTTCTACATGCATACTTTTGAAATTATGGCAGAGCATAATAAGTGGAAAAAATATTTATATTTTTTATTTTCAAAATAAAGGCCATTAAATGCGAGCTCGTAACATGCAAGGTGATACGAGTTAGATATATTGGATCCTTAACACAGTCAGTGCTCATCAAGATCAACCCAACAAACAATGCATGTTAAGGCATCATGATCAACACAGGGCTACTCATCTATCGAGCCTAGCTCGCTATCCATGCACACATACAAATGCAAGTGCAGAAAGTTACTTGACAGAAGTGTTGGGTGTACTAAGGAGTCAGTGACATAGAGAGGTGGTCATATCGTGGAGCCAGGGGCCAGACAAATGTGTGTGATGTGGCAGTAGTGACCCAACAAATGGGTATGCCGTGAAGGCAGTGACTTGAAGGGTGGGTGTGCCGTGGAGGTAAGGGCCCGTTGAATGGGTGTGCCATAAAGGCAGTGATCTAAAAGGATGGGTGTGTCGTGGAGGTGTGTCAAGTAGGAAGTAACCTGAAAGGATAGGTGTGCCATAGAGGAAGAGGCCCAACAAATGGGTGTTATGGAATCAATGATCTGAAAAGGTGGGCGTGACGTGGAGGAAAGATCTCGATGATTGGGTGTGTCGTGGAGTCAGTGTACCAAAAGGATGGGCATACTGAGGAAGCAGGGGTGAGATGAATGAGTGTGTCATGAAGGCATGTGCTGAAAGGATATGTATGTTGTGGTGGCAGGAGCCCAACAAATGGGTGTGTCATAGAGGCAGTCACCCGAAAGGATAAGTTTGCCACGGAGACAGGGGCCCGACCAATGGGTGTGCCATGGAGGCAGTGACCTAAAGGGTGGGTTGTGAAGGCAGAGGCACGAAGAATGGGTGTGATGTAAAAGCTATAACTTAAAGGATGGGCCCGTTGTGAAGGCAGGTGCTCAATAAATGGGTGCACCATGGAGGTAGTGACCCGAAAGGATAGACATGTCATGAAGGCAGGGGCCCGAGGAATGAGTGCATCGTAGAGGCGATGCTGAAAGGATGAATACCTTCTTTTAAAGTGAAATATTGCCAAAAATGAGTAAAAAATATATATGAAAAATACAACATATTTTGTTGCATCACCTTCCCCTGCAACAACGTCAAAAACTTGATGCGGTGTTTTGTATTTCAATATATTTTCTTATAGACACCACAATACAAATGCAAGTATGCGTATCACACAAGTAATACAGGGCTCTAATAGAGTCCTGGTTATCGATCCCATGAGGAAGGTGTAAATTTATGATAGTAGCTCTAAAACACAAAGTTCAAACTATATAAAACTTACAAGTGAAAAGCACAAGGTGACAAAGTTTAATTATGCTAATAGAATTAAGTTTATCAAACTATTTTCTAAACTTCAAAACTAATTTAATAATTCTAAATAAAGCTTAACTATTTTATAATGAAAGGTTCAAATTTGAGAAAGCATCCTTCCCCTTGTAATGAGTTTATGGTTAGTGAAAGAATTAGATTGTTGAAAATTGTATTGTGCTAAATAGGAGCATTCCTATTCTTTATCCTCTTTCGAGTACATAAAGAACATTGGTTAATCCTATGTTTGGTCCCTAAATCCATGGTTAGGCCGAGAGGATACTGGCTCCCACTTTAGAGCTCCACTTCCCCCTTGCCCGAAGGCTAATTCTCACTTTAGTTTCCAAACACTAGAACCTAATTGGGGATTTCATTTTGTCACCCGTAAAATCTCCAATTATACGCCCAACAAAGTATATTTATCTATTTATTTGCACTCAACCCTATGGACTATATTCTCATCCATAGAATTGAATGTGATTCTTGTAGAGCTCATAGTCCTTTAAGATCTTACGCTTCACAATAAATTTTAACATTTCAATTGATCAGATCGAAAATTAAATGAAGAACGAAGTGCAAAATCATCACAAGTTTTTAACTTTTAAATTGCATATCTAATCTATCTCTTCATTTCACCATACCCTATTGCAATGAGAAAGACAAAGAAATCTACCAAGAATTATTGAGGAAGATACCTAAAAACATGGATTTTATATATAAAAGAAAGTTCTTACAAACAACGATAAACAAACACAACTCATCTAAAACTCTTCCCCAAAGAAAATCTCTTTCTCTTCTTACAACAAAACTCACACTAAACAAGACTCCACACACTCTCTATAGCAACTCTTCAACTTTTCTTCCCTAACACACACATCTAACACACACTTTCTGGCGTTTAAAGCACTTTAATATAGTGTAGGGATGAGTTTCCCAAGATTTGGCTCAAGCAAGCCTCCAAAATTTGTTTGAATACCTTGAATCTATAAAAAAATCGTGCACAACCATCCTAGACGCCGTCAGTGCTAGATTTGGGCGCTGTCGGCGCCCAACCTCTATCAAATGGCGCCATCGGTGCCCATCTTAGCACCGCTGACGTCGAGCCGTATTTTAGGATCTATGCTCTCTAGAAGAGGGCGTCATTAGAGCCCAGCCTGGCGCCATCAACGCCCAGAGCCAATTTTTCAAAAATCACCGCATTTGACTCCAAATTCCATCTTTTTTGCTTTCTTTTGCTGCAAATGCTAAAATCAGCATACATGAAATAAAATATGAAAAATACCCTTCTTTAAAGCACAATATCACCAAAAATGACTATAAAATATAGGTGGAAATCTAAAATATTTTTGATGCATCAATGTAACTCCACTAACGCTAAAAAATTCTTCAACCGACAGAGATAATGTTGTCCCTGAAGCAGAATTTCTCATTTACCAGAGGATTTAACTTGCCTAGCAATAAGGTTTCCCATCACCAGGGTTAAATGATCAAATTTAGAACTGGCTTTGACTAGGTTGAGGTGATACTCGGTAAGGCACCCAGTGTTGTTTGAAGATAGGCTCCCCGAAGGTGGAGGAGCCTACAAACGTGTTCATTATAAGAAGTAAGCAAGAGTTCCCTACTTTTAAAAATCAAAAGTCGGAGGGACACTTGTTATGTCTGTTGCCCCTACTATTTCTAAGTTCATCAATCCCGCAGGTAAGAGGATTGTCACAACCACTACCATTGAATTTATTGTTAGTGCATATGTTACCCCACCACCATCCAAAAGAAAGGAGATTCTATATGAAGAAGAGTCATTTGATGCTTTTGTCCCATCATTGTTTTTGTTTGAGATTAGGTCCAGTTCAAAGTCCATGCCACTGACCCAGCCACAAATGAGAAACCATAACTGAAAGATTTTGAAGGCTAAGAAGGCAAAAGTAACAGAGTTGGTTATTGCAAAGGTAGCTCCTCATCCAAAGGAAATAGGATTGTCTGAGACCTCACCTCTCCTCAAAGAGAGTAGGTTTCATCCATTCCCCGCTATTTATAGAGAATAAGACATTTATAGGATTGATTCCTCCCCACCATAACGGTTAGGCTAAGAAGAGGGCAAAGTCTATGCTTCTTACCCGAGTTTATTCAGTTTTTGAGAGGTTGGCTAGAAAGGAGCACTGTTCTATCACTGGGATCATAAAGAGCATGGGAAGCACTGTATCACACTAGATGAAAGCTAAAATTATGAAGAAGTATAAACACGTCAAACAATGTTATAAGTCCGCCTAAAGAGGAGAAGCACCGCTACCACGTATTCCCGTCAAGCTCCTCTTGGGAAACAATATCGTTACCGCTTCCACCATCACCAATACTATTATTGCCTCCCCAAAACCTATAGAGCATAGACCCATCAAGTCTCACCTGGGTCCAAGAGTATTGTCTTCCATGGTATTCGAAAAGCCACCAAAGATGAATAATGACAAGAGGTCATTCATTATTGTATCTAGTCCATTTACTAGGGAACACACTTCCTCTTAACACACTGATGTTACCAATAAGACACCCCTTTTCAAAGCATTAGCACTAGAGAAGAAAGTGTGGAGACCTAGGGTCATTGGGTTGATATTTTCAGAAAGGTTGTGGGACTATTTTCTTGGAATGGATTATAAGTCTGATGCTCCGACCGCCGATGTCACAACTACACCAGAGCCAGACACAGGAAGAGATGTTCATCAAGAACCTCTGACTAACCTTAAGATAGTCAAAGGGAAGTTAATCAAAGTTTCATTGGAGAGGCTCAAAGCCGACATCACATAGTTATCTAAAGAACAAGGAAAACATATTAATGATGAAGATTATGAACTTTCAGACTACATGGAGGAAGAGTACGCAAAAATTAACATTTTTGTGGCCAGAGCCTCATCATATTTACACGTTGTTCTGTCACTCACTAAGCAGAATGAAGATGATGTGTTAAAAAGGGCCATTTAGCAAAGAGCTGAACAAATTACTCGGATGAAGAAGAAGATGGTCATTATGGCCACACTCCAAATTCAACCTTATTCACCGAAGCTAGCTTATGAAAAAGCAAACCAATCGGAAATTGTTCATATCACCGATGAAAAGAAAACAGTAAGGATAAACAATCTAAAAGAGATTCTGTACAGAACATGATACCAGAAAATGATATTAAGCAAATTGTTGAACAAAAGGGTAAAGAGGCACTGTCACCATCAAAAAGAGGGGCATTAATTCTAAAGGGTAGAACTTACCCTGAAGATTTTGATGTCATGCAATATCTTAAGGGCTTCGTACCACCGAAGTTTAAAACCTTTGATGGAATCGGTAATCCTCAACAACATGTTGCACACTTCCGGGCAAGTTGTTGCAATGTTGGGGTTAATGAGGCATTATTGTTCCACCAGTTTGTAAGCAGCCGCTCGAGATTCACCTTTGATTGGTATGTAGAATTGCCTAATGGCTTGATAAAGACATTCATAGAGTTGGAAATTTTATTTGTTAATAGATTCAATGGGGCTCAACACCACATCACAGTAGGTGATCTCATGGAGGAACGACAAAAGCCAATAAAGACTTTGGTGGAATATATTCTGCTGTTGAGCAACCTAAGCATGAAATGTGAGCCACAACTACAATAGTAGCATGCAATTAAGATCTTACTTAAGAGCATCCATGGTCTAATAGCTTTCTTGCTTAAGGAATTTATAATCAAGACTTTCAAAATTAAGGCCTGGAGCACGCAAGAAGAGGCCAAACAACTTCAATTTTTTGAAAATACTGAGAAGCCAAAGCCGATGAAGGTATTTGAGAAGAACTTTGGAATAGTAGCAGTAGTGGATAAAGGAAAGCGACCAATGCAGATTTGGGCTGAGTAGCATTAATAGGTTTACCAACACCCTCAACAATACAGTCAATAGTACAACCATTTATACAGTCATTAATACAGTCAACAAGCATTGTAGCTGGGACCTTATCAGATGGATGGAAGGCAAAATCCATCAATAGCTAATCAATTAAACTGAGTATACACTTTTAAGGATGAGGCAATAGGAAACATGTTTCGAAAACTGATTAAGAAGTCAAAAATCAGGTTAACTGAGCCAAAGAAACTAGAAGAAGTCAATAAGAAAGATAACCCAAGGTACTGCCCATACCAGAGGTTGATCAAACATACCATAGAATATTGCTTCAGCTTCAAAGACTAGCTTGAGAGGAACTTCAAAAATGGGAACTTAACGATCTTGAAAGAATATTTGAAAGAACAAGGGAATATTACGTCAATAAGATTTTGGCTGTTCTAATTGTTATAATTAATCCCTACAACTGATCGTGGATGAGGCACATCTTGGACAAAATCCTCCAAGAAGATATTAGATCAGTTCCATACTGCTTTAGTACAAGCCTCCATTCAAAACCTAGAACCCAAAGCTAATGATATCAGTTACTCCATAATAGCTATACCAACAAGATATTAAGAAGATCACCAGAGAAGCAATGGCTAATGAGTTAAAGAGTTGAGTAGGGGCTGCTATTATAGATTGGTTGTTTCAGATTTGGTGGAAATATCCCTCAAACTCTGACTCTATACGATCATCTCTATGTTCATTCAAAATCTTAGAATGGTAGGAGTTATAATTTCGGCTAACTTTTGACTATCTCTAGTGATGACATAGCTGATAACAACTAACTTAACTCAAAGTTCAA
Organism: Papilionanthe hookeriana x Papilionanthe teres; assembly: GCA_022702705.1. Lineage (NCBI taxonomy): Eukaryota > Viridiplantae > Streptophyta > Magnoliopsida > Asparagales > Orchidaceae > Papilionanthe > Papilionanthe hookeriana x Papilionanthe teres. The sequence continues at coordinate 26,992,332 of CM040426.1, forward strand.
TTCCTATGATAATTCTCAAATCATACAGAACCTGAAAAAATTTGTCAGTATAGATGAGAAGGACATTAATGACACGGGCTATGATAGTTTCAACAGCAAAGAACCCATCCTCAAATTTCAAGAAGTACTAATTGCATTCGATTTAGAGCTTTCAAATTCAGAAGTGACTCTAATAAGACCAGCCATAACTCTAGAAGAGACATCTCATATTCCAAGTTAAGAATTAGAGGACATAACAAAAGTAAATTTAAGGAGCAAAAAAGTGTTACCTTGTGAGAGTGGGTCGAAAAGATAAGGAAAAGCAAGTAGTCATTCAAGGAGAGCTTGTCCCCTCGATAGAAGAACAATTGTCAGGGAAGGAGCTAGGCGATTGAATAATAAAGTGGATTATAACGTATTAGCCCATTTTCGGAAGCTACCAGGCAACTATGCATTTACGATGCTTTGATCCTGTCAAAGGAGAAGAGGGAAACCTTGATCAAGGCTTACTTGATCCGAAAATTTTCTTAGCATAATTGGCGAGCACCTCCTTAGATGAGGTTTGTTCATTGAAGGAATAATTTGGAGTGACCTTCACATACGAAGACTTATTACTTAGAACCACCGACCACAATCAAACTTTCTACATTTCAGTAAACATAGATAGATTCATGCTCTCTAAATTCTTAGTGGATCTTAGAGCATCCATTAATATAATTAATCTATCAATGTTAGCATACTTGGACATCCATATCTGCAAACTTACAACCGATAAGATGATGTTTAGGAGCTTCAATCATAAAGGAGAAAGAGGCTTATGGTTGATTACATTGATAATAAGGATCGACGATTGAGTGACAATGGTAAAATTCTGTATCATTGAATCTGAATCTCATTTAATGCTCTACTGGGTCGACCATGAATTCATGAGTACAAGATGGTTCATTCATCTCTGCACCAGTGTATAAAATATTATGAAGAGGACCAGGAGCATTGCATAAAGGGGGATTTACAACCAATTTGAATACATGAAGTGGGTATTCATGTATTCAATTTGATGACAAAAGTAGAACAATTCTATTTCAGTTCAATGATCTCCCACTGCCTATCTACAACGAGATGGTGGAGAATCTTCCAGCAATCGCATCCAAAATCAATCCCCGGGATGGGGGTGAGGAAAAGTAAACAAGATTGTTGAATGGAAGAATCCAATTATCAGCATTGAATTTAAAGATGGCTCCAAGGAAGAAAAGATTGAGAAGAATGCGATGGTGACAAATAGGAGAAAGTTTGAGTTCGAGATCTCTTTAGAAAAAGAAAAGAAAGGTGAATATGAGTCAATGTATGATAAAATTAAGCACTATGTATAGACCTTGACCTTAAAACCAATTCATTCTCATAAAGTTGAGGGTTTGGAGGTCAAGGAAGTACAAAGTGTATGCATGAAGCTGATAAAATTTTATGAGGGTTCTCCTTATTCTGGTTATGAAGTCAATGTAAAACTATAAGACGAAAATTATACTAAATTAATGGAATTGCCTACTCAATGGTACTCCATGTGTGTTCAAAGCTTAGTCAATGAGGTTTTGTGCCCAAGCAAAGGCAGGCTACTCCTCTTTAAGGATTTGTGAAACAACAAAAATTGAATTTTCAACTCAAAGGAAGGTGTTGGATTTGACACGGTAGGGCCATTCGATGATACATAATTTTGCCTTGTTATTACAAATGAGTCAGATGATGACGACCTCAAAATGGTAGATGAACTCAAAGGCTCCACTTGAGTTCTAAGATGAAAGAATATCAACAGTTCGTGAGTGATAGGAGATCAATTTAGGGTTTGAAGAGGAGTCTAGACCCCCTTTTATCTGTTCCCTACTTAATAATGAGGAATCTACATATATTGTTAAGTTATTCTCAGAGTTCAAAGACTGATTTGCCTGGACTTATGATGATATGCCTGATTTAGCTTCAGAGATTACAGTTCATAGACTTGGAGTAGGCCCTACTATGAACCCAATCAAGATCCTAGGAGGATGTGTCTCAAGATCGAACAACAGGTCACAATCGATATTAAAAAGCTAATAGATGCTAACTTTGTACGAGAAGAGAAATATCCAACATGGTTAGTCAACACGGTGCTGGTTATTCAGGTCTGTGTTGACTTCAGAGACTTAAACAGAGCATACTCAAACGATGAGTTCTCGTTACCGATCCTAGAATTAATGGTTGATACATCGTCTCATGCAAATTTCTCATTTATGGATTGATCGTCTGGGTGCAACTAAATTAAGATGGCACCAGAAGATGCAACATTTACAGCCTTCATAACACCAATTTGAATATACTGTTATATAGTCATGCCTTTCGGATTAAAGAATGTTGGAGCAACATACCAGCGGCCTATGACGAGAACTTTTTACGACCTCACTATAATCAAATCAAATGTTATGTGGATGATTTGGTTATCAAGACTGAACAAAGGGAAGATCACCTATAAGATTTGAGAATAGTCTTTGAATGGTTACGACAATTTAATCTAGAGATGAATCCCCTAAAGTGCACATTCAGTGTCACCTTCGCAAAATTTTTAAGATTCGTTGTTCGTCACTAGGAAATTGAAATCAATTCAGAGAAGATTAAAGCTATCCTAGGAATGCCTCCCCCCCATCCCCCCCCCCCCCCAAAACCTTGAAACAGAAGTTGACATAGTTAAGATACTTTATATCTAATTTGTTGGAACGATGTCAGACCTTTTCTGCATTGACCAAAAAGTACGTCAAGTTTACTTGGGACTAAAAATGTAGACAAGCATTTGGAAGTACTAAGAAATATTTAATAACATCTTCTGTATTAGTAGCCCCAGTCTGGAGTAAACCATTTATACTTTATATTGTAGCCTTAAACAACTCTCTCAGAGTCTTGTTAGCTTAAGTTAGTGGAGAGGGTAAGGAAAATGCCTTTTACTACTTAAGTCAGTGTTCCCTGATATTTATGCTTACGTTTTGTATATGATTTTATACTTTATACTTCTTTTTAATGATATCTCTTTCTTTACAACGATGTCAAAAACTTGATGTCAATGCAAATAAAAGTTTTAATCGCTATTATTATAAAATGGGATACTACGCAAGTATACATATCGTTATCAAGTAATATAAGATTTTTTGATTAAGCCCCGAGATATCGAACCCACAGACAAAAATGTTAAATTTTCTTAAAAGAAAGAAAACAGAAAAATATCTTTTTACTTTTTAAGAAAGACCTTACCCAAACTAAAGATAATATTTTAGGAAAGAAAGTTTGATTCTTTTTGGTAATTTTTATAATTTGAAATGAAAGCAAATAACTACTTTAATTAGATTTTTGTAAGATCAAAGCAAATGCAAATAAAATATCTTTTTTCATACTATGAATCAGTAACAAGTCATGAAATTATATTGTGGAAGTATCTAAAATGTGTTGTGCCAAATAGGAGCAATTATATTCTTTACCCGTACTAGAGATGCTATAAAGAACATAAATTAATCTAATGTTTTAGTAAACTTGAAGGCGGGCTAGGCAGGAAAGATACTAATTTTCACTCTAAAGTTTCCTCTTCTCCCTCCATCTGGGGGCTAACATCATGTATCAAGACATAAAACAATAAATCAAATCAGGGGCTTTAGCCTGTCACTCTAAAGTCCTCTAATTCTACATCCATCAAAGTAAATCTCCTTATTTATTTGCACTCAACCATATGGACAACATTCTTACACATATAATCTCAAGTGAATCTTACCAATTGTTGATTGAGATAATACCATACCGATTCTTACATGTTCTCACAACATATATTAATATCTTAATTGGCCAAATCAAGAAGTAAATGAAGTGCAAGGTTTTGAATCATCACAACTTCTTCCAACATTGATTTCCTATACTTCACACAACTTCCATCCATAACTTAGTTACTTTATCATTTTAAGTAAAAATATAAAAAAAACTACTCAGAATTCATGGAAAAAATACAATCACAACTTGGTTTAAAAGTAGAAATCATAGTGAAAACACAAGAAGTCTTAATTAAAAACCAGATGTAATAACAAAGATAAAGACTTATCTGAAAATCCTATTGACCTAACTCTTGAAATTCCAATGAAAACTTTGCTTTTCCTTATAATCTTCCTTAGAGGGTGGCGCCCAGCTCTAAGGACTTCAATTCTCTCTTTTAATCCTAATACAAACTATATTAAACTAAGTAGAAATGGTGAAGTGGAGTGGTGTGTTACTAAAAGAACTCTCCTACACATTAAACATAAACCACACACCCTCCAACAACAACCATTTTCTGATATTTAAGTCTTATTTTTATAATTTTCTAACTAGTGCTTTCGTGTCCCTTCAAATTATCTCCAAATTCAATGAATCCTCCAAGAGATGCATCCATTCAAGAGTAATTTAAATTAATTTTGGCGCCAATAAGAAGTTAACTACATTTGTAACAAAAGATGCCGCAAACTCCCCTTCAAAATGACGCCAAAAATTATTTAAATCCTCTTAAGTAATTGTCGTGCGTAAGCGTGAGGTCTCAGTGCTTAACCGCAAGGCTCCTGGTGTGTAAGCTCCAGGTCTGGGCACTTAGCCGCGAGGCTTTGGCGCGTAAGCGTCAGGTTCAGGCGCTTAGCCACCACAGATCAATTTTGCACCTTTATTCATTTTGCTCCAAATTTGATCCTTTTTCACTCCTTTCATCACATTCATCCATTTATTCATACATGTAAGAAAATACACAAAATACCCTTCTATTAAAGTGCAATATCGTCAAAAATATGTATAAAAATATGTATAAAAATATTATATATTTTAGGTTTATTAGTCATCATCTAATACCAGTGGAGATAAATTATTCTCCCATTGAGAAGCATTTTATAGATCTAATTTTTGTTGTCCAAAAGCTTAGACATTACATGCTTTCTCATAAGATCAACCTTATTTGAAATTTAATTTGTTGCAATACTTGATGACTTGACCGATGATTTTCATTATGTTAGCAAGGTGGTTGATGATATTATTGCAATTCAATATAACTTTTGTTTCTCTTCACTCCTTCGAGGGGCAAATCTTAGCAGATTTCGTTATAACACATCTGTATCAGCTGACTCTCCCCTCAACAACGATCTGCTAGATGAAGAAGTGATGAACATAGAAAATCATAATACTCGACGTTGGGAGATGTACTTTAACAGAGCTTTGTTAGAACATAAATATAAGGAGTCACAGACGATACTGGTCGGCAAGGTAGTAATTGGCTTGATATTCATTGCACCAGATCAAGGGATTTAAGATGCTCATTCCGCCAAACAGAGTCATGTATAATTAATGAAGCTAAATATGAAGCTCTAATAATGGGGCTAAATTTGGTGATACTAATGAAAATAACCAACGTCGAAGTCTATGATGATTTGTGGTTGATTATTAAGCAAGTGGTTGGACAGTACAAGATTTTGAAGCTGAAATTGGAATAGTGCTCCCGTCACACAATGAAGTTATTGGAGCAAACCTCAATGTGATGCTATAAAGAATTTTTAGAAGGGATAATTCCCATTCAAATATTTTAGCTAAGCTTGAGAAAGAGCTTGCCTACCCAGTGAGATTCCATCAACATAACAATGCAAGGTAGTCAAGTTCCATCACAAATTGACATGGATACCCTGCATAGATTGAGGAACAAAGAGACAATAGCAGCAGTTGCTAAAGCCACATTCATACTAACAAACTTAGTTAAGAAAGCTAGGTTTTGATGCTTGGATGTGTGGCACAACCGACTCTTACTTTGGCGAGGCATGTGAGGAATTTCTCCCCAGATTTCTAAGGGGGAAGCTCTCCATAATATCATGAAATGGGCTAACTACAAAGCTTTTCCCATTTCACGAACTCCTCAATGCTTTGTAAAGTAAGCAAGCTACAAAGTTTTTCTCACTTTGCCAAGCTTAACCTTCTAATTTATTTAAGGAAAATTGAGAAATCCAAAGCAAGGGGGGAAGGGACTCTAACCCATTGGACTTGTGTTAGGGTATACAATAAATAGATTCACTCGGCTCTACGAAGGGTTTTGGCTACACATGAAAAATCCTAACCTAAAGGCTCATGCACGCATGTGACCGTGCCGGTGAATGCCTACTGACACACGTAAATTGTGTGGGCGATCGAACCCACACGCCTACCACAACTAAACCTTAAGGATAGCTAAAGAAAATGATAGCTGGAGGGGAGAATCTCACCACTGTGAAGTTTGCTCGACATTCACTAGAGTTTAGGAAGAAGTTCTCATAGATGGTAGGACAAAAGCCCATGAGTCCTTCCCAAAGCTATGAAGAAGCTCTCCTCATTGGAGAGATCATCGAAGTTCACCAGAGTTGCTTTCCCCAAACTAGGATGATGCTTTCCTAGTCGTGCTCCTCAAAAGCTTTGTCGGAGAGGATGAAGAAAAGTCCACAAGTAGAAATGGTTGGAGGATATCCAACCCTTGCTTTCTCCCTTCAAGAAACCCCAAATGTGAAGCCCTTAAGCAAGAAGAAAAACTACCATGGAGTAGAAGAAGAAGGAGGAGGAGAAGATGAAGAAGAAGAGGTGGAGGAAGAGAAAAAACCCTAGCTCTCCAATGGAAGAAGTCTCACCATGCTCTCCAAAAGCTCCCTTGCACTCTCCCCTACTCTCCTGTAGAAAAATGGCGATAAATCAATCAGATGAGGAGGGCTGGCTCGATTAAGCTACCAGCCTCTCCTCCAATATGACCTAAATGCCCCAAAAGATGCTCAAGAAGTTTATAAAATGAGGTGAAAAGGGTCCTTTCACATCACTACCGAAGCTCGTGATGAAATTTTTGCAATGACGATGGCATTGGGAGTCGAAATGGTGCCCAAATTAGTCATTTTTGTGGCCAAGAACATAATAAATGCTTAGGTGCTGGACGGGGCATCATGCTCCTAGAAAAAATGAAGTATTTTGCCTGTTTTAGACACCTAGGCGCTCAATCTTTAATGCCTAGGCGCTGGGCATGAGTCCAAATGTTCTAATTAAGTGTTAGATGGGGGCTCGGGCTAGATGATACGGAAAGATATTTTGAGTGCGTGGGCCCACAGGGTTGGCGCTGGGGTGTCGACCTAGCCCAAAACTCTGATTTTCGCCAGAACACTAGACGAAGCATCTTTTTGATCTAAACGTTATGTGGGACTCTATACAAGTGGATGTGTACCTATAACTCCAAAACAGAGTAATCTAATCAGTCATATGCTGGGAAAATTGCCACCAGTGGTTGTCTTGAGCCGCGACATAGGTAGGGTGTCCTGAACCCTAATTTTTTCCTAGGCGCGTTGGTAGATTCCATGAGTTATTTTGGCCATTAGAGGTTTGGGACAAACGTACGGTGAAGTTTAGGCATCAAGCACGTCTCACGTCCTGAACGAACACTTCCCAGAGGGTTTTTCCTTGGTAAGGCTAAATTGCCGACAACCCTTGCTACTTACCCCGAACAAGCGCTAAGGAGCCCCATGTGGGGTTCTGAACTTTCAGATTTTACGGACGGGCTGTAGACTACCATGAGTCATGCAAGTGCACACTCTACACTCACGACATCAAAAATTGATGCCAACATACTTGCCATACTTTGTTTATTCTCTTGAATAAATATGACCCACTAGATAGGGTGCTCGATGCTTAGGAGTGCTAAGTCCACATGTAAGTGCTTTATGCTCGCTTATGTTTGGTTGCCCTTAATATTGACCTCTACTTTTTAAGTTTTCTTAGGAAATTTTCAATTTTAGTTGTAATTCAGGAACTGGGTTAGGTTCCGTAAGTATGGGGTAAGAGAGAATGAGCAGCTACCCTTGAGGACCTAAACCACAATGTTGAAGGATGGAAAAGTAGATGAAATATAATAGGAACTTACACGCTGCTTGTTGTTCTATGATTACTTTGGGATTAAAAGCTCGGATGCCCTTTTTCTTTTGAAGTGTATTGTGGTACCCAATCATGCTTGCTCGTTCTATATTTATTTGTTTTTTGTGTTATATTTTGCTTTCTAGTGTGTTTACCTTAATCGTGCATTAGGAATAATATGCTTTTTATAAATTTCTTTTTGTGATTTGTGCTTAGGTTTTAACATGAATTTTATTAGGCACCTAGGATAATTTTTCTTCCATAACTAATAATTTAAATAAAAAAATTTAAAAAATAAAAAATAAATAATAAGAAAATGAATTCACACCCCTAATATTTACCATTGCATATAAATAATAACTTAAATTTTAGTAGAAACTAATTGACTCAACTTCTGTCTTGTGTAGTTTTTATTTTAGGCATCCATATGGTGAAGTCTGTCATGCACACTTGATGATTCGTGCACAAAATGGGGGATCCGATCAATGAGAATCACCATTCTTATATGGTGAAGTCTGTCATGCATGCTTGATTTGACCTTAAGACATTTCATGTGTGCATAATTAAGGATTGCATAACCCTTGCACACCTCTTGAGCACAAAATATAACATTAAATTAAATCAGATCAATCAATCATCTTCAGTTAGTCAGTTATGCCAATCATCTTAACGAGTGAAAAATAAAAATTTTATTTTAAAATATAAATGAGTTGCATTAGTTAGCTGCATATGTCTATTAGTGCCGCTCAATCTTTAAAATTGGGTCATAAGTCCCAACATAAACTTTCGAAGTTACAATAGCCTACTGCATTTAGCATACATATATCTATATATAAGATTTTTAAAGCGTAGGAGGTGTTAGCTGACAATAATTTTCAGGAGGGTTATAAGATTATGAGAGACGGGTTGGATTTCATTCATCGATAAGTTTAAAATCCACAATTCACTTCTTTTTAGACGATTTTTAAGCTTCCGACCATTTCTGATAGAGCTCACCTTAATGCAGGTTCTAAGACGAACCTATTGGCATTGCAATAAGACAAGCATCTCTTAAACATTTTCATGACCCATTTTGTCGTAATATAGTCATATCCTTCTAATTAAAGTGATCAATTTGAACCAAAATAGTAATTTAATTTTTAAACTATAATTCCAATTATAAGACAGATGGAAGCACCGTTAGGCCTCATAGCATCTAGTGCTCTCCACTCTTCAACCGATGGCTTTAAGTAATAACTATTACAAGCTTGAGCAAGTCCTTCAAATTTCAAATAATGCTCTTGAAATATATCTTTGAGAATCAACGGAAACACCAACTACTATTGTAATTGAGTATTTCTATGAAATTAAACCCAATTAAGATGTAATTAATTAAATATGCTTGTCTCTTTAGGGACACTAGATCCAAGATTAATATAACTTCTATTCTATCTTATTATGGAAGGGGAAAGCTTCTGGTGTACAAAACTTTAGAGTAGTGCAACAATCATTTCGAGATTATGTTTATTATCCGATAATATTTTCATCCCTTTTCTAATGTCGTATTTGATCATAAGTGAAGAATTTCAAAATAGTGCATGTGTTTCACACATTGAATCTTCCTAATAGTTTGTATCTCCAAACACACAAATTGTGAGGAAAAAAAAAATCAAGTCCAACTATATAAAATCCAACAATATAAAATTAGCATTTAAAAGAAGACATGAATAAGCCTTTGATTAGAGCTTCTCCCTATAAGTAACATTTAAAAAAAAAAGCATGAAACATTATTGAGCAAAATAATTTTTGAGAAATATTGACTGTCATGTAGAAATAAAAAGAAGATAATATAATTAATATTAAATTAAATTTTAAAAAATGAGTTTAATTTTAGCTTTTTAAATGAATGGCATGAATTCTCTCTCTCTCAGGATTTATTTAATTGTTTGCTATTAAAAATGCATGTATATTTGAAAAAAGATTTTTATTTTTTTATTTGAGTTAAAATATAATTATTTTAAAAAATCGAATAAATCTTTAAAATTTGAAATTAATGGCCACCAAATATATTTAACAGTATCATCTTCTCAAAACATTTTTTTAAAAAAATCAAATTATAGAATGAGCATTTAACACAATCTCATGTAATTTTTTTAATTCTATATAGATATAAATATAGATTGTATTCTCATTAATTAATTTACTACTGGCATCACCTTCACTCAGACATATAAGGCCCCGTTTAAGACATCTTATTTGGTGCGATGCGCTTTTAACATACACTTAGATCAGTTTGAATAAATTACGTTTTGACAGTTTTTTTAAAAAATGGATTTCAAAATCGTTGAAGTTAATATTTACACACCGTTTCTAATTAATTGCCGTGACAATTTTCTAGTTGCAGTACAAGTTTTCCGGAAAAAAAAAACAGAAATCACAATAAGCTTCAGCGGCTCAAACGGACTAAATCGGACGGCCATCTATCTCGGCCCGGGGGAACCCATTGCTCACCGCGAAATCAGAGCGGTATGTCCATTTCCTTCGGCGCCAAGTCTTGCACAAAAGCTGCTCTCTCCGGCGGTATTGCTACCACCCACCGAAAGGGACTTCTTTTGCGGGCTCGTGCACCGCTGAACAAAGTTGGATTCTTCGTTCCGCATCCTCTCTTTCCCTCCGCCTCTTCTCCCATTTATGGGAACACGGTCTCCATCTCTTACCAGTCTTCGCAAGTTCACCCGCGTTGCATCGGAGAGAGAAAAGGCAGCGAGGTTTGCCCAGGTGAAGCCCTCGCTAAAATCGCTGGCTTCTTCTCGGGAGGAGGCCGCTGCGCCAATCCCCGGCGACGCTGCATGCGCGAGGCCGTTGATGGAAGGTCCTCCAGGTACAACGAGGCGGCGGGAAGAACGCCTGCCACTTTCTGACGTGGTGGCGGATTGCGTGCGTCGTTGGTTCAGGGATGCCCTTGCGGAGGCCAAGGCTGGCGACGTCGCTATGCAGGTTCTTGTCGGTCAGATGTACCATAGCGGCTATGGCGTTCCTCAAAATGAGCAGAAGGTGTGTTCAGTTTTTGTTTACCTTTTGATTGGTGTTGGTGGAGTTTGAATGCTAGGGTTTTGTAAGATGCAGTAGCGGCGAGCTTTTATGTAGTTAAGTCATTTGTTTGGAAGTTGTTTGTTAATCTATTCCCCAGTACTCCAATGATGCAGCAATTGAGGTTTTCGTTGTTTTATATTGGAAGCTAATATGGTGACTTCGGATCAATTGAATCATTGAGTACTCTGTGACATAGAAAGTACTCTGCAATGTTTTCATTGTTAACCGCCTCTAAAGCTTTCATGTGCAATGCATTATAGTTAATCATTATCTTCCTATGACTTATGCCAACTATTCGGGATTGCCCTTTTTTAATTAATTATTTCATTAATTATGACTTGAGTTTTAGCACTGATTTCTAAACTAACATCAATGCTCAGTCTTTCACATTCAGACTTGAGCCTCAAAAAAATGTTACCGAAAAGAAATGATAACAATAAATAATCGCAATAGATATACTTTTGATCTCACGTCAGTCAAAGTTTACCATATCATCATGCTATGCTTTCTTTGATTGTATTCGTTTACAGCACTTTCGCTCTTTCCTTACTGTATATCTATCTTTTCAATTGAGTTAATTTATGTAAAGCAATTTTTTTAGGGTTTATTTTGAGATAAATTACATGTAACACTTTTTGATGACGTGGTAATATAAAAGACCAGTAACTGTTGCACTTCCTCATAGTGATGTTGTAAAATTTATGATTTTGCCTGCTTTATGCACTTCTTCATAGGCTAGATTGTGTTACATCTGATAATTTTATATCATATAACTTGTTTTAAAGAAATTATATTATTATGTTGTTATCTATTTGTTGGAAAATTTAAATTTCCAGCATTTGGCATCTTGGTGAATCAACCTAATCGGGCCTGAAGTTCTATGACTTCAGGAATGTTTTATTGAGTCTGTAATTTTGCTTTTGTAGTGCCTTGAAGTTGATCTTGATTGTTTGAAAGGATAAACTTTTACATCCAGGACATTGGTGTGACCACTGTGTCTTAGTTTATTTTTAACTTATCTTAAATGTATATTGCTTGATTAACACGTTATAAGTTAAGGAGTCAGATTATTAAGAGAATATTATGGTGATTATGAAAATCAACTTTGCATATGTGGTGCACTTAAGAAAACACTTTCCTAGTTGGCTATATTCTGAATTCTTTTTCATAAAAGGTAATCTTATGCAGTTTGTATATATTCACATTTAGTTGTTGTGAAATTGAAATAATATATGTTGTGCTATAGTACAAACAAACAACAACAAAGCCTTTACCCCACTACGTGGGTCGGCTACATGAATCCTTTTTCTCTGTTGTGTCCTATTTAGTGTCATATTTTCATTTAGTTCTAATAAATTAAGATCATTTTTTATATAATAAGCCCAAGTCTTCCTAGGTCTACCTCTACCTTTCTTAACATAAGTTGAATCTAAAACATCTACTCTCCTAATTGGATCATCAGATGGTCTTCGTTGAATGTGACCAAACCATCTAAGACGACTCTCTCTAATTTTGTCCATCACAGGAGCTACACCAACCCTATCACAGATATATTCATTTCGCATCTTGACT